>CM052320.1:648244-677662 GCA_028455615.1 Lasioglossum zephyrum | reverse complement strand
TTATACAAACATATAATAATATATATAATTTTATATAAATTTAATATTTTCTAGATTAATTTGTGAAAACTGATGGATTAGTCTATGCGAAACTTTGGACCGCCATTATCCCAGCGATCTCGAAGAATGATCCCGGCGGAATTAGAAAGTAAAGTTTCGTTCGTGATCGATGGACACCTGAGTAGTCGCGACGGATTTGTCATCTGGGAGATTAGGGCAGGGATCGAACACGCCTTCCGGTTCCCAGAGGGGTGGGTCACGTTTCCTTCTCGCTCTGGATAAACTTCGATCGAAATCGAATCGAATCGAGGCGGAGGCCGTGGCGGTACAATAGCATTTCCTCCTTTTGGGAACGCGGGACTTCCAGAATTCGATTTCCTGGTATTGTCGCAGCGCGTTAAAAGCGAAACTTCTCTGCCGGAATCTTCAATATTCGCGCCCCAAAATGGGTCGCCCGGATATTCGGGAAGTTTAGATAATTGGCAAAACTATCCACATTCTACTTGTCTGATCGCTGGCCGACCTCATTCTACTTGCCGGATTATATTGCATTCTAACTCCACTGGGAACGACCTTGGGTCTCCTCTGTGTCACATTTGTCCAATCCATCCTATTCTACTTGTTCAATTGGTGCAACCAATTGGTTAGTTTATTTATTGTTTTATTTATTTTATTATTTTATTATATTATTATTTTTATTTTATTTATTTTTCGGTACTTACTACGATTATTTGTATGTAATTGTATTGTATTATTTAATGTATAATAATGTATTGAAAAATAATCTCTACTTTGAGATTCGAATTGCAAAATAAAAAATAAAAAAACTTTACTTCACCAAACCACAAGAAATTGCTAGTAAGTTTAGATAATTGGCAAAACTATCCACATTCTACTTGTCTCACCACTTGCCAACCTATTCTACTTGCCGGATTATATTGCATTCTAACTCCACTGGGAACGACCTTGGGTCTCCTCTGTGTCATTTGTCCAATCCACCCTATTCTACTTGTTCAAGTGGTGCCAGCAATTGGTTAGTTTATTTATTGGATATTGATCTACTATTTCTTCCAGTACTTACCACTTTACCTCTCTGTTCTTTTCGCAGTATTTTATATATAATTCTAATTCTGCTTGTTCGAGCATACCCCTATTCTACTTGCCTGGTCACAATCCACTTTCATATCAGACCAAAAGAAAATCGTTATTCTTTCTGCCCAATCATAGGTCATTCCATTTTTATAACTATAGGTCGTCCTTATTAACCTTGTCTGACCATATACCACTCCTATACTACTTAACAAGATAGATCTCGTGCCAATTCTACTTGTCTATCTATACAGTGTCTATATTGGTTTGGGAAGTAAGGTATTTATTTTAATTTAAATATTGGAACTTGGCTTACTTAGATAATTAATTCCGAATTAGCCAGATAAAGAAAACCTAACCTAACTAATTCAATTTAAGAATATATTTCAATAAAAGTTTGCTGTACTTCCTGAAGTAACAGGCTCTTGAAAATGACTTCATGGTTTGGTGTTTGGTGAACTTGGCTTACTTAGATAATTAATTCTGAATTAGCCAGATAAAGAAAACCTAACCTAACTAATTCAATTTAAGAATATATTTCAATAAAAGTTTGCTGTACTTCCTGAAGTAACAGGCTCTTGAAAATGACTTCATGGTTTGGGGTTTGGTGAACTTAGGTTACTTAGATAATTAATTCCTAATTAGCCATATAAAGAGCCAAGAAAGTTCGCGGGGTATCATGGCAATGTTGTCCGCGGCTGATTCGACGGAAAGGGCGAAGTACGCGTTTAGACGGGGTGGCGGTGGCTGCTCGCAAGATCAAAGGTCAGATTGTAATTAACCGCGGCAAAGGGTGAAGATCCAGTTTCGCTGTGTTCGCGGGAAAATTCCGGGAATTAAATGCGAGGGTCGTCCGCGAGGTGCACGCGTAATTAAACCCGCCCGGAAACCTGATGCAACTTTACGCCGCGCAAAAGTAGAGGGGCAAAAAAAAAGTGCGCGGAGGATCGCTAAATAAAATTTTCCCTGTTGGACACAACTGGTTGGATAACAACTAACTACGGAGAGAAGGAGAGCGAAGAAGAGAGAGAGAGAGAGCGAAACGCGTGGACGGAATACGAGAGGCAGCTCTCGGGACGCGTTCGTGTCGCCGCGAATGCACTCTGATTGCTCGCGGCCGCATTATGCGAGGACAATGCGCGTGCAACCGACTGGAATCCGGAATAAACGCGTAACAAACACCTACTGCGACCGCTGTGTTGCGTACCCGGGCTCAGATTCCGCGGAATTATTTGCTCTTGCATGTTTCAGCGCGGCTCAAGATGAATATTTCAGTCTGCCGCCGCGCCGATACAGTCTGCGCACCATACTGCAACTTCGGTTCCGCTTAGAGACAATTATTGTGCAGCTGATACGGAACGATCATACCGCTGCGGTAACACAATCGAGTCATATACATTTGATCTCTACCTAAACATTGTGGTTCGTTCAAATTGATTAGAAGTACTAAACCAGTCATTCTAGAATAACGTATCTGGAACTAGAGCTGTGACTCATAGATACCCGGGTACCTGGGTTACCCGTGAGATATCCGGGTAAACAAAAATTAATCGGGTACCTGGGTAAACAAAAATTGCTCGGGTACCCGGGTAAACAAAGATTAGTCGGGTACCCGGGTAAACAAAAATGACTCGGGTACCAGGGTAAACAAAAATTAATCGGGTACCCGGGTAAACAAAAATGACTCGGGTACCCGGGTAAACAAAAATGACTCGGGTACCCGGGTAAACAAAAATAGCTCGGGTACCCGGGCAAACAAAAATGACTCGGGTACCCGGGTAAACAAAAATGACTCGGGTACTCGGGTAAACAAAGATTAGTCGGGTACCAGGGTAAACACAAATTATTCGGGTACCCGGGTAAACAAAAATTACTCGGGTACCCGGGTAAACAAAAATTAGTCGGGTACCCGGGTAAACAAAGATTAGAAATACTAAACCAGTCATTCTCGAACAGCGTATCTGGAACGTGAAAATTGCCATTTCGATCTGGCGCTCGTCGACTGATTAGCAATAATTCCTAGAACAGGTCCGCATCACCCAATTCGACGTCACGCGATCCCGAATAAAAGCTCGATCGAACGCGACGAGACTCCTGATTTCGTCGCAGCGTGTGCAGACGAGGAGCGACGTAAACGTCGCGTTACACAAGAAGGCAGATCCCCGAGGGGCCGAGGACTCGTGGAAACTTTTGAGCGATTGTGTACAGGCACGGGAACACGATACGAGCGCGAATATAACGGAACTATGGGTTCGCGTTCACCTGTGCACCCTCGACGCACACGGGGTACCGAGTGGGCCGGTTCGTCCACACGTGAAGGGGCAGAAGAGAGATAGAGGGAGAGAAAGGGGGAGGGAAGAGGAAAGGGAGAGAGAGAGTTGGGCCATGATGGTAACATCCCGGAAGCCAGGATCGATATCCAGACACGCCATCACCAGCCCGAACCGTCTGTCTCGCTCTCCATCTTCCCTTCCTGCCTCCTCTTTTCCTACTTTCATTGCATCCCCCGTTTCTCCTCTCGAACCAACCCTCTATACATACACAGGGTGTCCCGAAATTCCTTCAATATCTGGAAATTGGTTCTTGAGATCATTTCAAGCAACATTTTCCTTTGCAAAAATAGCGTCCGAGGCTTAGTTAAGGAGTTATTAACGAAATAACACGGACCAATCAGAGCGCGACCTAGACGCGTATTGGCAAAATCGTGTTTTTCATTAATAACTCCTTAACGAAGCCTCGGACGCTATTTTTGCACAGGAAAATGTTGCTTCAAATGATCTCAAGAACCTATAAGTCCCGTATGTTGAAGGAATTTTGAGACACCCTGTATATATATGTATATACATATATATGTCTCTCTAGCTCTTTCTTCAGCAGTTCTCCCTCGGTCTGTTTATTTTTCTCTCGTCCCGCGCGCTTGGCCCTCACTGGAAGGTTAATGGACCCTCCGGGATGTCTTTGGCAACACGAGTGGGTTGCCGTTACGCGGAAGCCAGATTTTTCCTTCCAGCACCTGCGGCGAGTCGTCCTCGAGCGAGCGCGACCCGAAAGGAGCCGGCTCGAGATCAAAGCGGACGGATGTTCCACCGGCGAAACCCGCGCACGCTGATTATGTTTAAGTTGGATCAGCCGGGAAGTACTACCGCCAACTCTCTCTCTCTCTTTTGTATTCTCCTACCGGCACTGTCTCGCGCTGATTACTCGCGCGCACCACGATTTTCCACGAGCCTTCGGACGGACGTCCACCGACCTTACAAGCCTGGCTTTTAATCAATCTAAAGGGTCCGACGTGGTGAAGGATTCCAACGGGCAGAATATTTGGCGTTGCTAAATTTGTTACACGGTACAGTTTACGCCACGTATTCCGTGTTTCACGTCGCATCAACAGTTCCACAATTCTACAGGGTGGGGCGCCACATTTTGCCATCTAGATTTACGTCATTATTATTACGCGTAGCAAACAATGCTTCAGATGAAGTTGAATGGTTTTGAGAGGGGCACATTCTGATGGTACATTTTTCTATAGGCGGACGTGTGAGGGACATATGAAGGTCATTAAAGTTTTTTTTATTGCATCAGCTGATGCTCCTTCATATTCTTTACAAAAAGGTATTAATCTATTTGTGTAAAAAGATCATTAGTTTAGGAGATATTTTAATTATAATTTGTTAGAAAATCTCGACTCTCTGGTCAATAATATGAACTCAATGTGATAATGTAGTAGGAAAGCACTACTATTAATTTATTATAAACGGAATGATTAAATTAAATAAATAAAATAATTAAATAATTAAATCAATAAAAATTGATTTGCTCAAGTAGAGAGGAACAATCCATATGATTATTAATTAAATTAAAAATAAAGCTCTGCTTAATAATAATAAGTAAATAGTAATAAAAATAATCATAAAAAGTAAGTAGTAAAAAATAATAAGTAAGTAGTAATGAAAATAATAATAGTAGTAAAAAAAAAAAATAATAAGTAAGTAGTAATAAAAATAATAATAATAATTAATAAAAAATAGAATAAAAGGGTATCGAAAAATTTCGTAGTAAATCCGGCTACGTCTTATTCGGCTGTCGCAACTA
The DNA here is from genome assembly GCA_028455615.1 of Lasioglossum zephyrum. Taxonomy (NCBI): domain Eukaryota; kingdom Metazoa; phylum Arthropoda; class Insecta; order Hymenoptera; family Halictidae; genus Lasioglossum; species Lasioglossum zephyrum. The sequence goes on along the minus strand of CM052320.1, from coordinate 672,484 downwards.
GACAAACGGTCCGGTTGTTAATCGCGTTGTTTTCGAGCGTGCCTCTTAATTCCCCGCGGATTAACGATAATGCGGCCCGGGAACAAACCCGTTCGTTTTTCGTACTCGGGCTGCATTGGACAAATTACTGAATGCACGCGGCATTAACACGGTAATTGACCCGCATTAGCCGGTTGTTCGACGAGCGTCTCGAGGGTTTCTTAATGAATCGTCGCTCGAGCCGTCTGCCTACGCGCCGGTGCCGTGTCCGCAGTCTGTTTTCAACGCAAACTCGAGTATTTTTAGCTTGTGATCTTGGTCCGAGCCTATCTATTCCTCGACTTCAATTATTTACGCCAGTGGAGCTCAGTCCGGATAGAAATTCGATCTACTGTGCCCTCTGTCGACGGAACGCGTTATGGCAGCCAGCGGAGAGATGTCAACGACGATCAGGAGGAATGACGCCGGTCCAATCCGAGACAACTTAACGATCCCATCGAATCGTCAGACGTGATCAAACTGTTGATGTCCGTCTGAATTCGATTTTAACAAGGGGACGTTGCAAACCATTCGTTTTCGAACAAATTCACTAAATATTTATTTAATATTTACGAAGATGAAAATAACAAAATTTTTAAAAATACCATGTTTTTAAAACTGGACTAAAAAGTAGAAAATAATTTTTGTGTTAATACTTGTATCACTCTTTATTAATTTAATAAAGAATATTAATTTAGAGTATTAATAAAGAGTATTACTTAAAGAGTATTAATTAAAGATTAATTATAGAGCATTAATAATGAATATTAATTTTTAAAATATGATTTTCTTGTGTTAATACTTGTATCACTCTTTATTAATATTAATTGTATTATTATTATTAATACTTTATTATTATACTTTATTAATACTTTATTATTATTAATTTAATAAAGAGTGATACAAGTATTAACACAAGAAAATAAATTTTTAAAAATTAACGTTCTTTATTAATACTCTTTAATTAATCTTTAATTAATACTCTTTAATTAATACTCATTCTTAATACTCTAAATTAATATTCTTTATTAATACTCTTATTTATTAATATTCTTTATTAATACTTTGTATACTCACTAAGCTTGCTGTAAATTTCACTTCATAAACAAAGCGATAATGAACTATACCGATCCTTACGCGGCGACGTACTATCATATACTGAGCTCCGTCGGGGCGAAGTGGATCCGCGGAGTGGGGATCGCTGAACGCGATAGCGTTTCTTGGTGGGATGAAAAGGTAAATATTTAATTGTTGTATCGAACATGTATCCAGTTTCAAGTCTCTAGCTTATCGAGATGTTAGTTTAAATTAAAATAAAATAAAATTTATTTAATAATATAAATTATTATAATATAAATTAATAAAAAAATAAATAATAATATAAATCATAATATAAATTAATTAAAAAAATAAATTAATTAATATAAATTATTTAAAATAAAATAGAACAAGAAAGCGAGGTAATAAAAACGTGGTAAAAAAGAGATTAATTTCCAGATCATCGTTTTTGCAGCGAGTTTATAAAGGTGTCTTGAGAAATGACTTTCGAACGACGAATGAATTAGGCACGAAGCGACAGATATTTGCTATGCAGATTCGCAGTGTTATCGAGGAGTCGGGTCGGAAGTATTTGTCGAAGCGGGCGTAGACGGGGACGTAATATTTCAAACGGCTGTCAAAATGAAAACTTGACCCGTCCCTGGCGGATCCATCTTCGAAAATCCCGTGCATACAATCTCGCGCACGGTACGTGTCGCACGCGATATTAAAGCGGGCACCATTGGCGACCGTCCAACCCGATGAAAACCGAGGTTATCGTCTGCCCCCACCGGCGAGTGATTTCTTTTTAGGAGCTGCCCGTGGAACCGTCGACGACGATAGGAACCACGCCCGATCATTTCACGAGCTCGTGAATTTTCGAGATCTAATCTAGTCTTGTCCGTTTCCTTAGACACTCCTCGCTCCGCCGATGAATCCCCAACGAACTCCTCAGACAGAGTTGATCTAACGAGGTCCTGGAACGATTCCTGAAATTCGGTGGATACTAGCAATATCTGGGGTCGAGGGGACTTTGGTAGAAATTTTCATGTTCGCACGGAATCATCTTTCGTGGAAGAAAGTTGAGGAGTTATTTTATTGGTAGTCGAATACTGATTTTTACATCTTTCATAATAAATTAGGAATAATATTTTTTAAAAAATTTTAAAAACCTTACTTATATTAGAATGCACTAAAAAGGAGATACTAATATTTTTACATATTATTGGCTATAAACAAAAGCATGGAGCGCTAAACTATCTAAAAAGCTACAATAATATCTAAAAATATTATTTTCTCCTTTTTAGTATATTATAAGCGTCGTTTTTAAAAGTTTTTTTATATATTTTTTTATTTTCTACCTTTTAGTTTTTACTACCGAGAGTATTTAGTAATGCCCTCTTACCGAGCAGAACCGCCGGTCCTTGTCGCCCCCTCATGCCCGCCCGACCTAATCCAAATCAACCCAGTAAGTAAACTGAGCTCCCTCGGTGCGAAGTGGGCCAATGGAGTAGGGAGCGCGCGGAGTGGGGATGAGTCGGAGTGGGAGCGCGCAGTGGAGTGGGGATTGTTCTGCCGCGCGGATTGGCTATTCCCCCACCACTGCGGCATAGCGCCGAGCATCGAGCGGCGAGGGACGGAGGGGAACTATTTAAAAATACTGTATAAATCCTAAACGCAGTACTTAAACAAAATTTGTTTATAATATTGCATTGTCATCCAGTTCTGAGCTATGTGGAAAGTTTCAAGTCTGTAGCTCACGGGGAAGTGGTTTTTATTTAAATAATTATAGTATTTATTCATCGAGGAATAAATCAGGATTAAATCAAAGACGTCGCAAAATAAAATTAAAATAAATTGCAAGATTCGTACCGAACAAACAAGAAAGCGAGCTAATAAAAACGAGGCAAAATCGAAGAGTTGCGAATTGTTTGAATAGTGGCGACGTACAGAATTCCGCGTGGACATTCTGCGAATGGAAGAAATAAACGGCGAGAGTCCCTTGACATATTTTCCTGGGAGCCCGGATCGCTCGATAATCTGCCACCTGTTAGGCTTAAAAGTGTCCGACGCGTCGTTAGGACCGGAGAGCCTGGAAAAATGGCCGGCTATAAACACCGCGCGACGATATATTCGCGACGGGACGCGAAGCCGTAAATAAACGCGTCCGAACGAGTCAAGGAAATTTATCGCGGCTGATTTTTCGTCTGGCCCGGAAACAGCTCGAATATCTCGCTCTATAGACATCGGCGCCCATCGCCGGCCTTGGGCGTTTTTATAATAACTCCACCCCATTCATCCACATCTTTTTCACCTCAATATATTCGTCAAAACTTCTCGGTATTTTTACGATGATTTATCTGTGTCGTAGTTTCTAACGTGTTTTAAACAACTTTCAGTATTTTTTCAGCAATTCGAACGATTTTTAAAATTTAAAAGAAGCGTCGTTTAGGGGAGGCAGCTCCGATTATCTTGACCTTGAGATATGTTGTCAAGGACAACATTATGAACAACTTTTGTCATTACAACTATCCGTTAATCGCTCTTAGTTTTCGAGATATTTGCAAAAGACTATCGCTAATACTGTATTGAATTTTTTCGTATTCCTGCATTCCAGTGCGGCGTTTGTTTATTTTTTCTTTGTAAACACTTTGTGGAGATGAGTAGCGACACAATACCACACACACACACACACCCAGTGTTTCAAAAAAGAAGGTTCTTCTAAGATAAAATCAACGTGGAAGAATACGTAAAATTGAATACAGTATTAGCAACAGTTTTTTGCAAATATCTCGAAAACTAAGAGCGAGCGCCGGGTAGTTGTAATGACAAAAGTTGTTCAGAATGTTGTCCTCGATAACATATGCCAAGGTTAAGGTCATCGGAGCTGTCTCCCCTAAACGTAAGGTTTATCAAACGTCCAAGTAGTAAGGTTCGATGTTAAAACAGTCTTTTTAATAATGTCCGAATATGAATAAAAATGATTTCATTTGATTTCGAATAAAAAATTGGTACGAAATTCCAGTCCCAACATCCACCACGCTAATCGCATCAATCATTAATAACGTCCCCACAAAGTGCAAGCTCACGATCCCCAGAACGGGGCCGCGCGTGATTTCGAGAAGGAAGTCATTAAAAGTCCCCAGTTGTTCTCGGAATCGATCGAATACCAGCGTGTCGGCGACGAAGGACTCGTCTCTCCTGGCTCTCCTGGAATTTTTATCGAAAGGTCCTTCCGCGAGGCGTGGCGTATTACTTCCATCCCGGAATTTTCATCTCGGTCTGTCCGCCGCGGAGTCTGGCCCCAGCCACGAATAATTTCCATTCCTTCGTTTGTTTAATTATACCCCGGGCTAGCCTCCGGATCTCTGGATCGAGCCTCCATCTTCCTCCAGTAATTAGTGAAGCACGCTAAGATCGCTAGTTGCCTGTCAATGCTTAGACTCTTCTGTCATTAACCTTTCGTACTAGGAGCTATTTTAGTTTGTGTTAAGCTAGTTTTTGAATAGAGACTTTTCTTTTCTTCTCTTTTTTTCTTACTAATTAGAGAATAGATTAGAGTACCAATTATTGAATTATTGCCTGTAGTTATTAATACTGTATTGAATAATACAGGGTCCTGTGCAATCCAGTAGATTTGGGTGAGAAAATACCAAAAATTCAAGTTTCGATCCTAGGAGATCAATGGTTCAGAAGTTATGAGCGTTTAAAGTTGAGTATTTTTCACTGTCCGTGATAGTTAAGACCGTTATGCAGGGTCCTATGCAATCCAGTAGATTTGGGCGAAAAAATACCAAAAATTCAAGTTTCGATCCTAGGAGATCAATGGTTCAAAAGTTATGAGTGTTTAACGTTGAGTATTTTTCAGTGTTCGTGATAATTAAGACCGTTATACAGGGCCCTATGCAATCCAGTAGATTTGGGCGAAAAAATACCAAAAATTCAAGTTTTGATCCTAGGAGATCAATGATTCAGAAGTTATGAGTGTTTAAAGTTCAGTATTTTTCAGCGTTCAGTGTATTGAATAATACAGGGTCCTATGCAATCCAGTAGATTTGGGTGAGAGAATACCAAAAATTCAAGTTTTGATCCTAGGAGATCAACGGTTCAGAAGTTATGAGTGTTTAAAGTTCAGTGTTTTTCAGTGTCCGTGATAGTTAAGACCGTTATACAGGGTTGTTCGCAGGGAATTAGACCACCGTTGTTCTCGAAAACATAAAAAATTTCTCTGATCATGAAAAACAACCTCAACAGATATTTTCATCCGTTTAAGGAGAGTGTCTCGTAGAATTGATGTTTTGGCATTGGTTAGAACTCGAGGTATTTCAGCGAGGAGGAATCGACGTGCTAGGAGATTCATCTCGTTGAATCTGACACGTAATTCCGATCCGCGGCTTCGACCTCGAGACCGGTGACGAGGCCGCCATTACCTCGGGAATTCGAAAAGACGGTGCTCCCACAGGGTTCGTCCGGGTTCCCACGAAATTCCGTCGGGTTCCCTTATTCCTGAGGAAAATCCCTCGATCACGGAGTCTAGGCGTGAGCCTTGGTCGATCGGAACGATGCTCTCTCCCTCTCTGTTCCCACGTGCACAGGACATTTCCTGGCAGCCGTGGCTTCCGAGGAATTTTTATTGGAGGCGAGAGGCGACGCGACGCTGTCTCGCCATCGATTTCGCATCAGCCAGCCTCTGAAGAACTTGGACGGATGGCTGCCAGCTCCCAGAGGCCCTGCACAACTTAATTAAGGGCGTTTAGCCGACGCGCGACGACAGGGATGACTGCTGCGCTGTTTCGTTCCTCTGCGAGTCGAGGCTGCCTCGCTGCGAGGCAAAATAAATACTTTATCTAGAAGCTTTTTAATGGGTACCATGGAAATTACAGACAGAAATTTCCCAGACACGTTTATCACCGACAACAATTTCAGGGACACCAGATTTAACCGTCGACTAGTTTGGCCGACAACTTTAACCGACAATGAATCTAAAATCGTTGTCGCTCAAAACCGTTTTCGGTCAAATTCGTGTTGATCAAAATCGTTCTAGGTCAAATTTGTGTTGATCAAAATCGTTGTCGGTCAAAGTCGTGTCAGTCACGTTGTCGGTCAAATTCGTGCCGGTAAAAATCGTTCTAGGTCAAATTTGTGTTGATCAAAATCGTCGTCGGTCAAATTTGTGTCGATCACGTTGTCGGTCAAAGTCGTGTCGGTCAAATTCGAGTTGATAAAAGTCATTGCCGGTTAAATTTGTGTCAGTCACGTTGTCGGTCACGTTGTCGGTCAAATTCGTTGTCGAAAACAGTTCACTTAAAAATTCTACAAAACTGCGAGCAAAATAAAACCCTCATTAAACTTCATTAAACGCAGCACCAAGCCGAGCCAGATTCTCTCAGCAGCTGCGAACGAGTAAAATTATTTTTCTCTAGGGCTGAGGAAATTGCGGGGAGTTTTATAAACTAAAATCGAATGGAAAATAATTAAAATAACGAAAAATTCAGCTTCAAACAAAATGGAGAACGCATTAAAGCTTCTCGAAGACTCGCAGCAGTCTCAGCCTTGTAAAATCCGTCTAGTCATAAGGCCGAGCCCTTGGCGCGATGGAGAACCCTCGTTGCCCACTCTCTAACAGCCCATTATCTCCGGCAGTAATCTTTCCGCACTTGGCCCGACGCTTTTCAATTTTCCTCGGCGATCCAGCCTCTCGTCGGACGGACGGCGGAATCGATTAATCGAGAGGCTTCGAATAAACGAAAAAGAGGAAGCTCGGTCTGGCCGGCCGCCAGGAGTGATCTCTCTGGCTGTTTCGCAAAAGAACCAGACTCCTCCGACATCCGAAAACCGTTGGAGAACCATTTTCCATCGACGCACAGTGGTCCCTTTCAGCGATTTAGCTGGCCGAAATTATTTATAATTTTTAATGATCCCACAACGGTTTCTAATCATATATAATATCATTTTTTATTTGTTTAAGTATTCTAAAAAATTTTTTTTATTTTTTTATCAATATAAAAATTCAATATTAACCTCAAATAATATTAAATTTTCTATGAAAAATCAATATATAATTTTTTTATATGAGAATTCAATATAAATTTCAAATAATACAAAATTATTATAATTAATAATAATATTAATAATAATTTATAATATAAAATTTTCTTGTAATTGTCAATGGTTTGGGTTTACAGTAAAACAAAAATTGGTTCATCTGAAGATTCTGATACAACAACTTCTGATTCTACTTTATAAGCTTGAGAAACAGTTATAAGTACCTTATTATTAATTTCTATTGTTTAATTCAACAATATATTACTTTTTGCTTAAAAAACGTACCAAAAAATATTGAACAAGTATTAAAAAATGTTGTTTAAAATACTTAAACAAATAAAAAATGATATTATAAGTGATTCGAAAACGTTGTGGGATCATTAAGCATTATAAATAATTTTGGCCAGCTAAATCGCTGAAAGGGACCACTTGCGACGTCTTCCAGTCTTCGATCACGAGAAATTCGGGACCGAGAAAGCCGCGATCGGGAATCCCTCTCCTTCTCAAAGAAAATTTCTCTTCTTTCTTGACGTCCTTTGACGGAGACCCTAGACATAGGAGGAGCCGAATGTCTCGGAAGCCTTTAATCCCGACAAAACGGTAAAATTGCACGGGAATCTTCACGGAATTCGACGACACGCGCGAAATTGAGACCAGCTCCGCCATCTTCTGCGAACGACCGCTGTTTATTGCTCGAGCACGCGTTCGTCTCGATGCCCGGCAATTAATTGTCGACTCGGAGACCACCGATGCGTACAATGGTCACTTTTATTTGCGGCGCGTCGTAAGCGTCCGACACGGCTCGACGCGTCGCCAACCGATAAAAGTTTCGTCAGTGAACGCCTGCTTTCTGGTTAATAGACGACCTTACCAGATAACGGCTCACCTTCCGACCTGTCTCGAAAGCGGGACGTCCGAAATGCGAGAATAGATTAGGCTACTAATTATTGAATTATTGCTTGTAGTTATTAGTACTGTATTGAATAATACAGGGTCTATGCAATCCAGTAGATTTGGGTGAGAGAATACCAAAAATTCAAGTTTCGATCCTAGGAGATCAATGGTTCAAAAGTTATGAGTGTTTAAAGTTCAGTATTTTTCAGCGTTCAGTGTATTGAATAATACAGGGTCCTATGCAATCCAGTAGATTTGGGTGAGAAAATACCAAAAATTCAAGTTTCGGTCCTAGGAGATCAATGGTGCAAAAGTTATAAATGTTTAAAGTTCAGTATTTTTCAGTGTTCGTGATAGTTAAGACCGTTATACAGTGTTGTTCGCGGTGAATTAGACCACCGTTGTTCTCGAAAACATAAACAATTTCTGTGATCACGATAAACACCTGCTTTCTGGTTATGCGACGACCTTCCCTTGTTTAGTGACACGCCACGGTCAATTTACAATCTTACCAGATGATGGCTCACCTTCCGCCCTGTCTCGAAAGCATGACGTCCGAAATGCGATTCAATTTGTTAGGGGTTGGCAAGCCTTGCAGTATCACATCTAGATCGTATTTATTACCACGCATATATTATGCTGTGTATATAACCTACTTTATTACCACGCATATATTATGTTGTATATACAACGTACTTTATTACCATGCATATATATGTATCGAATTCTAAACCACTTCTCGATGAGACTTGAAATCTTCAACATTGCTCAGAACTGCATAACAATGCAATATTAAAAAAAAATTTTAAGACTTTAAATAGGTAGGTTTTTGATATTTGGTCCCCTCAGGGTTTCAAATCCATTCACCAATCTCCCCTTCTTTCCACTCTCTCTCTCTAACGCCAAATTTCAGCCTATTTCAGCCTAATTTTCAGCGGGACCTACTTTTTATTACGGTGGGTTCCGAACCACCTTCAAGACTTTAAATATTCCCCTTCAATAAATATTAAATTCAATAAATATTTAAATATTCCTCCACGCGCTCCCTACTCCACTACGCACCCCCACTCCGCGCGCTCCCTACTCCGACTCATCCCCACTCCGCGCGCTCCCTACTCCGACTCATCCCCACTCCACGGTCCCACTTCGGGCCGCAGGAGCTCAGTGTATTTTCGTACATACATCGACTTCAATGGTGCTTTGAAACTGGTAATTTACAGTAAGCTTAGTTAGTGTACAAAATATCAATAAAGAGTGATACAAGTATTAACACAAGATGAACAAGCAGAAAATAATTATTTAAATAATTAGTATTTATTCCTCGAGGAACGAAATGTTTCTGCGGTTTAATATTAATGTAGACGGTGTTATTATTTATTAATTAATATAGAGGGTGTTTCAAAGGGTTGACTTGGGTGTATCTACAGAAACGAAGCAAAGCCGAAGAACGTGGTACATAATGTATTACAGTGGCAAGTTTAATGCCCACGGCGCACGCGACGCTCAGCGTCCCAGCGTGCAATACTCGATTTAACTGCGTTTAGTTTTAATGCCGGCCGCGGACTGTTCCTCTCCTCCATTCGTACCTCGGGCGATACATCGAGTTCCACTTCCCGTTACCACCTGGCGGAACATTAACGCCCGGACGCCGCTAATGTGCGTTCTCTGTCATGGAAACCGGCTTAACCGACGTTCGACGATCTGTACCGCGTCGTGGCGTCCATCTTGTTTTTCTTTTTAGCTCGCTTTCTTGTCTGTCTGTTTGTCTGTTTGTTTCTTCCATGCTCTTCCTCGATGTCTGACAAAAATGTTCAACGTTTTTACGGATATATTGTGACCAATCTACTCGATTTTATTACCAGTCTATACAAACAAAGGTTGTCTAAGGTTGAAAGGTTGAAGAGAGGTTAGAGAAGTCGAAGAAAAAGAGAGCATAAATAAACTAAAGAGAATACTGTGAAAGTGAAACAAAAACACCTATAGTTTCTAATTTTTGTTATAACTTTTTCTTAAATTTGAAAATTTTATTGAATGTTATTTAAATATTGCATTTATATTTTTCAAATAGTGGATTCATATTTACTTTATATTTTTTAAATATCTAGTTTATATTCTCTGAATATTTAGCTTATATTTTTGAAACATTTCGGCTTATAAAATATTTTTGCAATATATGAAAAAAATATTTATCTAATATTTTTGTGCTACTGGGAACTGTACTGGTGCTCTATAAAATATATGTTTATTTAATATAATATGATAATGACTAAAAAATTTTGAAAAAATTCAAAAGTTCTTTTTTAACATTTTTTTAATTTTTCACATTTTTTAAATATAAAGCTGAAATAAAGCAAATTACTATTATTATTATTATATACTACCAGTCCATACCAATCTGTTCTATTCGATTATACACACCTGTACATATAATTTGATTATTCTAATAAATAAACACAAAATACTTCAACAAGTAAATACGACAAACAAATAAAAACATACAAGGCTACTCTATGAATCAACAATGCACGTAAATTGTCCACGGCTGATGGTTCCATTCAATTCTCGCTTCTGCATACAAAAAAAATGGAAGTATTTATTACAGGAATTCATATTTAAAGGCAGCCCCATTTAAACGACTGCCACAGAAAGCTTTATTCGAAAAATATTTGAAAAATGGATACACTCCAATTATAGAATGTATACAAACTCGAAAAAAAATACCGAGTTCGTATACGCGCGATTCGTCACACAATGCCTCTTTCACCGTTCGCGCGTTTAAAATGGCGATCGACCGTGTCGGCACTCGAGAACGAGCGCAATCATTTTTATTCATTCCCGTTGATACACCAGTGAGAAATATCGCGGAGCGTGTCCAGTAGGTTGAAATCGGGCATTAAAAAATTTAAATTTTTTAAAAATTTAAATAAATTTTTTTTTAAATTTGTCGCACAGCCGACCAATAGGGTACAAACGGAAACCGATGCGAAAAGCGAGACAGCCGAGGGATCGCGAAAATGTATGCCCGGCGACGCGAAAGAGATATGGAGAGAATGAGAGGAAGAGAGCCGTAACCGAATCGAAACCCGTTGCCGGACGAATTGATATTTCGAGGGATGGGAGAGTTGGCGTGGCGAACTTCATGAAATTCGAGCCCGGTTTTGCATTCCGTATGCGAAACAGGTGCGTGTCGCTCGTGCATTTCCATTTCCGCGTGAGGAACGCTCGCGTGAACACGATAGCCCCTACAGGCTGTTTCACCAAACCTGTCACAAACCTGTACGACCGAAAACGCGTTAATCGCGTCGAAATCGTTCGCGTTTAATCCTCCTCGTTGGAATATAATCTTCTTCCGCATTAATCTCTGCAGAAACTAAATAGAAATGTATTTCTTTACTAAAAATATATAAAAGAATTTTTTAGAAACCACGCTTAAATTAGAATGCACTAAAAAGGAGAAAATAATATTTTTAGATATTAGTGAATAAAAAACAAAAGCGTTAATTATTTTCTCCTTTTTAGTGCATTATAATATAAGTGTGGTTTTTAAAAAGTATTTTTTATATATTGTCTTTACTACCGAGCGTATTTAGTATCCAATCCAAATCAACCCAGTAAGTAAACTGAGCTCCTTCGGTGCGAAGTGATGCTGTGGAGTGGGGATCGCTGCACGCGATGACGTACTACCGAAAGGTCGCGCGGAGAGGGGCAAAGGGGAATATTTAAAAATATTGTTTAAATTCTAAACACACAGTCTTTCTAAAAAAAATTTAAATATTATTCCGAGCAATGTTGAAAATTTCAAATCTCATCGGAAAGTAGTATAAAATAAGCGTGGTAAACAATAAATTGACATCAGAAGTATTATTTATTTATTTATGGTTTATTTTAATGTGGTCACATTAACAGCTACGTCATTTGCGACCATATGGTTTACAATCGAAAATGTATCTTACATGTGACTTGTGGAGAGGGTTACGGTTAATCATTAAATTGATTATATTAAATTATATTTTATTAAATACTTATTATATTATATTAAAAGTAGTAGTTATATTTAATTAAATTATTAATTATATTATATAATATTAAAAGTAGTAATTATATTTATTTATATTAATAATTATATTATATAATTATATTATATAATTATTTTTGATCACATTAATTATATTATATTAAAAGTAGTAAATCATTTCCAATAGAACAACCTCGAGAAATTTTATTGATTTACTCGGTCACGGTTGGCCAGCCAGAATTTTCGTTCGATCTTAATATAATTTGGCAATATGTTGTTTGTTTCAGACCTCAGCCAGCCTCGTCCGGTCCGAGTTTCCTTTCTGCTGTCAGGTGAGTGACATTAATGTCGCCGATGGCAACGTCGGGATTTAGTCCAGGCTTAAGGAATTGCTTTATCGTCTGGCTGTAACTCGAACGGGAAAACGTTCGGTAACTTTCTTTCCGCTGCCTTGAGCCCGAACCAACCAATTTTCTTTTCCTTAGCCCATCGCCGGGGTAAATTGTGTTCTTCATATTATTTCTTACTGCTATCCTCCTTCCATTCGTTCACAGTCTGTATTCAGCACAATTCCGTTGGTGAGCTCTTAACCGGCTGAGTTTTCCATTCTAAGAATTTATAAAGCTGTTATGGCATCGATTAACCCTTATACGCTACTAAGTAATAGTTACACAAAAGATCCTTAGGTTCAATGTAAACATCAATATACACATCAATAATATTCAAGTTTCCATATAAATTTCATTTACAAAAAATTTTTATATGAAAATTCAATACAAACACCTTAATAATATTAAATTTGATGTATAAATGTCATGTACAAAAATTTTTTATATGAAAATTTAATATAAACCTCAAATGACATTAAATTATCTATATAAATGTCATTGTACAAAAATTTTTTATATGAAAATTTAATATAAAACTCAATAATATTAAATTTTCCATATAAATGTAATCGTACAAAAATTTTTTATATGAAAATTCAATACAAACCTTAATAATATTAAATTTGATGTATAAATGTCATTTACAAAAAATTTTTATATGAAAATTGAATATAAACACCTCAGTAATATTAAATTTTCATATAAAAATTTTTTGTACATGACATTTATATGGAAAATTTAATATAAAGCTCAATTAATTTAAAATTTTCTATATAAATTTCACCCATTTTCGCCCTACACTTCAATTAATGTTATACATTAAATTGATATTAAAATAAAGTACGATTGATATTAAAATAAAGTACTATTAATATTAAAATATCGTACAAAGTTTAAGAATAACAAAATCTACTTTTTTTATGAAACGTCTTGCTCGACTAACTCCGAAGTCAATTAATAGGTAGCGGGAAGTTCGTAGCAACAAATATTTGGCTCGCGGTGAAAGGTTCGAAGCGCCTCCAGGACATAAACGTTTAAACGAAGACACGGAAGTAGATTCAGACGTGCACGATCAGACGCAGGCGGCGAGTATGGAGATTCCTGGAGATTCGCAGTGAACTCGCGCTGAAACTCTCGCAAACTTGGAATATTATTTACTCGGCATGCTGCTTTCGATATTGCATCCCTTATGCAGTTCCCGGAGTTGCCGTGCACACGCCTCTTTCCCCTGTATTTTACTCCGATACGCGATATTTTGATTTCTAATGAATCGTTTCTCGTGTTTATCGAACTCCCATCTCCGCGATAAATTTGTTTATTCGGTTCGAGCTGCTTGAAGCTCTTATGTATATTCCGATAGCAAATCTGTACGTGGAATTCCACAGAAATAAAATTAATTCAGAAACTAATCAACTGGATATCAGTTTGAGAGTTTAATATTACACTCGAGTGCTTCTATTTCACAAGATGAAAGAAGAATATACGAGCCTCATCGTTTTTATCGATTAAGAAATCATTTTACATTAATTTATCAAGTCTACTTTAGACTTTGTCAAGTCTACTTCACTCGTTTAAAGCTTTTCCTCAAATAATATTTGTATAAGACTGAAACAATATTCTACAAGCTTCAACGAGACCATTAATTAAAAATTCATTTCCCTTTTAACTTGCAAAATAATTATTTTTCGAGAATTATTATAATCTCGAGAGCTTGTACAAGGCGTTGCAGAAATTTATTGCTAAGGTATTTCTTATTGTAAACTCGCACCTTGCTAAATTGTTTATGCAAAATAATTGTTGGTGGACTGTATTGTTTGGAGTGAATCGATACTAGAAAAATTTACTGGTCTTTTTTACTTAAAAACTTGCTCGAGATGAGGTTTGCGATCTATGACAATTGCTAATGGTGATAGTCATACTATATTCCTGAGATCATTTGAAGCAACATTTTCCTTTGCAAAAATCACGTCCGCGGCTTTGTTAAGGAGTTATTAACGAAAGACCAACCTGTGCCAACACGCGTCTAGGTCGCGCTCTGATTGGTCCGTGTTATTTCGTTAATAACTCCTTAACTAAGCCTCGGACGCTATTTTTGCAAAGGAAAATGTTGCTTCAAATGATCTCAGGAACCTCCCATTTCTGGATGTTGAAGGAATTAAAAATAAAGAAGAAATAAAAAAAACACAGACCAATCAGAGCGCGACTTAGACGCGTGCTGGTTCAGTCGGCCAATTGACAGATGGTGCGCCAGGCGGACTGTGCCAACACGCGACTAGGTCGCGTTCTGATTGGTCCGTATTTTTTTTATTGATAATATTTTTTATACATTTTTAATATTATAAAGTAAGTCCTTAACCCCAACAAAAAGTTGGTCCTAATTCCTTAACCCCTACCTTCCTTTATTTCCAATGTTGGTTGAGGACCAACCTGGTTATGGTTGGGACTTAACTAAAATTCCTTAACCCCAACAAAAAGTTGGGCCTAATTCCTTAACCCCTACCTTTCTTTAATTTCAAAGTTGGTTGAGGACCAACGACCAAAGAATGAAAGCAAAAATATTTTAGATTGCTGAAACAGTAAAAGAATTTCCGCCAGCGTATTGCTCAGACAAATTCCCTTCATCATTGCTATTTCCTTTAATCGCGCGGTTCACTTTTTGTCCCCACATCCAGTCTCCTTATCGTTTATTTTCCCGCTACGTTATTTCTCCCTCCGTCCTCGCAAGGGAACTACTTCTCGGCCTTTCCTTTCAGCCATACTTTATCTCCCTCGACCGTACGCAGTCTCGATATCCTTGTCACATCCCTCTCTTTTTCCCTCTGCTCTCCAGCGATTTTACCATGCGGAGCACGCGCTGATCGCAAGAATGAAAAGTACGACGTTATGTGACCGGCCATTCTGTCTGACTCGATGCGTTCTTTACTCGTCGCCGGTTCTCGTTCTTCCCGCGTTTTTCGTCACCCCTTTTCCCTATCTGTCTAGCTTCGACCTCTCACTCTCTCCGTTCCTCTCTCTCTCTCTCTCTCCAATGCGCGCTATTCCAATGAAAAAGGATCAGACCGCACCTGCGAGTGTGTGCGCGCACTCCATTCCTGATTTCTTCTCGTCGTTCCCTCGATAACACCCGTCACGTTCTCTTCCTTGCGTTCTTTTTTTAAATGTGGTATTTTTAAAAATTTATTTTTATTTAAATAATTATTGCCTTTTTAAACCAAGGATAATTACTGAATGAGGAAGAAAAATTAACATTTTACGCTCACTGAACTTACTATAAATTACCGGTTTCAAAGCACCAATCAAGTCAATGTAATTCAAACTTTTGTAATTCAAACGCGAGCGGTTGTGTGAACGAACAGGGGACGGTTGAAATTATTTAGTATTATTTACCTCTACGTACGAAAATACACTGAGCTCCTACGGCCCGAATTGGGTCCGTAGAGTGGGAGCGCGAGGTGGGGATGAGCCGGAGTGGGGAGCGCGTAGAGTAGGGAGCGCGCGGAGTGGGGATGAGTCAGAGTGGGAGCGCGCAGTGGAGTAGGGAGTGCTCTGCCGCGCGGATTGGCTATTCCCCCACCGCTGCTACATAGCGCCGAGCGTCGTGCGGCGAGGGACGGAGGGGAAATATTTAAAAATAGTGTATAAATCCTAAACGCAGTATTTAAACAGTTCTTTTTATAATATTGCATTGTGAAATAATTAGAAAAATAATATAATATAGTGAGTAATATTGTAAATGTAAAACAAAGTAGCTGAGATAGCTAATAAATAATTAATCAATCTCTCTCTGTCTCTCTCTCCACTGAAAAAGGATCAATCCGCACTCCATTCCTGATTTCTTCTCGTCGTCCCCTCGATAACGCCCGTCACGTTCTCTTCCCTGCGTTTTTTCTCCTCGCAGCATTATTTTTCTCCTCTTACGTCCGCGAGGTAAAAGGTCCAGGGATCGATGATCGAGGATCGCGGAAAAGACCGGACTCCGAACAAGATTCCCAGAGAAATTGGAAGGAACTTTCCACTGGCAGGTGTTTTCCGTTGTGACGCGAAAACTTGCCGGAGTTTCTTCCCGGGAGATGGGAAAGAGTGGATCACATTGGCCAGAGGATCCCGGGAAAAGTTTTCAAATGCGCGCTGGTCAAATTTTACTTGCCGCGAATTACATCGGACATTTTCGGTGTACGCTGTCAAAAGAGCGACGGGTTTTATCGATTCCCTTGCGACGGTAGCAGATACAGTTTAATGGCTTTTGCAGATTACTTCTTTATTCTCTTGTGTTTCTTGTTTTTCGAGTTTTATTCAGCTGTGGATGTTCTGGCGTTTGCTGGTTTCAGGATAGCGTGATTGCGTGGCTTTGAAATGTACACGGTGCTATAAAAAAGGCAGCGGATTTAATCGATTTCTTCGGGACTGATTCTTTGTGGATCACTTCATTATACACGGGTATATGTGTCTGTCAATTCTCATCGGACTGTGAATATTCTAAATATGTTTTTTTTTACATGAAAATTCAATATTAACCTCAAATAATATTAAATTTTTTCATAAAATAATCAGTATATAATTTTTTACATGAAAATTCAATATTAACCTCAAATAATATTAAATTTTTTATAAAATAATCAGTATATAATTTTTTACATGAAAATTCAATATTTTACATAAGTAAAAAATTAAGTCCTAACTATAACCGAGTTGGTCCCCAACCTTTCAAGCTGGAAATAAGATGGGAAATATTAATTTACTCAAACTACTAAATTCTGTATCTCAAACTATGTAAAATAATGCGATTTAGATTCACTTGTATCGACCCCATTTTTGGGGTCTCATAAATTAATAAATTTAATAATTATAAAAATTTATATAAATTAAATTAAAATTTAATTACATTACATTAATTATATAAATTAAAATTTATATAAAATAAAATTGCAACGCTTACAACATCATCGGTTGGCATAACGGTTAAGGCGTTGAACTTTAGTTTTATAAAATTTCTGCAGTTACTGATCTTTCGGGAGCCGTTACACGAGGATCTAGAGGGAGGTGTGATCGTGTCTCGGTCACGGAAAATTGCGAGTTCCACGGATCCGCTGGCTGCGGAATCCGCATTGCAGATTTCCCAGTGATCGGCGAGCAATGTTGGTCCGCGGCGATAAACCGAGCGCGTTGATAACACCCGAGGAACGTCTTAATTTCATGCATTGGGAACGGATCGATGCCTGGGGCTCTCGGTTACCCCATAAAGCTGGTTACGGTTTGTTTCCGTGCACGGCGAACGGGTTTTACAGCTCCCTCGGGGTAACGTCAGACTCCTGGCAAACGCAGCGGGGAGGGGAAACGACTGCGTTCCCGATGACGTATCCTTTGTTCACCGGGAACGGGGCGTTTAGATACGCGAAAACGGTTTTACGACGGCCACACAAGAAGGAATATCGCCCAACCGAGGCTACGATTCCATCCGGCGCGTCTTACAATGCTTTGATGGAGCGAGAATTGCTGCCGCATATGGCGAAACGGTAACTCGATGGCACTGACAAAACAGCCACACGCCAATTGATGACTCTATCACAGGCGACATATAGGGCGAGTCACCCTTAAGATATGCCACCCGAATAATTTCTGCATTTCTTGAGATGGGAAGTAATGTTTGTGGAATGAAACTTTTTAAACAACAATATTCAAAAAAAAATTTAAACAGACTGTGTGTTTAGTATTTAAACAATATTTTTAATATTTAGTTTTATTTATTTCGGTTAATATATTTATTTTATTTATTTTTATTTATTTCGGTTAATTTATTTATTTTATTTATTTTTATTTATTTATTTCGGTAGTACGTCATCGCGTGCAGCGATCCCCACTCCGACTCCGACCCCCCTCCACTGGTCCACTTCGCACCGAAGGAGCTCAGTTTACTTACTGGGTTGGTTTAAATTGGATACTAAATACGCTCGGTAGTGAAGACTAAAAAGTAGAAAGTAAAACAATATATAAAAAACTTTTTAAGAACCACACTTACATTAGAATGCACTAAAAAGGAGAAAACAATATTTTTAGATATTAGTGACTATATATAAAAGCGTGGAGCGCTAAACTATATTAACATAATCATCGTGGGCGTTCCACACCTTTATTTATACATAGTCACTAACATCTAAAAATATTATTTTCTTCTTTTTAGTGCATTCTAAGATGAGCTTGGTTTTTAAAAAGTTTTTTATATATTGTTTTAGTTTCTACTTTGTAGTCTTTATTACCGAACGTATTTAGTAAGGCCCGCTTACCCGATCTAATCCAAGTCAACCCAGTAAGTAAACTGAGCTCCTTCGTTGCGAAGTGGGCCAGTGGAGTGGGGATGGGTAGTGGAGTGGGGATGACGCACTACCGAACGTCCCGCAGCGATGGGCGAAGGGGAGTATTTAAAAATATTGTTTAAATCCTAAATTGCACAGTTTTTTCATAATAATTTCTTTTGAATAATGCATTGTCATCCAGTTCTGAGCCATGTATCCAATTTCAAGTCTCTAGCTCAGTAATTAAAAATTCAATTTCAAAATTCGACACATAGAACAACAACGAGAACAACTTGGCAAGCTAATATAAGCGTGGTAAAATGGTTTTGTGTCGCACGAGCTGAAATATACAATGTGGCTAAAAATGAGTGGTTCTCTACAAAATGTCAATATCATGGTGCAGCTTCAAAATGAAAATGATGAATTTTAGAAAAATGATTGGTTCTCTTGCACTCTTTACTGGGGTTGAAATAATTTTATCAATAATTAACATTCAGTAATTTATTCATTCTACGAATGTCATTTCAAAGAATGAATTTCTAACTAACAACCTGCACCACACCTCAAGCTTTTAAGTCCCAAAGCAGTGCAGACGATCGTTAACTACCGCCAGAAGAGGACATTCAAACGAAGGACGCAATCGCCTCAACATTTACGGAGCTTTGCCAGCGAATCTCGAATAACAAGCGAGATAGCAAAGTCAAAAGTAAGCCGGCGCAGAAAAGGCGTGAAGTCAAAGGAAGATCCGTCTTAGAATCGGGAGATGACGCGAAACGAATCGATGTTCACGCGGCGAGGCTCGCAGCCGTTTGATTAAACCGCATGAGGATGCAGGCTTAAAGGCGCGAACGCGAGAACGAAGGGGTGTGAGGAAGAAAGAGGACTCGTCGCGAGCTTTTCGTGATCGGCGAAGCGTCGCAGGCTGCTCAAACCCGGCGCTCGTCGATTCTCCGCTCGAACTTCCCACCGCCTCGATATTCATCGTCGCGACGAACGACTGCACGCTGAAGAGAGGCGAAAAAGAGGATGCCTGGGGACCGAGAGCGTACCACCGGAAGGAGAAAGAAGGAGCAGGCGACGACGCAGAAGTGCTGTCAAGTGGAATGCAAGGTGATGCAGACGCTTCTTGCTCTCTGTTTCGCTCGCTCGTTCATACGCTATCCACTCTCGCACCCTCTGCCACCCCTGCGTCGTCGTCCCTTTCATTCTGCCACCCCTGACACTATATATTTTATTCTACTTGTCCGGCCGAACCAGTTTCCGGTTTTCTGCTATCGCCGTCTGCCACGGCTATATTTGTACCCATTTTTATTTATCTTTCCGCCCAACCCTGCCCCCCCCCCCGGCTCCATCTTTATCTCTCCGTAGGTTTATCTCGACCTCTAAATATATCAGCTTTATGTCTGCCTCTTTATCTTTATTTTATTCTCTAGGTCTACATCATTTTTATTTCAACGTTATCAGTTTTCTTTGCTTTCTCTTTCTCATCTTTCTTTTTTATTAATTTAATTTTTTTTATTTTTATAATTTTATTTTATAGAAATTTTAATTTATATAATATAATTAAATTTTTATTTAATTATTTAATTTATATAAATTTTACATAAATTTTTATAATTATTAAATTTATTAATTTATTAAGCCCCCGGCCCCAAAAATGGGGTCTATAAATATATTAGAACCCAAAATATGTCACATTTTTTCCGAATTTTAGAACGCGTTTGAGACCGAAAAATTCGCAGAAGAATGCAAAATCTAATTTACCCTGTAACTACCCTTTCGAGCAAGCTAGGGGGTTGAAATTTTACTCAGAGGGTTTCTTTTTACTTAGATGAAAAACCCCTAAGGGCAGTTTTGACCATTTTATTCCACAAGGCCCTTTATTTAATGAAGATGTATATTTCTGCACAAAAGAGCGCAAAATCTAATTTACCTTGTAACTACCCTTGCAGGCAAGCTAGGGGGTTGAAATTTTACTCAGAGGGTTTTCTTTTACCTAGAGGAAAAACCTGTAAGGGCAGTTTTGACCATTTTAGTCTGCAAAACCCTTTATTTAATGAAGTTGTATCATATCAAAGTAAAGGAATTTATTTAATGAAGATTAAATTTATTATTATTAGTATTATTATTATTATTATTATTATTATTATTATCATTATTGTTATTTTTATTTTTATTATTCCTGACGACTACTAGTGGCTTCATAATTAATTGTCTTCACCTTATAATTAATTTCAGTCAATTTCAGTGACATTAATTCTACGGGAAAGAACTTTAAGCAATACAATTTTCACTCAACAATTAATTAACGTCCAATAACCGCGGCTGGCTTGCTCATGAAACATCGAACGTCTGCAACAATGTCTGCATCGACATCAATTGCTCTCACAGAGTAGAAGAAGCACCGTGAAACGATGTTTCACTGTCTCCTAGTACAATGGTGGAGCTACGCGTGCCCAACGAGGGTGGATAAGTCGCGTTTACGTATTTACGGACGGCGGCGCGGCGTGTTTGTTAAACACAGAGGCTCGTTTGCCGAGGTACAGTGCCAATTAGCAATTAGGCGATTAATCATGGCCGTCGGTGTTCGCCTATCGTTATTGTCCTGGCGCTGCTCGGTAGGGCGGAAAATACGCCGGAGATACCGAGACCCGGTCACAACCATAAACGTCGTTACATACATATCCGGTCGGCACCAGACGTCTTCAGGTATCCATAAGCTTCCGGTCGATTTTTATGGCAATTTGAGTAGGAGCGTTTCTCATTATCATAATGATGTAAAGGAGAGCTGCCGATACAATGCATTAATTATTTATTGCATGCGTCCCACGTTTTTCGCTTGAAATCTTCGTTCCTTTATGAATAAATAATAATTATATTTAAATATTTTTAATTATTTAATTATCTAAATATTTAAATAATAATTATTTTTACTATATACTATTAATTATATACTATACTATACTATGATATACTGTACTATAGTATACTGTACTATTCTATACTATACTGCTATTGTGCTGTGCTATATGGACTGTACTATATTGCTATTATATTAATTATATACTATATACTATACTACTTTGAATTATATTATATTATACTATATTATTATATTATATCATAATATATTATTTTTACTATATACTATTAATTATATACTATACTATTTTGAACTACAGTACTACTAATTAAACTATACGCGATACCGAATAATATAGATCTAGTTCAGGAAAATTTACAGTGTAAATATCCATTTGAATTTTCTATCGTTAACTATTTTTATTCGCGCGTCACATAATATTAATTCACAAATGAAGAGCTCTTAAGAATTATATATTTAAATTCTGCAAAGAGAAACAAATGTTAATAGTTCCAGGATAAGAATTTCTTTATTTATATTTTCTGTTTCGTAATACTGAATTATTTGGACTATACTATAGTATATTGTACTGTACTATACTATACTATATTGAAATTCTCGTGTCTGTTCTTGGTTGACACGTTCCACTTACCCGCAACCCAATGCGCCATTCTTATCGTCTAAACCTCCGCCACTTTAAAAATTGTAGAGAATCTTCTTAGAAAATTTGATCTTTAATTTTCCATTTGCTTTTACTCAGCCATTTACACGTCCAGCGAAATATGTACGTAAAATAAATTCTGTATCGAACGACTAGACGGCGAACCGGAAGAAAAGTGGTCTTACAGACTACACAGACTTCTCCAGACGTTTCCATCCTTCTTTCCGCGAACAATCACGAGACCAGAGCTCTCCGTCTCTCTCCTCACTTGTACCCACGATGTCACCGGCCGGAAAGAAACTTTACGCCGGGTTCTCATTGTGCTACTCCGTCGCGCCGCGAAGTGTATTGCACGGACCGGCGCGAGGCGAAGCGGTGTCTTCTCTTCTCTGTTCTCGGCGTAAACAGTTTGCATAATAATTCCGTGCGCGAGAACGGTTATCTGCCGCCGACTGCGAGGGTGGAAAGAGTGCATAAAGGACGACGAAGAACCCCGCGATACTCTTCGGGAACAACTTTACGGGAGAACTCGTTCCAGCGTTTTTCACCCTACGGCAGATAGACGCGTGAGAACGGATTCGGGAAATGCTCGTGTTCCCTCTTCGACTTTGTGGTTTCTGTTCTGCTGTATTTCTTCCGTCATTCATTTGTAGACAGAATGTTTTTATTCTTGCGCGGTTCGTGCAGAAACATTTTTCAAATCCTTACACACATTCGATTTGTTTAGAAGGAATTCTTTTTTCGAAACAATTTATTAGTGTATTTAAAGATTTAATTATTGGGAGCTCTTTATTTGTGAATTAATATTATGTGACGAATAAAAATAGTTAACGATAGAAATTCAGAAGGATATTTACACTGTAAATTTTTCTAAACTAGATTTATATTATTCAGTATGGTATAGTTTAATTAGTAGTATTGTAGTTCAAAATAGTATAGTTAGTTAATATAATAGCAATATAGTACAGTCCATACAGCACAGCACAATAGCAGTATAGTATAGTACAGTACAATATAGTATAGTATAGTACAGTACAATATAGTATATAGTATATAGTACTGTAGTTCAAAAAAGTATAGTATATAGTACTGTAGTTCAAAAAAGTATAGTATGTAATTAATAGTATCTAGTAAAAATAATATAGTCTAACGGATAGCGATATCTGTACAGATGTCGAACATAAAAGATTGCAAGCACAGCGAGTTCCTATTGGGGGAAAAAAGTTCCCAGGGGTCGGATACACACGAAGCTAAAGAATCCCGAACAGGAATTTTTAACAATTACGACCGCGCCGAAGCGGCAGTCACATTTTTCATTCGCGACGTACTTCACGGGGTATCCTTCTCTTCGTTGTTCTCCGGGGGGATTCTTCAGGCGTGCGCGACGTCCTCCGAGGACACCCGGTGCATTCGCGCGCTGAATACAAAATATACGGCCGTGGAGTACAGCGAGGCCGACCGTACGCTGGGATTAATGACCGAATATACACGGCCATGCGCGAAACTTATTAATTTCGCGGAGGCGGGAGCCCTGGCAACCGGATACAAAACGGATCCTCTGATTTTGTCGGGATGTCGGACCCGATTATGCGACGGATCCGAATTAATTAACGCGCCGAGAACGATTAGGAAGCTGCCGTATTTTCAACGTTACATACTAACAGACCGTGAAAAACTCGCGAAAACGTCGGCGAAAATTGCGGTCACTATTCCGTTCGTTTTAATCAGAAAAATTCAGAGATATTTTCATTGCATCTGCGAATTTTATGGTTAATTCTTTCTATGTTGGACGCCTAGGGAATTCTAACCTCGAAATTCTAAGCATAGGGAATTCTAACCTCAAAATTCTAAGCATAGGGAATATCAAGCTCCTGTTACGTCCTAAAGTGGACCTTATGAGATGGAATTTGTAATTTAAAGATTTTGATAAAAATCTTGATTCTATTAATTAACCTAACCTAACCTAACCTACATACGCTCGCATGATATTAATCCTTAATTCTATCGCTCGCAATGTGGTACAATAT
>CM052320.1:633062-648144 GCA_028455615.1 Lasioglossum zephyrum | reverse complement strand
CGAATAAATTTTTATTCGCTGGGCTTTACGAATAAATTTTTATTTCGCTGGGTTATTCGAATAAAAATTTATTCGAATAAAATTTTATTTGAATAAAAATTTATTCGTTATTGCGAATAAAGTCACTTTATTCGCAATTTTTATTCTTTTGGTTAAGAGAATAAACTCTTAACCAACTCTGGCGGGCTCACAGTATGTTGAAACAAGAAAAACTTGGACAATAATAATTTTTCGACGCGCTTTATTCCCAAGAAAAATGGTCGGAACGACGGAGAAACAATTTCCCGGGGAGGTAACGGCCGGCGATATTTTGTCACTGGATCAAGTATTATTTACACGGCGATCTTTGTCTCTCTCTTTCCGTGCAACGTCTCTTCGGTCTCCCTCGGGGGTCGGGGGCGGCTGTGTATCGATGTTGACAGGAAACTTAATACTCCGATCGATACACCGAGCAAGTCAGCTTGAAACTCTCGCTGTATCCTATGCGAGCGGTATCTATCAAAGGGAAGGATCCAAAAAGATCTATTTACCGAGCACGCGCCGGGAATATTAATCTTTTAGCGTCGATACGCGCAGACTCTTGCCGATGAGCTGCAAAATGAAGAGCAAGGTAACCGGGGGAGCCGCGTCTGTAATAAAAATTTGAATAAGCTACGCTCTGTGTACCTCGGTGTTTTAATATCCTGTATCTAGGACAAATATTCCGAAGGATCTGCCCCGACTAGATTTTTAATATCAATGGTTATTTGTTCAATAACAACCTTCAACCCTTAAACATTTCACGTAACCAAGACGCTCAATTTCAATTTGACGAACAATTTTTTTTCTTAATGATTTAAAAATAATTATTTAATAATAATTTATTAAAATACAAAATTATTTTAATGAATTCTTACGTGAGAATTATTTCGCGATGGGAGACGAACAATTTATTAGTGGAATCCTTCTAACATCGTTTATTATTTCATTTATTAATTCGTTCATTTATTTAATAATTATAGACTGCGGATTTTCTGCGTTTCCGATAATAAAGAATGGACAAGGAACAAAGCCGAATTCATACAGGAAGAATTTATATTGAAAATGAAACCCATGGGCACTGGGCAAAAGATACGCCATGCGAAAATTTAAATAAGCTCCGCCTATGTTTCAACGTTTTTAATATTTTCTCTGTCTCGGACAAATAAATGTAGTTCTTGTATTAACGTACGTTTGATTTTTTAATTTAAAAACTCGACGAATTTAATAATTCTTTAATCCAGTGTGTACTTTAAACTGTATTGACTAGCACGACAGCAGTGTTCAGCATTTTAGAAATGGTCTAGTCGAATAAGATGGACAAACTGCCCTTAGAGGTTTTTCTTCTAAGTAAAAAGAAACCCTCTGAGTAAAATTTCAACCCCCTAACTTGCTCGAAAGGGTAGTTACAAAGTAAATTAGATTCGCACTCTTCAGCGCATTTTCCGGTTTCAAACGCTTTCTAAAATTCGGAAAAAATGTGACATATTTTGGATCCTAAGGCGCATTTTTGAGAATCTTAGTACGTTTGGGATTTTGATGGCTTAGAATTCCTTATACTTAGCATATTGAAATCTTGGACCCCTCAGAATTGCTTCGAACTGCCTTTTCCTAGAAAAATTTTCTCTTCTGTCAGAGGGAGAATGGAATTGTCGTAAATTCAAATTTAAATAAGCTTACAAAATTTAAATAAGCTCCGTCTATATTCCAATGTTTATAATATTCTCTCTGTCTTGGACAAATAAATGTAGTTTTTGTATTAATGTAAGTTTGATTTTCGAATTTAAAAAATCGACGAATTTAATACCTTTTATTTTTATTATATCTTTTATTATATAATTTTATTATTTATTTTTACTATATAATTGTATTTTATTATTTATTTTTATTATACAATTTTATTTTATTATTTATTTTTATTATACAATTTTATTTATTATTTATTTTTATTATATAATTTTATTTTATTATTTATTTTTATTATGCATTGGTAGTTTAAATACACTTATATTTTTTTAATATAATATGAATACACTTATATTGACACTTATATTTTTAAACTGCATTGGCTGAGCTTTTTGGAAAAGACGAAACCATTGGTCTCGATGTAAAAATAATTGCGAGAAAAATGATGATTGAACGAGAAAGACGTTCCTGAACGAGCAGAATGGCCGTGGAAAATAAACGAGCGCGAAACGGAAGAAACGTCCCGTGGAAAATTGCCGGCCAGCAGCGTAAAATTACGCGAGCCAAGCGACGCGATTTTTTTCTCCGTGCTGGACGTCCTCCGCGTTATTACGGCGCGGCGGAAGCTAGCTTCTCGCATCTAAGAATGAGTAAACCCTTCGTTTACACCGGACCGTCTCTCCGCGTTTACCTCTCTCGGAAGCGACGTTTCCCCTTCCTGTCCATTGCAGGACCAGGTGAGAAGTGAAACGAGAAGAAGAAAGAGATCGATAGCAGGAGAGAGAACCTCCGGAAAGCTTTTCACGCTTCGTCGTGACCGTTTTAATTCAATCTGAATCGGCAATTCCAAGGCAGAGAGATAAGCACACCGTCTCCGGGAAATTTCAAAAACTGCGAACGTTAATTAATAGACTAGATCTTTATGCAAATGCGGGCGGTCTGTATCGTCCGTGTTTGAGCAGCTGGAATAAAAGGGAAAATCTGAATTCTATTAAAAATCTGATTAAACCGTGGTACATTCAACGATACATTTCATCGCGAGTTCTGCGAATTTTTCCCGTGAAACTGTTCGCTGATTAAATGCTCGGAGGAAGAACGTTTAATAATGTTAGTGGCGAGAGACATTTTCGAAATATTTTAAAAAACCTATTTTAATAATGTCGATATCAGTTATGACACGTGAATGCATTTTAACATTTAAGAAATCAATTTAAAAGAACCAGAGATATTTATTTCTCACGTTCATTGTGTCCAAATCAAGTTATTATTATTTCATTAAATATTTACTATATAAAATATTATTTAATATTTATTTACTATTTATTTATTTATTATATTATTTATTATTTACTATATAAAATATTAAATATTTACTATGTAAAAATTTATTTAATTTTCTTAATCTCAAATGAAAATCTTCAACCCACTTTTCTCCAGTCTGAATTTACATTAATTCTCTTTCGATTTTTCTGTTTCGAGGTATTTTAATATTTCAAACCTCGTTTCTACGGACTAATTACTGCTAAACATCGTGTATGGGAATTGATAACCGAGCATGTATTGTATGAAGTATAACGCACAGTAAAATTAGTTGTATAGACGCGTATTGTGATTAATTAGTGAGCCTCTATTGTCCGGGCGCGTCGGTTAGTAGCTTTGGACCTCGACACGTTCGGCTAAACGATGTTCTACCGTACAATGATTTGAACAACGGTGTTGCGGAGAGAATGGAGTATTTTTTTAGTTACAGTATTTTATCGATTATTGTCTCAAAAGTCTGACCTATCAATGTCCCAGATCTATCCCCACTACTGCGGGCTGTACCGCATTAACCAATTCCAACTTCTTTATTTTTCATTATTTTTTGATGAGACTTCGATGAGCATATTCGCGACATTTTTCTGAGAAAAATCATACCAAATATGATATAATTCCGACGATATTTAGTCGTGTAATAGACAATTAAAGTTTTGGGCACAAGGAAGAACAGTCGGCGCCTATCATTCCTCGAGCCCGAAACTTTAATCTATTACACAAGTAAATATCATCGGAATTATATCATATTTGGTATGATTTTAATTAGAAAAATGCCACGAATATGGTCATCGAAGTCCCATAAAAAAGTAATGAAGAATAAAGAAGTTGGAAATTTGGATTTGCTGTGTTTACGTTTCTCAACGGCCGAGGGCCTCTCGAAAATTCAATATAAGCCTCAATAATATTAAATTTTCTATAAAAATTTCATATACAAAAAAATTTTTGTATGAAAATTCAATATAAACCTCATCAATATTAAATTTTCTGTATAAATTTCATATATAAAATTTTTTTAATGAAAATTCAATATAAACCTTAATAATATTAAATTTTCTATATAAATTTCATATAAAAAATTTTTTTATATGAAAATTCAATATAAACATCAATAATATTAAATTTTCTATATAAATTTCATATACAAAAATTGTTTGTATGAAAATTCAATATAAACCTGAACAATATTAAATTTTCTGTATAAATTTCATATAAAAAATTTTTTGTATAAAAATTCTAAAAGGACGAAAAACTCAATTTGCTAATTTATCACCTACCAACGCAGGGAATTTTATGTGTCCATATTTTCGACCAGTGACGAACGTCCTAAAAATTGAAACGTGGCATACACGTGTTCTGAGAATATTAAAAAGCGCCGAGTATTTTCAGGGCGCGTTTTTGGCAAGGTGCATTTTCAGAAATTAAATTTTTTAATTGCTCCGGACGGGTGAAACTCGGCCGCGGAACGTGTCGGCGAGTACATCGTTGCATTTTTAACCGGAAACGTTACCATTGCCGATAGCTAACCGCTCGATACCCAACCGGTTACCCACCCCCTACTGACAACATCATGTCTGCGAGTTGAAGTGCCCTCGCGAGCTTCGTTAACAGACAGCTGCCAAACGGTAACTCCTCAAGTTATTTCGAACTTTGATCGAATTACAACGTGTAGATTTTGACCTCGGCTAAATAGCCGCGGTCAATTAGGAGTTCCCGGGTCGATACCGAAACACGACGACGACGAAGACGCGACGGATTTCCTGCTTTCGGCGAAATTGTCTCGAAAAATATTTAATCCGATGGAAGCCACGTGGATTCGAAGGGGTTTCGGGCGAACCGGAAGCTGATTGGATCAGAGTAAAGCGGAGAGACTTGTGTTCGCCATTCGCAAGCGCCATTAACTTAATCAAACACCCCGGTACAGGGTTAGGTTTGGTAACAACACTGTTTGAGACGTGAAAATACTCTCATTCGCACCTTCGTTAGTTCTGTTACCTCGTAAAACACGCGGTTAAATAGAAATCTACCGAATGTTCTAGTCAATTATCCAATTCTGTAGAAAATGTAATATTTTTCAATTTTATCAATTTCTTTATCAGAAATTGGTTTACGTTATCGGCGCACAGGTTCGAAAAAAAGTCAAAACCAAAGCAATTTTGCAATTTTTGCAATTTATAAAATTTTCCTGGATTATTTTAATTAAATATTAATTAATTATTTTAAAAAGAAATTTTGCATCTGAAAAATATTGAACGTTGTACTAAGTGTTTCACAAGATCAGTAATAACTTATAAAAAGATCAATAATAATTTATAAAATTTTCCTCAACGTTTCGATCCACGTATTGAATCATTTTCAAGAGAAATTTTGCTTCTGAAAAATATTGAACATTGTACTAATTGTAAGTGTTTCACAAGATCAATAATAACTTATTTTATTAAGTATTTTATAAAGAGAGAGTGTGTATGTGTGTGTATGTTACATTAAAGAACAATTATAATAACTGAGATACCAGCCACAAAAGTAGTTAGCATTGCTACGAATCAAGTCCCAGAGCAATTGACATGTTCTGTGTCTCTTTTGCCACATACAGCATGATCAATCAAGCTTGAGCCCGATTTAGGGCGTGTCTGGAATATATAACCAGGATTAGGACAGGATCAGGACAATGCCAAATACAATTCCGGATTTGAAGCTCGATCTGATCCGCCAGCTATCTTCATTGGGAGTCCGGAGACGTAAATAACAATAATTCGACTCTGGATCTGTATTGTTTCCCGCACGTCTAAAAGATTTGCTGTATCAATAAGTCTCGCTGAATCCCTACTATGATATTTCCAATAATTTTAGAGAACAAGCTAAAAAGCTAACCAAAAATCATACTCTTAAAGAAGCAGAGCTCAAGAGCTTAAAATTCTTCAATTCCTTTTATCACTCTGAGTCCAAAGCTGGGTTTGCTTAATAGACTTCAATCTGGACACTATCAACTGAGGGCCTCCCTCTTTAATATTAAACTTGCTGATGACACAAGTTGTCCATATGGTTGTCTGGTACAGGATCCTAATCTAGCCTAACCTAACCTAACCAAATATCATATTCTTAAAGAAGCAGAGCTCAAGGGCGTAAAATTCTTCAGTTCCTTTCATCACTCTGATTCCGACAATAGGAATTACACGATACAAAATTGGTCCCTACGTAGATTCAAGATTCAGTTTACTCTAGGACCGTTCACGGCGGTCAGACCGCTCGGTCTGCTATCATCCGGACAATGTAAAATGGAGAGAAGTTTGTTATCCGATTACCTCGATTCCCCGAGAATTTGCAAATGAAGTAGCTGGCCGAGCAAGTGCCAGCAATTAACGATCTTTAAGAGCAATAAATATCAAGCTAGGGGAATAATGATTTCGAGGGTTGAAGAAAATTCGTGGATCCCCCTTGAATGTTTAAATGAAAGTTTTCGTTGAGCCGAGTTCAGATACCTTGTTTCCAGAGGCAGTGCTTCAGACGTTCAAGCTCCTGCAAAATTGTATTCCAGTTTTGTTAAACGTTTGCCAAGGATTATCGCGTCGATGTAGACCGGGATTAAAATTAATTGCCGAGGGAATCTCTCTCTCCGGCACACTTCAAATTGACATTCAAATCCGTTGAAAATGGAACTCTTCGCTGGAATATTTTATGTAAACATTTATTTGTAAAATTTCATTACTATCTCACTGCAGAATTTCTGGTATCGTTAAAAAAGTCGTTTTGTATGAAAAAATTAAAAAAATTTTATAACGGGACTACCCCGGGGACATATTTTACAAGATGCAAAAGGTTTCGTACCGATTGGTCCATCCATCTCGACGAATGTTATTTAAATATTCAATTTATATTTTTTAAACATTGGATTCACATTTTTTAAATATTTACTTTATATTTTATTTTATATTAAGTGACAAATATTTCTTTTTAAATATGCAGGAAATATCTATTTCATGTTAAGAGAAAAATATTTTTTTCTGAATATTATATGGATCTTTATTTCATATTAGAAGTACAGTATTTTATCGATAATTGTCCGCAACACGGGTCTGCCCAGGGACAATTATCCAGCAGGGATACTGTTCTTTGCCACGAATGCACATTTTTTTAAAAATATTTACTTTATATTTTTTTAAATATCTAATTTATATATAATATTTTTTAAATATCTCATTTATATTCTCTGAATATTTAACTAAAATTTTTTAAATATGTAGTATATATTCTCTGAATATTTAGCTTATATTTTTTAAACATTCAATTAATATTTCTTGTATAATATTAAAAAATGTGGCTTAAAAAATATTTTTTCAATATTTGTAAAAAATATTTATACAATATTTTTGTGCTACCAGGGCTCCTTCTTTTTCGAAGTCGATTAAAAATAACAGAGTCAGCTTGCAGATTTGAAACTCATCGTTTCAACAACGCCGAACTTGTTCGGAACGAGTTGGCAACCGTCCTGCATGTCATTGAAGATGGTGGCCTTGGGCCAATATATATTCTCTCGGCTATAGTCTTCAGCGCCGCGACAAAAGAGCATGGTCTCTCGGCGCCACGCCGCTCGCGGTCACCGACGCGTCGGCAGGATATCAATCAGCCTGAAAACATCAATCGCGATTTACCGAAAAGGGAAGAGCCCCGCCACAGTGATTCCATCCGTGAGCTACGGAAGATTTATGACCGGCGAAAATTGAAGGAAGCGACTGCGTGCCGGTGACGTATCGCTGTGATTTTTCAACCCTCTCCGAGCGAATCATAAATACGAATGAGCGGAAGTGGCGCGACACGGCTGTCCGAGCCACGACGGCCCAATAATTCCAAGGGACAACAATCAACAGGCGGTGACAGCCAGCGAGAGACACTCGGAGGGCAACCGGTTAGCATCGTTGCATCACAACCGGATGCAGTTCTTGGGAGTATTACGTCGCTGTGAATCACTGTTAACATCTCCGTTGCAATACCAATTAGAACGGCGGCCTTCAGGCTTGTTGATGCACCACCGTTCATCGAACACGGAAGGATCGATCAAGTATTTTTAACTCTGTCGGCACGATCAGGGGCTCCGTGACCCCATACGAATCCCTCAGGCATGCCAAGCAATTGTCAATCCCCTTTTAGAAAGATTCCCCCAAAAATGTTAAATCGTTGACTCTTCATTTAAGTGTAACTTGAGGGCAAACACTTTAAACTTTACTATTTGTACCATGCTTATATTATCTTGCCGAGTTGTCGTTGTTGTTGTATGAACTGGATGACAATGCAATATTAAAAAACAATTTTTTTTTAGAAAGATTGCATGTTTAGGATTTAAACAATATTTTTAAATATTCCCTTTCGCCCCTCGCTGTGCGACGTTCGGTAGTACGTCATCCCCACTCCGCGCGCTCCCTACTCCCTACTTCGCACCGAAGGAGCTCAATTTACTTACTGGGTTGGTTTGAATTAGGTCGGGCAGGGGAAGGGGCGACAAGGACCGGTGTTTCTGACAGTGACATAAAATAAAAAAGATTTCAATGTGTTTTTTTAGTTAAATCGATGAGTTAACATTTACAACTTAGTTTTTTCGGTCATGTGTTCCGCATTAAAAGAATAAAAGACGCACCAAGTTTCGGGAAAATTTACCTACTACTAATATGTAACAGTATTGATGTATTATTTTCTCCTATTTTTGTGTGATATTACTTTCTTCTATTTTTTTGTGTTCACAATTATTAATTCAATTCATGTACTTGCCGTAATTTTTTTACTTTTTTGAAGTTGTTTTCACAATTGTGAAATATGTTTTCACAATTGTGAGCTAATTATGAAGAGTGTATACTCATCAA
Organism: Lasioglossum zephyrum; assembly: GCA_028455615.1. Taxonomy (NCBI): domain Eukaryota; kingdom Metazoa; phylum Arthropoda; class Insecta; order Hymenoptera; family Halictidae; genus Lasioglossum; species Lasioglossum zephyrum. Next base: position 639,274 of record CM052320.1, on the reverse strand, counting down.
AGAGTTATTGAAAGGACTCTCACGAATGGCACCGTTTAAAATCGAATACTCGAGTCAGCCACGTACTAAGCACGTGTCCCACAATTATTTAATCAGGAGTTGTCGAGCCGTAAAGCCCGGACAGTCGAAGACATTTAGAAAACAGCTTGAAGCACCTATTAAATAATAGATATAAAAGTCCCGGGTTCTACAGAGACGCCAATGTATTCCCGTTCTCGGGATTCCCAGAAATCCCTCGGTAAACCGTTTGCCGGAGGGAAAGATCGGACCGCATATTTCTCGCGGGAAAGTCGCTCTGCGATTCGGTAGTTGCCCGGGAACCTGAGAACTCGGTTCCGGCGACAGTCGTTTCTCCTCGGGTCGAAGGTGGAACCGGTTACACCTGGCCAACGTCTCGAATCGAACTGGCAAACGAGTTCCTTGAAACTTTCATGCTCCCCGACTCGGCTTGGGACCGCGTTATTTTTGTATTCCCTTTTCCTGCGACACCCTGCGACGCCTGGCAAATGCACCTTGCAAATACTTCTCCCCCGAGGATCCCCACTGCCTAGGAGCCTCGATTACACCTGCATTATTTCTGCTTTCTTCGCTGGCCACCCGAAAATTCTGGGCGGCATCGCAAAAGGAATAATTTTCTTTGTTTTATTGGTCTGAGCAGCTTTTTCGTTTGAAACGTTGTGAAGAGGCAGCAGGAAGAAACCCTAGTAGCACAAAAATATTGTATAAATATTTTTTACAAATATTGAAAAAAAAATTTTTAAGCCAGATTTTTTAATATTAGAAAAATATTTCATCTGAATCTTGCATACATATACGAGAAATATTAATTGAATGTTTAAAAAATATAAGATAAATATCCAGAGAATATAAAGTACATATTTAAAAAATATTAGCTAAATATTCAGAGAATATAAATTAGATATTTAAAAAATATAAAGTAAATATTTTTAAAAAAATGTGAATCCAATATTTTAAAAATATAAATTGAATATTTAAAAAAAAAAAATTTTTTCAATTAAAAAAAAATATTTAAAAAAAGTATACAAAAATTAAAAACTATGGTGTATGTATATACTTTCTGTGTACTGCTTGAGGGAATTACCACCTTGTCTTCGAAAGGACCTAATTACAACCCTAGGAGCACAAAAATATTAGATAAATATTTAAATTCGAAGGAAACTCAGCTTCTCTGACAGATTTTCCTGTATATTTTCAGATGACTAGAAATATTCGTGTCAAGAAGGGATTTTGTTTCTTCATATCTATCGACCATTTAAATTATCGACTTAACTTTCAGTGGATCACATTTTTTCCAGGCTCCGCCCAGCTTTCTGGTAATTGCACCGGCACAATGGCCAGTTTTAATCATACCGGTGCACAATCATTGCAACAGGGATTAGAGTATAATGGACGATCGTAATATTTTCGTCGGAAACGGCCAAGGGTGCAGCCTTTTAGTTCGTTCTCGCGTTTCAGCTTTACTTCCGGTTTTGTCTCGCCCGTTAATGCGATTGCTAAAGGAATTTTATGATGAATACAGGAGATGGACTGTACAGGTCTGACTTAAAGCTGCCGTTACTACTGTGTAGTTGCCGACGCGTCTGATCATTGATTTACCTTTTCTACTTGTGTCTCCATATATTCAAGACTAGCTTTTCTCCGTGGCTTCGCTCGCACAAGAAACTGTTTAATGCCCTCGAAAATTGATATTGTTTCTCCATAAAATCTTTTAACCCCCCATTCACCCCCATTCACCCCCTATTCACCCCATTCAGATTGTATTAATGAGCATTATTAAGACCAAGTATGATGTAAATCAGACCGCAAACATTATATTCCTCATACAAATGTTGCAACCCCTTTCCACCCCTTTAAGGGATGATTTTTTTAAAATGCCGAAATAGGTGTTTGGTTAATTGTATCAAAGACCACACAAATAAAATATTGTAACCCCTTTCCACCCCTTAGGAGTCGAATTTAGAAATATCCTTTCTCATCCCTTGTATTTAAGGGTTTAGCCTGGGCGTTGATGAGTGAGTAAGTCAGGACTTCGTTTTTACATATATAAGTATAGTGCCTAATTTAAAAGAAATGCTCTTAATTGTTCATAACTCTTTGAACCGACCCTGAAGACTTCCACAGCGAGCAAGCTCGATATCGTTAAATTCGCACGGAACAAAAATAACTTTGCATCGGATTTCGAAGTGTGCGAGACTCAGTCAGATATTCTCCATTGTATTCCCATTGTGTATAATCGATAGGGGCGTCATTGTATTCCGGTGAGATTCGAGAGTTGATAAGTTTGAAGAGGTTTGATCGGTATCGACGAGTCGATTCTCAGAGGAGCTCGTTGCCGAAGAAATCTCTAAACTTTTCACGGGATTGAAAGTCCGATAATCAGAAAACTTAAATAAAAGCTGACACACATATCGCTTGTTAATATTTTAGTTAATTTATTCGAGGTAGAATTCTATTTCTTTTTAGCCTCGGTAAATTCGGAATAGATTGGTGAACATATTAATAAAGAACTTACTCTGTTAAATATTTCAAATGAATATATGCACTGAACTCAATGTAATAAATAATTAAGATTTACCATTTATTTCAGTTCAGACTGTATAAAAAATATATAGAGCTCATGCGATTTTGATTATTTTCACTTTAACAAAATAAATTATGAAATACAACCTCGAAAACCGGGATACCTTCTGAAAAATATAATTACACGTGAATGTTTGGTGAAATGGGAGGTCGCTCGAGACGGAGCATCATTGTTGAATTATGAGATGCATTTTCGAACGAGAGAGATTCTTTAAATAAAGGATCATTTTGATCGAGTCGACCCGCGGTTATTCTCGGCCAGCGAGTAAACCATGTCGCGATTTGTACGCTGGGGTGATGACAAATGTACCAGAAACTACGGCGACCTGTGCTCGCTATCTTTTTACAATAATAACGGGTTGTTCTGCGCCGCGGGACTCCGCCTATATTTAGAGAGGTTGCCTCGTCGTTCATCGAGAAATCACGGCAACGCGACAACATTTCATTACAGACCTGCTCGCCATTTATTTCCGCAGCTCGAACAAAATTTCCTCCGTTCGAAGAGAAATTCCTGAAAATACATTTAGCTGGTAAAACACGAGGGATGAACGCTTATTATCACGCTTATATTAGCTTGCCGAGTTGTTGTTGAGACTTGATATTTTCAGCATAGCTCAGGACTGGATGACAATACAATATTAAAAAACAATTTTTTTTAAGACTGTGCTTTTAGGGTTTAAACAATATTTTTAAATATTCCTATTATATATAAATACTGTATTAAATGGTCTATTACTCTCTTAAATTCCTATTAAATACTCTAATAAATACTCCCCACTCCACGACGCATCCCCACTCCGCGCGCTCCCTACTCCTACTCCTATTTTTAATAAGTTAATTTTTTAATAAGTTAATTTTAATTTTTAATAAGTCTTTAATAACTTCATAAATTCAATAGAATAATTCCCAAAATAGATAAATCGATATAATAGTAATTTGTATTATATTTTCTTCAGTATTTTTAACAAGTTAATTTTTTAATAAGTTAATTTTAATTTTTAATAAGTTTTCAATAACTTAATAAATTCAATAAAACAATTCCCAAAATAAATAAATAGATATAATAGTAAAGACTGCAAGTTTGCTGAACAGGGTTGACCATAAAAAAATTGTGCAATAGATCCAGTCGAAGTTTTCGCGGTTAGATGGTCGTTTTAAAAGACAGTAGATTACGTCACGTCGTCGCGTCACGTTCTTCGCTCTTTCGCATCCAATTAGTCGATGGAACAATGCAGCCTTTGGATGCACCGCCCCACCATCATTATTCGCGAGGGTTCGAGCGGCGCCGCGGCATTAGTAGTCGACAGAAACGGCGTTAGGGATTCGCATGCTGCCGGAATCGCGAGCTCGGTGTCTGTTAATTGGTAGCGGAGCTATGGGGATGCGACTCGTGTCGCCGGTGAATCAGACGGGGTTCTGGAATGCATCCCCCTGTCGCAATCCTTGAGCTCGTTATGTACAACCTCAAGATTCCGCAGATTTTTTTACACCCCTTTCGCTGGACTAACCCCTGTTCATTGAGGTGGAGCTTTTTATTTAATAGAAAATCTCATATGAGATTTCTTTCAATAATAATTACAAAACTACAAGTATTACAAAAACGAAATACACCACATATAAAACAGAATATAATGAAAAATTTATTTTTAATTCATTATTTTTTAATTCATTTAATTCATTATTTTTTAATTCATTTAATTATTAGTAATAATAGAAAAAATGAAAGTGATTTTTTCTATGGAAATTTATTGAAATTTCGACAGGACAACTATCTGTTGGGTCAGTTAGTTTAACGTAATTTTAAATACGTGAATGCGAAATAAAATAAAACGAAATAAAGCGAAATAAAATGAATTATTTTTTTTATATTTAAATTTCATAATTTAATAATTTAATAAATAAAAGTTAATATATAAAAACGAAGTCCTGACTCATTCACTCACTAATCAACGTCCAGGCTATACCCTTGGCTAAGGGGTTGCTACGTTTGTATGAGGAATTGTATATTGTTCGTGATCTGATTTACATCATATTTGGTCTTAATAATGCTCATTAATACAATCTGAATGGGGTGAATGAGGGGTGAATAGGGGGTGAATGGGGAGTGAATGGGGGTTAAAAGGTTTCATGGAGAAACGATATCAATTTTCGAGGGCATTAAACAGTTTCCTGTGCGAGCGAAGCCACGGGGAAAAGCTAGTCTTGAATATATGGAGGCGCAAGTAGAAAAGGTAAATCAATGGTCAGACACGTCGGCAACTACACAGTAGTAACGGCAGCTTTAAGTCAGCCTATATAGTCCATCTTCTGAATTCATTATAATTTTATTTCTGGTCAGATTTCCTTGAAACTTGGTCTTAATGGTTTTTGATAAAATTAATCAAAAACCTATTTCGGCATTTTTAAAAATTCATCCCCTAAGGGAGTGAAAAGGGATTGCAACGTTTGTATGAGGAATATTTTATTTCTGGTCAGATTTGCTTGAAACTTGGTCTTAATTCTTTTTGATATAATTAATCAAACACCTATTTCGACACTTTTAAAAATTCAATCCCTAAGGGGGTGAAAAGGGGTTGCAACATTTATATGAGGAATATATTGTTCGTGGTCTGATTTACATCATACTTGGTCTTAATGCTCATTGATACAATCTGAATGGGGTGAATGGGGGGTGGAAAGATTTTATGGAGAAACAATATTAATTTTCGAGGGCATTAAAAGCTAGTCCTCTATAAATGTGATTAAAATCGACAAAAAACAACTGCAACAAAAATTCAGGCAGTTTTCATAAAAATTAGCTCGTAAAGCATTCTGCCTTGTCAGTCTCATAAACGTTCAAGGGAAATGAATCCCATAAAGATTGCTAATATCTTCGGCACGCCGGTCACGAAATCCCGATCTTCCCGATAGATTTTTCCCGTTGATTGGCCACTTCTTCCAAGGATTTTACAGCGAAGTGTCCCTCTCCTCCGCCGTTATCTTCGTTAATTTCCCCGATTTCGCGATCCTCAGCAGCCGACCTCACGTTCCGCAAATATTGTTCGTAAGTCTCAAAGAGGACCCTTCTCCGTTCTCGTGGAAATAAATCCGATCGAGCTATCCCGCGAAGTGTTTCATGAGAGACGATCCTCCATGGCGGAAGTGTTCCCCTCCGGCAGAGAGTAATTTTTTTTTAAAACTGAGAGACAACGAAAATTTCGTTTCCGGCCGGGGGCCCCCGGATCCTCGAACGAAAAACTTGCGGAGTTAACGAAGAAAGTTTTATGCAGCCACGGCTGCCTCCTCCCGGGAATTTTAATAAGAATCGTTCAATTTCTTAGTCCAGCTCACCCGCCCGCCTCGGGGAGTAATAATTCGATTAATAATTCGAGGAGCTTGCAGAGGCGACTTGAAAACAGTCGACTCCCCAACTATGAAAATATATTCGCTACGCTCTAATTAATTGTTTCGCATCTACGAAAGATTAACCGCCTAAGCAAGCCAAATTGCCAGTGGAAGTTGCCTCAACACTTCCAATTTCATGATAGATGATTCTGATTACAAAATATAAATTAACAGCTACATGAACCATATAGCTACATCAACGCCATTTTACCACGTTTTTATTACCT
>CM052320.1:614465-632962 GCA_028455615.1 Lasioglossum zephyrum | reverse complement strand
TGGCCATTAAAAAATTTCGACTTTTGTCTTGGCCATTAAAAAATTTTAAAAATATTAGGTTAAACGATTCCGGAGCACAAGCCGGCGCAAACGGTCCATCAGACTTAATGGAATGCCGGGACAGGTGGATTCAGTATCAGCGTAGGTGGACGCTCAACCCCAAAACCAGTTTACCCACCGACCTCGGCCGGGGATATTACGTGACCGCGGCCAAAAACTGCACAATGCTTTGGCGAGGGTTGTGCTCTCGTCGATGAGCCCCTGTGTGCCTTCCCGACCCCGTGGAATCCTCGTGAACGTTAATCCGTGTACGCACGGACCATTAATAGTGGCCGGCCGATAAATGGATCGACGTCGATAGCGTAGTATAACCACGAGCATAAGTGCCGGGGCCAATAGCGCGGAAACGTACTCCTGTTTCCCTGCCCTTCCGAGATTCCCATTCGATGAATTGCATTTGCCAATACCTTTAGTCGTGTCCTTCGGAACTGTGTTTAAAGTAAAGATGTTGAGGACATCTTGGGATAATAATTATGTATAGAAAATGGTACAGTATTTATCATGTTTTTATTAGCTCGCTTTCTTGTTTGTTTGACTGTTTATTTGTCTGTTTGTTTGTGTGTCTGTTTGTTTGTCTGTTTGTTTGTTTGACTGTCTGTTTGACTGTCTATTTACCTGTTTGTTTGCCTGTTTGTTTGACTGTTTGTTTGACTGTCTGTTTGCCTGTTTGTCTGTTTGTATGACGTTTTGTTTGACTGTCTGTTTGTTTGCCTGTTTGTTTGCCTGTTTGTTTGACTGTCTGTTTGTTTGTCTGTTTGTTTTACTGTTTGTTTGACTGTCTGTTTGTCTGTTTGACTGTTTGTTTGACTGTTTGTTTGACTGTCAGCTTGTCAGTTCGTCTGTTTGTTTGTCTGTTCGGTGGCAAATTTTGCAATTGAATTTTAAGTAACTTCCTGATGAGCTAGATATAATATACATAAATATACTAGAATATACAGGAGAATATAAATAAATTTACTAGAACATACAGGAATATACATAAATATACTAGAACATACAGGGATATACATAAATCTACTAGAACATACAGGAATATACTAATATACTAGAATATATTTGAATATACTAGAAAATACAAGAATATACAAGAATATATATTCTTGTATTTAATACCTTATATAATATTATATTATATTGTTATATATTAATTGTTAATGTATTATTACATTAAGTTGATGTAAATAGTTTATACACGTTTTTCACGTGTGTGTTTTGGGTCATTATCATTATATTTATATTATGTAATAATTCCAGAGTTTTACTAAAAAACTGGTTTCTTATTTAATTTTTATTAATTTTTTAAGTTTTTTATTTAATTAAAAAAATGGTGTCCGAAGACTTATGGGCATACGTAGAAAATTAAAATGTTTTATTACACCAGTCTTGGAACTTTTTGAGCATACCGACAGAGAAAGTGTGAGTGAGAGAGAGAAAGAGGAAGTGATTCGATGATTTAGTAGCGGAATCCGGCGGCAGCCAGTCTTCTGGACTTGGCCGAGCCCTTTTTACCCTTCTCCCTCTCGATAATAACTCATCTTCGATGCGATGTTCCCGCTTTTGTCCGGCCCCCATTGTTCGCGCTGGCGAGAAGAATCCCGTATTCGAGGACCCCGGTAAGAATCAGTTTATTTTAAGCGATCGGATGCGCGTTACGAGAAGGTAAATCACTGTCGGCCCTGAAGAGAATTATGAAGGAAAGGGGCGAGGGACTAACGAATTACGGAACCATAATGGGAGCGTATCGATCGGACTGGTTACTCTCTATTTATGGAGCATTGTGAGGCTATCATTCCTGGCTGCGAGAATTATTGCTTCGGCATTAGCAGATCCATTGATAATGCCAACGGTTCCAATAATATTAATGGAGAACGCCACTGGTTATAAATTTCCCGGATTTTCTTACGGTGACAACACTGCTGACGTCGCTCATCGAGGGAACTGTGATGGATCTACGGGATCATTCAACCCCTTGAGATTAATGGGGTTGGAATTATGTTTTAATAATTACCATTGTGTCGTTAGTACTCTAGTAGCATAAAATATTGTATACACATTCGTGTAATATTAAAGTGGATTCCTGTAGGAATATTTGTATATGGTGTCTGACCATTGCTAGTCTATTCTACTTGCCCCAGTCAGTTTCTAATACAGTGAACATTCCCTAGTAACACAAAATATTAAACAGAGATTCGATCTCTTCATAATATTTAAATATACATGCAATATTTATTTTATATTAAGCAACAAATATTTCTTTTTAAATATGCAGGAAATATCTATTTCTCTATTTCTATTTTATTTCTATTCTATTTCATATTATGAAAAAAATATTTTTTTCTTATTATAAAATAAATCTTTAGAATTATTACTATTTAGTACTATTATCATTATTAGAATTATTTATTACTATTATTACTATTTAGAATTATTACTATCAGAAATTATAGAAAATTTTATGAAAAAATGTGGCTTAAAAAATATTTTTCCAATATTTGAACAAAAATATTTATCGAATATTTTTGTGCTACTAGGGTATTTCAGAGTGCAAGAATCATCGCTTCGACAGATCTATTAATTATGTCAACGTTCTAACAGAATTAATGGAAACGCCTCTGCTTATACATCCCCTCATTTCTCCGAATTTTCTTACGATGATGGATCCCCCGAAGAAGCGTCGCTGAAATTATGATAGACTGCTACTAAGAACGTTGTAGATCATTATTTCCAAACCTTAGACGTGCACACACTTTTATGTATATATACATATAAGACAATTATTATTGTTTAGGATGGTAGTAAACGAAAATATGTTTCTCTGTAAATAAACAGAATTTTGTATTTATTTTTTATTTGTATTATTATTTGTATTATTTTTATTATTTGTATTATTTTGAGTTATTTGACAACAATTATTTACACTATTTACAACCTTACCTGTAAAATATTAAATGGGTGATTTTGGCGCAAGGTTCAGTCATTAAAAATTTTTTAACTTAATATATATATATATATATATATATATATATATCGGTACTAATTAATTGCTAAACATTTAGGTATTGCATGAGGTATTGTACAAAAATGATAGTGAAGGTTTGGTATGATATTTATTGAAAACGTCTGTTTTAAATGGTAATAAAATAAAATTTAATTGTGTCGCGAACAATAGGAAACGATCTATGAATTTTCCCCACTGGCAATGCTCATCCGTTTCACTATTGTATCGTCGGCATGTTCCGCTCCGATCGACACCGCAACACAAATTGCAGACACCCGATCGTTAACCGGGATCGTCGCGATTGGATCGTCGAGGACTACGCGATTCAATTAAGGGTTGAATCCCGGTATTCCTGTCCAATTTCCCGCGAATAGATTTCGATCGTTTTCTTCGGGGTCTCGGAGAGAAACCGTTCTACTTAACTGGGGCTAGTTATCGATCGCGTTAATCGCGTGCCTGTTAATTGCTACGGTTTTATTGAAGCCACGCTCTCTGCTTTCAATTTGACGGTGCCTCGACCGGCACGAATACAGATTACAGCATACGGAAACGTTAGCTGCGTTTAACTAGCCTGCGGCTGTATCGCAGATTCGTTTTCCTGATATCTTCGACGAATGATAAAACGAACTTGTCGGCCGTTCATTTCGTGTCTGATACGACCATTCTGCTGGGGATCGTTGTGAGGCTATGTTAGCTGCTGTAAACCAAGCGGGCATTAAAATTATTGTTTTTGTAGATGTTAGACACACTGTAATCGTGTGACACGATCGTAACGGTTTCGATACGAAACCCTTGGTGAGTTGAGAATTGTTTTATAATTAAATAATTAATTGTTATAATTAAGAATTGTAAATTAAGAATTGTTTTGTTTAAACAAAAAAGTTAATTTGTATGATTTTGTGTTGGGATTGTTAATGCTTCATACTCTGCATATGGTATTTTTGTTTATGTATTATTGCCAAAGGTTGTAATAAATCTTTTCAAAGATTTTCTTAATAAATAAAAAAAATCGATGTTTAATGTTAATAAGAAATAAGGAAATAAATTTGAAAGTACCACAAAAATAGTGCAATTTAACCAATACATAATATCAATAAGAAATAAGGAAATAAATTTGAAAGTCTTAAAAAATAGTACAATTCAACCAATATCTAATTTCAATAAGATTTGAAAGTCTCAAAAAAAAAATAGTGCAATTTAACCAATATCTACTATCAATAAGAAATAAGGAAATAAATATGAAAGTCTCAAAAAATAAATAGTGCAATTTAACCAATATCTAATATCAATACACTAGTGATCGAAACTTTCAACGGCATTATCTCAAAATTGAAAATACGGGAGAGAGAGAGAGAGTGAGAGAGAGAGAGAAAGAGAGAGACAGAGAGAGAAACGTACAGACAGAGCGAAAGAGAGTGTAGGTTGAAAGAAGACCCGGTTCAGGGTGAAAAGGAGGGTCCGGGGCACGGGTATCACGGCGTAAAAGCTCGTTCCATTTACCCGCTCGTTCCAGAGCTCGCGTTTCGTCACGTAGAGCCCTCTAGCCCCGGTGTACTCGATGCCCGCAAACAATCCGCCGGCGGAAAGTGGAGGACGAACGGTGGAAAGAAAAGGCGCGGCGAAAGGGGTGCTCCGCGGGGGGTGTACAGGCCGATGAGACCGAACAGTGAAGGGTAAGAGGGTTGTAGGGTGGGGGTGTGCTAGCCGTGTGCCCACGAAACGAACGGATCCCTTTAATCCGTTCTGTCAGAGGCAAATGAACAGTACGCCTGTGGACAAAGCTTTGCCTCTTTCTTCCGCCGACCCACCCCCTCGTTTCGACCGCTCTCTTTTCCTCCGCTGTTTTATCTACGTTCGCCAACCCCCCACTCTCTTATCTCACCCCCTTCTGGAGGGAGGGTGACGGGGTCCTCCTCCTTTTTTTGCTCTTTATTCCTTGATTTCCATTCGCAACCCCCGCGTCTCTCCACCCCTATTTCGCGGCACTCAACGCCGATATAGCAACGGTGAACGATAGCTCGGGCTTTTTCAAGCAGAGGGGTAATAAATTGGGGCGGAGGCGAGAAGATCCAGAACCGTCTCTCTGTCCGACGCTTAATTTACTCCTGCGGCGGTGTAGAAACGCGCCGGGGGTGTAACCGGCCTGTAACGATGTCGTAAATGCTACGTTGCGGTCGTTACAGGTTCCGGACTGGTTGTCTGACTAGGCGCTGGCTCGTTCTACTTGTACCCGAACGGCGGCCTCGCGCATCGCTCTGAGAAGTTTCTCGGTTGCGAATGCGTACCGTGTTCGGCAAAAAGAAAACCGCACTAATTATATGGCAAATGTATCCCTTATGATCTATTGAACCAAAGATGTAATGGGCACAAGGATGAATAATGGACAGTTATCGAATTATAATCAGTGAAACATGAGAAATTCAAGCTGCCGAATACTCAAATCTTGGGAAGTATATTTACTTTATACTCCTTCGATTTTCACACGGATCTAAAACTCAAAAAATACTGTATATAATATATATAATAATACTAATAATATATGTACTATATATAATAATATATAAAAATATATAAAATATAAAATAATGGGTTAATATAAAATAATCATTGATCAATATAAAATAATATATAATAACAATATAAAATATATAAAATAATATATAACAAACTATATTTAAAAAATATATAAAATATATAACAATATATAATAACAATATCAAATTATCACAGAGTGACACAATAAAGTATCTGTACCATTATTCACAAAATTGTTTACATCCTTAATTATGTCAGATTTTTAAAAAATGATTCTAATCATTAAATGAAAAAAATTAATTATATAATGGATTTAATCTAGGTCGGTAGAAATGATTAATTTTCTAGTTGAACGAGCTGCGACCGCGGAGGGTTAATAGATCTTGATCCCAAGAAAATGACTCGATGCAAATAGAACAAAAAAATGGCGGATTTAATGGGCACGACTGTTCCAGATCGGGACCTCAAGAGAATTTCGATTGTCCCAAGAAGTCTAGCAAGAGAGTTGCGCGGAGACGCAATTCTGGATCATTAGCCAGTCATCCAGAGCTCGTCGGCTCGGAAAGCCCTGCTCAATTATCGCGAGATATCGAAGGGTCCGATCGATTTTTCTTGGTGTAGCTGTCGTCGTCTCTATCGGCACGCGGCGCTGCCAATAAATGGGAATCTTGCTCGCGGCGTTCGCCGTTTCGTCGTGGATTGATGGAGACAGCGTTGCTAGAAAGATAATTAACTCTCTACCCCGCCACTCCCCTTCCCACCTGGTTTTTCTTTTTCCATCACGCCGCGCCGATCGTTCTCACATTTTCCCCGCGTCCTCCTCTGGTCCCTGTCGCGCTGTCATTTATTCGATCGCGTTTTAATTCCTTCTCGTCCGGACGTTATTCGAGTTATCCGAGCGCGTCGGAACGCCCCACGGTGTTTTAAAACGACCATGGAAAATTCCAAATTTTTATCACTTTTTACCCCATAGCTCTCGGCCGGTTTTAAGCCCCTTGATCCTCAAGAGAGGCACTTCTTTTCCGATGACGGACTATCGATCCTTTCGCATTATTTTTAAGTAGAAATATTGAAAAACTTTATTAGCTTAAACAAGATGACTTTATTTATTTAATGCAAAGTGTCACGTCCGGTGGTCCAACCATTAACGAAATTGATAATCAGTAAAAGAATCTGGGAATTCAATATTTTTGAATAATATTATTAATAATTAATATTCATATTAATATTAATAAAGAATATATGAATTCAATATTTTTGAATAATAATTAATATTAATATTAATTATTAATAAAAAATATTGAATTCATAGATTCTTTTATTAATTCTTTTTTGTCAGCTACAGCATTACGTTAGCGAAGATATATCATTCCATTTAAAAAAAACATCGGTGACCTTGAAATCTCATTAAAATATGAGCTTCAAAATTTTTTCCTTTACACAGTTACATGAGGCCCTTCAAATAGAGTAACTTTGTCCTACAAAGTTTTTTTATACAACGAAAAGTAATGGAGATATTTAAGTGCTCCGTTTCTGAATAACTCGCTTGCTTTTGAAGATAGAAAAAAAAGGATGAGACCAAACTGACTTGATATCGAGTGGCCCGTAATCTGATGTCATTAATTTTTTTATAGGTGGAGACGTCAAGGAGATATGAAGGTCAACTCTGTTTTTTTTAATGGAACGGTATGGTTTTTTGTTTGCATTCTGATGAGTGTATTTCAAGAGGAATGTAGTGACCTATTATGAAGGTCATTCACTGTCACGCAAGGTCAACTGCAATAGATAATATTATACAATGTATAATTTATAATATACATATACAATGTATAATATTATCGTTAGATTCCAACAAGAAATTACTCTCTTCTTCTCTCCTTATAAAATTTTCATGTACTAACCTACTCGAAACAGTTTTCCATCTGGAATAACGAGATCGTTCGGCATTCCGTCTTCGTTCCCCAGATTATTTGGAAATCTGTTTTTCGATTGAAATTTCAATTCCTACAACTTCCGCCACTGCTCTATATACCATTCAACCCGAGTAGGCTACTTTCGCAGCGCCTAGATGCTCCGCGTCTCTGGTCCAACAAACTTTCTCAGATGGAAACCGTCCCAATTCTATCGCTTGAGTATCATTGTTAAAAGACTCCGTCGATATTATACAGTTTCAATTTCAGGCTTCTGTCTCGAACAATGGTAACGATTCTTCCGGGGTCTGCCTTGGTTGTACTTCACCGGGAACCATCGAGAATAATAATACGTGCTTCACCCTTTACAATCCGCTCGTTCATTTTTCCATTTCTGGCTACCACTAGAATTATTCAAATTTCTCCTGAACCTATATATTACAATTTTATAATACTATATAATAATTTACATATATGTGCAAATAATAATTTACATATTTATAAAATATATGTAAAGAAGTTATACTTTCTTTAAAGTAAATAATTATTGTCAAATAACTTAAAATAATACAAATAATAAAAATAATACAAATAATAATACAAATAAAATATAAAAACAAAATTCTCTTTGTTTACAGAGAAACATATTTTCGTTTACTACCATCCTAAACAATAATAATTGTCTTATATATTTAATACTGTAAACAATATTTTGAATAAGGGTGCAAAGAGTTAAAACAACACGTCAATATGTTATCAAAATGGACGCATTACATTTTGTAAAGTTTTAAACCGAAACAATCCCAGCATCGTTAGGTTGTCGTTGTTATCCAACAATTTTTCTTCTCAGCGCAACAGAATATTACAAAATAAAATGAACACCCAGCAAATAAAACGAGATAAAGCAGAACGGTGAATAAGCAACACAAAGAGCAACGATATCGTCTTTATCTCGCGCAATAAACTAAAAAAAATCCGCGACGGGAGATCAAAAACACAGACCAGAGGGGAATGAAATCAAGCGGAATAGAATGGAAAACAGAGAGCAAGGTCGAGGTTCGTCGGACACGAATCGTCGTTAATAAACAGAGCGGTGGAGGTTATTAACTGGAGCCTTCCAGAGAGGAACGCGCGATTTTCCATTTCGATCCACTCGATCACCGCAGTGGGGACCATCGGGTGCCTGTGTATTTCAATTCCAACAGGTTTGCAAGGAGGAAGGGGAGAGAGAACCTGGCAGTGGCACTTTCTCCCTTTCTTCCTCTCTATTGCCCTCCCCATGTATGTCTGTCCTTCTCCCGGCGAAGATATTCGACGCTAGGAAAAAGAAGTTAGTTAACGTTCGCCGGATATTATCACGGTCGGCTCTTGACACTTCCATTTCCCGTGGCCGCGTCCATTCGACGCCAACACCGACGCCGTTCCTAATCCCCTTTTCGCCGGCGGGGATGGATCCGGAGGAGCCTGCGGGGCCCGATCGCAGTTTCGAAAAAGACTCGCGGAGAGTCTTTCCCCGGCGAAAGAGGGCGGGATTGGATCCGGGAGGATTTAGCCAACGAGGAGAACAAATGGCCCTGGATACGAGAGGACTCGGAGATATATCGGCTTCGCGAAAGACGCCGTACTCGTCCTTCTACTTTTCCTCCTACCACGACTTTTCCTGCCCGTTCTCTCCCAGACCCGCTTAGCGAAAGCTCCTTCAAGAATCCGAGAAATCGCGATTCTAGTTCCTGTCCCTCTATCTCTGTTCATCTACAGTCGCTGCAGATGGAAGAGTTAAAAACTCTGGAAAAATTAGTTGTCGTCAAACAATTACTGTTTAGTCCTGCACTTGTTCAGTTGTGTGAACTTGTGCAGCATGTGCAAGTACATTCTTGTGGGTTATGTATGTTATAATAGGTCCCTATTGTGCGTGCATAGGAAACAGGCCTATGGAAAACTATTTCCCTTGCAGCACAGGAAGGACGTGTCAACTTGCTCTCGAATTGGATGACATCTGGCGCAGGCTTCCGAGAGCTAGCGCCATATGTCATCCAATTCGAGAGCAAGTTGATAGGTCCCTGCTGTGCGTGCATGGGAAACCTATTATCCTTGCAAGCACAGCAGGGACCTGTCAACTTGCTCTCGAATTGGATGACATCTGGCCCTGGCTTCCGGGGGATAGCGCCAAATGTAATCCAATTCGAGAGCAAGTTGATAGGTCCCTGCTGTGCGTGCATGGGAAACCTATTTTCCTTGCAGCATAGCAGGGACCTGTTATCCAATTCGAGAACCTGTTTTACTTGCAAGCACAATAAGTACCCATCAATCTGCTCTCAAATTGGATGACATTTGGCACTGGCTCCTGGAAGCTAGCGCTATGAGTGGGGCTTAAGGCTGCGCTCATACAGAGGTGCTGGCTCCAGGAGTCAGCATCAAAAGTCTTTTTTGAGCGAGGGTTGAAGGGTCATGCAGCACAGCAGGGACCTGTCAATTTGCTCTCGAATTGGATGACATTTGGCGCTGGCTCCCGAAAGCCAGCGCTATATAAACTATAAAAATCTACCTTGTTATTAATATGAGCCTAGTTCTAGATGTTTTTCAAGCAACAACACATCTGTTTCGTCTTGGGACGCAATAATTAGAGGGTTGGTATAGGCAATACTTCCCGTCCTGACTGTATCCGTCATTCCCCCCGAGCGTTGTTCTACTTGATAACTCGCGTTTCCACCGGCAGCAGCCATAGTCTCGACAGCCACGAAGAAAACGAATCGCCACGAAACTTTCCGCTCGGTTTTTCCGGACGGCGAGTGTCGGTAATTTATCGAAACGCTCCGATTCACCTCGCATAAACTTCCGACACCGGGCGAGAGCCGGTCGATGCAAACTTCGTCGAACAAGAACCATGGATCCACGAAAAGTCTTTGTCCATCGGTCTTTATCTCCCCATCCCCTCTCTGTCTATACTTCTCGATTTGATGGTTTCCATTCACCACCATCCTCGAGTCTTGCCTGTTTTTCGAAGCTCCGGACAGAATTCGAGAGATGCTGATTCCGTAGAACCCGGCTAGTTCAGAATTTCATTTCGCCGGCGAACAAATTCATCGGGATACGGGTGCATAGTTTGCACAAAGGATCCTGCTCTCTCTCTCTCGCCCGGTCCTCTCTCCCGCAGCCATGTTGGATCGTCACAGAGGCCGTTATCGAAGGCTCAAAGCCGCTATTGCTGCCTCCCAGCAAGAAACAACGCGCTCTAAACTAAAAGGTTTTTATGGATTCGATTAATTGCTTTCTCTCCCTGCTCGACTTTCTACTAGAGAACCGGGGAGGAATTTCGGAAACTCTTGTTCCGTCAACTATGCACTTCCTGGCTGTAAGTACAGTTCTACCTTCGCAACTCCAGAACCACTACAGCACAACAATTTTGTTGGTCCCTTCTGCTCCGTTGTAGAGCTTCCACAAGTCGAAATGAAATTAAGTGTTATGGATATGCAAACGGTGAGATACTTCCGCGGGCAACTGTAAATCACCAATGGAATATAACGTGTCGTTTGCATTGCTTGTTCGCGTCGGGACGCCGGAAGAATTGCCGGTCGTAACGGGAATGGCCGACGTTATCTCTTCCTCCGTGGTGGATCATCCAGACACGGTTCTCTGTGATTCCTCCTGGGGACGCACGAAACCTTCCAAGCATTTTCCCCTTGAAACGGCGACCATTTTTTCTCACCCTATGCTTCCTGTTAGTGTCCGTTTATCTGAATTCGGGAATCTTCGTCGTGTCGGTATAATTTACACCTTCAATGTTTTACACGTTTAATGCGCTCGGAAAGTGGTATTGTTTCTCCATAAAAGCTTCTAACCCCCATTCACCCCATTCAAATTGTATCAATGAGCATTAAAACCAAGTATGATGTAAATCAGACCACGAACAAAATATTCCTTGTACAAATTTTGCAACCCCTTATCACCTGCTTAGGGGATGAATTTTTTTTAAATGACGAAATAGGTGTTTGATTAATTATATCAAAGAGCATTAATACCATGTTTTAAGCAAATCTGACCACAAATAAAATATTCCTTATAAAAACGTTTCAACCCCTTTTCACCTCATTAGGGGTTGAATTTCGAAATATCCTTTCTTATCCCTTATATAGTTCATAAAGGAAAACTCTGTTCAAAATGTCAGGGTTGATTCGTCAAAAAATATAGAGGTTTATTATTATTTACATAATAAATAATTGTCACATGTCTCCCACGTGTTGTCCTAACCTAAAAATATAGAGAATCAACAATTAAATGTTTGTGCTTCCCTATATTATCTCAGCACAAGGTTTCCAAAGAACTTGTGTTCTTAGATTTTTATAATTAACGGTGTTTTTTATTTGTTCGTTTACTCACGAATTATCCTAACCTAAAAATATAGAGAATCAACAATTAAATGTTTGTGCTTCCCTATATCATCTCAGCACAAGGTTTCCAAAGAACTTGTGCTCTTAGATTTTTGTAATTAACGTTTTTCTTTTATTTGTTCGTTTACTTACGAATTATCAATGTCAATTCTAAATTAATTGTGTGTGTTCACTGTCACTCTGTATACCTATCTGTTTACTTTTCTAAACTATCTAGTGCTGCCCTCTCGAGCAGCATATATGGCTCACCGACCTGTACGCAAAGCTTACATATATCCCGATGGTTTGTTAATTCGACGAACACAGGATACATTCTCACACAGGACAGGAGCTAGATGAATCGCGGTGAGCTCGTCTAACCTGAAATTCCTAATCAATACCTGCGGGCTATCGATCCGATGTTGCCTGTCAAGCGTCACTCGGATCGTCGAACGGAAACGGTCATCTTGTTCCGAGCATCCTCCCCTCAACCGTGAGGATGGAAATCGTCTTAGCCCGTCCGTTTCCCTTCCAAGAGAACCTCAACTATCCGAATTCTCGTAGGAAATGGGTTTAGAATATAATTATTTAAATAGAAATAATTTCTTAAAAATACCACGTTTTTAAAAACGGACTAAAAAGTATAAAATAATTTTTCCTAGTCCCATTCAGATTCCTAACCTCGTACAGATAAATAAATAGGTAAATAAAAATTGATTGAACGGAACTTATTAATTAATTTTTTTCTTTTCTCATTATACAAATTGCACTGTCATAAAACATGGTAAACCTTTGGTAAAACTTACGTTTAGGGTAGCTCCGATGACCTTGACCTTGGCATATGTTGTGAAGGACAACATTATGAACAACTTTTGTTATTAGAACTACCCGGCGCTCGCTCTTAGTTTTCGAGATATTTGCAAAAGATTATCGCTAATACTGTATTGCACTTTTCGTATTCCTGCAGGCTGTTTAGGTTTATGTTTATGTTTTATGTCTGTTTATGTTTTGTTTGTAAACACATTGTGGAGATGAGAAACGACAATACCACACACACACACATCCAGTGTTTCAAAAGAAAGAAGGTTCTCACACTATATAATATAAAATCAACGTGGAAGAATACGAAAAATTCAATACAGTATTTGCAATGGTTTTTTGCAAATATCTCGATAACTAAAAGTGAGCGCCGGATAGTTGTAATGACAAAAGTTGTTCAGAATGTTGTCCTCGATAACATATGTCAAGGTCAAGGTCATCGGAGCAGCATCCCCTAAACTTAAGGGTTACCAATAATTTTCTAAACGATGTCTGAACAATAATAGTCCTGAAAATTTGTGATTATGAATTTTTCAAAAAACGTGGGGCGCATGCAATAAATAATTGATGCAACGAAACGTGCCCCAACCTTTAATGTCACTCCCTTACGGCTAAAGATTTTCAGACATTTTTTGATGGTGGAGTTGAAGGACCCACAGGAGAAGGAGACAGTAACAGGACAAAGGCGAATATGATTTTCCATGGGGAACAGTTGAGGGGTGGAGGAAGTATATCCCTAGTCGTGCGAGAATATCGCGGGACAATGAATTGAGGCGGCAATAAAATGTCTTCGGAGAGACTGGCCTCTCTTGTCGCGAATTCCTGCGCCGCTTAATTAAGGAGTCTGCAATTAGGAGAGGAAGTCTTACCGGCCAGCCGCGCTGATTGGTCAGCATTGTCGCTTAATTTCGTCCTGGACGTACACCGAAGAAAAATTGTACAAGGACGATGTAAACACCTCTCGAGACTACAGTCATTTTTTTCAGAAGATTCCTCGCTTCTTGCCTTGGCTACTGAACTTCAGTTTTCACTGTAATTTATTTTCCCCTAGCACACTCGCCCTCCCGGAATTTTAGATTGAAACTGTTGAATCGGGGGTAACGAACACGAGAAGGATCATTTTTGAAGGGATTGAATCTCTGGATGTCCCCCGGAGACCCAACTATAAAATTGGTGCACTTTTGTTCGCAACTTTCTTGGAACTTGTCCATTCTCTTACATTCTTTCCTCGCTTTTACTTGTCTTGTGCATTAATAAACTAGTTTGTTGTAAGTAGTTGTGTTTATTAATAAAAATATTGTTACAACCCTAGTAGCAGAAAAAATTGTATACACATTCATATAATATTAAAAAGCGATTCAATCTTTTTTTAATATTCAAATGTACATACTATATTTATTTTATATTAAGTAACAATTTTTTTTAAATAGCCAGAAAATATCTATTTCATGTTAGGAGAAAAATATTTTTTTGTAACTTTTCTTCTTTTTGATTGAATGTTATTTAAATATTGAATTTATATTTTTTAAATATTGATTTCACATTCTTTGTAATATTTACTTTATATTTTTTAAATATCTAGTTTATATTCTCTGATAATATTATATTATAAGAGAAAATTATATTCCTGCAGAAATATGTGTATATTGTGTCTGACCATTGCTAGTCTATTCTACTTACCACAGTCAGTTTCTAATACTCGATTATCAAAATTATAAAGTACTTTGAGGGATTACAAAAATAATTGTATGTTTTCTGGATAAAGGTGCGATCACCTTTGCGCGTCTGGACACAGCGGTTTGTTATCGGAAAACTGAAAAAATGGCTGACCGTCGACGTTCATGATGGCCGATTTTTCCTCAGCCGTAGGGACGCAAAGCGATCGACCACCGTGAGAAAAATCGGATCTTCCGGTCGGCCAGACCGCGGACCAATTGTACACAAACGAACAGCCGTGGTGTATTCGCTTGGCTATTGAATAATCAATAACATGGGAAACCGTAAACAGATGCATCTCTGGTGACCCGGACCGGAAACCCAGTAGAAAAATCGACGGAGACTGCGCCGCGTCATAGAATGCTTTCGGATTGAATCGCTTCGATTTTTCGTATATTGTAGGCCGTTTGTAGTATGCGATTCGCGACAAAGACCGAGTGTCTACTATCGGAACTAGCCGCGTGGCCATCGAAATATCGACTGGCCAATGCGAGGTCGTTTATTGTTTTCGTTTTTCGAGGTATGTATCAATCGTAAGCTACTGGTGGCAAATAAATATTTGTTTTTTTTCGGACAATAATTTTAATAAATCGATATCCTTAACATTTTTCAACGGTGTGTCACAAAACGATAAATAAGAAAAGTGTTGCTAAAAACACAACCAACAAATCAGTCGACTTAAATTAATTTCTCATTGTTTCTTGCTATAAAGATTAACACGCTGCTGAATACTTGATTATTTTTAAAAAATCCTGCACTCGAGGCACAAAGGGATTCCCAGTTTATTTTCCGCACTCTCGGAAGTTTCCAACGTAATTGACCCACTCGGCGAACCCCACTAATTAAACGGAAGGTTCGTCGAAGACATTGCTTATTTGGGATCGATAGGGTATCGTTTCCAACGGAAAAAAACTCTGGGAACTTGAAGGATCCTCGGCAGAATTTATAGTGGAATCAGTACTCTTTATGGAGGAAGCTCGTGATCAAACGGACGACAAGATACGGTCTCTAAAAGCGAAGTTGTTGATGATTCTCTAAAGCGAAGCCCGAAGACAAGACTCGGACAGTTTTTACTTGGTATTACCCCTCCCCCTCTCTCTTTTTTTCCTTTTTTAATCGTCTCGACGGAGTAACTACGGTAGTTTTTCCACGAGGGAAACTCGCTCACCTCCTTCGCTAGAGATGTAGGTCAAGAGAGACGGGTCCAAGAAAACGTATCCACCCGGCCATTACGAAGTCGAACGTAAAACCGTTTATCACCCGCATCCCCTTTTGCATCGCTAACGACCGGGCTTCGATCCTTTTCCCTGACCCGACTCTTCGTCTTTGACGCCGCGCCGAAACGAGTCGTCGTACCAAACAGTTCTTCTACCAGCATTCATTCGCACTCGTTCGTTGCATTTGCATTTCTCCGGGCGGCACAATTTCGTTCCATTTCCTTTTGACCGTCCCCGAGGCCGTTCTGGTACTATTTTTAACTAGTCGATCTCCACTGTTTTACGAATTAAGGTTGCGTCGTAGGAGTGGAAACGATCAGGGAAGTGAGGGAGGAGATGGAGAGTGCACTGTTGTTTTACAGAGACACGGACTGTAGGTTCAGATCTGGAAGAAACGTATAAAATGACAGAAGTAGTATAATTCTACTCTTTAACGGGTAATTTATTTCTAAATTCTTATTGTACTTCAAAGTTTTTTAAAGTAAAATATTGTAATTGGTTTCTCATATTTTTCCAATTATTTGTCGATTTATTATACATTTATTTTAAAATTCTTAAAATTAAAATATTGTAATAGGTTTCTCATATTTTTTCAAGTATTTGTCGATTTATTACAATTATGTCTTAAAATTTTTTAAATTAGAATATTGTAATAGGTTTCTCATATTTTTTCAATTATTTGTCGATTTATTATACATTTATTTTAAAATTTTTAAAATTAAAGTATTGTAATTGGTTTCTCATATTTTTTCAATTATTTGTCGATTTATTATACATTTATTCTAAAATTCTTAAAATTAAAATATTGTAATAGGTTTCTCATATTTTTTTAGTTATTGTCAATTTATTATACTTGTATCTTAAAATTCTTAAAATTAAAATATTGTAAATGGTTCGTAGAAGTAGTATAGACATTCTCATCTTTAACGAGTAATTTATTTTTAAATTTTTATTGTACTTTAAAATTATTGAAATTAAAATATTGTAATAGGTTTCTCAAATTTTTTAATTATTCGTCGATTTATTATACTTGTATCTTAAAATTCTTAAAATTAAAATATTGTAAATGATTCTTTATATTTCTTTTATTTATGAGTCGTTGAGCGAAGCAGATTAAAATTATATAAAAGTTGAGGATAATTTATAGTATTAAAATTATATAAAATTTGAGGATAATTTATACTATTAAAATTATATAAAATTTGAGGATAATTTATAGTATTAAAATTATATAAAATTTGAGGATCATTTATAGTATTAAAATTATATAAAATTTGAGGATCATTTATAGTATTAAAATTGTATAAAATTTGAGGATAATTTATAGTATTGAAATTATATAAAATTTGAAGATAATTTATATTATTAAATTTATATAAAATTTGAGGGGATCTTTTTGCCTCATTGTGGGACAAGTTATTGCCTTACATTACAACAAGTTGTTACTAAAGATTAAAATTTGATAAGGATCACAGCTTTAATAAAATATTTTTATTTCTTTTAAGTTGATATCATTTCAAGTAGACAGCGCAACGAGAGACAATAACGTTTCTTAGATTAGTCGAAGCAGTATCCCATTTCACTTCCAAATGCCAATCCTCAAGGCGTCCGCGATGCAGGGGTGGATATCGATCATGCTTGAACAGCGCTAAACCACCAGGGTATTAGGTTATTGGGTAACAAAACCCAGAGGGTCTGTGGAGCAGGCAAACGATCGATGACGTCGAAACATGATGTCGAGGCCTCGATGTCAGAATATTTCTCAAAAATTCGGTCTTCGACTAAAACATAACGTCGAGCTTATAACACGCCACCCAACCCCCTTGGCTTGCACCAAACCCCCAAAGTTTCTTACATCCATTTCCTCTGGCAAGTGTAGTATAATGAAAAATTCCAAATAGCAGTCGAGATCATAATGTTTTAATTTCAACTTTTCAATGTCACCATATATAAATTTGTAAAATAATATAAAGTAAAGAAAGTAATAAAAAATAATAAAAGTATTACAGTATTTACAGTACTACAGTATCTACAGTATTTACAGTATTTACAGTATTTTACATTAAATATGGGTATATGTATTTTTCCGCGAAAGTATTCTTACAATTTCGATCATCATAAAATAATAACTCGGGAATCAGTCGTTTCGACAAGCCACGGTTGGTCTCGTCATTAAATCCCTTGTTATTCTTCGTCCGAACGAACAAAGCGATTAAAAAGCTGTTAACATTCGAGTTTCCTTTTCATCGATCCCCGGAAACGGATTTTTCGACTGGTGTGTCGCCTGGCGAGAATCGATCCCTCGTAAAACCAGCTGCACCGTGAGCTCTGTGAAGGCGTCGTAATCCGAAATTCGCCGTTAAAAGCGGTATCGCTGGTTCAGGCGTTTTCGAAACACGCCCCACGGACCGGGGTAGGGAATGCTTATTACAAAATTTTATTGCCTCGACCGGTGCCTCCGCAACGTCATGTCTCGTTGCGAAATTGCGTAGGGAGATCGAGGGGGTGAACGATTCTCGTCGACACCCCCGCACCTCATTTCTCTTCTGGGTCATTCTCCATTGTTCCTCGGTGTGGCCATTACCCTGGCCACCCTCGTTCTACTAAAAATCGAGAGATTTAGGGGAACTTTAATCTTCCAATTTTTAACTATGCACTTTTCTTTTAGTTTTCATCCACCAGTTTTCAACCCTTATCGCTGGACTCGGGATTTTTCAGATTTTACGAATTTATGTATGGTCACATTGAAAAGATGAAATTAAAAGATTATCATCTCTACTGCTATTGGAATTTATACTATATTTATACTATTTATACTATATATACTATTTATACTATATTTATACTATTTATACTATATATACTATTTATACTA
>CM052320.1:591849-608932 GCA_028455615.1 Lasioglossum zephyrum | reverse complement strand
GGCCCGGCTCCGTTTTTCTCTCTCCCCTGTTCGCTATACCTACCTACCTATATAACACGGTTGCTTTCGATGCGGTCACGCCGGACAATAATCAAAGAAATCGCCGAAAAGTTATTTCATCTCACGCTAACACCTCAGATGAACTGAAGATCATCCAAGATGGTCTTCTGGTCAAACCGGGAATTATTCATGAGTGTCTCAGCGGAATTGTTGATCTCTGAATGTGTGTATATGTATGTACAAACTTGCGTTGACAAAAGTATTCACATTTTTTTAAACTTTTTTTAAACGTCTCATTGGAAAAAGAAAGTTTATTTAAATCTTCTAGTCAAATCAGGAATTATTCATGAGTGTTTCAGCGGAATTGTTGATATCTCAATGTATATATGTGTATGTACAAACATGTTTTGACTAAAGTATTCACATTTTTTTTGTTCCTTTTTTATTTTATGTAGACTTCTCATTGGAAAAAGAAAGTTTAGTCAAACCCATGAGTGTTTCAGCGAAATTGTTGATCTCTGAATGTGCATATTGGTATGTACAAACATGCGTTGACTAAAGTATTCACATTTTCTTGTTCGTTTCTTTTTAAGTAGACTTCTCATTGGAAAAAGAAAGTTTATTTAAATCTTCTAGTCAAACCTGAAATTATTCATGAGTGTTTCAGCGGAATTGTTGATCTCTGAATGTGTATATGTGTATGCACAAACATACGTTGACAAAAGTATTCACATTTTTTTAATTCGTTCTTTTTATGTAGACTTCTCATTGGAACAGAAAAAGTTTATTTAAACCCAGGAAAGATTCTCCCAATCTAGATCAAACCTGGTCACACGGTTTGGGAAACTTGGCCTAATTCCGTCTCAGAGGAGACACATCTCTCCGCTAGAGTTACTAGTAAGTCACTGATCTAAAGCTAAGTGACTTGGACCTGGCAAGGATGGTTCTAACCCGAGTCAAGGAAATATGGCACCGCAAACTTAGGACAAACCAGCTTCAACGATAAACTTGTCTGAAGAAGAAGACGCTGCAAAACTGGGGCAAACATATCACTGCTTCAAAGCTACTTAGCAAAGATCTACCTTCTCATTTAGATCTCGCGGGAGACGGTCTCTAATGCAAATTTAGGGCACACCTAGTCGCTGTTTCACATGCTTGTCAAACACAAATCCCTCCTAACATAGAGCTAATTTTGTCCTAGCAAGAGAACGTCTGAATTCGACCTAATTTCAGCTTGGAGAACAAGCCATTGTTTCAATCTTTGTTATTTTTTTTTGTTGGACAAAATTAACAACGAAGAGGTCCTAACGCTGCGATTATAAGGATTAAGCAATAATATAGTAAAATAATAATAATAATAAGTAAAATATTTATAATATAAAATACACACAATCACTGAGGGTAACGAACAATATTCAAATGGTAAAAATGGTAAAAATTTCATATGTTCACCATTGAACAAAAAAAAACAGTTCATAGTCCAACAGGGGGTGGAACGAGCTCTTTACCAGATAATACTTAAAAACCGGAAATGTAACGCGAGCAAACACCAGTCGATTAGACCTTGACTGCTCGTACGGATTCGTTGGTGTCCGTTGATATTCGTTCGGTTTTGTTTGAGCTCAATTATGTCCACTCACGTTCGTTCGTGCTCGCTCTGTTTATTCGTGCCTGTTCGTCAGGTGCGGGGCTATACTTTAGCGAAACTAGGATCAGCCGGTTCGAAGCAAAAATTTCTAAAAAAAAAACCAACGTCTATGGTCTACCAAAAGTCGAAAAATTAGGTTGGAAGGGGTTGGACCTTGTCGGGGGGGATAGGTCTGTACAATGGGTTTCGTTGACGATCGGGGGTGTGTTTGATAAGAAAATGGCGACGCTTGACCGTTGATGGAGTGACATTAGGTGCGGCATCACGAGCCCCATCGACGGATTCGCGTTAATTAACGTCCGCGCTCCCCGTTCCGTAAATTCGCGCTAATTGCAACGCTGCATTTGCATAGGCGGATCCCCGGTTGATACGCGGTGATACGTGCCCGGAGATCTCTCGGTTCATTTTGCCAGGAAATTAGTGAGGTGACGCGGTTATTGACACTTAAAAATCAACAAGATACTCCCGCCATATTCAGAACGTTCGTTATACTTCGTGGGAATTTCCTCGAGGTCCAAAATGCTTTCTCTCTTCATTTTAGAAATTTTTTTTAGTTAATTATACCAAATTCTTTGTCTACCAATTCTATATCTCACTATCCCCTAAAAGATGGGCGTACAAAATTCTAGGTTTACATTGTATAAAAAAACAACTGAAGGTGACCTTGACAACTTTGGAAAGAAAGAATATTAAATTAAATAAAAAATCATTTATATAAAATTATTTATATGAAAGATCGACAATGAATTTAGTACAAAAAAAATTTACGATTGAACTACTAACAGCTGAATGCACACTTCGTGGTCCACCCTATAGAATTCAATTACACTGTCCAACAAATTTCAACTTTTATTCATGTTAATTTTTCTCCTTCACCCACAGTTTTTGAAAAAAATAATTATTTTTCGAGTTTGAACGAATATTCTGATGTTATTATATAAGATATTGTATTGTTCTTTACAGCAAAAGATTCTCTAGACTTTTCCGAATCCAGTGTTTAAGAACAAACGTGAAAACATGTTTAAACAATCATTAAAGACGGAGAGACACCAGTTGTGCACACATTTCTGAGGATATTTTTCAATTTATATAAAAAAATAAGGGTCCAATGAAAAAACGAATTACACCACGCGATAGAGCAGACTTTTATCTTGAGAAACCACCCTGTCAAGTTGCGAACGTCGACGTTTTTACCGAATCAGAAAGCAAAATATCGTCGCGGAACACAAGTGAGCGTCACTGGTGGCGATAATTTGGACCAGCATTTTTTTCGTCAACGGTAAACATTAAAAAAAAAACCGAAGGGGGGGAGTTATAGTATATTTTACTAGAAATATGATAGCGTATCTATATTTTTGTTATTTGTAATATTTTTCATTTTTTTTTAAATGGAAGTCTACTCCTCCTTTTCGATTTTTTTCTAATGTTTACCGTTTACGAAAAAAACTCAACTTGGTCGAAACTATTTTAGCATTACTTTAATACTTGCATGGTTTTATAATTTTTTGCATTAAGATTTGTAGAATGAAGTCTTTCACTTTTACTTTGCCAGTAACAATAAGTTTCAGATCAATTCATTTCTCCTCTTCACACAAAAATACTAAAAGATCAATAGAACTTTTACCGACAGGAAGAGAAAGTTCTTTTCTTAGCGAAATGGTTGAATTAATAACAACGCGGCACGGTTATCGCGTCGGAGAAACGCGTGGCTCCTCGATCCGCCTCGGCAGAGATTTAATGAGCCATTTTTATGCGTTCCATCTTTTATTTACACAGTGGCTGAGCAAGCGAGGAGCAGTTCCGCCGGGGTAAAACGAACGCAACTCGGTATATTAAATTATAATTACGCGGAAGTAAGTTCTCGGAAAGGACAGAGAGAAGGTACGGTTTAAACATGCTCTTTTGCCGGGTTCAGGAAACGAGGGAACAAAGGACCGGGAACGTAAACTACTTAAGCAGATACAGCTCGTCATGTAAAGTAGGATTCAAGAGGAACAGGAAAAATGTGGCATTTGAAGTCACGAAATACGACGATATCGCGTTAGAATCATAGCGAACGTTGATTCTGAAGGATTTTATACTTCAGCAATTAACGGAGAAGAACGAGAACTCAGGATCCTTCAGAAACCTCTGCGCCATCTTGAAGGATCCTCGGTGCTCTTCAAAATTCCTATAGGGATCGTCAAGTCTCGAGAGAGACCCTAAAATGTTCCCAAATGGATTCGCAAGGATCCCCTGAGGCCACTCAAAATTCTAAAATGATTGTACAGTATTCTATCCATAAATGTCCCAAATGTCTGACCGCTAAATGTCCCGAAGCTATTCCCACTACTGAGGGTGTACCCCTGGAGGGGCTGGGAATCCAATTACAAAACGTCTTCATTTTTCATTAATTCATTATTTTCTTTAATGGAATTTTCACCGACATATTCATGGCATTCGTGGCAAAGAACAGTATCCCTAGCCGATAATTGTCCCTGGGCAGACCCGTGTTGCGGACACTTATCGAGAAAATACTGTAGATGGTTGTGCAAAGGTCCTGTAATATTCTTTGAAGCTCTCGCGACTCTAAATTGATTCTCAAGGACTCTAAGGTTTATGGGGATGTAAAAGGATTATCGAAGGCATTCAAAGTTGCTACAGGAGTTGCTCTAAAGCGACTCTCAAGGATTCTTTGAAGGATCCTTCGACCACTAAAAATCCTAACATGATTGTAGATGGTTGTGCATAGGTCCTGCAATATTCTGCGATGCTCTCGGGATTCTAAATTGATTCTCAAGGACTCTAAGGTTTATGGGGACCTAAAAGGATTATCGAAGGTATTCAAAGTTGCTACACGAGGTGCTCTAAAGCGATTCTCAAGGATTCTTTGAAGGATCCTTCGACCACTAAAAATCCTAAAATAATTGTAGATGGTTGTGCAAAGGTCCTGTAATATTCTTCGAAGCTCTCAGGACTCTAAATTGATTCTCAAGGACTCTAAGGTTTATGGAAACCTAAAAGGATTATATCGAACGTATTTAAAGTTGCTACTCAAGGTTTCTTTGAACCTTTGCGGGTATGTAAAAGGATTATTGAAGACGGTTAAAGGGTCCTTCAACCACTAAAAATCATAAAATGATTGTAGATGGTTGTGCACAGGTCCTATAATATTCTTCGAAGCTCTCGGGACTCTAAATTGATTCTCAAGGACTCTAAGGTTTATGGGGATGTAAAAGGATTATCGAAGGTATTCAAAGTTGCTACTCAAGGTTTCTTTGAACCTATGCGGGTATTTAAAAGGATTATTGAAGACGTTTAAAGGATCCTTCGACCACTAAAAATCCTAAAATGATTGTAGATGGTTGTGGAAGGACTCTTTGAACCTTCGCGAGTATGTAAAAGTATTATTGAAGACGTTTAAAGAATCCTTCGACCACTAAAAATCCTAAAATCATCCTAGAAAATGGCTGAACAAATATTTCAATATTTTTAATGAAAACAGTCCATGTAATTTGCGAGTCGGTGTGAATAAACCCAGCCTCAGGAAAGGGTAGGAAACTTCTCGATCCAACAATATAAATTGTACATTACAAGAAGAGTTAATTGCCGGCCGAGGTCCCGGATGTTCCGTCGAACCCGGCAAAACAGTTACCTCCGTTATTAATTGGAGGCACGTCGCGCTAATGAATTCCCCGTAACAATGCGATTTCTGTTATCCCGTCGCGATACCGGGAAAGAGGCCGTAGGACACGCGTGCCCTCTCGTAAATTCAACCGGGCGACCCACATTCCGCGAAGTGAGAGAGAAAGAGAGAGAGAGGATGCCGCGGGATAACCCAGTTATCCGGAAAATTTCGTAGGACGGTATTGTTCGTTTCGCGAGCAACTTTCTGGCAGCATTGTGATCGCCGTTGACGTTAACGAAGCAACACGCTATCCCGTGTTAACCGCGCTCGAAAAGGAACCGACTCTGATTCGCGAGCGTAGATTAACCTTTTTATTGTGCACAGGTATACTGCGGATTTTATGCAATTAATGCAAAATTGAATAGGTACTGTTCGAAATGATAGAAACACTAAAATTATTTAAAAGTTAATTATTAAGTTATTATTTTAAAAAATCAATTAATTATACTCAATCGTTGACGACGATGCATCGCTGTTATTTATTATGAAATTGTTTACAGGTCACGTAGAATATTTGTTGAACATTCTGGCTACTATACTCTGCATCCGAAACTATGCACTCTAAATGCACAGCTATAAATAAATGGTGAGGAACTCCAGACTTCGAATCCCTTGCAGTTCCTCCCGGGAATTCAGCGCCGACATTCAAAACTCGTGACTTTCGCTCGTCGGCTCTGCAGAATTTCATTATAACTTTTTATTTCGCCGGGAAAAATGTTCGGAACTTATGGTTTCCTTCTCATCGGAATCGAACGGAATTGTGTGCGACGCTTAAAGGTTTCCAGCTAAAGGGGTTCCGACTAAATTTTTCATCAATTTGTAATTTCTTTATTGTGTTCGTGTTCATGTTGAAATAAATCTCATACGAGATTTTCTATAATAAAACAGAAACCTGGACGAGTTAATTAACTCAGTCGGAACCAGGACCAGAAGGGTCCAACCAGGACCTAAACGTTAGAAACGTTATAAAAAATGTGGCTTAAAAAATATTTTTACAATATATGAACAAAAATATTTATCCAATATTTTTGTGCTATTAGGGTAGGCTTCCGAAACGGCCGGTTTAGGGTAGTGGCAAGGTCGAGCCGTGGTTTCCTAATCAGGGACAGGCTCGGAGATTCGACCAGCAGCAAACGATACGAACAAAAGGCACGCGAGCGTTCTGCACGCGAGCGAAAGAGGAAATTAGGCGACCGTGGGGGTGGTGGATCATGTAGAATCGCGATGGAGAGTCTTTCTCTCTGTAGAACGTCGAGTCTACTTAACCCCGGGAAAAGCGATCTGATCGGTGGAACGATGCTCCGACTGTGTCCACCCGTATCGCGATCTTATTCTACGCGGGAAGAAAATGTGGGTCAACCCGACGCGAGATTGCACGTTTGCTTTCGACCGAACGCCCGGAACATTTCGCTGGGGACTTTAAAGAACAACGAGGTCTTAAGGAAGCTTTCTACTCGACGGAATTGATTTATTTATTTGTCGAACGCGGGGCCGAAACCCTTCGAGCACGGCGGAAACGAAAAAGGGAATAAAGGCGAATCGAGGACAGAACGGAAAAGCGAGGAAAGAGACTCTATGAAAATATTATGATCGAATCGGATGCAAGGCTGTATGGCTAAGGATTCGAGTCGTAGACAAAAATTCGTGTTCGATTGGAAATTCGTTGTTGGTATTTCCTATATTGCGAATTTTACCACGTTTTTATTAGCTAGCTTTCTTGTTTGTTTGTCTGTCTGTTTTTGAAAATTTTGCAATTGATTTTAAACTAATTTCCTGGTGAACTAGAGACTTGAAATTGCATTAATGGTTCAGAAGTAGATGACAATGCATTATGCAAAAAAAATTTTTTGAAAAAGTCTATCCGTTTCGGAGAAAATGACAATTAAATATTTATCGCGTTCAGCGATCTCCACTCCGCGCGACAACGCCCTCTACTTTTCTATGCGCGCGCACTCTGACTCATCCCCACTCCGCGGACCCTCTTCGCCCCGACGGAGCTCAGTACATCATAGTACGTCGCCGCGCAACGATCGGTAGTACATCATTGCTTTGTTTACCAAGTAAAATTTACAGCAAGCTTAATGAGAGTACAAAGTATTGATAATAAAGAGTGATACAGTATTAACACAAGCAGAAAATAATTATTTAAAGAAAAGTAAATTTTAAAAAATACCATTAAAAAGTCTAAAATAATTGTTTCCTAGTCCCATACAGATTCCTAACCTCGTACAGATAAATAAATAGGTAAATAAAAATTGATTGAACGGAGCTTATTAATTATTTTATTTGTTTTCTCATTATACAAATTGCACTGCCATAAAACATGGAACACCCGTTCAGGTTCCTTGGATATGGATTCATATGAATATTTTATTCTATGCTTGTATCATATCTGATTAGATATGTACATCTGTGTCATATTCAATTTGACAGTTCATACATTTATATGATATTCAATGCTGTTGTATACCATACGATTTTAATTAAATAATTATTAATTAAATAAAAATAAATTTTTTAAAATGTCACTAAAAACTTTTTTTTCTCGGTTGTTAATTAATGTATACTCACAAAAAAATACGAAAATACTTGTACTTAGGTCCTTTATAACATATATTTTTTTCACAATTGTGATCAAATTATTAAGGGTAGAAAAAAAATATTGAAATTTTTTTATATTTAATATTTAAATTTCCACCCTTAATAATTTGATCACGATTATGAAAAAAATATATGTTATAAAGGACGTAAGTACGAGTATTTTCGTATTTTTTTTTTGTGAGAATACCTTAATTAACAACCGAGAAAAAAAATGACATAGATAAGGGTATTTACCCTCATTCATAAAAGCAATGTTTTCCACACAATTTATTATATCCAGTATAAAAATCTGCTGATCATAGGAGAAAACGATTTTCAAGATGGAGTTTGAAGAAATATAGATTCGTCGATCACATAATCAGAAAATTAATTCGCAATCCCGTTGACGAGCAGTGTATGTATTATTTACGATGGCATCTTGGGCGACGCGAGATTAGGAGCGGCGCGTTTAGTATTCCCTTTGGCGCGCGTCAATCAGCGCGAAATTTCGCACGGCGGAAATTCCATCTGGAAATCCCGGAAGGGCTAAAGGGTGGCGTCTCTGTGAATAGCTGAGCCTGCCCTGAAATTTGCTTAGCCCTCTAACTCGATCCACCGAACGCGCAAAAAATTCTCTTTGCAAACGACGACGCTGCAATCCTTTGAGAACGCATCGCCATTCGGATTTATCAGATTGACAACCCCATCACGGTGACAACGCTAGCCCTTTGCCAATATTTTTTAGTTCTATGTACACGTTGATCGCGTTACCATGCTATTTTTAAAAAGCCTCGAAGGACGAGCAAGTTTTTGCCTGCGATCGATTCTCCTGTCCTTCGACGCCATTTTCTTCTTGCGCTAGAAAAATCTACTAAATCGAGGAAAGGGTCAAATTAATGAATAAACTCGATAAAATAAATTTCCAGCTTCAAATGCATGTGTCAATATTAATAGCTGATCCAAATATCAAAGCTTGTCACTACATGTTATCATTTTTAAGAGCTGTCTGAGAAAAATATATCCAATCCAAATTTTTAACTTCTTTATTTTTCGTTATTTTTTTATGGAACTTCGATGATTATATTCGTGGCATTTTTCTGAGAAAAATGATACCAAATATGATATAATTGCGATGATATTTACTTGTATAATAGACAATTAAAGTTTCGAGCGGAAGCAAGGACAGTAGCACTTTTAATCTGTTTGCAGTGTAGCTGGCGAAGGATATAAGTGTCGCAAATATCGCGCACATCTCTCTGTCGCATCTAGCGAGACGTTACTGTAGTTCTCGAATAAAGTTATAGCTAATATTCTGAAGACAATGTTTTCGCCAACAAAAATTTTAGTGTAGCCGGCAGGGGTAAAATTGTCGCAAATATCGCGCACATCTCTCTGTCGCATCTAGCGGAACGTTACCGTAGTTCTCGAATAAAGAGCTCCCGAACTTCCGGCGCAACGAGCCGCAGGCTATATTATCCCGTGCATGACGTATCGCCATTTTAGCCGGGTTACACGCGACGCCATTATTCGGGACAACTGTAGTTCGTGTATCCATTACCGCGTACACGGCCATTCGCGGAGTTCGCCGATGTAATTACAGACGCAGCAGGTTGCATCGTGCCCCAGTGCACACGCACGGAAGAAGAACACTCCGATGCAGTGGGGCGAAGACATTTTCGAACTGTTTCGGAGTGGGTTTTATGGAAATCACCGACACAATTTTCCCTGACACAGGTTTCACCGACTCCAGATTGGACCGACAACGATTTTGACCGACAACGAATTTAAATAATGAAATTATTTGATGTGATTACATGATGAAATTATTTGATGTGATTAAATAATGAAATAATTTAATAATTTAAAAAAATAAAAATATTAAAAATATTAAAAATATTAAATAATGAAATTATTTTATGTGATTAAATAATGAAATTATTTGACGTGATTAAATAATGAAATTATTTGATGTGATAAAATAATGAAATAATTAAATAATTAAAAAAAAATAAAAATAATAAAAATATTAAATAATGAAATTATTTGATGTGATTAAATAATAAAATTATTTGATGTGATTAAGTAATGAAATTATTTGATGTGATTAAATAATTAAATAATTTAAAAAAATAAAAATAATAGAAATATTAAATAATGAAATTATTTGATGTGATAAAATAATGAAATAATTAAAAAAATAAAAATAATGAAATTATATGATGTGATTAAATAATGAAATAATTAAATAATAAAAAAAAATAATAACAAAAATGAAAGAAAAATTTTTAAAAAAGGAATCTCGAAGAATCTCGAAACCAAACGATCGAATGATCGATCGTGATCCAGCAGGTCGACCAAGGCGTCGGTTAATCATTGATGTGGACATCCGAGGAACGATAGCGACCAGCACGGAGATCCGACCATTATCGACGCCGCTTCCACTTTATTTCTGGCTCGATCAGCGATCGCGGTGTCCCGATAGCGTATCCGATCAGTCGGAAGTGATAGTCGAGTGCACCCCTGCTAGCTCGTAATCGTTCGAAGGGCTTCATTGTTATTGCGTCTCCCTTCTCGCTCGATTCTCGAGCCGCAGATATCGAGATTAGCCTCTCTAGAATCACGGGGGACGACCTAAAAATCAGCTCCGACGCGTTCGAGGTTAGATCGTCGATCAGCTGGCGCTCGATCGCTCCGATCCCGACGTTTGCACGCTTTCTCGTGGTTCACCCCGGTGCTTCTACGTCGTTGCACGCCGGTTGGCTTCCGCTGGCAACTATCATTATCGCGACTCCGCAGCCGGATCGGTACGCGAACGATAAACGCAAAAGTAGGAAGCATTAAACGCGATCGGCAGTGAACGATTCCTTAGGAATAATGCCTGGAACTCTCCCCTTCGCAATGGGAATCCTTCGACTATGAAATCTGGTGACTGGTTTCGGCTCTTTTTTACGACTATCCGCTTTCTGCGATTTTTCTTTAAGAAACGCAGATTTTCTTTTGAAACAAAACCCTATTCACTCCATTATAAAATTTCGCACTGGTGATTTATTAAAATAAGAATTGCAAAATCCATTCTTGCTCGATTCGAAAAGTGTCGATTTTCTTCTCAGTGTAATTGCAGCATTTTTAGGTTAGATTAGGTTAGATTTTTCTTTAAGAAATGCAGATTTACTATGTTCAGGACTATCTGTACGAGGTTAGGAATCTGTATGGGACTAGGAAACAATTATTTTATACTTTTTAGTGGTATTTTTAGAAATTTATTTTTATTTAAATAATTATTTTCTGCTTTTTAGTCTTGTGTTAATACTTGTATCACTCTTTATCATTAATACTTTGTCCACTCAGTAAACTTGCTGTAAATTTCACTTGGTAAACAAAGCGATGATGTATGTCCGTGGAGTGGGGACGAGTGCGCGCGCATAGCAAAGTAGGGAGCGTTGTCGCGCGGAGTGGGGATCGCTGAACGCGATAGCGTATAAGTATAAGATAATTTGTTCCTAGTCCCATAAAGATTTCTAACCTCGTACGGATAGAAAATTTCTGACCGTGAATTTTAATAGCTATGAAAATACTTGTAAGATTTAAAACGAAAAACGTGGGCCGCATGCAATAGATAATTTATGTATTTCGGGCCCCACCTTTTTTGTTTTAAATCTCACAATTATTTTCATAGCTATTAAAAATTCACAATCACGAATATTCAGGACAAAAAAATTAGAAAAATTATTTTATTCTCTTCAGTCCGTTTTGAAAAATTTATTTCGAACAGCAAACAAGCAAGGAGCTTAATTCGTGCTTTAATGCAGTCGGTAAATTTTGCGACCGCGACCATTCCCGCGGTCGAAAACGCGAAGGAAGTTTGGAAGCACAGGTGCGCCTGGTCCCGCAGTTTCCACCGCAGGCAAAGAAAGTATTTCAGGTGAGAAAGTTAAGTGGAACACGGCGCACAACACCGACACACCGCGACGAGCCTGGAGGTACCTATTCTCCGTTTCCTTTTAAACACATCTCTTACATATTCCATTCGATAGAACCTTTTCCAAGGCATGACCCATTTACTCGGCGAATCTCGAGGAAGGAGTAAAAGGATTCTCTCGGCTCGAAGTTAAAGTAAATCCTTCGCAGGGCAACCGGGAACCACGATCTTCCTTATTCTCTTAGCAAAATACGAGAAAATCTGGCCGTCCTCTCTTTATTCCAACCCCGTTCACGTCTCGCTTTTCAAGAAGCCGTCTCTCGTCCGAGGATCTTTACGAAGGATCTGGGGCTAAAGTCCTCCGATAACGGATTACTCGTCCTTTTTCAACGGCAGTTCGGCTACGGCGCAGGACACAGCCAGCCTGAAAGCATCCACTACCCCCGGGATCGTTTGCATAAAGAGAGACGGGTTTGTTATCGCCTCGTTATTGCCGCTTTAATTACCGAATCGAGTGCGAAGTCCCTCCGAAACTTCCGCGTTCCCGTCTAGCGAAGAATAAACCGGCGAGGCTCCAAACTTTCCTAGCCTTCCGTTAGCGAAACGATAAAACAAAATTAATTGGCAATAAGACGAAGACTCTTGGAGAAGGTTCTACGATTTTTTTAATCGTATGCGTTAATCAATTAACAAGTTACTGAATTTCAAGACTTTTCCGACAGTCCCTTACTGTAAATGTGTTTGTTATTTATCGTTCGTAAGGTTGTTTATAACAAGATGTGTACAGTATTTTCCCCATGAATGTCCCCAGAACGGGTCTGCTGAGGGACATTTATGAGGCAGGAACACTATTCTTTGACTGTTGCCGTACGTAGAGAAGGACAGCCGAATTTAAGAGGCGTCGGTCGCTAGGTAAACACCCAAGTGTAAACACAATGTAATCTGAATTTCTAACTTCTATATTTTCATTGCTGAGGACTTATATGGATAAAATACTGTATAACTTTTTTCCAGAACTACAGTAACGCCCCGTTAGATGCGACAGAGAGATGTGCACGATATTTCAGCTGCACTAAAAGTTTTGTTGCCAAAATATTGTCTTCAGAAAATCAACTATAACTTTATTGGAGAACTACAGTAACGTCTCGTTAATTGTCTGAAATTTTTGTTGCCGAAAACAGTGTCTTCAGAAAGTTGGCTATAACTTTTCATCCGTTGATGCTATCATCATACTTTTTACAGCAAAAATGTAGCTGGCAATTATACCTTTCAAACGGAATAAATTTTTCCAACCTAATTCTCATCCCCAATTTTGTAGCTAAAAAAAACAAAACGTGTTCCTACCTTACGACAGTCCCTCACGGAAGACAAGATTAAGTAAGATGCTCTCGGGTGGATTAAGTGGAGAGGCACCCAGAAATCCGTGGAGAACGAGAGCAGAGGGTCCGAGAAATTGAATCACGTACAGAATTTAATGCGACACTGTACACAAAGGGGACAGTATAAATAACACAGCGAGGTGCAGTGAATATCGGCGGAAACACCGATCGGCCGACCGCGCAAATATTGAAAGTATTTTTTGTGAACCGTGTAAACCCGAGATACGTTAAAATCAATAGAATTGTTTCAATCTTGTTGCGACGGAGCCGGGGTGTAGGCATTGTTCGCGGCAAATATTTGCCGTCGATTCGAATATTAAAAATAAAACAGAAAAAAAATATGAAGATGAAGCGAAAAACGGATCTCCTGGCGATAGTCTCTATTTAAACACAGCGCTGTTTATCCATCTGTCGCTGGTGCATTGTTCACGTTGCACGGTGCACGCTGCGCGTTGCATCGTCGACATTATTGCATTCGACTGCACAAGTTGCGTCGCCCACGAAACGTCCCTGTTAATGGCAACGTCGCACAGTAGTCCCTTTCAGCGATTTAGCTGGCCAAAATTATTTATAATTTTTAATGATCTCACAACTTTTTTGAATCACTTATAATATCATTTTTTATTTGTTTAAGTATTTTGAAAACATTTTATAATACTTTTTCAATATTTTTTGGTACGTTTTTAGGTAAAAAGTAATATATTGTTGAATTATACAATAGAAATTAATAATAAGGTACTTTTCATATCAGATAAATATTGGATCTAACTATTGCATGACGAAATATGCATTAAGAAATGTGAATTGAATGTTTAAAAAATATAAGCTAAACATTCAGAGAATGTTTCTAGTTCCTTTCTTTTCCAATTGTTTTAAATGATCGAACTGCGCCGCAAAGAAATACCTATATTATATTATAAATTACGATCGCGAACCAAACCAACCATTATTCAGAGAATATATAGCAGATATTTAAAAAATATATAGTAAATATTACGAAGAATGTGAGATCAATATTTAAAAAATATAAATTCAATATTTAAATAACATTCAATTAAAAAGAAGAAAAAGTTACAAAAAAATGTTTTTTTTTTAATATTTACTTTATATTTTTTAAATATCTACTTTATATTGTCTGAATATTTGGCTTATATTTTCTGAACATTCAATTTACGTTTCTTGAACATGTATACAATATTAAATCTGATATTTATCTAATATGAAAAAGTGTGGTTCAAAAAATATACATAAAACATTAAAAATATTCAATTTTGTATATAAAATTTTTTATTTGAAAATGTGATCTGTAACTAATTCCAAGTTTCTTAAATCCAAAGATTTTGGAATTAAGGCATTCGTGGCAAAACAAAGAACAGTATCCCTGCCAGATAATTGTCCCTGGGCAGATCCGTGTTGCGGACAATTATCGAGAAAATACTGTACTTCTAATATGTGAAATAAAGATTCATTTAATATTTAGAAACAAAATATTTTTCTCGATTGTTACTTAATATAAAATAAATACTATATGTACATTTGAATATTTCAAAAAGTTTCAACCGCTTTATAATATTATATGAATGTGTATAAAATATTTTGTGCTACTAGGATGTGCGCCACGAAAATGCGGAAACCTAATTTCGCAGGGACCACGACATCCTAAACTTCCCGCCGATGCTTGCTACCGATAATCCTTAGCTCAGTCTCTCTCTCTCGCTCGCACCACTTCCGGCTCTCCGTAAACGACCCTGAACGGGATCACGATAAATCAGAGCATCAACCACTGTGCTCGGAAAGCAGAGTTTCACGACCGATCCTATCGCCACTTCCGAATGAACCTTTAAAGTTTGCAATGAAACGATTTGCTGGCTGACAAAGGCCTCGTAAACTAACTCGCCTCCGCGTTACTTTCCGCGGTCGGATTTTATGAAAACTTTCGCATCCCTAGTAGCACAAAATATTGTGTACACATTCATATAATATTAAAAAGAGATTCAATCTCTTCTTAATATTTAAATATACATACAATATTTATTTTATATTAAGTAACAAATATTTCTTTTTAAATATGCAGGAAAAATATTTTTTTCTGAATATTATATGGATCTTTATTTCATATTAGAAGTACAGTGTTTTATCGATAGTTGTCCGCAACACGGGTCTGCCCAGGGACAATTATCCGGCAGGGATA
The DNA here is from genome assembly GCA_028455615.1 of Lasioglossum zephyrum. Taxonomy (NCBI): domain Eukaryota; kingdom Metazoa; phylum Arthropoda; class Insecta; order Hymenoptera; family Halictidae; genus Lasioglossum; species Lasioglossum zephyrum. The sequence continues at coordinate 593,548 of CM052320.1, read as the reverse complement.
CTGTTCTTTGCCAAGAATGCACATTTTAAAAAAAATATTTACTTTATATTTTTTAAAAATCTACTTTATATTCTCTGAATATTTGGCTAATATTTTGTTAAATATCTATTTTATATTTTCTGAATATTTAGCTTGTATTTTATAAACATTCAATTTAAATTTCTTGAACATGTATACAATATTAAAAAAATATTTTTCCAATTTTCGAAAAAATATATATCCAATATTTCTGTGCTACTAGGGAAAGTTGAATTAAACAATAGAAATTAATAATAATATATTAATATATATTATTATATATTAAACTATAGCAAGCACCAAAAATTTCACACTTTAGGTAAAATTTTTTACTAGGACCACTGTCCCTAGCAGCACAAACATATTGGATAAATATCTTTTTCAAATATTGGGAAAATATATTTTAAGCCACACTTTTTCATATCAGATAAATATTGGATCTAACTATTGCATGAAGAAATATGAATTAAGAAATGTGTGTTAAAAATATATATAGTAAATATTACGAAGAATGTGAAATAAATATTTAAAAAATATAAATTCAATATTTAAATAACATTCAATTAAAAAGAAGAAAAAGTCAGAAAATTTTTTTTTTAATATTTACTTTATATTTTTTTAATGTCTAGTTTATATTCTCTGAATATTTAGCTTATATTTTTTAAACATTCAATTCATATTTCTTGTACACGTATACAATATTCAGATCCAATATTTTTCTCATATGAAAAAATGTGGCTAAAAAAACATTTTTCCAATATTTAAACAAAAATATTTATCCAATATATTTGTGCTACTGCGACAGGAAAATCTTTGAACTAGAATAATCTGTTTATTCCGTGTCCATTGTTGTTTACATCCCTTTGATCATTGAAATTATATTTTGTATTACCACGTGCACGATATTATTGTAAGAGCTACGTCATTTTGAAAGAGCTACAGAATTTATAATTCTGTCCTCACCAACCACTGTATACTCTAAATAAATTTCATGTTGTGAATAATACTCCATTCGTGAATGTACGCGCCTCGCAAAGGAAGAATAAATTAAAAACGTAAAGAGAATCGTTTCTGTTGGTTTTCCGAGGAGCTCTGACAAAGAACAGGTTAGCGTTTCGAAATCACTGACGGGTGAAGAATTTTTATTTCTGCAGCGGAAAAATTCGTGACTAGCTGTTTTAGCTTCTGTTACGTTCGGCCATTATTACACAAGTCTTATGATTATTTAGTTTCACCGTTTACATATAATTCTTTTCATCCGCGCGGTAGAGAGTGGTTGTAATAATAGAATGCCAGGAAACGTTCGTCGTTAATCGTAGAATTAGAAAGCACATGGAGAACGGAAAACGATCCACGCAATAGCAATACGATGTCAGTCAGTGAAACATTGTAACTTTCGTGCATCACGATCCTGAAGAAACTCTCAAGGAACCGATGCGTCCATCGGGCACTTCGATTGTGTCCTAATCAAGTTCCTCCAAATATATATATATATATATATATATATAAAATTAAATTGATTTTTTCGAAATAAATCCTTAAAACGGGTCTGCCGAGGGACATTTATCGGACAGGAACAGTATTCTTTAAAAATACTAAAAATAAATGTAAAAATATCTAATCCATATTTCCACCTTCATTATTTTTCATTATTTTTTGATGGAACTTCGATGACCATATT
>CM052320.1:565793-591749 GCA_028455615.1 Lasioglossum zephyrum | reverse complement strand
GCCCCTTGAGGGGCCCTTGCGGGACCTCCCCTTCCGGCTGTACTTTCAACCCCTCCAACCTGCCCCTCCATACCATCACTCCTTCCTCTTTCAAACCTTTTCTGTAAATAGACATTATAATTAAAATATCTCCTAAACTAATGATCCCGATGGTCCCGAAAATGAGATACATTTCGGGTCCCGAAAGTGAGATACGTTTCGGGTCCCGAAAGTATCCGGCTGCCTATGTCTCTTCGGGACCCCGACGCTCGGATCGGGAATTTTCGGTCGAGAATAGTCGGGTTCCCGAAAGTGAGATACATTTCGGGTCCCGAAAGTGGAATACGTCGGGAAAATTCCCGACCCGACCCGAACCCGAGATTTCGGGCCAACCCGATACACCGCTCGTCACTGACGGCAAAACGCGAATGTAATTGAATTCATCGACGTCGCAGCGAGTTCTAAAATAAAAAGTGTGTCTACTTTGTGCGGCGAAAGGGTTAATACTTCTAGCCGGGGGTGTACAAGGAGGGGGATGAATGGAACGGCGGAAAAGCCGGCCGGCGAATCACCTTTTCCGGCTCTAACCTTTGATTCGCGCAGGCTAGGCAGCGCAAATGCACCGCGGCGAAACTTTCACGACTTCCATTACCGCTCCGTGTGTTCCTTTCTCTATCGTTGCGTAATCTCGCCTGGTGGAACAAGCGGACCGGGTACAACACTGCCGGCGAGAGCGAGAGAGCCAGAGGGAACGGGACACCGATCGAATCGCGGATAATTGCGAAACACCGTGCACACGATCGAAGATGAGCCCATTGCGAAATCTGTTTCGTTTGGCTTCGCGCAGCAGCCGACGCGCCGGGGACTCGCGCTGACGGAGGCAGAAAAGTTCTGTGGCGGAGAGGGCCAAAGTATCGGAGACAACGAAATCCCGACAATTTATGTCCCTGGAACACGGCCAGGATACGACGGGCCCTGTCGGCCACAGAGGCAGATACGAAAAATGTCAAATAGAAGACCGCGAAAGTCTGCAGGTGTAAAAGCGCGGGAGACAGTGACGCGCTGTCAGGGTTCGGGAGGAGGTATTGCTATCCCAACACCGTGTACCCTTCATCCCCAATCAAAGGAAAGGATCCTCGCCACGTTTTGCTAGATCCTTTGCTACGATTTTTAAAAATACAGTATTTTATCTATATAAGCCCATAGCACGGGTCTGCCGAGGGACATTTATGGGGCAGGGACAGTATTCTTTAAAAATACTAATAATAAATGTAAACATTGATAATCCAAATTTCCAACTTCTTTATTTTTCATTATTTTTTGATGGGACTTCGATGACTATGTTTGTGGCATTTTTCCAATTTAAATCATACCAAATATGATATAATTCCGACGATATTTACTTATGTAATGGACAATTAAAGTTTCGGGCGCGAAGGATAGCGTATGACCCTTCTTCCTTGCGCCCGAAACTTTAATTGTCTATTACACTGATAAATATCATCGGAATTATATCGTATTTGGTATGATTTTTCTTAGAAAAATGCCACGAATATGGTCATCGAAGTCCCATAAAAAAAATCGAAAATAAAGAAGTTGGAAATTCGTATTCCAATTGCAAATTCACGGACCCTCAATGGGGTACACCCCGCAGTAGTGGGGATAGATCTAGGACATTTACAGGTGAGACATTTGGGAAACTTATGGATAAAATAAAATACTGTACTTTAAAAACAAGAATCCCCAATCAAAGGAAAGGTTCCTCGCCTCGTTTTGGACATTCCAGATCCTCGCAAAAAGAGGTATCATAAAAATTGTCGTGGATGTTGTTGCGTTGCTTTGTGAAACGTTTTTAAAGATTTCCGAAGAGCACTATTTTATGCGTTCGTGTCAATTCGCGAACATTTCCCGAGATTGCAAACGCTGCGTTGTCCCCCACCGAAAAATTGAAACCAGCGATCAGATCGGCTTCCGGTCCCGCGTGTAATATCGGAGTTTCATTATTGCGCCCGCGGTGCTCGGTTATTGCGCGCATATATTAACGCGCGCTGCGCGAGATACAAACGAGACCATTATCGAGGTATATACGAAGCGGATTCCAATACCGAGGAAAGCTCGCGCGAGATTATCGTTACGGGGAGTGATAATGCTTACCGAGCGATCTTTATTGTTTCCCGAACACGGTTTTCTTGTGCGTCGGATCGGTTCGATTCTCTACAAATGCAGCGCAGTGAAAAAATAACAAAAAAAATCATAAATATTATAATTAAAAATACTGTACTTCTAATATGAAATAAAGATCCATATAATATTTTTAAAAAATTCATATATAATATATGTCACCGACATATTCATGGCATTCGTGGCAAAGAACAGTATCCCTGCCGGATTATTGTCCCTGTGCAGACCCGTGCTGCGGACAATTATCGAGAAAATACTGTACTTCTAATATGAAATAAAGATTCATTTAAGATATATAAAAAAATTAGACATCTGGCAATGTAATGTTATAAAAAATGTTATAATATAATTATAAATATTATAATTAAAAATATTCTACTTCTAATATGAAAGAAAGATTCATTTAATATTTAGAAAAAAATATTTTTCTCGTAACATGAAATAGATATTTCCTGCATATTTGAAAAGAAATATTGTATGTATATTTAAATATTAAGAAGAGATTGAATCTCTTTTTAATATTATATGAATGTGTATACAATATTTTGTGCGACTAGAGGTAAATACTCTTCCAAGCTTCCACGATTTGTCATCTTTCTAATGCGCTCGGGCGGGTGACTAACACGGAGCGGCCGCAGATTACCGATTCGTTGCCATTTCCGTCCTTGCTTGCGAAACGGCAGGACCTTGCGCCTGTAGGCTGCAGATGTCTCGTCCCATCTGTATGCGCACGCCTCGTTTCGCGCGCAAATAAACGCAATTGTTCGCCGCGCTCCATCGCCAAATTGTGTTTGCCCGTGTACACAATGACCGGCAATTAAAAAAATTGTAATAGAAAAGGTAAATATTGATCTTGGACGGTGGGGTCATTCGGGATAATGGATATGAACCTTTCATTAGCATTCCGCTGGCATCGGCGTCTTTCAAAACGGATATTCCTCGTTTCCCATAACCTCTGACCTGTGAAAGGTCATTTTTCCCATGATTCTTTTTTGCAAGAGCAAAAATAGAGGAGCTGACCTGAAGGTATTCGTAAAATTCGAAATGAATTCTTCGGGACCATTATTGGAAAGCATATACGACTGTAACGAGTTCGGAATCGTAAAAAGAGCGCTCACGGCGTTGTATCTGCATTCGAAATGGTAATAAATACAATGCCAGAGGTCAGGTTTATGGATATGATATGTCCTTAGCAACGCGGATGATTAAAATTCCCTCGTTTATCGAGCACATGATTCCAATCTCTGAAATTCTCCCAAGTAGTCCATTTTATATTTTTTGAATCTATATTAATAATTTAATTTATATTAATTTTTTTAATTCATATTTTTTTAATTTAATTTATATTTATATTTAAGTCCGAAAAAAGTGTTAATCTATTTGTGTAAAAAAATCATTAGTTTAGGAGATATTTTAATTATTATTATTAATTCATATTATTGACCAGAGAGTCGAGACTTCCTAACAAATTATAATTAAAATATCTCCTAAACTAATGATTTTTTAAATAATATTATATATATTTTCGAATATTGCTGCTTATTTTCATTTTATTTTGGTTGCTGAAAATTTACATTTTAAAACTTCGACCGCCAGTTTCGAAACATTCGTTAAATCAAAGTAATTATTATTATTATTATTATTTATTATAAACGGAATGAGAAGATCCTTTTACAAAATTGTTAACAATAATAATGAAGAAAAAAAATATAAAACAACTCGTTTAAAAACAACAAAGAAGGGACATGCACCAGTGCAAAATACACTTCATGCAGGGACATGCACTGTGCAATATGCACATGCACAATAGTGCAAGAATTTGCAATAATGCGATTTAATGGATTAATGAATCCATAATTAGATTTCGCAAAAAAAAATGAAATTTATATTGAATTTTCATATAAAAAAATTATATATTGGTTATTTTACAAAAAATTTGATATTATTCGAGGTTAATATTGAATTTTCATATAAAAAATTATATATATATTGGTTATTTTATAAAAAATTTAATACTATTCCAGGTTAATATTAAATTTTCATATAAAAATTATATATTGGATATTTTACAAAAAATTTAATATTGAATTTTCATATAAAAATTATATATTGGTTATTTTACAAAAAAATAATATTATTTAATATTTGAAAAGCCGATATCTTTCTCAGTTCACGTTCCGGTACATAAAAATTGATTTGCTGAAGTATAGAAAAACAATCCACATGATTATTAATAAAATTAATAAATAAATATGATATATACTTGGTAAAAGCGTTTGAGTATACCAAGCCGCGTCGTCGAACTCCGGTGGCAGACAAAACGGATGAAACGCGAGAAAGAAAAATCGTGAAACGGATTGGAGAGCGACAAAATGCGACCAAACGTAAATTGACTTAATTTCTATCCGGTGGCGCGTCTTTTGCCCGTGCAAATAATAAACGGCGCGCGAGCCGAACGCGGTTGGAAACGGGAAAATCGGCGGAACGAATCCGTGCTTGTATCGCGTTTGGCGATATTTGATTCATCATTGCGAGCGAAACGAAAATTCGATCCACTCCTATAAAGAGCTCAGCCTCTGGAAATGATTCTCTTAATTTAAAACTCGTTTAATCTTTCGGAGCGCAAACGTTGCGCAGTTCGTTGCAAGCTCAACTTTTGTTCGTTTTGGTCCGCTTCGAAGATAAACCATATTAACATTTCGTGTCTGTCGAACACATACCTTGAGCAATTATCTTGTTGTTTGTCTTGCTTCAATGTTTTCGTCACTGTAAACAGACATTCGTCACGTTGGTCTCCAGTGGCAGTGAAAAAATTAGATAATTGTTATTAAACAAGCTTATCTTGGTGCAAAATCAAAATTTAATTAATTTATTAAAATATTAACAGTTTCGATCCTGTGAAACTAACTAAGCTGTTTTTTTCTTCTTTTCCTTTTGTTTTTCAAAAAAATATGCAATTTTACTTTCATAATCAAAAAAAATTTTTTTTACAGATGCAATTATATGTTTTTGAAAGTGGTTGAAAATTTATAAGTTACATAAATTTGTAAAACAGGTTTTTTTTCTTCTTTTCCTTTTCAACACGGAATATGTAATTTTTCTTTCATAATAAAAAAATAATTTTGTTTACAGACGCAATTATATATTCTTGAAAATTTATAATTTATATAAATTTGTAAAACAGCTTTTCTTTTTTTTCTCCTTTTCCTTTTCAACACGGAATATGTAATTTTACTTTCATAATAGAAAAAAAAATTTTACAGATGCAATTATATATTCTTGAAAATGGTTGAAAATTATTAAAAATTATTAAAACTAAAATTATTAAAAAAAAAAAAAAAAAAAACAGGTATATTAAGAATATATAAAAATTCTTCTAATGTTTTTACCATTTTAAATCGGAGCTACTAATTTTTCTCGTACCTCCATCAAATCCGCTCTCTAATAATTCTTTCCATAATTCTGCAAAACTGCAAGAAACATTTCGAAACGGATCTACAAAGCAAACGGGAATCCGCTAGAATATATCCCGAGTCTGCTTATTACCAGACCTAATACCAGCACTCTAACAGTAACGATAATAGTAATAATAACGGTTTTATTACCATACACAATAATGAGGGAGTGAAATCCACCATCACGGTTGTTGTAACAGCGGCTCCGAATAAATTAAATATTATCAGACTGCTTGAGGCGACTGCCGGAACATTAATGAATATTTAATAAACTAAAAGCTAGAAGAAAGGGTGGCAGAGCAAAAAAATAGACACGCTTAAAAGAACCGATAAAACGAAAGGGAACCTAATAATTACAAAATTGATTACGGGGAAGAATATCAATATTTATCATTGGATCGAATATTAATCAATATTATTACTATATATAATAACATTTATATATGTATAATAATAATATTCAATTTTTATTATATCTTTAACATTCAATAATAATATTCAATTTTTATTATATTATTAATATTCAATAATAATGTTCAATATTATTATTCAATATTATAGTTTTATATGTTGCGATATATCCCTCCATTAGTTCGAAAAAAATAGATATGCTTAAAAGAACCGATGAAACGTATACTTGTTTCCCAGCTGCCTCTTCGAGTATATTGTTTTATCGGCCAAGAGTGACCCAAAACATCATTTGTGTTTTATTATTGTGTTTCATTATTATTTATTTATTATTATATATCTGTAACACACAGCAGATTAAATAATTCAACGTAATTCTCGATGGGGTTTGCAGCGATACGAAAATGACGAATCATTTTTTAAAAGAGTACTATTTACTGATGAAGCGTCTTTCACCAACCATGGACAGCTAAATCTACGAAACATGCATTATTGGTCAACTGACAATCCACACTGGCTAAGATTAGCGGATAAACAAAGACCGTGGAGTGTAAATGTCTGGTGTGGCATATTAAATAATCAAATAATTGGTCCTTATTTCATAAACGGTACTTTAAATGGAGAAAAGTATGCAACAATCTGCAAAATGAGCTACAAATGTTTGTTCCTTATGTACCACTAGATATCCGTTTAAAGGAGGCCCTAGACGATCAATCATTTTGATCAAACGATTGAGTCAATCTCGTTTATCTCGGCGACCAAGGCTTCTTCTTCTCGAGCTCGGCTGTCCTTCTCTACGTTCGGCAAAACTCAAAGAATAGTGTCCCTGATGCATATATGTCCCTCGGCAGACCAGTGCTAGGGACTTATATCCATAAAATACTGTAATGTGTACGGACTGTGCGTGCGTTAGAATGGTTTGCAATCGCAATAGAATTCATATTTTCGTTTCGAGAATCATTTGTGTTGAGAATAAACTGTCATTAACAAAACTGGTGCCGAAACCCGGGACCATTAATTCGCATAATCGAGGCTGCGCGCATCTCCGCAAACTCTCCGTTCGACGCAGAGAGAACAAAGCTCGAGCTGGAGGCGAGAGGGACGATATTTCTCGTCTGCCTCGATCGAGTTTGATTCTCGTAGTTCTCGAAACGGCCGTTGCGCGTCGTTGCCTTCGCAATGGCGCTGCACGCCGATGGCGCCGGCTAGGAGCGGGACCGTCAGTCGCAAAGGGACCACGCTCGGTGTCGGTTGTGAATTTGTCGCAAGAGAGAGAGAACGTGCAATAGGACGAAGGAGCCGCAGACAAAGCTAGAGCGAAACAGAATAACGGAGTCGTTAGAGTACAGAGCGAGAGAAAAACCAAACGAAAACGAGAGAGAGAGCGTCGCTCGATTCGTCGTCGAGGTAGAGTATCGCGGGTCCCGTTGGATTTTGTGCGCGCGCGAGAAAGAGAGTTCTGTGTAACCTCTCTCGTTCGATTGTCGTGCGTCGGTCTTCGAGTGAGTGTGTTAGAGGTCTAGTGGCGCGCGCGCGCCCCTCTGTGTCCGTGTTGGTGTGTGTAAAAACACGGGTATATCATCTCTCTCTTTCTCTCGCTTGTGTGTCGGTGTTTTTTTCGTGGTATTTGGTACACTTGAGTGGTGTACAACCACACGTTTTCGCTGACACACAGATACGTATCGCGGTCCGTGCACACTCGCAGAATTATATTCGTGCTCTCTCTCGACGGGAAAGAGAGAAACGCGCCGGGTAACGTCGCGTACACGAAGCGAGGAGAGAGAAGGGACATCAGGGTAGAAAAGGAGGCAGCGGAGGAGGAGGCGGCGGTGGTGTTGGTGGTGTGGAGGGGAAGGCAGTGCGGAGTGTTGGATTTGTTTTCTCGCACAACGGTGGAGCAAAACGGCCTCAAACTGTGGGGCTCTGGGGCGTTTTTTCTTCCTCCGCAAGGGATGTACTACCCCGTAAGTGATGGTTTTTATATTTCAAACACAGTGTACATTTTCACCAGGACCTCGCGAGACAGAGAGAAGGGAGGCGTCTCTCTCTCGCTCTCTCTACCCTCTCTTCGTAGATACGTTCGAAGGCGTCGGTTCGATATGAGGCGCCAGGCCTCGCGGACCATGCTTACTTTCTATTTTCAACCTGTGCACGGGATTCGATCGAGTACTCATTCGAGATTCGAATCACTGGCAGCCCTCGATCGATCCTCCACTCGTTAACCGATAATAGTCGAACCACGCGTCGATTGCGATGAAAGTCGCGCACGCACTGTGTTGTTACGTCGAACATCGCAATGTTCTTGGAGTTTCGATATTTCTCGTCATCTCTCGACGTATCCGACGGCTATCGAATCCGTTTGTCGTTTATTTCGAGATGAAACGGATGGTGGAAGTCGAAATACGTTGTTGGAGAATATATTCGTGCGTCGGACGGTTTTTAGGTTAGGTTCGCTGTCGCCGGGAGACTGCGGACGCGACGCACAGTGCGGCATGCAATGGACAAAAATCACAATAATCATTGTTCCATTCTAATATAATTATCGTACAAAATCATCAGTCAGAAAGGAATGTTTATGTAAAAAGTAGCATCCAAGAAATTCAATTCAAAAGAAGAATATCAATATTTATCATTAGATTGGATATTATTCAATGTTATTACTATATATAATAATAATATTCAATATTATTATGTTATTAACATTCAATAATAATATTCAATATCATTATATTATTAATATTCAATAATAATATTCAATATTATTATATTATTAGTATTCAATAATAATATTCAATATCATTATTCAATATTATAGTTTTTTTTAAGTGTTGCGATATATCCCTCCATTAATTCGAATTAAAAAAAAGTAGATACGTTTAAAAGAACCGATAAAACGAAAAGGGAATCCACTGATTACAAAATTGATTAGGGGGAAGAATATCAATATTTATCATTAGATCGAATATTATTCAATATTATTAGTATATACAATAATAATTATATATATAATAATATTCAATATTATTATATCATTAATATTCAATAATAATATTCAATATTATTATATTATTAGTATTCTATAATAATATACAATATTATAGTTTTTTATGTGTTGCGATATATCCCTCCATTAATTCGAATAACAAAAATAGATACGTTTAAAAGAGCCGATAAAACGAAAGGGAATCTACTGATTACAAAATTGATTATGGGAAGAATATCAATATTTATTATTAGATCGAATATTATTAATAGTTTTTATTATTATTTATTATATTTTATTTTCTTTATAAAAATGATCCACATAGGGATCGAAAAATTGCACATTTGCCGTGATGTTAAACTGATCGAACCGCGCCGAAATCATAAATTTATATAAAAAATATTTCGCATGGAAAAAACTCGCGCAACAATAAATAAAAATTCAACCACAGAAAACTATTTACTCGCCCCCGTTCGGACACGTCAATTTCACCGAGTACAAAACTACACTGTTAAAACAAAAAATTGCACAAATCAATTGCGATAAAAGCTGTACAGTGGCTGAAGAATATTCGACGCGTATATTTTTGTGATTCCCATTTTATATAAAATATCTAGAAACATGTTTTACATCGTTTTAAATCGATGGTCTCTTCGCGGGGATCCAAGTAAACAAAATTATCAACGATTCATTGGTTATCAATAATAATTAATTTAGTTTTCGATCGACTTTTATCTAAAGATAGTATAAATATTTATTTTTGCGACGCGTTTTTAGTTCGATCATTTATAACAATGGAAAAGAAAAGGAATATAAATGATCGAACTAAAAACGCGCCGCAAATAAATATTTATGTTAAGTCCTTCGTTATATTCAGTGTTCAAGTTGACAACGTTAATTTCGTTTCTCAACACCGTTTATCAACAATTTTGTCAGTGACGTACGTGCACAGTGCTCCAATTTGTCGGGTTGAAGTTCACGGATAAAAATAGCCGGCGATTAGTCCGAGTAAAACCTACTGGCTACTGAAAAAGTATGCGCATATTAAAGATTAGAAAAAAAAAGATGGACGTGCGAAAGGCATAAAACGTTTATTAGCGATTTATTTCTCGGGTAGACCGTGAACACGTGCGGGCGCAATTAATAATAGATAATGAACAGCTGAAGTGATTTAACCCAGTGATAAACACGAGTACGTTGTATTATTTAATCTGCTGTTAGAGATATATAATAATAAATAAATAATAATGAAACACAAATGATGTTTTGGGTCGTTCGTGGCCAATCAAACAATATACTCGAAGAGGCAGCTGGGAAAACAAATAGACAGTATCCGACGGTAACACGAATTTCTACCTAAAACGACAATCAAACGAAACCGTCGTTTAAAATAAAGACAGTGGCAATCGACGTTCACCATTATCGATTTTAATACGTTTCCGAGTCCTCGAACACAATATTTTAAGATAACAATAAATATTTAATGCTCTCGGCGCTAAGGTTCGATCAATTATTACTTAGAAATAAAAAAAAACAATTTTGCAAATTAGCAAATATTTGTATTGCGTCTGAAAATATATAAACTGAGTATATTCTACATCGATCTAGGTTATGTCAATCGATATTAGGCGGTAAATTTGAATGTAAAGAATGTAAATGTAAGTTATTTTGTTAAATGTATATTTACTAAGTTGGCTTTACGAGCATAATTCACTAACATTTCTGTTCCACGTTTTAATGTTTAACGATGTATATCGAAAATTGTATAACATTTATATATTTTCAGACGCAATACAAATACATCTTGAAAATGATTCAAACTAGAAACGTCGATGAATATTTGCTAATTTGCAAAATTGTTTTTTTTGTTTAATCATATGAATGGTTTCCAATAATAATCTGCGTTGGAGGTTAGATACTTTGTCAATGATCTTCACATTATTATATTCAAAACGGTGGTCAAATTCCAAGGCATGCTTTGTTAAAGTAAAATATTTTTCGGCGTGCTAGCTTCTTCGAGCGAGGTAGACGTAGGGCAGTTGCGAACTCGTGGCCATCTTTGTCCCCCTCTTTCGAGTGGAATCGGAGCAGGTATCGGGGCCCGGGTGTATTTACCGAGGGGGCCCCCGGGCAGGGCACCGTGGCTGCGGGGAGCAGGGCTTTCCCAACGGAAACCGGGCCCCGTGGTCCGAAAACCCGACGGATAGGATTTCGCACACAATAAAGCCGAACGTCCCGTTACGTTCCTTCTCTCGAGCGCAGTGTAGGACAAAAACAACGGCCTCGAACCGTGCCTCTCGAAATTTGTTAATTTATTAGCCCCTCGATGCAGAGAGGCTGTATCTCCTTCTGTTCGGAGGCTGCTCACCGGAAACCTCTCGTTGCTCGTTTGTTTCGAATATACTGCAACACATGCATATGTTATAGTTCTTCTCTCGTTCATTAACATGTAAAGAGAACTAAGGTGACTGACGCCATATTGGCACAAAAATATTGGATAAATATATTTTCAAGCTACACTTTTACATATGAGATAAATACTGAATATAACTATTGCATATTAAAAAATATTACAAAAAATGTGACATCAATATTTGAAAAGTATAAATTCAATATTTAAATAACATTCTATTAAAAAGAAGAAAATATTTTTCTCCTAACATAAAATAGATACTTTCTGCCTATTTAAAAACAATTTTTACTTAATATAAAATAAATATTGTATGTACATTTGAATATTAAAATAAGTTTGCTCGCTTTTTAATATTCTATGAATTTCTATACAATATTTTTGATCGAGCTGCTTTTTCTTGAAAGAAATATATATAACTTGAATCATTTGGAAAAAAGGAACATGGAACCGGTTATGTTTAATGGAGTTGTGTAGCAGGCTTGGTGTTAATTGCGGATTTTATGCATTTATGACTACAATGATTAGATGAAATGCAAACGCGTAAATATATTATTAAAACAGTAACAATATTAGGAAAATTTAACAATACTTGTTACATTATTTCCAAGCTATTAAAACAAATTTATAATAATAATAATAAATATTTAATAATATTTGTATTATCCAGAAGATAATATTATGATTGTATTGATAACATTATGATGAAGATAATAATATGATTGATAACCAATTAATCAATTAATAATATTAAACATATCGGAATGAAAATAAGACTGTAGTTCTAAAAAAGTAAGATGTAAAGTTCTTCAGGTTCGTAAGAGGATCCCAAGCGTGTTCGGTATGTCTCTTAGCCGCATTTTTCGAAATTCGTAAGACAGTTTTCTGTTCTCGAACATGCTCTCCGTACAGCATCGTAAGAGTCGGGAACTCGCGCAAGGAGTAAGACAAAAACGGGTGGCGACAAAGCGAGTAATACGATCTGCGTATTAACGTCAATTACGCGGACAGCGGGGCTTTTAAGCCGCGTTACAGAGAATCGGGCGCCAGCACGAACACGTTGACTGCGGCAAAAACCGTCTCCTGGCTTTCACTGACCGTGACGAAACAGAAAAGACGCGTATTCTGCTTGAAACCCACCCCTAAGAATGATGTAACTCGCCTCGCGCGATGCCGTAATCCAATGAATATTCACGGGCCCAATCTCCATCAATTTTAATTGAACCAAAAATTACATCCTCTATCACCAGTCAGATACATTTAAAAAATAAAAGAACCTTAAGATTTATCGAGCTTCCGATCACACTCAGTTTTACATAAATTAACAGATAACGCTGCGTTCTTCAATTTTTTTTTCATTTTGCGAGCGATATTACTTATTTGCAATGGTACCGTGGTTCATGTGTTTACTTATATTATATCTAGATTGCTTAATGTTAATTTTTGTGAATAAATTTAAAATCAAAATTAATTAAAATCGTACCGACTTCTATTTAATTTGGTATTGTAATATTTTTTGAAAATTCTCATATAAATATCTTTTCCAAATATTGGAAAAATATTCTTTAATAAATTTAAGAAACGTGAATTGAATGTTAAGAAAATATAAGCTAAATATTCAGTAGAATATACACTAGACATTTAAAAAATACAAAGTAAATATTACAGAGAATGTGTGAAATCAATATTTAAAAAATATAAATTCAATATTTAAATAATATTCAATTAAAAAGAAGAAAAAGTTAGAAAAAAATATGTTTCCCCTAAAATGAAATAGATATTTCCTGCCCATTTAACAAAAAAAATTGTTACTTAATATAAAATAAATATTATATGTACATTTGAATATTAATTGAATATTAATGATTTAAAAAATCTATAAAGTGGTTTGAATTACAATTTGTTAAAAGAGGGACACTGCGTCCTTCAGCTGTTCGAATACACAAAACATTTAAATCGCAATTAAACGATTCGTAAGTTCCCGTTGCGTGGTCGACAAAACGAGTCGATCAGTCGATAATAGCACGTAACTATCGACAAACACGACACCGTCGATGCGGTCAGGAGGGATATATCAATGGGTCGGCCACGTGACGAGGTGTATCGATAGCAAGGTGACGCTGCAAGGTCTGTTCGACCGATCGACGCGAGGAAAAACAGAGACTGACCCGCAAAATAAAAAAAACTACCTAGTCGCAAAGCATCGAGCCACTATCGGAAAAATAATAATCGGAGTGGATTAAAAACTCCGGGACAGTTACCGAGGCGGGGAAACTTTGTTCGGGATGGTACGGATGCCACGGCATCAAGAGGATATTGTTTCATTTTTTCTGGCCCGCGAAGTATGCCACTTGTTAAATTCCTTCCATTTTTTCCCCCCTCCTACACCGTTTCGTTGTTTTCGCTGTTGCGGCGTCGCGCGCGACTGGTCCACAGGCAGAAGTTAAATTACGCGCAGTAAAGGCAAGAATTTATGGAACTACTTAATGAATTGCCGTTTGAAATATTCCCTCCTACACCCCCCTCAAGGGGGATTGGAATATTTAAAAGCGGCACCGGTTGTGTCTAGGGGAAAAACGGGACAGGGGATGAATGAACGCATTTCGCTGTTTTAAATAATGTCGAGGTATCGTTCTCTATTAAGGGGGTAAGGGATAGGCAAAATATTACTAGAATATTACTAGTATATTGCTAGAATATTACTGGAATATTGCTAGAATATTACTGGAATATGACTACAATATTACTAGAATATTGCTAGAATATTACTGGAATATTGCTACAATATTACTGGAATATTGCTAGAATGTTACTAGAAAAACAAGTAAAACAGTGTTAGGCTAAGTGTAGTAACTATAACAGTGTTAGTGAAGGCTCATTGTAAAGACCCTAGTAGCACAAAAATATTGGATAAATATTTTTGTTCAAACATTGGAAAAATATTTTTTAAGCCACATTTTTTCATATGAGAAAAATATTGGATCTGAATATTGTATACATGCACAAGAAATATTAATTGAATGTTTAAAAAATATAAGCTAAATATTCAGAGAATATAAACTAGATATTTAAGAAATATAAAGTAAATGTGAATCCAATATTTGAAAAATATAAATTCGATATTTAATTAACATTCAATAAAATTTTTAAATGTAGGAAATAGTTATTATCATATAAAAGTTTATTATCTGTATATTAAAAATATTTTATTTCTAATATTAAATAAAAATTCATTTTGTATTTGTGACAAAGAAATAGTATACCTGGCGGATAATTGTCCCTGGGCAGACCCGTGTTGTGGACAATTATCGATAAAATACTGTACTTCTAATATTAAATAAAGATTTAATATTATAATAATTAATCATTTATTTTTATGAAATAGTCAAATCAATTATTATAATTAATAATTGATTTTTAAGTCATGATGGGAACAAGTTAAAATCAACCTTCTAACACTGTTTTACTTGTTTTTCTAGAAATATTCTAGTAATATTCTGCCTATCCCTTACCCCCTTAGGGTAAGAATACCCGAAAGTACTGATTAAAGAATCAGGCTCCAGTGGAATAATTAACAGGCCCCGCGTCTTCTCGGAGATCCTCGGACACGTCGCCGAAATTAGAATGTCAAAGACACAGGGAAAGAATTTTTTCACCCCTCCGGTGTAACTTGGACTGCACGAAACGCTTGAAACTTTGCGCACAGTGTATAATGGTCAAAGTGCTCGACCCAAGTGAAAATTTCAAATTGTAAAGTGGCCACTCTTAGAGCAGTTTCTTTCTTCCACCCAGAATCAATGAGGTTCTTCGGGGATGGTTGCTTTTACTAGGTAATTTAGCTCCAGGTATACCGACCTATACTGCCTCTTCTTAAAGACTGTTTTTTTTTTTAAGTTTAAGTAAGTTGTATTGAGTAAAGGAACGGTAGAGGTTCAGGTAAATTTCCCTACCTTCGTTTACGATTATTTTCGGCAATACTTGTTACACGTTGAGCGACACGTCAGCCATCGGTGGCTGACAATAGATTTTCCGTTTAGGCCGAATTGACCACCGATGGGTGACTAAAACTATAAAATTTATATTGGTTTAGTGAATTACAGAAAATTTATTTAAAATTTACTTAGTTTTGAACTCTGGAAAATACGTATAAAACATCTCCAAGAATAAAGTAAAAAGTTGTACCCTTCGCACATTATATTATTTTTAATTTAATTAATACTACAAAATTTTAAATCCATTAATTTTAATTGAAGTTAATCCTTTAAATCGTATTATTGCAAATTCTTGCACTATTTATAATCGTGTTGATATTGAGGATCACATTCCGTTTAAAATAAATAAATAATAAATAATAATTATTTGCATATGTAATATTAATTGATAACGCTGCTGATTAGAACTACGTTACTCAACATTGAAATCTAGAGAATAAATATAAAAAAATCTCCAAGAATAAAGTAAAAAATTGTACCTTTTTCGCACATTATATTATTTTTAATTTAATTAATAATACAAAATTAAATCCATTAATTTTAATTGAATTTAATCCTTTAAATCGTATTATTGCAAATTCTTGCACTATTTATAATCGTGTTGATATTGAGGATCAAATTCCATTTAAAATAAATAAATAATAAATAATAATTATTTGCATATGTAATATTACCCCCGTTCCATTTAGTTCGTATCCCATTCTTCGCGCTCAACGTTATCAAACACCATGGACGCGAAAGCATGGAGAGTCGATGAAACGCGTTGTAATCGAAACGAAATTCAAAGTCCGAAAAGGGTTAAACAGTGGACAATGTCCCAGAGGGTTCGAGTGTCCAGGTTGAACAGAGTCGATCCCCCATAGTTTTCCAGTGGCGTGCAACAAACGATCAACTTGATTTAATCGAGAACGACACTTTCGATCGGTGCCGGAGGAACTCGAATCGCACACGTGTGCCAACCTTTTGTTTCTGCTCCGTTCAGAGGTTCGAGCTTCAGCAAACAGTTTCCGGTGACGCGATACGGGAACCAACCCCCCTACCAATCAGCAAGATTGCTTCATGAAATCGGATGTTAAACTCATGATCCGCGAGTGTCTCGCCGACTTGAAACGTTTCCAATCATCCTTTATTATCCCGATATTTCTGCAGACTCCGTCGAGTGCTACACCTACAGTCATTCGGCGTCAATGAACCCTTTACCATTTTTGCACAGAGATTTTTCCTCGAGACTGTGCAACTGAAGTAAATATTAATTAATATTAACATTATCATTAAATTTATTTTATTATTTTATTTTGTATATATTTTATTTTATTATTATTTTACTTCATATATATTTTATTTTATTATTATTTTACTTCATATATATTTTATTTTATTATTATTTTATTCCGTATATATTTTAGTTTATTATTATTTTATATATATTATATTTTATTATTATTTTATATGTATTATATTTTATTATCATTTTATATATATTTTATTTTATTATTTTATATATATTTTATTTTATTATTATTTTATTTTATATATATTTTATTTTATATATATTTATTTATATTTATTAAAGTAACTGGAACATGTTCCTTCATAAAAAATTACACGATTTCCCCTCTAAATTATACAGAATTTAAAGTAAAATATTTAAATTTATATAAAATTTGAGGGGATTATATATGCATTTATAATAAAATATTTAAATTGTATAGAGAATTTGAATATATTTTATATAAAAATTTAAAGTGTAAAATAAATGAACATTAAGACCAAGTATATGATGTAAATCCTACCACAAAATATTTCTCATACAAACGTCGTAACCCCTTTTCAGTCCCTTAGGGGATGAATTTTTTAAAATGCCGGAATGGGAGTTTGATTAACTATATCAAAGAACATTAAGACCAAGTTTCAAGCAAATCTGACTACAAATACAATATTCCTCATATAAACGTTTCAACCCCTTTTCACCCCCTGAGAATTTTCACCCCCGATAAATAGAAATTTTTTAAAATCGAAATTGTAATAAAGATTAAATGATGAATAGTAATAATAGTAGTGTATAGTAGTAATGATTAAAATAGTAATGTATATGTAACGATTAATAATAGTAATGGAAATTTTAATGATAATTTAATATTTTTTGTTAATGATAATTTATTCACAATTAATAATAATTTAATAATAATTATTACCAGTAATGTATATGTAACGATTAATAATAGTAATGTATAGTAGTAATAAAATTAAAATTTTAATGATAATTTAATATTTTTTGTTAACGATAATTTAGTCATAATTAATAATAATTTAATAATAATTTAATCTTTACTAGCCACGATATCTCGCCAATTTAAGAGAAATGTATAGTAGTAATAAAATTAAAATTTTAATGATAATTTAATATTTTTTGTTAAAGATAATTTAGTCATAATTAATGACAATTTAATAATAATTTAATCTTTACTAGCCCCGATATATCTCGCCAATTCAAGAGAATGAAGTTAAAGTCACTGTATTCACAACTTGCGAACTGCTGGAACGAATTGTTCCAGCAGTAAGAGTTTTTCGCGCACCTAGAACAAGGGATGATGGCCAAGCTCCTCGATCATTGCACCCCCTTGCTAAAAAAAAGGTGGAACTCACGATTCGACGAACACGGCCGCAACGCAATTACGTCCGGGGTTGGTTCGCCTCGAGCGAATTTGCATCGGCGACAGGAGAAGCTGGGGGGATGGACCGAGGGGTGGTTCGCTTAAGGGCCCGGCCGATGCATCGATCGATCAGTCGAGCTTCGATATAAAGTGCCGAGCGATAGACGCTGGAAATAGTCCGTCCTATATTTCGAAATACATACACGTGGAAGGAAAAACTGGAGAAGTCGGCGGGGCTGGAATAGGGGGTGGTGGAAAATTAGCAAGGTTCGTCGAGCCAATGTCGACACGAGTGGTTCCGGATGATGTTGATTCTCTCTCTCTCGCGAGGATCGTCCACTTCCGGCCTCGTGAAATAATATTAAACCCTGCTGGAATAAGGGTGGCAAGGGGGTGTTGATTTTGCGAGTACGTGTCGCGGAGGCACTTGACCTAAAAACCACCATTTTCTTCCTCTTTTTTTTAAATCCAATGGATCACGAATCTCTTTTCATTTATTTATTTAACGTCGTCGAATAATATCACGATGGCGTAATCTCCTTTAAATTTTTTTTGAACCTCGATAAAAATATTTTTAAATGAACCGGAAGTCTAAAAGAAGGACGTTCAATTGTTCAATTTTTAATAACAATTCGTTTCGACCATTGAGTATAATTTACGACCGCGTTTTATTCGGCCATAGGACGAGTGAAATAGTTTCCACAGGGAAATATAAAAATACCAACCCCTATTTGAACGTGTCCTTTCATGCGGGAGAAACCTGGATTTAATTTTAGGTATTTGTTATCGGGCTGCGGACGTTTCGTACGTTCGGAACTTTTGAATAATCGTGACACACTGGATATTTGATGGAATTTAATGCTGCAGTTTAATTTCAATTATCATGTTGCATGCGGTAAGGGAATCTCGTTTGAGTGTCTTTCCGTACGACCGGATTTCCGCAAACTTCCGCCGCATGGACTGTGGATTATGTGCATTTATAATAAAATGGGCTGCGCTTCGAAATCTCATTTTACCACGTTTTTTCGGTTAGAGAAGAGAACTGTTTGAAATCCTTTTTAATCTTCGAAGTGTTCAATACTCAAATATCATTGTTCACCGTCTATGAATATATTTCAACAAATTAATTTATCAACCCTTAACACGAAAATCTACTTTCCTTTGTATCTAATGAATGAATGGGGGTGCAAGAAATAAATAGTGGTTGAAATCCTTTTTAATCTGCAAAGTGTTCAATAATTAAATATCATTGTTCACCATCTATGAATACATTAAAAAAAATTCCCTTATCAACCCTTAAACGAAAATCTACGAGGGGTGCAAGAAATAAATAGTGGTTGAAATGCTTTTTAATCTGCAAAGTGTTCAATAATTAAATATCATTGTTCACCATCTATGAATACATTTTAAAAAATTCCCTTATCAACCCTTAAACGAAAATCTACTTCGTATCTGATGGACAAATGGGGGTGCAAGAAATAAATAGTGGTTGAAATGCTTTTTAATCTGCAAAGTGTTCAATAATTAAACATTATTGTTCACTGTCTATGAATATATTTCAACAAATTCCCTTATCAACCCTTAACACGAAAGTCTACTACCCTTGGTATCTAATGGACGAATGGGGGTGAAAGAAATAAATAGTGGTTGACATGGGAGGTGCTATTCCTGCAACAAATCGATACTTCCTTTGGACATATCTTCAATTTAGGTAGTTCCTCGGAGATAGGGGTAGGTCAGTAGGCTGACGCGAGAGAGATTTAAACATCGGTGTTATTCTAAGAAATTTTGCTGGGAATAGTGAATTTGTATTTACGTCAATGATATAGGTCGAACTTCGCTGGTGATATCGAATTTGATTTGTTCCCAAACTATTTTTGGTATTTAAGTGTGTCGAAAGTTCACAATACAACTATACCGTTCCTCCGCCATTTTCGAACGATTCATCCCCATTCACTGTCTCTAACGACTTTTTTCTTTTTGAGGAGACAATTATAGATTTCCAAATAGCTACCATTAACACGTAACGAATAAAAATTAAGTAAATTTTAAATAAATTTTCTATAATTCTATAAAACAGTGTAAATTTTCTAGTTCTATATCATGTTACACGCTGTCAGCCATCGGTGGCTGATACTAGACACTGACATTTGACCATTAGTCCTCTAATGAATAAAAATTGAGTAAATTTTAAATAAATTTTCTATAATTCTATAAAACAGTGCAAATTTTATAGTTCTATATCATGTTACACACTGTCAGCCATCGGTGGCTGACACTAGACACTGACATTGGATCATTAGTTCTCTAATAAATCAAACTCTTCTCCAAAGTTCAATCTTAAATAACGCTGCGCTAATTAACATCGTTATCAAGATTAACTATCAGCGTTATCAATTCATGACCAATCTAAATCAATTCTCAAGATGAATTACGAAATCTTGTACATTCGGCAAGTTTATAGCATAAAAAAAATGCAGAATATACCAACGTTGTTTTCTACCTAATTGTGCTTCGTTGAAAACATTTTTTTCCACCCTTACAATGCGCCAAGTTTTCTCGGAGTTTCACCGTGCCAGCGATTTTCCCGTTGCGTTCGCGTCGCCGGATCGATCGAGGCTGGGGGATCGAAAGTCCCGTACGAGGATTTCGATCGAACAAGCTATTTTTATTCCCGGTTTCCAACCCCCGAAGCCGCGAGGGGTCATGCCCCGCGAAAGCACGCGAAACAGTGCGCTCGCGTGTTCCGCGGAGCTTTAAAGATCATGCGCTCTCTTTATAGCCGTTGGACAATTTTATAACGTCGCCGGGCTCGCCGGTGTTTACAATCATTGTCGACAAACGGTCGTCGAATGACAGTAAAAAAAATGGAGACAAAAATCTGAAACATATCACGGGGAAAGTTGAATTGAGAAAATACCTCGCCGGAAAATTCCGCGTGCACATTTCCGATGGAAGGTCCGCTTTGTTCTTGCAAAAAGAAAATTCACAACGGGGGATTAATTATGAGGGGTAGGCTCTCCTGGGGATATTAAGAAATTTTCACCTACTATTAACCCTTAGCACTCGAGAGGCGCCACTATAAAAATTGCTGTACTATTATTTAAATTACTAAACATTATATAATATATTAAATTCAATATACAGTATACAATATAATATATTGAATTCAACATACAATATATAATATATTAAATTCAATATACAATATATAATATAATATATTAAATACAATATACAATATATAATGTAATATATTAAATTCAATATACAATATATAATATAATATATTAAATGCAATATATAATATAATATATTAAATGCAATATACAATATATAATATAATATATTAAATTCAATATACAATATATAATATAATACATAAAATTAATAAAATATTAAATTCGAATAAATAACATAATAAATAAATAAAATAAATTCGATCATTTACAACAACAATTAGCTATTTTTGTGAATACTAAACGCTGGATTCGGATTTGAATCTTAATATTCGAGAACCACGTTAGCTATTAAAAATGTTTTAATACTTAAATAATATTAAGAAATATTTATCGTGGCTCGTGGAGCGCGTACAAAGTATGGAAGGAAGTATCACTCGGAGCTTAAACAACGCCGAGCATCGTTAATCCGTCGGATACGTGCCAAGGCCCTTCTCCTATGACCAGCCATTGTTTTTTTACCCCTGGTGGAAATTATCGTCTCTGAATACACTTAGCGCCGAGAGAGAGAGTTATTATTGAAGAAAGAAAGTCTTGTTCTCTAGCAGGCCGGCTCCGCTTTGTTCGCTAATTTATCGCTCCGTGAACTTCGCTCTCCGTGTCTTTTTCACGCTATCCTTCACGCGCGAAGCTTCCTTTTTATTATTCTCGTCGGAGCTACCGTGGAAGTACGAATGCA
Source organism: Lasioglossum zephyrum (assembly GCA_028455615.1). NCBI lineage: Eukaryota > Metazoa > Arthropoda > Insecta > Hymenoptera > Halictidae > Lasioglossum > Lasioglossum zephyrum. The sequence continues at coordinate 569,769 of CM052320.1, read as the reverse complement.
CTTGCCCGCGGAGAGAGAGACCCACAAAATATTATATACATATTCATATAATATTAAAAAGAGATTAAATCTCCTTAATATTTAAATATACATACAATATTTATTTTATATTAAGTAACAAATTCTATTTCATATTACGAGGAAATTTTTTTCTTCTAAATATTATATGGATCTTTATTTCATATTAGAAGTACAGTATTTTCTCGATAATGGTCCGCAACACGGGTCTGCCCAGGGACAATTATCGGGCAGGGATACTATTCTTTGCCACAAATACAAAATGTATAAATGTAATTAAATACAAAATGAATCTTTATTTAATATTAGAAATAGAATATTTTGTTCCTAATGTGCAGATAATATTTATTTTATATTATAAAAAAGACATTTTTGTCAATATTGAATTTATCCATTATACTTTCAACTCGATCCGTGGAATATTTTTTTCTAATATGCAAATAATATTTATTTCATATTATGGAAAATATATTTTTTTTCTCATTATAAAAGAAATCTTTATTTAATATTAGAAATAGAATATTTCTCTTTTTAACTGTGCAGGAAATATCTATTTCATATTACGAGGAAAATATATTTTTCTAAATACAAAATGAATCTGTATTTAATATTAGAAATAGAATATTTTTTCCTAATGTTCAGATAATACTTGGTTAATATTATAAAAAAATATTTTTTTATGAATTATAAATTTTTATCTAATATTTTTGTGCCACTAGGGGAGGGATATATTACTTGCGCAATTTTTGAACGAATTTGTCAGATCCCTCTCGGTTTTGCCAAGCGCAACTTTAATCAACCTCGGGGAGATGTGGGTTATAGTTATAGAGTCACGAACCGTTTTTTTTTCTTCTTATTCCGCGGCCTCATTGGCCGAGGAGTCTATGCCTCTGGGAGATCGGCCAATCGCCGAGCACCGTCCAAAATGGCCGAGATAAAAAGTTGCAGTTGCTGTGTCGGGAAAACCATAAAGTTATGGAGTCGTTTCTTATCGTGCTCGTTGTTACACATAATGAGTTCGAATACGTAAACGAATAGACGAGGATATTTATTTGTTCGTTAAAAAAAACTGTGGGCTTTAAAAAAAATAAAAAAAAATTGTAAGGAGGAAAAAAAACTGTTTATTTTTCAAAATACTTATGCTAATATAGATTTGTTAACAAAACGTGACGCATAAATCAATAAAATTATATGTAACAGAATAAATCAATAACAGGTAAACATATGAGTAAAACAATTAGTTATCGATACGGTGGTACAAACATTCTTACAAAATTAAAAATATTATATATACTATTTATATTATTTTTATCTGAAATTTAAAACAAATCTAATAAAGAAAATCTTTCAATTAATATTTTACATTAATTTAATATTTTACTATAAAATTCATTGGAATTATATATTATATATATTGAAATTATATATTCTATTCATATTATTTTTATCTGAAATTTAAAACAAATCTAATAAAGAAAATCTTTCAACTAATATTTTATATAATTTTAATATTTTACTATAAAATTCATTGAATATGTAAAATTTATAATTTAATATTTCAATATAATATAAATATATATATTTAATATTTATATATTTAATAATTATAATCGCGCGTCGTTTCGCAAGAGTCTCGCGCGAAAATCGCGGACGTCCGACCTCTGTCCGCATACTGATACGGGAATTAACAGAGGACTCGGCACCGGTCGGGCCGGATTAAGATTGATGTTTAAATAGCGCAACATTAGCCATTGTCTTGCCGCGAAGGAGTCAACATAGTTCCATTATTCACAATCGCGAGCGACGACGGCACCGGCATTCGCGTCACACTTCCTGACATTTCAAGTCCAACTGGCGGCAGGTTAATTTCAGATGGGTCAATGTGTGTTATTTACGGAGGAAATCAATGGAAAGAGGCATCGATACAATTATAATTACCGGTCGCGTCGGAATCGCCACGCAATTACATACTCAGGCCGTTTAGAAGTCGCAATTTCCTGCTTGCGTACTTTGCACTTCCGTGTCGCTTCGCGTAGTCTGAAACTTTCCTGTTTTGAATGTGATCAATTTGAATCAGAAATTATGTGAACCCTTGGGGCCATGTTTTTTTTTTTAAAAGAATGTCTGTTTAACTCACTTCTGCAGCTAACACATTCGACATGCATATGCAAAAACGAAAAAATTCATTTTCTTCATATATACATATGTAAATAATAGTAAATATTTAATGAAGTAATTAATAATAATAACTTTTATTTTGTGCATCAGCTTCAATAACTAATAAATTAAAAAAACAAAATTTTTGTATAAAAAGTAAAAGAAAAATTGTGTATTTGGAAATTATATATATATAAAATTTAATATTATTTGAGGTTAATTTAGCTTAAAAAATAATAAAATGCGTTAGTGGCTTAAAAAATAATAACATGCATTAGTGTCCCTTAAAAAATAAAATGCGCTAGTCGCTTAAAAAATAAAATGCGCTAGTCGCTTAAAAAATAATAAAAAGCGTTAGTGGCTTAAAAAATGATAAAATGCATTAGAGTCCCTTAAAAAATAAAATGCGTTAGTCGCTTAAAAAATAAAACGCGTTAGTGGCTTGAAAAATAATCTAACGAAAAAATCCAGGGTAAAACTGAAACGCGGTTAACAACACAATTGATGCGCCTCAAATAGCTAGTAAATTGTTCAATTCAAGAAACCGTTGCTACAATCGACGAAACATGTTTCAATACCGTTGCTCCCGTGTTTGTGGCTCAAATCATCCTGAACATCTTCAGAGGTCATACTGGTACCCGCAGTAGATTGCAATGAAGCTCACGAGCGGATGCGACGTTTGATCGTTACAAAGAATAGAGAGGAAGAAGTTGGAAAGAGAGATCCTAACCCGTATACTCTAGGCCAGTGTCCATCATAATAAATATATATAGAGAGAGAGAGAGTTGGGACCCATAGGCCGCATCGTTCCGAAGGTCGTTCTCCCGGTTCGATCCGCAGCGGAAATAATAATAAATCAACCGAGCGGCGAAATGAAATTTTCAACGGTGTGGGAAAATTCCCCGAGATCGTTGCCAAGGAGCCATCACGATTCCGTAGGATGCGAGCAACAAACGAGGTAGATAATAATAACCGACGATATGACCGATTCGAGGAGAATAAACGATTTCTCGCCGTCTAGTCTTGTCGAACCTCTCACCGGATTTATGCTCCTCGTCCGTGTGTTATTGATCGATTTGTCCACTTTCCGGCCCTGAAGTCATGGGAAATTTATACGCGGGCACGTCGGATCCCCGTGGAAAATCGGAATTTCCTGAAGCAATTTCGTACCGGTGATCGGTGAATCGGTTTTGCCAGAAAAATTAAGATTTATCGCGCCTCATTTTAAATTCAGATCACCCGATATATACATATAATATATATATATATATATATATATATATATATATATATATACAAATATATGTACAAATTTCATACATAAAAATTCAATATATACATCAATAATATTAAATTTTCTATATAAATTTTTTTTATATAAAAATTCAATATTAACTTAATTTTAAGGGACTCTAACGCATTTTATTATCGTTTAAGCAACTAACGCATTTTATTTTTTAAGCGACTAACGCATTTTATTTTTTAAGCGCGCTTTTACATTGAACCTTTTTAGTGTAGTTAGTCTCTGAACTTTTCACATGCCAGTGTATTGAGAGCGGGAGATAACAATGTTTTGTTTACACGCTCTTACGACCTTCATTTCTGGTTGAAACTCTTTCTGTTGAATTTCTTTAGTATCGAGGTATATATACAATATTGTTTAATGATGCTCTTGCATTTCTACAAATTGTACGATTCATCAATTTGTTGTTATTCCGAAGTTTTTTTATTTTTAATAGAAAATCTCATATGAGATTTGTTTCAACATAATTCCAAAAAAAAAAGAAACGAAATACACCAC
>CM052320.1:543615-565693 GCA_028455615.1 Lasioglossum zephyrum | reverse complement strand
AAAAAAAAAAGAAAGAAAGAAGAGAATCCAAGCGTGGGCAAAAATTGTCTACCGTAGTTTCCCCGCTGGCTCCGGGAAATCCTGACGAACGCTTCTCCGACGGTTTCCGCAGCGGTTGGCAACGGTCCAATGAAATTTCGCGTCGACTACACAAAAGCAGGCTCCTTTCGCGTGATAATTTTTGAAAAATCTGCTCGGGCGACGCGGCTCGCGCTAAACTTCCCCGGCGAAACCGGTTTAACCCCTTTACCCGCCGTAATATTACGTTCGCGGCCGTGCAGAATTCAAATTCCGCCTCCGCGTAATATTGCGTTCGACGTTATTCAAATTTTTCTCGCGTTTCGCGCATCGTACCCTTTGAATTTTCGTCCCCGTGTCGGACGACTGTTCCACGCGGAGAGATGAAATTCATATGTGCAATTTCTTCCTCTTTCATTTTTTTCTGATGCGTTCACTGTCGAGCAAATCGCCTCGAAAAAAAAGTCGACGGGGAATCAACGTAATTTTGTCATTGCAGTCGACGCACAGTGTGGTCCCTTTCAGCGATTTAGCTGGCCAAAATTATTTATAATGTTTAATGATCCCATAACGTTTTCAAATCACATATAATATCATTTTTTATTTGTTTAAGTATTTTAAAAACATTTTTTAATACTTTTTCTATATAAAAATTCAATATTAATCTCAAATAATATTAAATTTTCTATGAAAATTCAATATTAACCTCAAATAATATTAAATTTTCTATGAAAATTCAATATATTAACCTCAAATAATATTAAATTTTCTATATTAAAATTCAATATTAACCTCAAATAATATTAAATTTTCTATATAAAAATTCAACATTAACCTCAAATAATATTAAATATTTAATATTGAATTTATATAGGAAATTTAATATTATTTGAAGTTAATATTTAATTTGTATATAGAAAATTTAATATTATTTGGGATTAATATTGAATTTTCATATAAAAATATTTTATATATTGATTTTAGAGGCAATTTTTAGTAGACAATTAGTAGACAATTTTTAGTAGACAATTTTTGCCCTCGCTTGGATTCTCTTCTTTCCTTTTTTTTTCGTTACTAAACAAGCACCGACAAAATTGCATTCAGCTTCGCGAAAAAAAATTCCACCCCGAAGATCCGCTCCTCGAAACTGCAATTGCGTTTGCCGTAGGAGAGTTTCGTGAACTTTCGACCGGACGGCCTTTTTTACGGCTAACAGAATTTCGAAATCCAGTCCTCCTCCGGCGGAAAACGTAAAAAGTAATCGACGGGACTTATACTTTCAAATCTAATCGGAGTCGTAAACCGGAGCTGGCCAAGGAAATTCTCTGTTCCTCCGCTCCTTTCCTCCATTTCCGTGTAGAATTTATTCATCTCCGATCTTCGACGCGCTCTAAAACCGTCGCTCGATTCTACCGGATCCCCAACAATTGTTCGGGGAAAAAATCGTTCCGTAGCTCACGGTTCTAACTCGAAATGAAATTTTCTATTGAGCCCCTCGTATGCTCGGAAACAGTTGCGCCGAGAGCGTGGGATAATATTTCATGCATTTCTGCTTTTTACATTAGATTTGGACATTTTAGAATTCATACATTCAACGCTGGCCGAGCACCGTTTACAACGCTGAAAATTAGATAACTTCTGAATTTTTTGTCAGGAAACTACGACACGGGTCGAAATTTGAAGGATAATTTGCTTTATGTTCAAGAAGTATATACGAATTTTTACAAAAACATATGTACAGTATTTTATTCATAAATGTCCCAGATCTATTCCCACAAATGTGACACGAAGAGTTCGCCTTATAAGAATTCCTAACTTCTTTATTTTTCATTATTTTTTTATGGGATTTCGATGACCATATTCGTGGCATTTTCCTGAGAAAGATCATACCAAATACGATATAATTTCGACAATATTTACTTGTGTAATAGGCAATTAAAGTTTCGGGTGCGAGGAAGGATAGCGTACCTTGCGCCCGAATCTTTAATTGTCTATTACACAAGTAAATATCATCGGAATTATATCATATTTGGTATGATTTTAATTAAAAAAATGTCACGAATATGGTCATCGAAGTCCCATCAAAAAATAATGTAATTTCCTCGTGTTTCCTCGCGTCTCCAATATGCACTGCAAAACAAAATTACCTCCCACTATAAAACCCACTATCGTTCGAAATAAATATTAAATTTCTATTTTATCGTATCCATAATTTCGACTTCAAAGATTCCCGCGGGAACGTTGAAAAGTCCATTCACGAGAATAACCGTGGTACAGTAAACAATTAGACCGCTAATGGGATAATCCGACCGAAAATTGGGTTAACTATTTGGGTTGAAAATCCGAAGAGTCCGTGTCGATCGTGCACGTTTTATTTAAGATTCCCGGTACTCTGAAAATAGCAGTAATTTGATTGGCCTAAAGTGGAGCGATTAAAGTAGTCGTGAGTCGCTCTATCGAGAGCAGTTTTCTTTTGAAATCGCTACAAATCGAAAGAGATAGAGAAAAGAAGAGGAGAGAAATCTTTCGCACACGTCTCGACATAGAAATAATAGAGGGACCCATTGGAAAGTGTTCTTTGTAGCATCGACGTAACCGCTGCAGTCACTTTTCGAAATAAAGACTACGCGCGGGAAGACAGAGAAATCCGGTTTCCTGGATGGGAGAACCATTAAGCTCGGGCTTACGATAACAAAAGATGCTTTTATCGGTTTTCATGAGCCGCGCTGGAACGCGACGAATTTTCGCGAGACTACGCGCAACCTGGTTTCACATAACACTGCACAATAGTTTCCCTAACTCGAAAGAAACGATTTGTTTTATATCTAGCGAAATTGGGACACGAGGAAATTACACACCTTTAAAAATTTCCAGATGAAAATCAAAGTAGTTGTGTGTTGCAGCAATTTTTTTTTTCAACATGGAAAAGGTATACGTTACAGTATTTTCTCCATGTAAGTCCCCAGGATGGGTCTGCCGAGGGACATTTATGAGACAGGGACACTATTCTTTAAAAATACTAATAATAAATGTAATCCAAATTTCCAAGTACTTTATTTTTTCTTTATTTTCATATTTGTGGCATTTTTCTAATTAAAATCATACCAAATATGATATAATTCCGATGATATTTACTTGTGTAATAGACAATTAAAGTTTCGGGCGCGTAGGTTAGCGTATGTCCATCCTTCCTTCGCGCCCGAAACTTTAATTGCCTATTATACAAGTAAATATCGTCGGAATTATATCGTATTTGGTATGATTTTTCTTAGAAAAATGCCACAAATATGGCCATCGAAATCCCATAAAAAAATAATGACAAATAAATAACAAAAACGCTACCTTCCTATGAACACAATAATAATTTTTTTCCCGTTGTTTTGTAACGGTTGCCGCGAGCTGCCGTCACACAGTGGTTTATTAAATTGGTTTATTTAACTGGTTTATTTAATTGATTTATTTAAAAAATGATGCTCACCTAAATTGGTTTATTTAAAAAATGATGCTCATCTAAATTGGTTTATTTAAAAAATGATGGTCACCTAAATTTATTGTAGTTGATGTCAGAACGAATATCCACTGACCTTCTTTACTACAGCTTGAAATTTTAAAACAATGCAAAAATATCTTTGTTCCACTAGACCTTGAAAATCGCCTACTGTGCGAAAATCTAAAAAAATTCAGTAAAAGAGCTGTTGGTGAACGATAGTGGTTTTTCGTAGGGCGGTTTCGCAACGGTTCGAAATTCGTTGGGCGCGGTTTCGCGGGATGATTGAGTTAGGAAAGCCGCGCCGACTGAACACGGTCCATTTGCAATCCCCCCAGTCTTTCATTTATTCGGCGGACGTATCGCCTTCGTTCTCCGCGGAAACGAATAAATCGCGAGGCACGGGAACCAAAGCGGGCTGGAGGGGAGGAAGCCAACGGAATCGCTCGACCAAGCTGGATATATTTATCCGTGGAAAACGCGGAATGGCGGAACGGGCCATTCTGCGAACGGGACGCATTTAACTGCCGCTCTTCTACCTTTGATACGTGCCAGCGACGATTCTTCATTTTCGGTATTAATCCATGTCGCTCGCCGTGACGTTCGAGTCTGCCTGTCGCGGAAAAACGATACTCGCAGAAGTTTCTCAGACGGTCCTCGCCATTGTCGAATTTACTGGAATAATGGCGCGCTTTATTGCTCCTTTTCTGAGACCGTTTCTCAAGATAACAAGCGACGCGATTCGAAACGTTACAGAGGCGCTGTTCAAACTCGAATTGCAACTGGTAGAGGCAGACTTACCTCTTCAGGAATCGGACTTCGATTGCTCGCTAATGGCAGTTTATTCAGACTCGTAGCATTTGAAGAGAGATACTCGATTGTTATTATTATTATTATTATTTATCGTAGACGGGTATGTTTAAGCGAAAGCAAATTTTTCTACCATCTGGTTTTGGATAAGTGTGAGAACTTTTCATACTTGAAGGTTGGGTCGATAACTATGTCGTTGTTGGTTAGGTTAGGTTATTATCAATATTAACGAAAGAATTTTTTTTCTTCTTTGGATAATATCTCGTTAATTATTAGGTTTAGGACATATGAAGAGGTCAACACTCTTTTATACTTAAAATCTATTATCTAAATAGGTTTCTCTAAATCTTTCAATCTAAAATAGGTTTAGGACATATGGAGGTCAATACATGTATACTCAGAATTAAGTGTTTTCATTTTTAAAAAATCAAGGTGACATTGAAATGTCCTCTATCCATCCACCCTCGTAGAAAATGTTTCTGTCACGACATGCCGCCCTCTGCACCGTACAAATTTTGTTGATAACATTTTTCCATATTATTACAAATAACGGAGATATTCAATGTGGACATATTTATTGCCCCACCCTGTATATGTATACAATTTAATGATATCGTTCGCTATCACAGCTGGTTAGTATAAAAATCTGGATTAGCATAAGCAACCCTAGTAGCACAAAATATTGTATACGCATTCATATAATATTAAAAAGCTATCCATTCTTTTTTTAATAATATTCAAATCTACATAATATATTTATTTTATATTAAGTAAAAAAATTTGTTCTTAAATGTGCACGAGAAAATATTTTTTCTAACATTTTTTTCATTTTAATTGAATGTTATTTAAATATTGAATTTATATTTTTCAAATATTGATTTCACATTCTCTGTAATATTTGCTTTATATTCTTTTTGAAATATCTACTTTATATTCTCTGAATATTTAGCTTATATTTTCTAAATATTCAATTCACATTTCTTAAACATGAATGTAATAATTAGATCCAATATTTACCTCATATGAAAAAGTGTGGCTTAAAAAATATTTTTCCAATATTTAAAAAAGATATTTATCGCGAAATACGTGGCTCGTGAAGCTGTTATAATTGTTCTGCTCGGGGGCGCGGGGGATGAATAGCTCAGGGTCAACGAATCCAACGAGAGAATACGAAATAAGACGGTGACGTGTGTGCACGGTATTACACGTAATATCCCGTGGACGATTAATTATCCTCGAGATTATCTCGGTGGTCATTTATGCTAATTAGAGAGCCCGGGGCGCCTGCTTTTCTGGGACGATTTCAAGAATTTCTAACCGCGATACACACAAGCCACCGGATTCTTCCTAACGCTACCCTAGTAGCACAGAAATATTAAAAGTACATTTTCTTCAAATATTGTAAAAATATTTTTTAAGCCACATTTTTTCATATGAGAAAAATATTGGATCTGAATATTGTATTCATGTACAAGAAATATAAATTGAATGTTTAAAAAATATAAGCTAAATATTGAGGGAATATAAGCTACATATTTAAAAAGGAATATAAAGTAAATATTGCAAAAAATGTGAAATTAATATTTGAAAAATAGAAACTCCATATAAATCGTGGTAAAGAATAGTATCCCTGGCGGTTAATTGTCCCTGGACAGACCCGAGTTGCGGACAATTATCGATAAAATACTGTACTTCTAATATGAAATAAAGATTCATTTTGTATTTAGAAAAAAATATTTTTCTCGTAACACGAAATAGATATTTCCTACATATTTAAAAAGAAATATTTGTTATATAGTATAAAACAAATATTGTATGTATATTTGAATATTACAAAAAAGATTGAATCTCTTTTTAATATTAATATTGAATTAATGTTAATATTGAATCTCTTTTTAATATTAATATTGAATTAATATTAATATTGAATCTGTTTTTAATATTAAAAAAAGATTGAATCTCTTTTTTATATTAATATTGAATTAATATTAATATTGAATCTCTTTTTAATATTATATGAATGTGTATACAATATTTTGTGCTACTATGGTATGCTCTCTGCTCGATTCCCTTTGCATCTCACGAATGGAATAGTTTCGGAAGTGCTGCTTTTGCGAGGCAGGAGGAGCGATCGGAAAACGAAGGCTCTCTCCGGGACACTGAACTTATCGTCGTTTCAATTATGTCGATTAATTAATTTTAATTACTAGGCTCCGGCGCGATGCCGTGCGCCCGCACACGATCCTGTAAAACGGAATTAATACCGTTCTGTCGTTCGGACGCGTGAAACGCCAATGACATACAATCCCGCGATTAATCGTTCGGATAGTCCATCCGAAATTTCATGAAATTTAATTATCCCTCTGCAAGAGGAACGCGCGGCAAAAATAAACTACACCCGAAATAAATATCACTGCTGCATGTATCCGGCGTGAAAACCGGTTTTACAGTGTCATTTCGCCGAGAACTCGATATTTTTTGGTGGAATTTGTCAATTCTGTAGTTTTATGAACATCGAGGGAAAACTGTAAAAAAATCTCACTGCAATATTTTATTTATTAAATCCGTTCGCGAAACTCTGCGTTTGAGGTTTCAGCGGGATGTTTTTGCAAGGATTTTAAATCAGGATTTTGATACTGCTCGAAATTTTAATGAACGTGTTTCGGCTGTGCAACGGTACGACCCTAGTAGCACAAAATATTATAAACACATTCTTAATATTTTAAAAAGTGATTCAATCTCTTCTTAATATTTAAATATATATACAATATTTATTTTATATTAAGTAACAAATATTTCATTTAAATATGCAGGAAATATCTATTTCATATTACGAGAAAAATACTTTTTTCTAAATACAAAATGAATCTTTATTTAATATCAGAAATAGAATATTTTTTCCTAATATACAGATAATATTTATTTCATATTATGAACAAAAATATTGTTTTCTTATTATAAAATAAATGTTTATGTAATATCAGAAATTATATAAAATTCTATAATATAATATAAAAATGGAATATTCCTTCAAACAGTATACAGAAAGTAATAGATATTCATAGTTTCTAATTTTTATTATAACTTTTTCTTAAATTTGAAAATTTTATTGAATGTTATGTGAATATTGAATTTATATTTTTCAAATATTGGATTCACATTTACTTTATATTTTTCAAACATTCAATTTATATTTCTTGCACATGTATACAATATTCAGATCCAATATTTTTCTCTTGATTTCAATATTCAATATTCTTCTTATATACTGTTTCTCTTGATTTCAGTATTCAATATTCTTCTTATACACTTCTTATATATTATTTTCTTATATTATATTTCAATATTCTTCTTAAAATATATTTTTAAATTCACATTTCTTAAACATGCATACAACAGTTAGATCCAATATTTATCTCATGTAAATATTGAATTTATATTTATCAAATATTAGATTCACATTTACTTTATATTTTTCAAACAGTCAATTTATATTTCTTGCACATGTATACAATATTCAGATCCAATATTTTTCTCATATAAAAAAAATGTGGCTTAAAAAATATTTTTCAAACATTTTTGTGCTGCTATGGGAATATTAAAAAAAAACCTGTTTCCACTTGAAAATTCTTTCCTAGTGAAGAAAATGAGAATCGTGGTACAGAGAACTAAAATTCAAAAACCAGTGTCGCCGATTGTATCGCGAAAGCAACGCCAATAGAACACGTTCCCCATGCGTTCGAGCAAATGTAGTTTCGCTTCGGTTTACTTCGCAGTGTTCCCGTAACTTCCGTCGCTTGTAGTCAATGAACCCGAGTCTGCGAAAAAGTTGTTGCATCGATCGGTACTGGATACTCTCGGTGTCTTGCTTTCCTTCGGCATTCCTTTTATTCCGGGAAAGTTGGGTTTCTCGGGAGCTGCTGCCGGTGATTTCCATCGCAGCTCCATTCCGTTCCAGTGAATCGCGGCGCGGGGGTACGAGATCAACTTTGTTGCATCGTGAAAGTTAACACTCCCCGAATGCCTTTCGGAAAATTCAATGGAGATGGGGAGGGGAGGATCGAAGAAATGGAACGACTCCATTCTGTCTCTTGGTGATTTCTGTTGACAAAGATGCGGGGGAGAAATGCACAATGGCGGGCGACAAAACGGCGCTGTATTTAACACTAACAATACCGTTTCCTTCGATTTCACCCGGGACAACTTTAATCCCTCAGAGTTCAAAGTTTCGCGGATCCGAAACGTCGCTAGGTTGCTTTTTATTTGGCAAGAGAGGTTGGGAAACTATTTTAGTAGGTCGCTGATTTCTCTCAACGTCAGCTTATAATGTCAACTATTTTTGTTTATGTAGAAAGTCAAAATTATTTTTATTTTCTGTGGCACAAAAATATTAGATAAATATTTTTTTCAATTATTGAAAAAATATTTTTCAAGCCACATCTTTTCATATGAGAAAAATATTGGATCTGAATATTGTATACATGTACAAGGAATATAAATTGAATGTTCAAAAAATATAAGCTAAATATTTAGAGAATATAAACTAGATATTTAAAAAATATAAAGTAAATGTGAATCCAATATTTGAAAAATATAAATTGTAATAATTGTTAATAAAAATACAATACTTAATATAACATGAAGTCCATGAAATCTTGTTATAAAGAAGATAAAACTGAAAATTCCATCATTAAATGTAAAAGGGGCTTCTGAATATTCAATTATATTTGAATAAGTGAGAAATAAATTCCTAGTATAATAGAGTAAGAATAAGAGAGGTTGAAGATTTCTTTTTATTATTAACTAATAGATTATGACTTCATATAATAGTAAATCCAGAGGAAATTAAAATAATATAATTTAATAAGGGAATGTGTGTGTCGTATGGATTAAATATAATAATATTTTTATATTTTGTTTTACAAAATACCATTCCCTATAATGTCAACTATTTGTATATATAAAAAGTCAAAATAATTTTTATTTTCTTTAGAAAAAGTTTGTAGACGTTTAAATATACTGTTCAATTTTTTTTTGTTCGAATCCTCCGTTATTCGAGAATTAAAAGATGTTCATCTAGAATGTGAGAGTTAATTTCGTCGCACATTAGCGACGCCGATTAAAACGCTACTACAATATTTTCTACGCAATTTTGAAGTAGCTTTCTGTAATTACTGGTCACTAATTACCTTTGTAACTACCTCACTGCAATTCCAGGTCAGTTACAGTTAACCACTATAAAGTGTAACTCGTAATCGAATTAACTGTAACGGAGTTCGCTGCAACCAGCAGTTTTTATCGATAAAGTTATAATTCTACAACGAGGGTTTAATTAAACTGTTTCTGCCTGTTAGCGACGAGGTATAGGATTTTTTTCTCTGTTGGAACACTATCGTTGACGAATTTATTCGACGTGTACAAATTGAGTAAATTAATTCGATGCTGGACTCCACTTACGTTCCCCATTGTGTGGTTAATTTGTATTCAAGCTGATGCTGTGTCTGGTGGAAATTTTCTTCAGAAAATACAGATTTTAAGTAAATTATTCTTGTACGTATGCGAGTAATCAAGTTGCTGCATTCTTTAAAAATGTAATTTTTAGAATACTTGAATTCAATTTTGTACATATTGATTATATTAACTCGTTTACAACAATATTTTAAATTTTCTTCTAGAAAATGCAGATTTCTTTTAAAATTTCTTTTTAAATTCTTTAAAACTGTAATTTTTAGAATAATTGAATTCAACTTCGTACATATTGATTATATTAACTCGTCTACAACAATACTTTTCCCTACGTCATTTAATGCGTAATGTTATTCATAGAAATTAGTTTATGTTATTAAATTAGTTTAGCAATTTGCAATTTACAAAATTTTCCTCTCAACGTTTCGATCCAAGTATGGATCATCTTCAAGAGAAATAAACTAATTTCTATTAATTGTTACGATCGACAAAACGGAATGTTTGTAATGTAATTCAGTTGTTCGAGAGAAATGGAAAACTACCATTTTCTTTCTGCGTCTTTAGAATCATTTAACTGTTTACCATTTCTCATAAAGATACGCAATCTGGCTGTGCCAAATGAGCTCTTATGGCCCATTAGACTTATCACACACCTAAAATTACATTATCACAGTCATTGGTAATGCATAATCAATAGCATAATCACGTACCTAGTACAAAGATCTCAAAGAATCACAAAACATACATTTTAGTAGAGTCAGCTACGGTATTTTTTTTAAATAGAAAATCTCATGTGAGATTTATTTCAACATAATTACAAAAGCGAAATACATCACATACAAAATAGAATATAAAAATTACAAAATAGAATATAGAAATTACAAAAAAGAATATAAAAATTGTACAAAATAAAATATAAAAATTACAAAATAGAATATAAAAATTGTACAAAATAGAATATGAAAATTACAAAATAGAATATAAAAATTGTACAAAATAGAATATAAAAATTGTACAAAATGGAATATAAAAATTAAAAAACACAATATAAAAATAAAAAAAAAATATAAAAATTGAAAAACACAATATAAAAATTACAAAACACAATATATAAATTATAAAATAGAATATGGTGATGTAACATTATTCTCAATTTTCCAAAGGCCAAACAATTTTGTTTAAATTATTTGCCACCAAATAGGCCCACAAAAAAAACGCAACTTTGCGCAAGGATTCGCAATCCAGTATAATCAGCTTACACTTTGCTCCAACGTTGCGGCCCACAAATCCCCGTACACGCTCGAGGGGTTAATTCTCGCGTGCGTCGAAGAAACGATGAATCTCGCGAAATTGCCCGCTCCGTCGTCGACGACGAAGAGTTCCGGCCGAGTTAATATCCCCGGACCACAAGGAATTCTTTGTTAGCCTGTGGAGCGAGCTTAATCTCCGCGTACCGGAGGGGAAGGCGAAATAAAAACGAGCGAGCGTGGAGTGTCTACCGCGAAAACGAATCACGAGCCATTTTACACATACCGTCCCAACGCAGTAGCGACGGATAGATTATTGCATAATTTTGAGAAATCTAGGGTACATGGCTTAAACACTTCTTAATGACACATTCAACAGCAATTTTCATTGTGAACTGATAGGTAGTCATCCTAGATAACGTCATTTAATAGTTTAATTTAAAATTGCAATGTAAAAAAAAATTTGTATGCTTTCTTTTGGTACAGCACAATTATTGAAAATCCTAGTAATAGTCTTTGGGTGGTTTTGAGGTTAAGGTGGAACAATAACGTCATCTAGTAGTTTCATTTAAAATTGCAACATAAAAGAAAAATTTATATGCTTTCTTTTGGTACAGCACAATTATTGCAAATCGTTTTAATTGGCTTTGGGTGGTTTTGAGGTTAAAGTGGAACAATTACGTCATCTAATAGTTCCATTTAAAATTGCAATATAAAAAAGAAAAATGTGTATGGTTTCTTTTGGTATAGCACATTTATTCAAAATCCTACAAGTAGGCTTTGGGTGGTTTTGAGGTTAAAGTGGAACAATAACGTCATTTAATAGTTTCATTTAAGATTGCAATGTAAACGAATAGCATAATTATTGCAAATCGTATTAATAGTCTTTGGGTGTGTTTGGTGTTAAAGCGCAACAATAACATCATCCAATAATTTCATTTAAAATTGCAATAAAAAAAGAAAAAATGTCTATCCTCTCTTTTTATAGAGCAAAATTATTGAAAATCCTAGTAATAGGCTTCCAGTAGCTAAAGAGTTGACACTGGGGCCGGATTTAGGAGAGACTCATGTAGATTTCTGATATCGCTGTACATAGTAGACCAAGCTGAGAAAGTAGCACGTTAAAAGACAACGTAAAAATTGAAAGTTTTTTCGCCTAGAAATTCGCAGTTTGGCCCACTGTGCGACATGTCGCCGCGGTGGCAATGTCGGTGCAGATATCGATCGGTCCGGGATAGTCGCAGCTTCTCTTTAAGTCATCCGGGACCCAGGACCACCCACGCATCCGCCCCTGATTCCCACCCTTCCATCGTCCCTCGCCCGTCGTTCCCATTCCGCCCACGCAGCCTGCAGTTTCATCCACCTAGGACACCCATCTCTCTCTCACTCCCTCTCTTCTCACCCTCCAATCCCCTTCCCACCCCCTCGTTCGATCTCTCCCTCTCTCTCCCTCTAGCTCACCGATTCCGTATTTTCGCTGTCTCTCGCTGACTCTCTCTCTCTCTCTTCAAGGTTCCGTCGTATCGACGTCCATTTCCCTTTGCCAGACGCTTTCGACCTTCGCTTCTCGAATTTCTTTATGCTACCCGTTTTCCCCAGAACCGTGTGCGGGATCCTTGTTCGGTTCTCGAAATCGGGGGAAATTGATGATGGCCAGATGGAGCGGATGCGGATAGGGGATGATCGAGGAACTTCTCGGTTTACGCTGGAATCCCTGTTCTTCGAGAGGCCTTTCGGTTCCCAGACTCTGAGCGATTGTTTGGAACCTTTTGGAATCCTGACTGTTCGATTGTGGATCGTTTGGTGAAACGGAACCTTTAAGGGGGTAAGGGCTAGGCAAAATATTACTAGAATGTTACTAGAATATTACTAGAATATTGCTAGAATATTGCTAGGATATTACTAGAATATTACCAGAATATTGCTAGAATATTGCTAGAATATTGCTAGAATATTACTAGAATATTGCTAGAATATTACCAGAATATTAGTAGAATATTACTAGTAATTAGTAGAATGTTTCTAGTAATATTCCAGTAATATTCTAGTAATATTCTAGCAATATTCTAGTAATATTCTACTAATATTCTAGTAATATTCTGCCTGTACCCTACCCTCTTAACTCGAGGGTAAGAAGCCTCTTCTTCTGGGTTGCCGAATCGAGTGCAACACGTTTATAAGTAAATGTAGAGGTTTATGTCGACTAAGGGTATTACAAAATTGTGTAGCATTTATGCATGTGTGTACGTTGATGAGGAAAATTGAGATTTATACAGCACAGTAAGTCTAAACAAAGGTAGCATATGTTATTTGTTATAGTGACAGTCATAGTGACTCTATCTATGAATTCTATTTTATATGACTCCCTCCAGGATCTAGTTTGACTGATCATGCTTTCTCTCTTGATACTAGGGTTTCTCGTAGTTCCTAACCTAACCTAACTTGGAAAGTGATTTGAATTTCCTGGCCCATCCTTAATTGATTATACGATTCACTCAAGGTTTCATGCCATTGGCGACATCTTGTGGATCTCGCTCGCGTTTCCTCTTGCTCTCAGGGTAGCGGACGCCACTGGTGCATTATTTTGCAGCTTCGGAAACTCCAGCAATTTTCTAGCAAGCTTCTATGACCTGCCATCAATAATAAAGATCGTCTTCGTCTTGTCCAGGAAATTTCAAGAGTCCTGTGTTCGAGACCTGTCTTCCTAGTTTCTTCTACAAATTTTCTAGTAGCCTTCTTCAGTCTCGAATCTTCTAACAACCATCTAGGTCCAGCGATCAATAATAAAGATCACCTTCGGCTTGTCCAAGAAATTACAAGAGCCCCATGTTCGAGACATCTCTTCCAGAAATTGTCTAGTACCCTTTTAGGTCCAGCTATCAATGATGTTGACCGTCTCCTTCTAACATAGTCTCGAATCTTCTAACAACCTTCTGGGTCCAGCGATCAATGATGTTGACCATTCTCCGTCTTGTCACAGTCTCGAACCATCCAGGAACCTTCTGTCCCCAGCGATCAATAACAAAGATCATCTTCGTTTTGTCCAAGAAATTCCAAGATCCTCCTGTTCCAGCCATGTCTTCCTCGTTTCTTCTCCAAATTGCCTAGTTGTCTTCTTCAGTCTCCAATCTTCTAACAAACTTCTGGGTCCAGCGATCGATGATGTTGACCATCTCCGTCTTCTCACAGTCTCGAACCTTCTAGCAACCTTCTGTCCCCAGCGATCAATAATAAGGATCATCCTCGTCTAGTCCAAGAAATTCCAAGATCCTCATGTCCGAGACATGTCTTCCTCGTTTCTTCTTCAAATTGTCCAGTAGCCTTTTAGGTCCAGCTATCAATGATGATGACCGTCTCCGTTTTTTCACAGTCTCGAATCTTGTAGCAACCTTCTATCCCCAGCGATCAATAATAAAGATCATTCTCGTCTTCTCCAAGAAATTCCAAGATCCTCCTGTTCCAGACATGTCTCCCTCGTTTCTTCTTCAAATTGTCTACTAGCCTTCTGGGTCCAGCGATCAATGATGCAAATCGTCTCGTTCCAACAGCTTTCGGGGCAACGTCTCCAGGGTGGTTTCCTCGAAATGATTTTACCGTGCATCTTTGTTAGTGTCCCGAATAGCATCTCTCCCAGGCGTAATCTGTTATTCATAGCGGGTCTCTCTGTCCCGCCCACGCGGACTGTGTCGCTCGTGGTGTTTCCATCAAGCCTGGTTCCGTTGAATCATCTGAGCAGAGTCCTCTCGTTCCCCGAGCCTCGCACTTTTCAGCCTCCGGGAATTGTCCTCGGCCAGCTACCGGCTTTGTCCCTTTGGGGACTTAAGCACCACTTGCCGCGGGAGTATTTTCGATGTTCAGCCGGGAACTTGACACCGTTCCCTCTAGCCCCTGTATCCACCCTGCGAAAGCTTTCTTCGACCTGCATTTCGTTTGCTCGGGGTTACGTTTCTTCGGTTTGAATCGTTCCGCGATGGTGAATTCTCCCATTTCGCCAGGGACACTAAGTCTAACTAATGAGAGAACATACTGGAAAGATCTGGCTGCTACCTAAATATTTCAAAGAGGCTGAAAACAGTCTTTGTACCTGAGGAACATATTCGGTTGAAAGTCTCGGGAGCTTGGAGAGAGTAGGAAAATATGACGATTTTTAGTTCGTTGAGAACCCGAAATCTTGGGTTCGGGTCGGGTCGGGAATAGTCGGGTACCCGAAAGTATCCAGCTGTAGGCGGAAATCTTCGGGTTCCCGAAGAGACATAGGCAGCCGGATACTTTCGGGACCCGAAACGTATCATCTCACTTTCGGGACCCGAAACGTATCATCTCATTTTCGGGACCCGAAACGTATCATCTCACTTTCGGGAACCCGACTATTTTAGACCGAAAATTCCCGACCCGACCCGAGCGTCGGGTTTCCCGAGATTTCGGGTTCTCACACTAGTCTGCTTATTTTCGTTGGTACCCTGCTTGTTTTTTGGGGAAGTAACAGCTTTTCTTTTATTATTATTTTAATAAATTTATTATTAAAGTTATTTGATTGTTATTTTAATTAATTTTTTTAATTTTCTTTAATATTTTAATTCTTATTAAGAATATTATCCCACAATAATAATTCTAAATTTTACATTTTTTGTCTATTCTATTATATACAATAATAAAATTAAACATTCCATCGATACATATTTTAGCAAAAATCAGAATCCTCCCCTGAAACTCGAGACTCGGCTACCCCAACGTCTGGAACGAAAAGTTCGGTTCACAGAGGCAATCTAAAATTCGCATGCGACGTTCTGGAACTTCGGTTCTGCCGAGAGTCCAGCGTTTCCAAGGTTTTCACGTTTCCAGATGGTTTTGCCCACCCCGTTCTCCCAGCAGGAGCCGGGTATCGATCTCGCAGCCTCGTATACCAAATTTCTATCTCCCTTCTCCCACGTGGCTCGTTCATTATATTTCCCCGATCCTGAAGAGAATGGGGCCTAGCAGATGAAGAAAAGGGGAGGAAGGCTTCGGAAATGCGCTCGTCATTAAACGAGGTCGAAAGATAATGACATGATAATGACCCCGGGGTCATCCGAGAGGCTATCAGACACTTCTTGATTCTAGGCTGTATTATTGTGCTGTGAAAGTTTATTTATATGTTTGATTGTTTTCCTCTCTTGTTCTCGGACAATGGAGATCGTCAGCATAAGGCCTGAAGGTGGTCGTGGGTGGTATTTTAGGTGGGAGGTGGTGCTCAATGAGATGCGAATGCTTCGTGGAGATATATTCTTCTTCAGGATTTTGATGAGGATCTTTTTATTTAGGAATTGATTTCCATTCGAGGGAAATCATTTCCGTCAGGTCACTTTGGTTGGGTATAGGTGTAGCAACTTTTGTCTTACGACTATTTGGTGCTCACGTCTGTGAATCATTTTTGTTGACCGATCTCTCGAATTAACCCTTTGCTGTCTGTTTCTATTTCAACTCGAAAATAAAACATTTCTTCTGTCCTAAAATAATTCTATTTTATATGATTTTCTGGTTAGGTTAGGGGAGGCAGCTCCGATGACCTTGTATTAAATTAAGCAATTAATCGTATCGATAATAATAATTGTGTTCTCCATTCTATAAAATTAATTAACATTCTTGTAATTCTTTAAACAGTTCGTAAATCTCGTCCAGAAAAGAGCAAAATATTCACCGTAAAAATAATATAGGAACAAAGCGGTGCCAGTTGAATAATACCCTCGGAGATAAAAGAAGAATAAATAAAGGAGCGAACCCTTAACGTTAATTCTGTCCTTTCCATCCTTTCCGTTTCATCCCCGCTAAGCTCTGAATTTACGGATAGCTCGCGCAGTACTGCGTGACCGAGCACCCGCAGAAGGACTATCGTTTTCGAGAACGTTACACCCTCTTAATTTCCTCGCCGGAAATAGTATAAAAAATTCACCGGCCCGTTAAACACGATGTGCGACAGTGTCCGAGAGAGCCTCGGCCCGACGGGCCCTGAGGAGGGTCGCGCGCTCGCACAGTGTGCCGTTCAGCGAATTTATGGCAGCCTCGATATTAAAACGCAAGCGTTATTTACGAGCGCGCAGCTGCCGGCGACGCGGGGGCGTGCGACTCTCTGCTCTATCAATCGTTCCACGCGAGAACGAGAAAATAAAGCGGATACGTTCGCGGTTCCCACGTGGAACCTGATCGAGGAGGATCTCTCTCTTCCGCTCACTTTTTCCACTAGCTCTTTCTGTCTCTCTTTATTTTCTCCTCTTTTACCCTTTTTCTCGCAGCTTTCTACCCTTATACAGGGTGGTTTCCACCCGTATACATGGAACAAGTTCTCCCCTCTGATTGGAAAAAAATGCCGCAGTAAAATGTACCAACAATTTCCAAGAAGAAAATAATTTTCTTGTTGGAATCTAACGATAATATTATACAGTATTCCGGTAACAATGTTTTTGAACTTTATTTATTAAAAGGTTATTACAAATTTTTATTTTAAATTATTTATTAATATTTTAAAATACTAATATTTTATTAATATCCTGAATTTTTTATGTATTAAATATGTGTATACAGGGTAAGTCCGTAGAAACAGAACAAAGTTCATAGCACGAGGTTGCACTGTTTTAAGGGTCACATCTAACGGTGTAAGGGAAAAAATTTTCAAGGTCATATTTCAATGACATTTCAAGGTCTCCGATGTTTTTTTTAATGGAATGATATATCTTCGTTAACGTAATGTTGTAGCTGACAAAATAACGAATTCATGTATTATATTAATATATTACTATATTATATTACTATAATATCTTAATATATTATAGTAATATAGTAATATATTACAGTAATATAGTAATATATTACAGTAATATAGTAATATATTACAGTAATATAGTAATATATTATAGTAATATAGTAATATATTATAGTAATATAGTAATATATTACAGTAATATAGTAATATATTATAGTAATATAGTAATATATTACAGTAATATAATAATATATTATAGTAATATAGTAATATATTATAGACTATATATTATACTCAATGAAACGTTGAGTTAAATTAATTTAATTGATTTAATTACTCGATATATACTATATATTATACTATATATGTATATTATATATTATATACTATCTTAATTACTAATTATATATATATAATAATTAGTTAATATATACTATCTTAATTATTATATTATATCATATTAATATATTAATACATTACTATAATATATTAGTCTATTATAGTAATATATTATATACTATATATTATACTCTAAATTGAGTATAATTAATTGAGTTAAATCGTTTCCGTTTCCACGTCTGAAAAATTAATACGTTTATAATAAACTAGAAACAAAAAAGAAAATTTGCGACACAGCTGTTGCAACAAATATTAAACAAAAATTAATTAAATTATTAAACTTCAAATTTGAGATATCTAATGTTATGCATTTATTCAGCAATGTTCGTGAGTTTGCTGCTGTTTGTGTAATAACTCTCAGGTTGCTCGCTGATTGGGGTCAATGGCGACCATGTAGAGAAGCAGGGTATCTAAATAACTCACTCGCAGGGAAACCATCTCTCTCTCTCTCGCAAAGATATCTATTCTGAAACAACATCGCTCCAAGGAAAAATAAAGAACCGAGTGTGTAACGCTATTTTCGCGATGGCTGTCGAGTCGCCCGCCTATCCGGGTCACCTTGCGAGCATCTAGCGAAGCGAGTCCCCTAAACATCTCGAAACAAACACAAACAACGTATAACGTTACATCTCAAGGGCGAACGCTACACGGGAGGACATACATGTGTCGCGGACAAAGGGAACACCGATAAATAAACGAACTGAGGTCCTTCCTGAGTATCTTCCGCTGTAGATCGCGAGGATTTCGATCGGGGCTCGCGTGATCTCGCGGGGATGCATCCGGGCTAGTACAAACTAGATGTAGAGGGGGAGGGAGGAGGGTGGATATCGATTTCCGAGGAAAACCAGGAGCTCGCGTGCCCAAACGAAACTAATTTCCATTCTACGAGGCCCGGCAGCACGGCTGACACGAGTGTTTATCCTATTATGTTTGCGAATTATCTGTCGCGACGATAGCGTCACGATTTTCGGACGTGGTACCCTCCCTCCGTAACGTCGCGAGCGCTCTTTCTTCCCCCACGGTTATCTTCATTTGTCCCGATGAACGCTTTTGTGTCGCGAACACCGATGCATATACAAATTTAATATAACCACAAATTAACCTTTAATTAAGCTCAAATAATATTAAATTTTTATGTAAAAGATTTTTATATACATTATATATTAAATACAATATATTACATTATATTAAATTTTTAAATACAACATTTAATATAAACCTTCAATAATATTAAATTTTATACATAATTTCATATATACAAATTTTTTATATACATTATATTAAATACAATATATTACATTATAATAAATTCTGTATACAAAAATTTTTTATATACATTTATTGTTTATATTAAATTTTGTATATAAAATTTTTTTACATACATTTATTTTTTATATTAAATTTTGTATACAAAAATTTTTTATATACAAAATTTAATGTAAACCTCCAATAATATTAAATTTTATACATAATTTCATATATACAAATTTTTTATGTACATTATATTAAATACATTGTATTAAATTTTTGTATAAAATTTTTTTTATATACAAAATTTAATATAAACCTCGAATAATATTAAATTTTGTACATAATTTCATATATAAAAATTTGTTATATAAAATTCAATATAAACTTCAAATAATATTAAATTCTGACGTGCAAACCGTGTCTTCTTTTTTGCAATTTCCAATTACGCTGATTACCGCAGAGAACCACTGGTCACTAATCCATGCTCTGTTTTTTTCTGTTTTAGGTAAGTGGCGCACTGTTTTCCTCGTTACGTTAAACGACTGTCCGGTACAGTGAGTCGCACTTACGATACTTCTCCGCCTAACGGCTGTTACCAGACTGTGGATTTTCCAGAATTTACTACAATTTAATAGAGTTTTCATCACTTTAACGCTAGAGCTACCTATAACCAGGCTTGTTTGAGAACCCGAAATCTCGGGTTCGGGTCGGGTCGGGAATTTTCGGTCGAGAATAGTCGGGTACCCGAAAGTGAGATACGTTTCGGGTCCCTCTACATAGATATCTCGATACTCGGTACATTTGTAATACAAACTTCGTGTCGATTCGTGTGTAGTCGGAAATCTTCGGGGTCCCGAAGAGACATAGGCAGCCGGATACTTTCGGGACCCGAAATGTATCTCACTTTCGGGAACCCGAAACGTATCATCTCACTTTCGGGACCCGAAATGTATCATCTCACTATCGGGACCCGAAATGTGTGTGTATCTCACTTTCGGGACTCGAAACGTACCTCACTTTCGGGACCCGAAACGTATCTCACTTTCGGGAACCCGAAAATTCCCGACCCGACCCGAGCGTCGGGTTTTCCCGAGATTTCGGGTTCTCGCACAAGCCTGCTCAGGATCTGCTTACAATTAAGTTTCCAATAAACTACTAAATATAAATTAATAATAAATAATTTAGATTAATAAATACTATAATTTAAATTAATAAATAATTTAGGAAACCGTTGTTTTCTAGCAAAGCTTAATAATTTCACAGAGAATATGCGCAGGGAATTATTAATAATTAATAATTTAGATTAATAAATACTATAATTTAAATTAATAAATAATTTAGAAAACCGTTGTTTTCTATCAAAGCGTAATAATTGCACAGGGAATTTCCATCAGACTATAAACACTTTTATTTTCGCGAAACAATTCCCCAGCGAGATCAGTAGATGATAAAACACGTACAAATCCCGGAGTTGCAGACTTTGAACATTATCCTAGATCGTGCACATTATCGCAGGATTTTTATGCACACACGATTAATTGTCCTAGGAAGAAATTAAACAATGGCGGTCTCGAACGAGACCATCTTGATTAGGTGAAACTTTAATATCACGCGGAATAATTCTACCGAGTTTCTGTTTGTCGGCTCGACCGATCTTCTCGCCCGAAAAGTACTCCGTTTCCATGAAGACTTGAAAACTTCTCTTGGCTAGAATCGCACCGCGTTCCGTGGGAAATTCGATTCCTTCGGCTGCGACTTAATTTCTCGGGCAAAATGGCGCTACATCGACCGATGCAAATCACACCGCGACCGCAATTTTCGCGACGATATTTTCACGCTACGAAAAGTCCAGGCGCGCCCGAATGCAAATCCCGTTTCCGGGAATCGAACGGACACGGGGGCATTGAATAATTCAGAAGTTTGTCGGTGGCACGAAAGAAAAATAGCGAAGTTCGGGCCGGGTCGTGTAATTACCGATCGGAACGTGAAATTCGTGGAACAGCTCTTCGATTAATCAAATCTCGAAGGTTTCGGGACACTCGAAACCGTTTCTCCTCGAAATTCAAATTAAAGACGATGCTCCAAGCTGCAACAATTATTTAAAAAGTTAACTGGCTGCGAAATTTTTCATTCTAAAGGTGGGAATTCCTTTGCGTAAGAAGTAATAAAAAAAAGTATGAAATAATTTCTATTTAATTTATATGAGAACACACAAACTATTATTAAAATTAATTTTGATTTGAATACACATCAACTGTTAATAAAATTAACTAAAATAAAATTGATTGATATAAAATATCAAATATCATATTGAATACAATATAATCTTGTTGGATATAATTTTGATTTGTATAAATACACCCTCCAACTGTTAATAAAATTAACTAAAATCAAATTGATTGAAATAAAATATTAAATATCATATTGAGTACAATCCAATCTTGTTGGATTTAATTTTGATTTGTATGAATACGCACCAACTGTTAATAAAATTAACTAAAATAAAATTGATTGAAATAAAATATTAAATATCATATTGAATACAATATAATCTTGTTGGATGCGGTGAAAAATTTAAAATTTTTCCTAATGCCAGATGTGGCTGATTTTAAATCTGATTTCCAAGTCCAGCATAGTCGAATGACATCAAAATCAGCCACATCT
>CM052320.1:533045-543515 GCA_028455615.1 Lasioglossum zephyrum | reverse complement strand
ATAACCAAATATATATAACCAAGTGAGTGATATATCCGAGATTTCATCATGATCGAATCAGAGAGCAGCGTAACCGCGACGTACATGTAGATTCGTTGGCAAATACTAATTGACATTCTCGGGAGCAGCCAGCTTTGTACTCGACCACCGAGCAAAGCGACTGCACCTTGATGGTATCACGCTGAAAGTGCAACCACGATGCACCGGTAAGTGCGTCTTTGAAGTAACACTCGGCTCGTGATCTAATATTAATGCCGGCTGTATAATTATTAATTGGACTCGGGAAGGGGGGGGGGGGCGACGCGACGGAACGGGATACAGGAAACACGCGTTCTCCGAGCGGATCGTAATCATCGTGACGCATCCTTCAATTAAGTGATTCGAGGTAACGGCGAGTGTAGCTCGCATAAATTTTCAATTAGAGTTCTGCTGTCCAATAGTGCCGACCTATTACGAGTCTGTTTCTCTTGGTAATCTTTTTCCCGAACGCTATGTGATCCCGAGGAAAGCTGCACGTTCTTATTATGCAAATTATGCGGCTGACTTTCGACCAGCTTCTCTTAAAACTTGGTGGAACAGCTGATTTTATTTTGCAATTAGACTCTGCTTTGTTATTACGAGCCGAGACTGACGCCACGTGATTTAATAGTGGCGTGTGACTTTTTTAAATAAAAGGATATAAAATATTATATTTCAGGTAGCAATATGTTGTATATATATTAATTTTTATAATTTATGAAATTTAAATATCAATATTAATAAATAATTTTATAAAAAATAAATTTAATTATAAATTTAAAAATAAAATTATAAAATAATTATTAAATTCAACCAATTTAGTCGATAGTTTAAAAAATCAGTCGAATGAAAATAGTAGTTGTCTACTATCGATTTAGTCGATAGTTTCAATCGACGGTGCCCATCACTATTTCACGATCACACGTTTAATGGAAACAGAAAATATTTTCTTCAACGATCGATCATTCCTTCGAAACGCGACAGATGCGTGAACTATAGGAGATCCGATCACGCTGTATTGATCGTTTATTAAAACATCACGAGCCGGAGAGCGTATAAGTATAATTGACCCGGTCGAGGGCCGGTGTTACGCGTATCCGACGAGCGAGCGAGAAATGTTCGTTCGATCGATCGATTTTAATTATCTCCTCGTAATTATCTCGCCCCGTGTAACACGATTGTTCCAGGGATCGATGGTAGTCGAACAATGAGAGGGGGGGTGTGGCCTCCGATAAGGGAAAGGTCGGGAGAGTGAAACGCGCAAAAAAGAAAATTTATCGAAAAAACAGAGGAAGAATACACAATTAGATGGCGGATGAAAGAAAACGCTAGTTACGGAGCCTTGCTAACGAACGGAATTAAAAACTCGATTCTGAAAATCTCAATTTGACGAATTCGACGAACGTCGGAAGCGCATGAAATTTTTAAGACCATCGAAAGTTGTTACCTATCTAAGATACAGGGTGTTAAGAAATGTTTTTTACACGTTAAACAATCATTCTGATCAATAATTCTGCTCAATCCTTCTGATCAATAATTCTGCTCAATCATTCTGATCAATCATTCTGCTTAATCATTCTGATCAGAGTAGAATACACCTAACCTAACCAAAACATTTCTTAACACCCTGTACAACTATGGAGGAATTTTCTATAAGATCCAATAATCAAGGGATGAAATAAGGGATTACCGTCGGAAGGTGAATTATAAGAACTGCGCGAAGCAGCCGAAAGCGAGTTAAATCTGCGGAGATTAATACGCGTGGCCGATCTAGAGGGGGTTAGGTAAATTTTCGGGGGTTGAAATTTCCCGGAGAAATTACCCAGCCGCGGGGTTGTGCTCCTTGCATGTCGTAATCGGGGCACGAAGATTAAAATTCACCCGGGACCACGGCGAGAGAGTATCGAAGAATTATGGCGGCCGGTTTATGTTCTTGATCCGCTTTGTTTAATATCGCCCTGGCGTACCCTCTCTCCTGCAAACCACCCCCTATTGAGAGGCAACTTTCGCCGAGTTTTCCGCGAGCGGCGTCTCGTTTCGGAATCGCAATTAAAGCTCGACGATTAAGGCCGATTTGTATTCAAGTGGCGGTAATGAAACAATAACGTTCGCCGAGATAAACCGCCCCCCTAGCGTTGCGTTCCTTCGACCGTCCCCTAGTAGCAGAAAAAAATATTAGAAAAATATGTTTGTTCAAATATTGGAAAAATATTTTTTAAGCCACATTTTTTCATATGAGAAAAATATTGTATACATGTACAAGAAATATAAATTGAATGTTTAAATAATGTAAGCTAAATATTCAGAAAATATAAACTAGATATTTAAAAAATATATATATAAAGTAAATATTACAAAAAATCTAAAATCAATATTTGAAAAATATAAATTCAATATTTAAAAATAATATTATATTATAATTTAAAAATAAATTCAATATTGAAAAAAATGTTTTTTTTATAATATGAAATAAATATTATCTGTACATTAGGAACAAAATATTCTATTTCTAATGTTAAATAAAGATTCATTTTGTATTTAATTACATTTATACATTTTATTTATACATTTTATATTTGTGGCAAAGAATAGTATCCCTGGCGGATAATTGTCCCTGGGCAGACCCGTGTTGCAGACAATTATCGAAAAAATACTGTACTTCTAATATGAAATAAAGATTCATTTAATATTTAGAAGAAAATATTTTTCTCGTAACATGAAAGAGATGTTTCCTGCATATTTAAAAAGGAATATTTGTTACTTAATATAAAATAAATATTGTATGTATATTTAAATATTAAGAAGAGATTGAGTTTCTTTTTAATATTAATATTGTATTAATATTAATATTGAATCTCTTTTTAATATTAAAAAAAGATTGAATATTTTGTGCTACTAGGGCGTCGTCATCGTTATCATTCGTCGTCATTGCACCCCCTCTCCCCTCACACTACGACTCCATCGCAATCGGAGCAACGTTTCCTCACTTGAAACGGTGCTAGTTCGCGATCCCACGTGAGATTCATTATCCAATTTACCGCGTTCCCGGCTGACATACTTCGACACTCGTCACGACCACTTCTTTTTCCCTCTTCCGCCCCGAAACGACGAGCTTCCGGCCGCAACCCGTCGACGAGCAGTTTCCTTGGCTTGTTCAAAGTTAAATTGTCACAACAAGAGTGGTCTTGCTCATCCGGGTCACCGTTCCATTGTATAATCTGTTCCTCGAAAGACAATCGTACTTGGACGGAGGATTTTATGCTCGACAATTAGTCCAGAAAATCGAAATAATTTAATCATCTGCCAAATTCTAATTGGATATTATTATTATTTATTTATTATAAACGGAATGAGATCCTTTTACGAAACTGTTTATAATAACAAAGAAGAAAAAAATATATAAGATCATACAAACCTATGCAGTTGTATTTGAAAATTTAATAAAGAATTATATTATTTATTAAATTAAATTAAATTTTTTTATTAAATTATTAAATAAAAATAATATTTCTAGTATAATAATTGTTATTTAACATTATTAACGAACGAATTATTCAATATAGCTAATGAGTGAACATATTTGACAATAAATCTTATAAAATCTATGCAAAACTCCCACCCGTTAAATCACTATCGTAAAATAAAATGGTTGCTCCATTCATTAGATGAAATACTTTTATCCACTCCGCGTTCCAACCACGGCAAACGACACGCAAAGCAATCCGACATTTCCGTCCACAGTAAAAGTCGAGAATAAATGTCCAGGCGGAGAGTAAATCCCCGAGAACGATTCTATTAGCAACACTAGGACGTAAGTTTTCCCTTTAAACAAGAATAACACCGGTAAACATCGCCATGGAATATCACACACCGTATTCCCCGCGAATTAGCGACTATTTGCCGAACCGTTTGGGCGAGTCCACAGAACCGCGGCGCACATTGTTAACAGAAAAGAACCTAAAGCATCGGGTCTCCGGTTGGTTCATTAATCCAAGGTCTAATCCGGACAATATTGTTCAGAAAGGTAGGCTGCTTGCAGCGTACTTACCCTAGTAGCACAAAATATACATACAATATTTATTTTATATTAATTAACAAATATTTTTTTTTATTATGCAGGAAATATCTATTTCATGTTACGAGAAAAATATTTTTTTCTGAATATTATATGGATATTTATTTCATATTAGAAGTACAGTATTTATTCGATAATTGTCCGCAACACGGGTCTGCCCAGGGACAATTATCCGGCAGGGATATTCTTTGCCAGAAATACAAAATGTATAAATAAAATGTATAACTGTAATTATATACAAAATGAATCTTTATTTAATATTAGAAATAGAATATTTTGTTCCTAATGTACAGATAATATTTATTTCATATTATAAAAAAACCATTTTTTCAATATTGAATTTATTTTTATATTATAATATAATATTATTTTTAAATATTGAATTTATATTTTTTGTAATATTTACCTTGTATTTTTTACCACGTTTTTATTAGCTCGCTTTCTTGTTTGTCTGTTTGTTTGTTTGTTTGTTTGTTTTTTAAAATGTCTAGTTTATATTCTCTGAATATTTAGCTTATATTTTACAAACATTCAATTCAGATTTCTTAAACATGCATACAATAGTTAGATCCAATAGTTATCTCATGTAAATATTGAATTTATATTTTTTAAATATTGGATTCACATTTACTTTATATTTTTTAAACATTCTATTTATATTTCTTGTACATGTATACAATATTCAGATCCAATATTTTTCTCATATGAACAAAATGTGGCTTAAAAAATATTTTTCCAATATGTGGCTTAAAGAATATTTATCCAATATTTTTGTGCTACTAGAGTACGAGGTTGAACATTGTCTTTTACGAGCATTTTATACTGCCGATCGATGGTGGAGGCCGCCATTTTTTACCGCTGAAAGTATCGCCGAAGAATTTCATGGAGCTGGCCATTTTCTGCGAGAGAAAGAGAGCGAGAGGGCCCAGGCCCAAAGGGACGCCCTGATGAACGGGTTTCTTCGTGAGGAACCGCTTAATTTCAGGGTCATAGTAATAGCTGGAGCCCGTTCAGGTCAGATTTAGTGTGCAATTCCCTGGCAAAAACTTTGCGGAGATCCCAACATGGGATCCCACGATCTACGGGAAAATCCTCGAGTAAGGGAACCCGAATAAGTATCCCATAATGCGGATCAAGTATCCCCGGATAAATCTTCCCTCGTTATTAATCCCCATCGTTCGATGTTGAGTTCCACGGGGTCCCTAGTAGCACAAAAATATTAGATAAATATTTTTGTTCAAATATTGCAAAAATATTTTTTAAGCCACATTTTTTTATATGAGAAAAATATTGGATCTGAACAATGTATACATGTACAAGAAATATAAATTGAATGTTTAAAAAATATAAGCTAAATATTCAAAGAATATAAACTAGATATTTAAAAAATATAAAGTAAATGTGAATCCAATAGTTGAAAAATATAAATTCAATATTTAAATAACATTCAATAAAATTTTTTTCAAGAATTCTTTTTCTTGATCGAAAATATAATTTTCTTTTATATTTATAATATAATATATTTATATATTTATGTATTAATATAATTTACATATAATAATATATTTATATTATTTTATATATTTTCTTTATTACGTTATGATATTATTATTATTATCTTTCGTCGAATATACGTTGTTTATAAACAAAGAATTTTTTTTGTTGTCGAAAATGTAATTTTCTCTTATATTTATAATATTATATATTTACATATTAATATATATATATATAATTATTTATATTATTTTATATTTTCTTTATGATATTAATGATATTAACGAATGAACCTTGCGCCGAAATCACAAGTTAATTTTTATTCGTTGTTTATCATACCATTTGTGTTTGCGACAAGATATCCCTAAAATTAAAATAATCTTCGCTCGCACTGTACAAACGCACGTTCGATCAGTAAACCTGCAGGAGATAAGAAGGAACAATATTGACACTCGCCGACAAACCAGCTGGAATAATGAACCCCATTTAAACAATCTTGTCATTAAATCCCAACTCCGAGTATCGAACAGAGATTGTCTCCGACTCCTCCGGCGAACTATTACCGCTGTGGAGAATATTCCACAATGTTCCGCGGAGGATTCGTCGGCGATTATTTCGCAACCGAACAAAATCACGCAATCCTATTTCCCCGAAGACCCCTAGTAGCAGAAAATATTGTATACAAATTCATATAATATTAAAAGGAGATTCTATTTTTTTTTAATATTCAAATATACATACAATATTTATTTAAATATCTATTTCATGTTAGGAGGAAAATATTTTTTTCTGAATATTATATGGATCTTTATTTCGTATTAGAAGTACAGTATTTTATCGATAATTGTCCGCAACACGGGTCTGTCCAGGGACAATTATCCAATTTTTTATATAAATTTAATAAAATATTTAATTTGTATAGAATTTATAAATAAAGTATTTAAATTTATATAAAATTTGAAGAATTTTTTATATAAATTTAATAAAATATTTAATTTGTGTATAGAATTTATAAATAAAGTATTTAAATTTATATAAAATTAAGGAGTTAATATATATAAATTTATGTAAATTATTTAAATTCAATAGAATTTGATAGTTTATATTAAAATATTATAAATTTTATATAAAGTTTGAGGATTTTATTAATTTTTTTGCCACTTTTAACCCCTCCTCGATTAATTTATTTTTTGGATAGATAGAAACCACCATAATAACACAAAATATTGTATACACATTTCTATAATATTAAAAGGAGATTCAATCTTTTTTTAATATTCAAATATACATACAATATTTATTTAAATATCTATTTCATGTTACAAGGAAAATATTTGTTTCTAAATATTAAATGAATCTTTCTTTCATATTAGAAGTAGAATATTTTGTTCCTAATATACAGATAATATTTATTAATATTATGAAACAAAAATATTTTTTTCTCATTATAAAACAGATTTTTATTTAATATTAGAAATAGAATATTTTTTCCTAATATACATAAATTATGTTTGGCCTTGTACATTGTACATGTATACAATATTCCTATCCAATATTTTTCTCAAATGAAAAAATGTGGCTTAAAAAATATTTTTACAATATTTGAACAAAAATATCCGTTTAATATTTTTGTGGGGACGTTGTTAGGGACGTTCCCGCGAACGTCGCGCGTGCCGCGTAAATTCGAGATTGATAAACAAACATCTGACCGCTGTGTGCATCTTCGTTGTACACTTTGCAGTGGTCTGCAAGGTTTATCGTGTTTATCTTGTTCTCTTCCGCTCACCGGTTTCTTCGATGTTGTTTACTCTCGAGGATATTTGATACAGTCGGACGTGGAATTGTAACTCATCTCGCCATTGGACACGGTAACAATCAGGTCCACTGGAACAGACAGTACTTGTTAAGTCTAGTTGGTAACTTCTGCGAATTAACGAGCAGCCATTTTTCAAGATATCACGAGGTAGACTCAAGTTGTTTGTTTCAATCTACTCTTCCCCTTTTCATTGATAGCGATACGCTTTGTTGTCTTTAGGAGGCTGCGAAGACAATCTAATTTATTGGAGGAAATGGTGGAATTATTGACACTTGTTTGAGGAAGCCTTTTTAATTAATAAGAAATAATTTTACTGTAATAATAATTTTCTTTAGGAGGCTGTGAAGACAATCTAATTTATTGGAGAAAATGTTTCAATTATTAATAGTTGTTTGAAGAAGCCTTTTTAATTAATAAGAAATAATTTTACTGTAATAATAATTTTCTTTAGGAGGCTGCGAAGACAATATAATTTGTTGGAGAATATGTTCGAATTGTTAACACTTGTTTGAAGAAGCCTTTTTAATTAATAAGAAATTTGACTGTAATCATTAGACTGCAGATCTTTATGCAAAATAATTTATTGGAGATTAATAAGAAATAATTAATAAGAAATAATAAGACATAATTAATCAGAATTAATAAGAAATAATTAGATTGTAATCATTAGACTCTGCAGATCTTTATGCAAAATAAAAATGTTCAACAGCAATTGCAAGATATTGGTACCAATTAAATTCATAATAATTAACTGACACTATTTAATTTTTTTTTATTATTCACTGTTTCATATTTTATCTACTCATATTTATCATAAATTCATAAAATCTGCAGTCGTATATATATTCTACTTATGAAAGAAATAATCTGACTGTAGAACTTCATGCAAAATAAAAATGTTCAACATCAATTGCAAAATACCAGCACCAATTAAATTCATAATAATTGACTGACAATATTTAATTTTTTTTTATTATTCACTGTTTCATATTCCATCTACTCATATTTGTCATAAATGCATAAAATCTGCAGTGGTATTCTACTTATGACAACCATTTTATTGATCAATAATTCGCAGAGGATATATTTCATTCAATAAAATAGTCCAGCCGTGTTTGCGTCTCGACAAAAGTGTTAAACGTTCGATGCCACGGACAAAAACAGCGCGAGAGTCATGAATAAAAGAAAGAAAGAATTCCGATCGCTCTGCAGAAACGCTCGAGGATAATTCCCCGTCACTCGACCGATGAAAAATGCATGGATAAGTCATAGCATGCGATGGAAATTATCGGGAGAGAATTCTTCGTTGGACTTTCCTTCTTTTCCGGCAAGCGAGCACGTGTGCGCGGCCGCTTATGGTTTCTCGAAGCCTTGATTACGGCTCGGAGAGAATTCCGAGACCATAATTGGACGCGCGGGATAATGCGTCGACGGTGTAATTGCGTTTTAGTCAGGCTCTATCATTCTCGGGGGGTCGGGAATGTTGTTCGCAAATTTTTCGCAGTGTTTCGCCGACAGGAACGGTCCCATTGTGATCGCCCAGGGGCAGACCTTCCAGCGACCTACTATTATCCGGACTTCGGGCGGGTTACTAGGGCCGAAATAGTTTAGTCAAGTTCGCTCATAAACGGCATTCGCGCAGATCCCAAAGAGAGAGAGAGAGAGAGAGAGAGAGAGAAAGAGAGAAAAAGATGGAGAAGCATAAATTCATGATATCGGCGCATAGGTTCGATCAATTGTTACTCAAACACTGTTTGCAAAATTAGCACAATATTATTTCTCAATATTTCGATCTGCATTTAGATCATTTTCAAGAGAACCAAATTAACATTGCGTCTGTAAATTAAAAATTAAATATATATATAAACTAAAAAATATTTAATTAATTAAAAAATATTTTTTCAATATTTGAAAAAGATATTTATCCAATATTTTTTCAATATTTGAAAAAGATATTAATCCAATATTTTTTCAATATTAAAGAAAGATATTTATCCAGTATTTTTGCAATATTTGAAAAAGATATTTATCCAATATTATTGTGCTATTAGAGCTAGTAAATATTGTTTTTGTCTTGGATTATTTAAAATTATTGTTGATATGAAAAGATCTGATGTTCTCATAGCCCTATAAAAATAAATAAAATAAGAATGAAAGAATATAATATACAATAATAAATAATATACTATAATACACAATTTAACACGTTCAATTCACATTTCTTAAACATGCATACAATAGTTAGATCCAATATTCATCTCATATGAAAAAATGTGGCCTAAAAAATATTTTTACAATATTTGAAAAAGATATTGATCCAGTATTTTTGCAATATTTGAAAAAGATATTTATCCAGTATTTTTGCAATATTTGGAAAAGATATTTATCCAATATTTTTTCAATATTTGAAAGAGATATTTATCCAATATTTTTTCAATATTACAAAAAGATATTTATCCAATGTTTTTGTACTATTAGGGCTAGTAAATATTGTTTTTGTCTTGGATTGTTTTGGAAAAAGAATATAATATACAATAACACATAATATACTATAATGCTTAATATTTAATATTTAATTTAATACTTAATTTAATAATTTAATACTTAATATTATACTTATACTATAATATTTAACTCATTCAATTCACATTTCTTTAACATGCATGCAATAGTTAGATCTAATATTTATCTCATTTAAATATTGAATTTACATTTTTCAAATATTGTATTCACATTTATATTCAAATTATTATTATTTATATTAAAATTAATATTCAGATCGAATATTTTTCTGATATGAAAAAATGTGGCCTAAAAAATATTTTTCCAATAATTGAAAAAGACATTTACCCAATATTTTTCTGCTATTAGGCCTAGTAAAAAATGAGCGAAAAATTTCACGTCTATTTCCCATGCGGTTCCTCAAATCGAACGAGGCCGGTATCCCCGGAACACTCGACCCGATTTTCACCCCAATCCCGAGGGAAAACCGGTCGATCCCCGTGCTGCTTTGAGCGAGAGTCGCATCTGCCGGGGTTCCCCATTGGGATCCGCCACGAAAAAAAAA
>CM052320.1:518578-532945 GCA_028455615.1 Lasioglossum zephyrum | reverse complement strand
TTCTTATCTACTGTTTCTCTTGATTTCAATATTCAATATTCTTCTTACATACTGTTTCTCTTGATTTCAATATTCAATATGCTTCTTAAATATCCTTCTTATATATTATTTTCTTATATTATATTTCAATATTCTTCTTAAAATATATTTTTAAATATGCAGGAAATATCTATTTCATGTTACGAGCAAAATATTTTCTTCTAAATAATATATGGGTCTTTATTTCAAATTAGAAGTAGAATATTTTTACCTAATATACAAATAATATTTATTTTATATTATGAAAAAAAATATTGTCTTCTTAGTATAAAATAAATCTTTGTGTAATATCAGCAATTATATAAAATTATATAATATAATACGAAAGTCATAGTCATTGTCATAGTTCATAGTTCCTAATTTTTGTCATAACCTTAAATTTGAAAATTTAATTGAATGTTCTTTAAATATTGAATTTATATTTTTCAAATATTAGATTCACATTTACTTTATATTTCGTAAACATTCAATTTATATTTCTTGTACATGTATTCAATATTCAGATCCAATATTTTTCTCATATCAAAAATGTGGCTTAAAAAATATTTTTCCAATATTTGAAATAAATATTTTTGTGCTACTAGGATATTGTGAAAAACGCTTGGAAATGGATAGGCTTATTTTTTATCTAGATTGGCTAGATAAAACTTCCATTATCAATGATAAAAGTCTCAAAACTAATACACAATTATTTCTGTTTCCACGTTAATAATAACAAATTATGATATATAATAATATATAATATGTATAATAATAATAACAAACGAGGCTTCCACGAATATCGTGGAACTAAAGAAAAATAATAAATCCTTGAACAAGAGAGGTCAATTACGTTAAAAAAATGGCAGAACAAGAGTACGTTGAAACAATGTGCTCCCGCGATCGACGACCCAGAAAATCCCAGACGATTCCCATGGCCGTAGAATGTCGTCGCTGTTGGAAAGTCGGCCGGTTAGTTGGAAGACGAACGGAGTGAATAACCGGTCGCCGCCGATAACCTTAATTATCGCGATCCTAATGACCCGCGACCGTCGCGTCGCAGCGGAGTATCGTCCGCGTGCTAGGGAGCGATCGGTCGCTGCTACGACCGCTGGAGAACTCGATTTGGCACGGGGCCAAGCGGTTTCGAGCTGAAACGAGCAACTCGAAGCACAACCAGCCACCCCGTAACGGGAATAGCACAGCTATTTCGGCTCGGGACCGTTCGCGAAAGTCTTGCCCGCGATGGAAGCACATTTCTCTTCGGTGTTTACCAGCTCCGACCCGCTCGATTCATCGCCGAGCGGATTCGCGAGGGAAAGAGAGGCAGAGAGTAGCCGACAGTTCCGCGAACAACAGTTTTCGCCGAGGAAATTGAACGATAACTAGACTGCGGGTGTTTATGCATTTATATCGCGCGCCAGGAACATGGCGGAACCTCAATTAACGTGGCTGGTCTACGCATTGCATTGGCAGAGATGCTTTGCTGGGAAGTCGATCAGAACATTTTCATTTTTATATGAAATTTATCTTCGAGCGCCGATCTCGATAATTTTAATGGAACTTTTTCTGGCGAATTTAGATTAAAAAATAAGCCTACCCATTTCCAAACGTATTCATAATATTTATTATTGCTGAAGATAATTAGCGTTTAATTTCATGAAATGTTCACGTAGATGAAAATATAGTTTTTCAAATGTTTTGAAAATTAATCTGAAATTTTAGAGGAGCAGAAATGTAGACCACAGTACTTATTATTTCCACAGATAATTAACGTTTAATTTCAAGAAATGTTCACGTAGCTCAAAATATAGATTTTTAAATGTTTTGAAAATTAATCTGCAATTTTGGAGGAGCAGATATGTAGACCACAC
This sequence comes from Lasioglossum zephyrum, assembly GCA_028455615.1. NCBI lineage: Eukaryota > Metazoa > Arthropoda > Insecta > Hymenoptera > Halictidae > Lasioglossum > Lasioglossum zephyrum. The sequence goes on along the minus strand of CM052320.1, from coordinate 531,053 downwards.
AGTCAGTGGGAATGTTTAATTTCGTGAAATGTTCAGGTAGCTGAAAATATAGTTTTTCAAATATTTTGAAAATTAGTCATACGAACCAAAAAATAAAAAAAACACTTACTTGCTACATTTCTGCGTCTGAAAAAATTAATACTTAATACAACTGGAAATAAAAAGAGACAAAAATATAATTACAAAATATAATTACAAAAATAGAAAAACATTTGCTGTGGCAAAAAAAAATAGAAAAAAAAATATAAAATTGATCTGCAATTTTGGAGGAGCTAGATATGTAGACCACAGTCAGTGGGAATGCTGGAGGAAGAATGCACGAACGAGAAACAGTTGTACATACACATTTGGGCCTCGCCTTCCGAGAAAGACGTCGGATCTAGAGAGATTTAAAGGTCTACTGAAATCCGGGAGATCCAGCGCGGTTTACCGAGTGATTCACGGATGGATTTTGCCTTTGATCTACTGAAATATTTCCAGCTTGTTGCTCCCGCGGTTGTTCTACGAATATATCCGGTTGATGGGCAGAGGATATGTTTCTTGGGTTTATTGGGGACTCGTTCAACTATACAGGATGACCCAAAAAATCTACCTCCATAATCGTTCTTTCTTCTACCCCTAGTAGCACAAAATATTATATACACATTCATATAATATTAAAAAGAGATTCAATTTTTTTTAAATATTAAAGAGAAATTCAATATTAATATTAAAAAGAGATTCAATATTAATATTAATGGGATATTAATATTAAAAAGAGATTCAATCTTTTTTTAATATTAAAGAGAGATTCAATATTAATATTAAAAAGAGATACAATATTAATATTAAAAAGAGATTCAATCTTTTTTTTTAATATTCAAATATACATAGAATATTTCTTTTATATTAAGTAACAAATATTTCTTTTTAAATATGCAGGAAATATTTATTTCGTGTTACAAGGAAAATATATTTTTCTAAATATTAAATGAAGAATATTTTGTTCCTAATATACAAATAATATTTGTTTCATATTATGAACAAATCTTTGTTTAATAGTAGAAATAGAATATTTTTTCCTAATATACAGATAATGGTTGTCCTTGTAAATTGTACATGTATACAATATTAAAAAAATGTGGCTTAAAAAATATTTTTCCAATCTTCGAACAAAAATATTTATCTAATATTTTTGTGCTACTAGGGTACATTGTGGGAGTAAAAAATTTTTCAAGAATTATTGCGTTAGGTTGGATTACGAATTTATTAGCGAATTTATTATTTCAGTTAGAATTTATTATATTATTATTATTTCAAGGATAGCAGTTGAAAGCGTAAGCCAAGAATGAGAGATTAGTGTTCCTTTCGAATATAGCGCGGACATTAAGAAGCCCATTAAATAGTTAATGATGGCGATGATGGCGTGACGCTTTCGTGAGCTGTGTAATTACCCACTTCTCTGTATTTACAAAATTAATTTTCGCACCGGTTTAACAAATGTAATAAGTATCTTTAGATCCGAGATAATACTGGCCACATAATAAATCTGTAGCTTCGGTATCTCTTCCACGAGAAATATTGCTTCAATTTTCTGGTAGTTTGACGCCAATATCGAAACACGTGAGAAACTCAAACCAGAAAAAAAAATAGATTCATTATGAATTAATTTCATATAATATATACATCATAAATTAAATGAATATTTTTTGTCAAATGTTGGAAAAATATTTTTTTAGCCACATTTTTTTTTATATGAGAAAAATATTGTATACATGTACAATGTAAATATTAATATATTATATAATAAAATATTATATAAAATATTATATAAAAAAATATTCTATTTCTACTATTAAACAAAGATTTGTTTCATAATGAGAAAGAAATATTTTTGTTCATAATATGAAACAAATATTATTTGTATATTAGGAACAAAATATTCTACTTCTAATATGAAATAAAGATTCATTTAATATTTAGGAACAAAATATTTTATCACGTAACATGAAATAGATATTTCCTGCATATTTAAAAAGAAATATTTGTTACTTAATATGAAATAAATATTGTATGTACATTTGAATATTAAAAAAAGATTGAATGTGTTTTTAATATTAATATTGAATTAATATTAATATTGAATCTCTTTTGAATATTAATATTGAATTACTATTAATATTGAATCTCTTTTTAATATTAAAAAAAGATTGAATCTCTTTTTAATATTAATATTGAATTAATATTAATATTTAATCTCTCTTTAATATTAAAAAAAGATTGAATCTCTTTTTAATATTATATTTGTACATTACATTATATATAATGAAAGAAATATTTGTTACTTAGAATAAAATAAATATTAAAAAAAGATAGAATCTATTTTTAATAATAATATATATACACATTACATTATACATATATTTCTACATACATTCTATTGGACCTCGAAACAAAACAGGCTTTGTAAGCCAACCAGTAGAAAATGGTCCATCCCATGAAACTGGAGTACTCGTGAGAATGACGAATCCCAGAGCGTTATTGAGACAAGGATTTCATTGAAGCGACGAAAAGGGGAATTTCCATGGTCGCGCGGGCCCCTAAACCCGCAATTTGTACACTCTCCGCGCGAGAGAGTGTTTCCTCGCCGACTGGCAAACACGCCCTTTTTGTCTTCGTGCACGCTCCGTCCCGTCACGCCACGTGCACGCCATAAGCGTACCTTATTAGCTTGGCATCCAGCACGCATGTGCGCCGAGTTCCTCGGCCCTGCGACGACCAATCGGAAGCCGGGACGCGGGGACTATGCATTATTCAAAGTCTCGAGCGACGAAATCGGGAAACCGATCGACGATTTTTTGGAGCCGTTGAGAATTAGTCAGAAACAACTAACTCTCCAGTAAGAGACAGAAACTAGTTATATAATATCTTTTAAAATCAAATAATTAAATTTAAAAAATTTTAATTAAATCTTTTTAATTATTAAACCAAATTAGTTTCTCTGTAAATAAGACTTTTATATTATAACTGATATTACTATTTACAATATATATATATATACAGAATTTACAGGTTATCAAGAATTTTCAATTAATAATGCAACCTTAAATCGTTTCTACTCTTTCCATTTCATGTTACCATTTATTATTTTATTTTTAGTTACTATTCATTCATATCTTTCACATAGAACAGGATCTAAGAATTCAATAGGATTAATAAATAAATACTATTCAACATCGCGGATTGGTTCAAAATTTTTTTATTAATAAAGAACAATATTAACCCCACAGACAAATTATAATTATTTTGCACAGAAAATTTAAACAGATGGAAACAGGTAAAATTTAATTTTCCTTGATACTCGTGTGCGCTGATTTAAACAATTATTATTATTATTTAATTTTATTATTATTGTTTACCGTTTACCAGTATAAACTACCCTCTGATATCGTTATTCAGCAAGAACGACAGAGACTATTATTTTTTAAAGCCTTGTTAGGTGTTGTTTCACCAAAGTCTGATGTTCAATTCCACGATTTGCGCCACGATTGATCGATTCGTAGGATCGCGAGTCGAATAATTGCATCGGACGATCGAGCAACCGGGGAACGTGTGATTTAATGATTTGCGGGCTTAATTGGTAGAACGTCTATACCGTGCGGTCACGGTTGCATGGAGTAAAACGGTGTAATTAGGCTTTTCGTTAATTGCCGGAGCCACGAAGGACTTCTGATTAAGGATCTTGAACGGTGTCTGTGATGGTAGAACGTCTTCTTGGTAATAGGTGGCTACCAGAATGCCGAAGATGCCACTTGTCGATGGGATCGGGAATGACAGTTGCTAATTGATCGACTAATAATATTAACAATATCAATATCGCCGAACAACAAAAAATAGACCAGAATCTCTAGCTCCAAATTGTTAATTGCTCATTCAGCAGAAAACACAATGAATAAAATAAAAAATAAAATTTATTTATTTTATTTAATAATTATTTAATAATTGAATAAAATAAAATAAAATTTATTTATTTTATTTAATAATTATTTAATAATTGATTAATAATTGAATAAAATAAAATAAAATTTATTTATTTATTCTATTTTATATTGAATAAAATAAAATTTATTTATTCATTTTATTTTATATTGAATAAAATAAAATTTATTTATTCATTTTATTTTATATTGAATAAAATAAAACTTGAATGTGTGCATTGTATTATTAAATTTTTATAGAATTCTTCGTATCAGCACAGAAAATATAAACAAATGGAAAAACATGTAAAAATTTTCCTCTACATTGTGGTCCACACATTAAAGATTGAATAAAATATTTTTAAACGATCAGCCATTTACTATAAACTAACAAGACGTACAGTCAACAAATCAGACACAACCCTCAGCCACAAGGGATGGAAAGTTTATTCTTCGGAAGCATTTATTTACGATTCCATTCTAGCCAACAAAAAAAAAGCGAGGGATTCTTCGAAGAACGAGCGACCAGTCAACAAAGCGCATCCTATTTACAAAATCTCCACCCTTAACAAAGTCTCGAGAAGTTGAAAGGCAGCAGCTTAGGGGTTGAAACGCGGAACTTCGACCTACGCTTCTCGTTCAAACTCGCCGAAGTTTGCAGCCCGGGGGTTGAAATTTGAAAGTCGAATTCGAACTTTCAATTTAAATATTGAATTCGGTAGGGCGCAGCTGGCAGAGTCTTTCGCTGGCGTCGGAACTCATTCTGGTTCGAACCAGCCGCCATTTTTCTCGAGGAAATGGGGGGTTGCAGGAGATATTCCACGAAGTAGCTAGCCCCGAACGAGTTTCAGTTCCTCGCTGACCAGTATCGGGGCCAATCTCTGGCCGAACCTGGTCGACCCGTGCATGAATTAAATCCATTTGTTTCTCGGAAATGGCGGGAACGAGCGGGCACCTCGAAACCAACGGATTCTGCTCTCCGGTTCGCGTGCAACTTTTCGATTCCCGATTAATTCTGCACGCGAATTGCAGTCACGAACCAGGAAGATGTTTTCGAAATCAAATTCGAGCGAATCAACCCCCTCGTTGATACCCTAGTAGCACAAAATATTATATACATATTCATAGAATATTAAAAAGAGAATATTTATTTTATATTAAGTAACAAATATTTTTTTCTAAATAGAAAATGGATCTTTATTTCATATTAGAAGTACAGTATTTTATCGATAATTGTCCGCAACACGGGTCTGCCCAGGGACAATTATCCGTCAGTCGAGTGCCCCGTGTGTGCGTGGCTTCGTCGCTCCCGAAACGGGACGGCCCCCTGGAGGGAAACTCGCAGGTGGAACTTGTACAAAGAGGTTGAAAACGTGAAGATTCCGCTTCATCGAAGACAATCGTTAATTTTTCCAAAGTTTCATATGGGCTTGGCTCATTTCCATGGGATCCTATACGGTCATAGAACCCCGTGTGGGCGTGGCTTCGTCGCTCCCGAGACGGTACGGACCCCTGGAGGGCAACTCGTGGGCGGAACTTGCATAAAGAGATTGGAAGCCTGAAAATTCTTAAAATTAAGTAATGTACTTCTGAACAATTTTCGAGACTCGATGTCAAAAGCAAACTTTTAACGAGTGCTATGGTTCGAGTGGTTTCTTCTTGTTATATTTTCTCCATAGCACGGACAATTGATTGTACTTTCTATTCGTACAATTGCTTCACGATTATATACCATATTATTCGCTGTTAAACTCGTAAAAGAAGATTGGGAGGAAGGAATCGGCTGCGAGCGAAATTTCCTCGGGACGTTCGCTTGTCCGGGAAAATATTGCTATTTCATGAGAGCTCGAGCACGTCGGCTCGGCGTCCATTATTGGAGCACAAAGGGGACCGAACAACGTAGATAGAGAGCTAGGGGAACGGGGAAGAGGAGACCGGTCGTCCCGATATAAAACAAAACTCCGAGGCGAGTTCGCGCGTGTCGGAAATCCATAGGATTTCCCAGTTGCTGTGGCCGGGAGCTGGAAAGCCAGCCGCGCCGCCGGAAAAGGAAAAGCTATGTAACGGGAAGCACATACGTGGCATAGCTCCCCGGGGTGCCTCGGAACATCAACAAATTATGACTCTACCAGACTACCAAACCGACTGACGGCCGTTGCGGGCTCTAACGAGCCTGCTTCCGGCCCGATCGATCCCGTCGCAACATCCTCGAACGCACGGCTAAACTATCCTCTAATTGTGGCTCTAATCAATACAATTCTATGGCTGAATGATAATCGAGTTTATAGCGAATCGAACCCATCGATTCCGGCCGATTTTCTGGTGAATAATTCCTAGTGCTACATTGTAATTATCCTAGCCAAAACCATTAAACAATTTACATTTTATTCGTTCTTGCAATATTTTTTTAACAACGGCATTTTTATTGAAGAAAATGTTTGTTATGAATTTATGTACAAATTCTTCATACTTTTTACAAATATGAAAAAATATAACCTAGTAGCACAAAATATTGTATAGACATTCATATAATATTAAAAAGTGATTCAAAATTTTTTTAATATTCAAATGTACATACAATATTTATTTTATTTTAAATATTCATATGTACATATAGTATTTATTATATATTTAGTATGTTACGAGAAAAATATTTTGTTTCTAAATATTAAATGAATCTTTATTTCACATATTAGAAGTACAGTATTTTCTCGATAATTGTCCGCAACACGGGTCTGTCCAGGGACAATTATCCACCAGGGATACTATTCGTGTTAGGAGAAAAATATTTTCTTCTAACTTTTACTTCTTTTTAATTAAATGTTTAATAAGAAAAAATTGAATTTTTATATTTTCTAAATATTGATTTCACTTTTTTTGTAATATTTACTTTATATTTATTTTTAAATATCTAGTTTATATTCTCTGAATATTGAGCTTATATTTTCTAAACATTCAATTCACATTTCCTAAACATGCATGCAATAGTTACTTCAATATTTATCTCATTTAAATATTGAATTTATATTTTTCAAATATTGATTTCACATTTTTTGTAATATTTACTTTATTTTTTTTTAAATATCTAGTTTATATTCCCTGAATATTTAGCTTATATTTTCCAAACATTCAATTCACATTTCTTAAACATGCCTACAATAGTTAGATCCAATATTTATCTCATATAAAAAAGTGTGGATTAAAAAATATTTTTCCAATATTCGAAAAAGATATTTATTCAACATTTTTGTTGAAAAATTATTTTTCTATGTGTACTACATGTACACTGTTTTAAATTGGTGGTTTTGACTGCGAATTTTTAGGCAAACTTCAACGAAAAGTGAATTACAAGAATTAGATGGAAAGTACAATAAAATCACTTTAATCAAATATACATCGCAGCGTACTTAGAATTATCATATTTTAATGTTTTGATATTTTACTTTACATTTTGATGACAACTTGGAAAGGCTCGAAACAGACGGATCAGAGTAGAGTAACTAAATAATTCTCCGGAGATATAACGATTTTTCTAAACTAGGCTGCCCGACAATAGTTGCCTCGATCGATAGAATCTTTCCGCAGAACTACAGTCACGTTTCTATTTGATGGAAAAACCCGCAACTTTCACTATCAAGACTTTTCCTGTAATAAAAACTAGCAGTCGCATTATCGGGGTAGTAAAAATCGAAAGAAAAAAAAACACCACCTCGGAACGTGTCCAACTTTCACTGTCGAGACTGTTGCAATCGAAACTGCAGCTTCCATTGTTGCGTCCGTAAAAATACCGAAAGAAAAACCTTCACTATTCAAACGGCGTTTAATGCAACCGACCGAAGTCTATTGTATGACTTACATTGTGGTAAAAACTATTAGTTGACCAACGGGAAATGTCAGATTTTCTTGTAATTTTTTAAACTGCTACCCAGTCTAAAAGTCGAGATTTAAAAAGTTTTAGAAATTTAGAAAGATTTTAGAAATTTCCATCTTAGATCGGCGATCGAATGATAATATTTAACGATTTTATTAAAAATTAACCCGTGTCGAAAAGCGCGAGGGTTCATTAAAATGTTGGAAGTACTAAAATGCAATCTTTTTCAAATATTGGAAAAATATTTTTTAAGTCACATTTTTTAATGTTTGGAATGTTTAGAAAATATAAGCTAATCATTTAGAGAATATAAACTAGACATTTAAAAAAATATATAAAGTAAATATTACAAAAAATTTGAAATCAATATTTGAAAAATATACTCAATATTTATCAATATATTAAAAAATATTTTTCACGAAGCATAAAATAAATATTTTTTAATAAATAGAATAGAATAATAGAATATTTTTAATAAATAAATTAGATATATTAATATAAAATAAATATTGTATGTACATTTGAATATTAAAAAAGGATTGAATCTCCTTTTAATAATTATATAAAAATGCGTATACAATATTTTGTGCTATTAGGGACCATTCAAATCTACTTTTCCACGAAAACCCCCGACAATGCTTCTCTGCCAAGAGTACAAGTTGCATTGTCAAGATCCTCAAAGTCTGAAGAACTCTACTTTCCGGGAGCGTGTTTGCCGTAATTCCGGCGGCAAAGAGGCATCCAGCTAAAGGCCGGTTTCCACGTGACGTCGCCAGTCACGAGAACGCAATTTCCACTTTTCCCAACGACAGAAGTCTCGACCCGGACGACTTTTCGTGACGATAAAACCCCGCGACTGTCCCGCGCGCGAGCGATGGATCTCTAAACTACAAGATCCATTACCAAGGCGACCCATCGACCGAATTCCCAAGATCAGCGTAATTCAGAAAACGCGTCGCGGACTCGAGACAATTTTTCCGCTCGGAACGAGGAGAAAAATAGCTACGAGTCATCCAATTTCGCGCGACGCTCGTTTAAACGGACGGGGGGACGAGACAAAAAGAAGGAGGCGCGTGTGCGAGGATGAAGCTGTGGGACTCGTCCAGCGAGCCGTGCCTGGACAGACCTTACGACAGTACGTCGTTACGCCCAATTAGCTTCATTAGCGGCCTTGAGAGCGGCGCGCGAGCCAGGCCCGCACGAAACTCTGGAAAAATTAGCGAACGTCTTCGATCAAGCGGAATATCTTCACGCTTCCAACATTTTTCTACAAGTTCAGCACGCGACTTGCCCTCCGGGGGGCCGTCCCGTGTCGAGAGCGACGAGGCCACGCCCACACGGGGTACTCTGATCGTATAGGGTTCCATGGAAATGAGCCAGGCCCACATGAAACTTTGGAAAAATTAGCGATCGTCTTCGATGAAACGGAACATCTTCACTCTTCCAACCTCTTTGTGCAATTACTGTCTGCGAGTTGCCCTCTAGGGCACTGTCTTGTCTCGGGAGCGACGAAGCCACGCCCACACGGGGTTCTCTGACCGTATAGGGTCACACGGAAATGAGCCAGGCCCGCACAAAACTCTGGAAAAATTAGCGATCGTCTTCGATGAAGCGGAATCTTCACGCTTCTAAGCTCTTTGTGCAAGTTCCGCATGCGAGTTGCCCTCCAGGGGGCCGTCCCGTATCGGGAGCGACAAAGCCACGCCCACGCGGGCCACTCTGACCATATAGGGTGCCATGGAAATGAACCAGGCCCGTACGAAACTCTGGGAAAATTTGCGATCGTCTTCGAATTTGTCTTTGAATTTTGCGGGAAGGGCAGGCAACATAATTTAGATATGTAGTGTGTACAATATAATAGCTACTCAAAATGTAAAACAACGTGTGGCCGCACAGAAATTTACACTCCGCTAACAGCAATAAGTAAACTCAGAAGCAGCAGATTTCGCGTTGGGAATCCTGCAAGCCTGTTGCATAATAATGTTAACGCAACTCAGCACGAATTCAATAATGCAACAGACTAAATATACGATCCAGAATTTTAATCGAGCTTCGACACAAAGTTTAAATATTCGCCACGGTACAACCGTAAACTCACATAACTATCGCACGAGACTCTCGCACGGCATTTCCGCTTCCTTGTACATATTAAGCGGCAACAAATACCCCCTAGTTGCACAAAAATATTGAATAAATATTTTTTTCAAATGTTGCAACAATATTTTTTATTTTTTAAAAAATTTTTTATTTAAAAAATATAAGCTAAATATTCAGAGAATATAAAATAGATATTTAAACAATATAAAGTAAATGTGAATCCAATATTTGAAAAATATAAATTCAATATTTAAATAACATTCAATGAAATTTTAAATTAGAAACTATTTTATCTTCGAAAGGACCTTATTACAATTAATAAATTTTTATATTATATTACACAATTTTATATAATTTCTGATATTAAATAAAGATTTATTTTACACAAAGATTTATTTTATAATAAGGGAAAAAAAATTTTTTCATAATATGAAATAAATATTGTCTGTACATTACGAAAAAATATTCTATTTCTAATATTAAATAAAGATTCATTTTTTGTATTTAGAAAAAAATATTTTTCTCGTAATATGAAATAGATATTTCCTGCACATTTAAAAAGAAATATTTGTTACTTAATATAAAATAAATATTGTACGTATATTTAAATATTAAGAAGATATTGCATCTCTTTTTAATATTATATGAATGTGTATATAATATTTTGTGCAACAAGTAACATCTCGTAAACCAATCGCTTTCACAAAGACATTTCCTGTCGTTTCGGGACGGGCATCATCTCGGCGGAGCACCTCAGGCTTTCACCTGGCCCTTCGCTAGAAAATATTAGATAGAGGAGCAGGAAAAAGTGGCCTGCCGCTTCAGTAATCAGCTAGCGAAGTATGATCAGTTTGTTAAACCAAGTTACCCTGGAGTTTCTTAACTTTTCTCGCCGAGGGGAATTTTCTCTTAGGTGGTTTTTAGGTAAATGGATTCTCTCAAGTCATCAGAAAGCTTGAATTGCTCGCGTTCATAGATATAAGCTTGGCACGAGCGTCCTGAATACGGAAAGCTACTTCATTGAATATTTTAGATATCAGAGCTGGTGAGAGGGAAAATTGTGTCGTCGGAAAATGATGATACGTACTTCGTGTGTGAGCTAGGCTGCTCTCTTTTCTTTACGGAACCACAAACTTTTGCCTTTTTCCTATGTAATCCAACGGATTTGGGTGAGACAGTGTCAAAAATCCTTGTTTCAAACCTGGGAGACTAGTAGTTTAAAAGTTATGATTGTTTCAAGTTCAGTAATTATGTTTGACAGCTGTTGGCCGGTAAGAATAACGCCATGTTGGTGTGTCGATAATGTAGAGCGACATTCCTCGCGATATACACATTAATATATACCAAGATAAAGATGTTCTTGATCGTTTCATAATACAGTATTTTATTTTTGGCATATTTATTTCTGCCTAATAAGAATTTCCAACTTCACTATTTTTCATTATTTATTGATGGGACCTCGATGATCATATTTGTGGCATTTTTCTAAGAAAAATGATACCAAATATGATATAATTCCGTTGATATTTACTTGTGTAATGGAGAATTAAAGTTTCGGGCGCGAAGGAAGGAGGGTCATACGCTAACCTACGCGCCCGAAACTTTAATTGTCTATTACACGAGTAAATATCATCGGAATTGTATCATATTTGGTATGGTTTTAATCAGAAAAATGCCACAAATATGAAACTAAAGAAAAAATTAAGAAGTTGGAAATTGGATTACATTTACTATTAGTATTTTTAAAGAATACTGTCCCTGCCTCATAAATGTCCCTCGGCAGACCTGTTCTATGGACTTACATGGATAAAATACTGTACAACTGTATGGATTCTTGCGGTTATTTCGCAACCGACTGGAAAAGCTATGAAACAATCGCCAGTTGGGAGAATGGGAGCAGAGCTCGCGCTCATTCACGAATATTTTTGGTCAGCGTAGCATCGCGGCGAGTTGGATTTAATTAGATCAAGAAAGGAGAGAGAGAGAGAGAGAGAGAGATAGGTGGACAGACTTGCTCGTGTGAACATCGCTTTAAACTGCGCCGATCGCAGCGTTGATGGTTTTTGATTGGCCGGAAGTGACGTCACGGACACGCATCGCGACTCGGCAGACCGCATCAATTCGACGGTGTGTCTTCATTCGAGCGTATTGTTGGCGCGCGCGGTGTTTACTTTTGCGACGGCTCGGTTGCATTTTCGTTGCACTATGTCGCATTACCTCTTTCTCCGTTCTGTCTTCTCTCTCTCTCTCTCTCTCTCTCTCTCTCTCTCTCTCTCTCTCCCCTCGATATTATTGAGATTTATATTGAATTTTTTAAATTGCGAAAAAAATTTTTATATTGAATTTTTTAAATTACGAAAAAATTTTTATATTCAATTTACAAAATTAATGTTTTAATTAAAAAAATTCAATATAAATCTCAATAATATTAAATTTTCTATACAAATTTCAAAATTTTCATATAACAAATTTTTATATATGAAATTTTTTATATGAAAACTTACAAATTTGTATAGAAAATTTAATATTATTGAGATTTATATTGAATTTT
>CM052320.1:473794-515119 GCA_028455615.1 Lasioglossum zephyrum | reverse complement strand
TATTACATATTATACATATTATATTACATATTATATATATATTATATGATATATTATAATATATTATATTATTGTTAGTAATATATTATTTTTAGTTAGTAATAATATAGTTAATAATATATTTAATAAGAAGTTAATAATATATTAAGATAATATATTGTAATATATATATATATTATATATATAATATAATTTTATGTATATAAAACTTATTTTTTAAATTAAGATATATATCTTTTTTTATCGTATATATTATATATTTTTTATTTTATATATAACTATAGCAAGCACCAAAAATTTCACACTTTAGGGGTAAAATTTTTGAAATCTACTTTTGGCCAGTTAAATCGCTGAAAGAGGGACCACTGTGCGATGGAAAGCTGGTTTAAGTATTCAGAGGAGGAATATGCTCACGCGCAGCTGCAGTTGTCCGAGGGAACAGGAGTTTATCGAGTTTCGTGCCGAGAGTGATCAAATAATTACCGTTGAAACTTCACGGTAACTTTTCCCGATTAATAATATATCCAAAGCCGAAGCCCGAGCTAGCTGAGCGAGCGCAACGAGAGAGCGGACTATGCATTTAGATTTTAGAAGATCGAAGCGTGGTTAACGGCGGACAACACGCGATTTGCAATTCTGCGGAAAGAAGAAACGAGCCTCCGGCGAACCTTGATATTACTTTGTAAACGTTGTTATCGTCCGGGAACAGCGAGGATATTTTTTTCCGCACATACGATATCGCAAGAAAACGATGCCCCTTTGAATATCGAGCCGTGGAAAACGTCGAGAAGGTCACTCAAGGTTCCTCAAGGTGGAACCTCGTAGGATGTTTTGTTTGTGTGTTTCTTGAATCTCTGTACACTACATTTCTTTCAAAACCTTGTTCCTCTAAAGATATTACAAATATTTCTCTGAATGGTCCCTAGTAGCACAGAAATACTGGAAAAATATTTTTTAAGCCACATTTTTTAATATTGTATACATGTATACAACATAAATAATAGGAAAAAATATTCTATTTCTATTATTAAACAAAGATTTGTTTTATAGTAAATATTATTTGTATATTAGGAACAAAATATTCTTCAATTAATATTTAGAAAAACATATTTTCCTCGTAACACGAAATAGATATTTCCTGCATATTTAAAAAGAAATATTTGTTACTTAATATAAAACAAATATTCTATGTATATTTGAATATTAAAAAAAGATTGAATCTCTTTTTAATATTAATATTGAATTAATATTAATATTGAATCTCTTTTTAATATTAATATCGAATTAACATTAATATTGGATCTCTTTTTAATATTAAAAAAAGACCGAATCTCTTTTTAATATTAATATTGAATTAATATTAATATTGAATCTCTTTTTAATATTAATATTGAATCTCTTTTTAATATTAATATTGAATCTCTTTTTAATATTAAAAAAAGATTGAATCTCTTTTTAATATTATACGAATCCGTATACAATATTTTTTGCTATTAGGGATTATACCCAGATTACTTCCTAGATTTGAAAAAAAAACAAAGTACGAATCAATCGTCTGTAAATAACGAGCTTTAGATGCGCACAACGGAACCAATCAAACAGATTATCAGGATCTCTACACTTAAACGAAAAGTACATGGACAAATATGCTCATCGCTTTGTTTGAACAGATAAGAGCAATACATAGTTCCCGGAGTCTGGCACGCAGACGGAATACTAATTTTCCAGTGGTTAATCCAAAGATGGAAACCCACGAGCTCAAAGAATAATTAATTAACGGGAAGTGTGGCTTAAAAAATATTTTTCTAATATTTGAACAAAAATATTTATCTCATATTTTTGTGCTTCTAGGGATATTTCCCGATTTAACGAGATCGATCTGAAGTTCTCGTCGCGTTATTTAAACGAAGTGTCGCCGCGTAATTTCGCGTCGGTGCTCCGTCACAGCTCGACGAGGGAGACGCTTTCGACTCGAACGTTTCGGAGCTTTGGCCGGAAAAGTACAAAGAGCGTTTACGGAATAAGCTCTCCGGTCTTTGGACGTTGAACCTTTTGTACGGCGCGTACGCAAACGTAACGTTTCCGAACAAAACCGACGCGACGCGGCGCTCCATTGTTTTGCCCCGGTGAATGGAGATAGGATATCTGCGCGAAGAAACGACGCTGCTGGCACACCCGAGAACACTCCTCTCCTCTCTTCTTTCCGCGTTTCGATATCGCGGCTATAAGATCGGGATCTCGTTCCACAATGCTTCCAATTAGATAACATTTCCAATTTCGAATCGAACTGTGCAAATCCCATTATAATATGTACTTCTTCTTGGAACAATTATTTAAAAATTCGCTAATAACAGAAAATATTGTATACGCATTTATATTATATTAAAAAGAGATTCAATCTTTTTTTAATATTCAAATATACATACAATATTTATTTTATACTAAGTAACAAATATTTCTTTTTAAATATGCAGGAATATTTATTAATATTATAGTATATTATAGTATATTAATATACATTACTATATACATTAATATACATCAATATATATATATATTATTAATATAAAATATTTATTAATATTTATTAATATACAGATAATATTTATTTCGTATTATGAAAGAAAATATTCTTTTTCTCATTATGAAACAGATTTTTATTTTATATTAGAAGTAGAATATTTTTTTCTCATTATAAAATAGATTTCTATTTAATATTATAAATAGAATATTTTTTCCTAATATACAGATAATCTTCTCATATGAAAAAATGTGGCTTAAAAAATATTTTTCCAATATTTGAACAAAAATATCTATCTAATATTTTTGTGCTATTAGAGTCGCAATAAAGGTCTCTAAAAATTCGAATAATTGCTTCCAAACCACTTATGCTAATCCACTGTAATATTTTATTATTATTATTATTTATTATAAACGGGCTGAAGCCCTAATTTACATAAGTTTAATAATTAAACAACTTTAAACAATTTAATAATAATATTACATAAGTTTAATAATTAATTACGATTATAAATAGTGCATGATTGTTGCAATAATGCGATTCATTGTATTAATTAATCCAAAAGTCGATTTTGTTTTAACTGTTTGAAAACACTTAATAATATATGAAATATTATATATATTTTATATACATATATAAAACAATTCATAATATTTATTCTTGAAAAAATCATTTAAAAATTCACTCTCGTTGAGATTCACTCTCGTTCAGAACAGATAACTCGGCTTCGGAGAACACGATCGCGGTAAAAATCTCTAAAAATTCGAATAGAGGGCAGGCTCGTTGAAAATAGAACAATCGAGTCATTTTTATTGTTCGCCACTCTCCCGCTCTTAAGCGAAACTCGAAACCGCAAAAGTTTCCCACAGCTCCCTATACGAAAAACTTTCCACTTTCGCGACCGTGCAACCAATCAACGTTGTTGTCCTTGGACGATGAGTGTTTAAGAGCGTTTCCCGTCGAGGATCGAGTTTTCTCTCCCCTCTCGACGTAACACGAGGTAGAACAGGGACGAGCGAGAGTCTCATCGTCGGAATTAGATCAGGATCGTCACCGTGGAGCGAAAAAGAATTTTCGCAGTCACGTCTCACTCTCTCTCTCCTTCTTCCTCGACGATCTTATTCGTGGAGAAAATTGCAGGTATAACCGATCTATTCCGGACGGATCATTTTCGATCAATTTCGATCATTCAGGGTTGTTTAATTCTTAATGATTTCGTTTATTTTTTTATTATATATAATTTATTATATTTTATTATATATAATTTTTCTGTTTTATTCGTTTATTTTTTTATTTTTTCGTTTATTCTTTAACATTATTTTTATTGTATTGGCCGAAAATAATTATTTTAACTCTTGCAAATTACTGTGTGAATGGTTATTTCATTTAAACGATATAAGGAAGTTGCAATTACAGTCTTACATAAATATATTCAATAAACAATGAAAAATGTTCTCCAATTTTGGGTCCAATAGGGTCTCTAAAGTATATACCACATTTTGATACCAAAAATAGTGAAAACCTACCTTAAGGAGTGAAATAATTGCCAAAAGAAAAAAGTTCTTCGAGTTTCTATGATTATTAATCACAATATATTATATGTATAATATTTAAAAACAAAAAATATTGAAAACACACTACGAAGGATCGAGTAATCGCTAAAATAAATATTGTAAAAATTGAAGTTCAAATACACACAGTTTTATTTAGGTAAAGTATCACTGCTGATCGATGTATTTTCACCATTTTGTATAGGCAGTAGAGTTCGTTCCAGGCTTATTATTATTATTATTATTATTATTATTATTTATTGCGTATTACTTTCAAGGTAAGAGTAAATATGAATTTAAAAAAAAAATTTCAATTTCGGAATTAAACGATCCTAAATGATCGAAACGTCGGGTCCTATGGAAATTACCGACACACATTTCCCCGACAACATTTCACCGACTCCAGATTTGACCGACAACGCATTTAAGCAACAACAATTTTGACCGACACGAATTTCCCGGCACAGTTTTCACCTACTCTAGATTTGATCGACAACGAATTTAACCGACACAGTTTTCACCGACTCCGGATTTGACCGACAATGAATTTAACCACGACGCATTTGACCGACAATGATTTTAGATTCGTTGGCGGTCAAATTCGTTATCGATCAAATCCTCTGTCGGTTAAAAACGTTATCGGTCAAATTTGTTGTCGGTCATATTTGTTGTCAGTCAAATTCGTTATCGATCAAATCATCTGTCGGTTAAAGACGTTGTCGGTCAAATTTGTTGTCGATCAAATTCGTTATCGATCAAATCATCTGTCGGTTAAAGACGTTGTCGGTCAAATTTGTTGTCGATCAAATTCGTTATAGATCAAATCCTCTGTCGGTTAAATTGGTTGTCGGTCAAATCTGGAGTTGATGAAATGTTTTCAGTAAAAACTGTGTCGGTGATTTCCATGGAACCCGGTTAAGGAATGTGAATTGAATGTTTCAAAAATCTAAGCTAAATATTCAGAGAATATAAACTAGATATTTAAACAAATATAAAGTAAACATTACAAAGAATCTGAAATCAATATTTGAAAAATATAAATTCAATATTAAAATAACATTCAAATGAAAACAGAACAAAGTTAGAAAAAAATAGTTTTCTCGTATCATAACATAAATATTTTCATTTATACATACATTTGAATATTAAAAAAAGATTGAATCGTTTTTTAATATTATATGATTGCATATACAATATTTTGTGCTACTAAAGGTTTACAAAACAGAAATCCATGTCTTACATATTTAAACAATTTCAAGATTCACATAAAAAATGACGAAGCTAATGGACGCTCACACAATGTAAACCTCCAATATTAAACCCAGGAAAACTGCATTTCATTTCCATCGGAAAACTCAATGAAATAGTACACTGTGACACGAGTCTTGGAAATGGCGAACAACGCGAAACAAACTACACCCCGATTACACGTTACTTTCTGTAATTGGCAATCGCAGCTGACACTCGTTGCAGCACCCTCGATTACAGCTGCGAAACGGCGTCGATTAAAGAAGAAAGCAGTTTGCAATTAAACGAACAGCTCCAAGTAATTTGCGTTCACTTAGCTAGTTGAAGTTTGTTGTAAAGTGTAGTCATTATCGTAGCAAAAATGTTCCGAGTTTAGTTTATAGCGTTCCGAGTGACACACAGAAGAAAGCAAATGGACGAGCACGATGTCGATTGCATTGCGACTTAATGTGCAATGGCCCATAAAGTGCACCGATCTATCCCGCCAGAGACCCTCGACTCGATCTCGATCGCTAAACGACGCATCGCGTGTCAAAGTATATATATCCGTGGTAATATACGTACACACCCGGTACATGGCGAGATCCCGTAGGGGATTTGCGTTTGTGCGGGCATCGCTCGTTAATTCGTCGCGAACATGCGATCGGAAGGTAAGCGTACGCGCGTCGGTGCGTGCGAAACGCATCTGAAACAATGCTCGTAACGATTCCACTGATAATTTTATCGGTGCAAGCGCCGGCGCAAAAAAAAAAAAAACATACAAATCGACGGGAATCTCCATTGCAATTGCGCTTGCATCCCGATACCTCCATGGAACGTTCTCTGTAACCTTTTTAACCCCTCGGTGTCCACCGTCGTTGTTCGCGTCGCTATTGTTGCTAATCTAGGAAACGGGTAAAAACGAAATTATTGAATCCCACAGAATTTGTAAAGATATTTGAGAAATTCGATATTCCTCTTAACCCTCTTTCAGTCAGAGTAATAGCTTGAAAATTAAACTTGAAAAAAAAACTTGAAAAAATGTCTTTTCCGACCTAGAATAATTCCATTGCATTTTGTTTTTTTAATGTGTAAAAGCGAAATAACTAAATCCCACAGAATTTGTAAAGATATTTGAGAAATTCGATATTTCTCTTAACCCTCTTTCAGTCGGGGGTCCCATGGAAATCGCAGACACAGTTTTCGCCGACTCCAGATTTCACCGACAACGATTTAACTGCCAAAGATTTTGACCGACAACGAATGTGACCGACACGAATTTGTCTGACACGATTTTGACTGACAACGATAATATTTTTTTATTCATATATAATATTGAATCATACAATGATTCATATAGTATTAAAAAGAGATTCAATTTCTTTTTAATATTTAAATATACATAAAATATTTATTTTATGCAGGATATGTCTATTTCATATTACAAGAAAAATATTTTTTTCTAAATACAAAATGAATCTTTCTTTAATATTAGAAATAGAATATTTTTTCCTAATATACGAATAATATTTATTATTACTCTTTTAATATTTATTAATACTCTTTCGAATATTTCCATTGAATGATTTTTTTTTAAGTTTGATGAATATGAAATTGTTATAATACCTTACTCAATCCTTGTATTATATAAAAATTGTTTCTGAAGTTATTCGCACCAGATTGAAATCCGGTGTGAAGAGAGGTTTTGTAATTTTTGTGAAATAGGTGACTGAGGAGAATCTCTTTAAGCAAGAATGCGGTGAAATTAAGTTAGCCTTTGAACTACCTATTTGCGATAATGAGGTGTAATAGATGTTAATGTAAACGGTTCTACGATGAGACTATCACCTTGACAATGAAGTCGTAATAAGAGGAACCACATTTTAGAAAAAAAATGTTCTCCTCGACAATTTTATTCAACGAACAATGCAATTTAAACACTCGTCGCATCGACCTTTCCGAAGCAACAAAAATGCAATAAATTATTCGGGGACAGGAAACTCTTTTTCAGTCAAAATAAATCCCGGAAACATGAACATTTTTTTTTCGAAGCACCGAGAGGATAATCCCGTTCCACTACGATAATTCAGAAACGTAATACGTCAATGCATTCTCTGATTTTATTTAAAAAAAAAGAAGTCTTCCATTTATCAAAGACCATAGTGAGATTAAAATGTCCTTTGTGCGTGCCTGTTTGTACAAATAATATTCACTATTTTGCAACAGCGATTCGACGAGATAGAACGGGATATTGAAATCCGTCTCGAAAAAGAAAAAATGTTTGAAAACAACGAAATCAAACAGATTAAAGAAATTATTTTTTATAAAATTTTTAGAAACTTTTAAAATTTTTCTGACTTGACGAAGTCATTGGAAAATCATTTTCCAACTTTCAATTGTTGAAAGTAATATATAAAGTAATTTATTTATTTATAATTTACCTATACAAGTAATTTATTTATTTATAATTTACCTATACAAGTAATTTATTATTTATAACTTAATTATATAAGCAATTTTTATTTCGGTCGTAATGTTAAGATAATTGTGACAATATTTGAAAAATATAAATTCAATATTTAAATAACATTCGATTAAAAAGAAGAAAAAGTAAGAAAAAAATATTTTCTCCTAACATGAAATAGATATTTTCTGGCTACTTAAAAAAAATTTGTTACTTAATATAAAATAAATATTGTACGTCCATTTGAATATTTAAAAAAGTTTGAATCGCTTTTTAATATTATACGAATGTGTATACAATATCTTGTGCCACTAGAGTATATTTTTTTATATTTCTAAAAAGAATGAAGAATTTGTACATGAATTCATAACAAACATTTTCTCCGATAAAAATGTCGTTGTTAAAAAAAATATTATAAGAGAGTATACGATGTAAATCGTTTTAGGGTTTTCGCTAGGATAATTACAATGTGGCACCCCTGCCGTTTTTACATGGTCGACCGGCTTCAGACGTTCGATTGCATCGCCAGCAATTCTCGAACGAAGCACCCGTTTTATTGAGTCTGTAGTTTTTGATCGATTGGAGGCTTCGTTCCTGATACGCGCGATCCATATGTCCCGTGCAACAAAATAGCACCCCAGAATGAACCGCGGCGAGGGGTGGTTTCGAATAGGGTCCACTTTCAGCGGAGCAGCGTGCAGGCTCCATTTTACACACGAACAACGCTGCGCGCGAGCGGATGCAGTGGCTCTCACACGATTTTCCTCTCTCAGCCTCGAATTCGAATCGAAACGGTTGAATCGTCGAGAAATTACGTTTTTTAAGAATTAAACGATGAAAACCTCGAAAATACAAAAAGTCTTAGATACAAATGTTTATATAAAAAGTCTTAATATAAAAAATTATTTATAAAAAATTTATAAAAAAGTCTTAATAAAAAAAATTATTTATAGAAAATTTATAAAAAAGTCTTAGATATAAACGTTTATATAAAAGTTTACCATTTTGTTACTGTAAACGAATGATTTTTCGTACTCTAGTAGCACAAAAATATTGGATAAATATCTTTTTCAAATATTGGAAAAATATTTTTTAAGCCACACTTTTTCATATGAGATAAATATTGGATCTAACTATTGTATACATGTGCAAGAAATATAAATAGAATGTTTAAAAAGTATAAAGTAAATGTGAATCTAATATTTGAAAAATATAAATTCAATATTTAAGTGAGATAAATATTGGATCTAACTATTGTATGCATGTTTAAGAAATGTGAATTGTATGTTCAGAAAATACAAGCTAAATATTCAGAGAATATAAACTAGATATTTAAAAAAGAATATAAAGTAAATATTACAAAAAATTTGAAATCAATATTTGAGAAATATAAATTCAATATTTAAATGAGATAAATATTGGATCTAACTATTGTATGCATGTTTAAGAAATGTGAATTGAATGTTTAGAAAATATAAGCTAAATATTCAGAGAATATAAACTAGATATTTAAAAAAGAATATAAAGTAAATATTGCAAAATATATTACAAAGTAAAAAAAACTGTTTTAACGATTTCTATACTTTCACGTTTTTTCTTTTACCCAGAACAAATTTTTCACGTAGTTCCCAAGTTCGCCGAGGTAAGGGGCTTCTAGACGGTAAAATATTTTCGCCAACTTTTCACTCGATTCGCGGTTTTCTCCGGGCGCCGTATCCCGTCGTAAATTAAATACTTAATCGCCAATGGTCCGTGAAACCTCGTCGCCGTCGAGAGAAGCAATTTCGAGGCTGGGCAAATCTTTCTTTAATGGATGCAGAGGCTCTCCGTCGTCGGAAAGAGCCTCCCTCTCCCTACCCGTCCTCGTGGAAGTCCGAACCCTCGTTAGCTAAGCCTGTTGTCATGGTAAGAGGGTCGTACGCATTCGCAGGATGTCATGGGGGTTGCATTGTCACTGACGAGCCGAGCGTTTTTATTTTCCGCTCGAGGAGAAAACGCTCGTTCGCGCCTCGGGCGAGTTTCGACGCGACGCTTCGTGATTGCGAGGAAACAAAGCTGGGGGAAGTAATTTGAAAATCGCTTTGAGATGAGAAATCGGGACCTCGAGGGCTGCTCTCGCTGCGCTGTTTTTCAAATTTCTTTTCCCCTGTCTCCATATCCTCTTTCATCTTATCTAGTCGTTCTACAATTTTTCCGTATAATATCAACATTGTCTAAGTCAATCGTAACAATTGATAATAATTGGAATTTTTATTTTTCGCGGCGCAACGGTTCGATCCATTAGCTTAATTATCCCAGCCAAAATCCTGTAACGATTTACATCGTATACTCTCTTATAATATTTTTTTTAACAACGACATTTTTATCGGAGAAAATGTTTGTTATGAATTGACGTTCAAATTCTTCATTCTTTTTAGAAATATAAAAAAATATACTCTAGTGGCACAAGATATTGTATACACATTCGTATAATATTAAAAAGCGATCCAACCTTTTTTTAATATTTAAATGTACATACAATATTTATTTTATATTAAGTAACAAATTTTTTTAAATAGCCAGAAAATATCTATTTCATGTTAGGAGAAAATATTTTTTTCTTAATTTTTCTACTTTTTGATCGAATGTTATTTAAATTCTGAATTTATATATTTTTCAAATATTGATTTCACATTTTTTTGTAATATTTACTTTACATATTTTTTAAAATATCTAGTTTATATTCTCTGACTGTTTAGCTTATATTTTCCAAACATTCAATTCACATTTCTTAAACGGGTCCCATGGAAATTACCGACACAGTTTTTACCGTCAACATTTCACCGACTCCAGATTTGACCGACAACCAATTCAACTGACAACGTCTTTAACCGACAGCGGATTTGATCGACAACGGATTTGATCGGCAATAAATTTGACCGGCAACGAATCGAAAATCGTTGTCGGTCAAATTCTTGTCGGTCAAATTCGTGTCGGTAAAAATCGTTATCGGTAAAATTCGTGTTGGTCAACATCGTTGTTGGTTAAATGCGTCGGTCAAAATCGTGGCGGTCAACATCGTTGTTGGTTAAATGCGTCGCCGGTCAAATTCGTGTCGGTCAAAATCGCTGTGAGTTAAATGCGTCGTCGGTCAAATTCATGTCGGTCAACATCGTTGTTGGTTAAATGCGTCGTCGGTGAAAATCGTTGTCGGTTAAACGCTTTGTCACACATTCAATTCACATTTCTTGAAAGATTTTATTTCTCAAAACCATTTTTATTTCTTAAAAAGCGTGGCTTAAAAAACATTTTCCCAATATTTTAAAAAGATATTTCTCCAATATTTTTATACTACTAGCTCTGCATCCCTCTCCACAAAGGAGATCCCACCCTTCCACTGCGTCGATTGTAATCGTTCCAACAATCTTCCTTTGGAAAAGCGGAATTTTCCAATCGATAGTATCCGCGTTGACGTCGGTCCGAGGGTAATATCAGGGCTAACTAGTTATCGAGCCGGCGAAGCCGAAACTTTCCTCGGTGTCGGTGGCGTTTGAAATGCCCGCGCGGGAACACTGAACATTCGACAATGGCCTCGAAGTTTTCTCGTTAACCGTTCCGAAAGGGGTCGTGGGAGAGGTGGTCGGTTGTAGGAAAAAAAGGCGAAAGAATATCCGAAGAGGGACAAAGGACACCAAAGAGAGAGAGGGGGGGGCAAAAAGGACGAAGAAGGAGGAGGAAGATCAAGAAGGGGTGGCGTTCACCGAAAATTACTGGACCGGGGGCTGGTTGCTCGGTCGCCGGATAACGCAAGCAAGTAATTAAAAGTTCTGGCGGGGTTCGTTTGTCGGGTGGAGCCGGAGGTATCGCTAATCGAATTCGTATCCCGTTCGAGAGAGCCGGACCGGACGAAATAAAGGATCGAGAGGCCACTTCTCCGATCGGTTTTATCCCGCCGTTTGCCCAGACATTGAAAGCCGCCGGTGTTTCCGGTTTGCTGGATTTTTAAACGATCAAAAGTGAACATTATCGGCCGTTGCTTCGAGTCGATCCACGACGATCGAATGGCCTCGTGATTAACGGTGAGGGTGCTTCTCGGTTACACACACGTGATTTCCATGGTTTTTTTCCACGGGAAATTCCACGCTGTTTATTCCTGTTTCCTTCGGTCTCAACGTCCGCGCAAATAAAGGGTATTAAAGATCGAGGATAACAGACTGAAAATTAAATGAAACGTGCGGACAGATTTAACGGATATTTCCAATGGCTGTATAAATACGGGACACTCGAAGATCGAGAATTTCATATATAAAATGAAAACGGAATGTGAATGTTTCTACATTCATTTCGTTCATTATTAAACGGAAGAACATCAGCAAATGAGGGGAAAAATGTATGAAATAACAAAGGTCTCGAAGTTGAGCGAACAGAACTAAATAAATAGATTTTTATTTTACATTCAATACCATGCATGAACGTATAGAATGGTTATACAAATTTTCATGATTAAAATATCTTCAAACATCAGCGCGTTCATTTCAGCTTATTAAAAGCATTAAGAGAAGCCAATTACTATTTCGCACAAAGATCCGCGGTATCAAAGACAAAATTGAAGAGACACAAAGGATGATGCGTTGAAAAACGAACTGGATAAAATCCTGAATAAAGTCCGTCGAATTTCCTGCTTCGTAAATTAACGTTCGCCATATATTAGACAGCGGATTTGATCGACAACAAATTTGACCGCCAACGAATCTAAAATCGTTGTCGGTCAAATCCGGAGTCAGTGAAAACTGTGTCGGTCAAAGTAGTTGGGGTCAAATTCGTGTCTGTCAAATTGGTGTTGGTCAAAATAGTTGTCGGTCAAATTCGTGTCGGCCAAAATAGTTGTTGGTCAAATTCGTATCGGCCAAAATAGTTGTCGGTTAAATTCGTTGTCAGTCAAATCTGGAGTCGGTGAAAACTGTGTCGAGCAACTCACCACCACAGATTTCCCCGACAGTTTTCACCGACAATATTTTAACCGGCAACGAATCTAAAATCGTTGTTGGTCAAATTCTTATCGGTCAACATCGTTGTTGGTTAAATACGTCGTCGGTCAAATTCGTGTCGGTCAACATCGTTGTTGGTTAAATGCATCGTCGGTCAAATTCATGTCGGTCAAAATCGTTTAAGCTGAGAATCCAAAGTACAAGTTTCAATAAATATCCTCATTTGCCTAGCTTCTCCTTTATTTTTTTATTATCGAAAGAAAGAATTGAAACGTCGAGTAACAGGAACACAATTTGTTAGAAGAATTCAGCGACTATTTTTGTCATCCATCCTCTCGAGCAATTTGACTGGCATGCACGAATACCAAGGAAGATGGCCTACTCCGAAATACGATGTAAGAGAGCCCGTCGCTCAAAGGGTTAACTGGTCCACTTCCATGAAAGATGGAACTGGGCTGGCTGTGAAACGAAGACCGCGGACTCAATGGAAGAAAAAGTTTCCGTTTCTGTCCATTCAATTCCCCGCCGAAAGAGTTCCGCGAGAAAAAAAAACGTTCTTATCTGGGGAATACGACGGTGGACGCATCGATACGTCACCAGTATGAAACCGACAAACGCACGACTTTCCCAGCCGGAAATGAGGCCTCTATCTCGACGAGCGAAACACTGAGCAAGATCGCGGCGAAGCCAGGAAATTGAAAAATTTTAGCCCGCTCGAGCGCCGGCTAACAGAATCCCTCCGTTCTCCTTTAAATCCTCTTTTCCCTCGTCCGGTCGCTCTGAAACTGTTAACTGGACGAGTTGCCGATGAGAAATGGCGGACGCTGTCTAATATGTGGCGAACGCAGATTTACGAAGCAGAAATTCGACGGAATTTTATTCAGGATTTTATCCAGTTTGGTTTTCAATGTGTCATCCTTCGTGTCTCTTCAGAGTTCCGTTATTTTTCGGATATCATGGAAATCACCGACACAGTTTTCACCGACAACTATTTTGACTGACACGAATTTGACCGACAACTATTATTACCGACACGAATTTGACCGTCAATGAAATTAACCGACACAGTTTTCACTGACTCCGGATTTGACCGACACGAATTTGACCGACAACGATTTCAGATTCGTTGGCGGTCAAATTTGTTGTTGATCAAATTCGTTGTCGATCAAATCCGCTGTCTAATATGTGGCGAACGCAGATTTACGAAGCAGGAAATTCGACGGAATTTTATTCAGGATTTTATCCAGTTCGTTTTTCAACGCATCATCCTTCGTGTCTCTTCAGAGTTCCGTTAGTTTTCGGATCCCATGGAAATCACCGACACAGTTTTCACCGACAACGAATTTAACCGACAGCGATTTTGACCGACACAGTTTTCACCGGCTCTCGATTTGACCGACAACGATTTTGACCGACCGGTTGTGACGAATTGCTTTCCAAATAAGATTAAGCGAATTAAGTAATAAATTAGATATTACCATTTATTATAATAAATAAAAGTAAATAACTCTTTCTTTCGACAATAAAAAAAGATAGAGAAGCTAGGCAAATGAAGATATTAATTAAAACTTGAACTGTAGATTCTCAGCTTAAACGGTTCTGACGAAATTGCTTTCCAAGTAAGATTAAGCGAATTAAGTACGTTTTATCCTCTATCCCTGAACTTATGCTGATGTTTATGCAGATGTGCATTTTAACTGCAAGTCTCTCTAATCCAAGAACAATTTTCTACACTGTGTCGGATTTTAAAATCTCGTAAAATCACACAAAGAATCACCCTCTTGCTTTTAAATATATATTTTATTCTTCGTTTTTTATGTAGCAAAAAAAAATTAATATAATATAATATTAAAAAAATAAATGATAATATTTATATAAAAAATTCAACATTATTTGTGGTTAATTTTGAATTTTTATATATATATATATATATATACATAATTTTTTATAAATCTCACCAGCAAATCCTTTAGAAATCTTTTATCAACGATGGAACAATTTTTTAAAAAGTTGTAATAAAACTAGTAAGATTGGTTCTCGTGAAAAAATGAAACAAATTTAATTTTAGTCACTCTGCCTCTTAATTAATCTTAATTAATCACTCTGCCTCTAAACATCTATTTTATTTATTAAAAATATTCTATTTCTAATATTAAATAAAAATCTGTTTCATAATGGAAAAAAATTATATTTCTAATATTGAATAAAAATCTGTTTCATAATGAGAAAAAAATATTCTATTTCTAATATGAAATAAATAAATAAAAATTCGTCGTTTTTTATGTAGCAGTCATTTTCGAGTAGCATCGTCCACTAACGTTCGATAGGTTTGATTTAAATTCGGACTAGCAGAAGGACAAACAGAAGATGGAAATTCTGTCGGCGTCTCCACGGGGTCTGAATAGCAATTTTTTTCCTGAAACGTTTAGAACGACAATTCTATTGGACATTCTTCGGGTACTTGGTGGAGGTTCGAATCGTGGCGCGAACGATTGGCTTGTCTACGCGTGGGCATCCAGTAGCGACGCATGTGGCGACGACAAGTGAATTCAGCATGGGTCGCTCGTATTTCTCCTTCGGAACGTGACTTTATTTCCGTCGGGGAAGGCCGGTTGCTGGCCCACGCGGCCTCGTGATCGCCATTTCAACTCCTGGCCGTTTTACTATGCTGCTTTCGGGAATCGCTGTCCACGAATGTGCTCAGAAAACAGCTGCCGAATAATACAAACACTATTCGAACCAGACTTGATTCTCAAAACGCTCAAATTTTCATTGTAAAATATTTTGTGAGTGACTGCCAATTAAATGAAATCGGTATTGCACGTAATTATTCATTTTCCACGGAGTTTAAAATTAATTACACCGCGCTATTCGAACCAGACTTGATTTTAAAAATGTTCAAATTTTCATTGTAAAATATTTTGGGGGTTTGGAGTGACTCCCAATTAAATGAAATCGGTATTGCACATAATTATTCATTTTCCACGGAGTTTAAAATTAATTACACCGCGCTATTCGAACCAGACTTGATTTTAAAATTGTTCAAATTTTCATTGTAAAATATTTTGGAGGTTTGGAGTGACTGCCAATTAAATGAAATCGGTATTGCACCGCCCCTAAAGCATTATTAGATCTTGTAGAACGCTGAATAATAATAGTAACCCTGCTCCATCATTTGTCATAGCTTCCACAAAACAATTATTCATTTTCCACGAAGTTTAAACTTAGTTACACCGCGAACATGTCAGTCCGCAATTAATAATTCAGCCACGTGGTCCAGCAATTTTCGTTTCCCTCGTTCTAGACACTATTTTAATCTTTTGTGTAAATAATAATTAATAGCAATTGTCAAGATAAGTAATAGAAAACTTTTTTTATTAAAATGTAGATCACTTAATGTTTTTCAAAAAAAATTTCGGATCGAACCTTTGCGCCGATAAAAAATTAAAAATTAAAATTAAAATTTCAAACTTTGATAATTATTCAGGATATTACAAATTTTTATTAATTTTTATTTAATATCAAACTTCGATAATTATTCCTTTGAGTATAGTGTATGAGTATTTGTATATTGAGTATTTGAACATAGTGCAAGAACTTAACTGGTGCACTACCATGCACCTAGATAAATACTGCAGAATCGTCGATGCACAATTTCTATTAATGATAGATAGAGTCACATTGACTCAACTATTTGTGGATCATTGTCCCATCTCTGTAATTGTTTGTCAACACGATTTTCCGCGAATGGTGCACTCACCGTTGCGATTCTATTAGATAAAAGCCGCATATCTGTCAATATAAAGCGACCCGTATATTTATGTATATTTACGAGGCTACATATCCATCTTCGCGTTGGTTCCTTCGCGGGAGCACGGATTCGCGTTAAAAATAACTCCCATTAATCACTCTTACGTGTTCCGTATGTTTGTTCCTGCAACGCCGGCTGACAGGAACCAACCTATTCATATTCGACTCTCCCGGTCTGCCATGGCTGGCTTTATTTTCGATTTTGTCCCCGCGGTGGCTTCAAAGCCGCTCGAAACATTAACCGTGCCCAACCAGCTCCATTCAAACGCGCCCCTGCTCGTCCGATTTTTAATGATTTCTCCGCTGCGCTTCACTGAAACATTCGCAAAGGATTTTCTAACTGAGAACACTCGCATTAATGCTTGGCTCTCTTCTCTGTTGATAACTGCACTCTTTATTTATATCGCAATTTGTTTAAACTTTTTTTTTAATTTTAAACTTAGCTACTGCGAAGCACTCGTCTATCTCTTTTTTTATCTTATTATTTATATTATTATTATTATATATAATAATATTCTAAATATTATTATATATATTATAAATATTATTATATATATTATAAATATTATTATATATATATTATAAATACTATTATATATATTATAAATATTATTATATATATTATAATATTATAAATATTATATATATATATTGTATATATTACAAATATTATTATATATATTATAATATTATAAATATTATCATATATATTGTAAATTTATACATATACACGAAGCCACAGTTCACGAGTATAAATATTATTATATATATTATAATATTATAAATATTATTGTATATATTATAAATATTTTTATAAATATTATTATATATATATATATATATATTATAAATATTATTATATATATATTATAAATATATATACACGAAGCCACAGTTCATAAATCAAAGTAAAGAACATTAACCATTTAAAAATCATAGCGAAACCATGTTTTTATTGGAAACAAATATTAATCGATCGATAACCGAGCCTCTCGAGTCGATTAGTCTCGATTAATGTACCGAGGGCATGGGCCCCCTTGCATGTTTAAAGAAAATCGATCCTCCAACGAATTATCATTCCGCCTCGCGAATATTAATAAGATTCAGTAGTTTATTGAACCCGTTGGCCAAACCTCGCTCTGGGATTTTCCAGCTATTTCCATTTTCCGTGGCTAGAGGAGAGTGCGACGATGCCCGTCCGATAGTGAACGACCGATAATCCTGGAATACGAACCGGCAGAAGCTGAAATTATTTCGGCTATATCCGCGCGGATTAACCTTTTATCGCGCACCCTGAATTTTTCTCGAGGCGAGCTGCTTACGAATTATTTATTGCGTCGACTGTGCTCTTATCATCCTTGTTAATCCATCGGTATAATCTTTTTCGACCCCGCCTACTGACACCGTCTTCGGACGAGAAACTTCCTGAAGATTTTCGAATTTCCCTGGCGGAAATACCGTTGCTCTTATTCAGTTTTTTTTTTAAATTGGAAAAGTGTCAAACTGGTGACTGAAATTAATTTTGTTTCACTTTTTGACGAGAACCAACTTTACTAGTTTTATTAAAATTTCTTTGGAACAATCTTCCGAGCGTAGAATTTTGTTGAAAATATTTTTAAAAAATTGTTCCATCGCTGATAAAAGATTTTTAAATTATTTTCTGGTGAGATTTATAAAAAAATTATTTATATGTAAAAGAAGTTTAATATTAAACTCAAATAATAATGAATTTTTTGTGTGTGTGTGTATATATATATATATATATATATATATATATATATATATATATAATATTAACCTTAAATAATATTCAAATTTCTATAAAAAAATTTCATATAAAAAATTCAATTTTAACCTCAATAATATTAAATTTTCTACATTTCCAATTTTTTATTTTTATATAAAAATTTTCAAAATAAATTTTCAAAAATTATTTGCTCAAAATAAGTTATTATTATTAATTATTTTATTAAATATTTACTATATAAAAATCAATTAATTTAATATAGAAATATATGCACAACCCTTCTTTCCACCCTCGATATTTCTTTCTAATTTCATGGACTGTGTATACGTAGTACGTCTTTATTTAAAAGCACCCCTTCTCTCGCCTGCACCGCTTTTAAAATTATGTTCCACCGCTACTAGCATTTTTGTAAAATTGTACAGCTCACTACTTGAGCAGAGGAAAGTAGGGAATTCTTTTTGTAGAAGCACTTCCACCCTCGTCACAATATTTCTGAAAGCCCATTTTCATCCCCGTGTTTTTAATTATTTTTTAACAGAGACCTACAACACTGGCGCGGAAGTTTTTTCTGTTAAGATTGATTTTCCCCCTTATCGCAATTTCTTAAAACACGAAACGATCAATTAATCTTTCCCCTAATTAACGATGGTCGTTGGAAAGAGGATGCTTTTATTACAGTCTCGATCCATCACTACCCCCTTTTTGCTCCAGCATACAACCGATGCATCAGAGAGACCGTTCCTCGAGATATCCGAATTTCGTTGCGAAGAAAATAATAACATTTATGAACTCGCCTTGACGATTCAATTGTAAGTTTGTCAGGCGCCATGACAGGGGTAGAAGATATTTCCCGGGCGTATTAGAAAGTCTCGGAAAATAAGATAATAACCTCGGTTTATTAAATCGTCCCAATGACTTAATTGGATGAAAGTCAGACCAGTGACGAGTACCTGGAAGAGATTATTCGAGATGAATATCAGAGACCTATCTCGGGAAAACAATATAATAAACTTTATCAAATTAACTTCGCTGTTAGTCAATTTATCGTTAAATCCTTCCGTGATGCTCGCGTTCAAATTTTATCAAGAAACGACACTCTTATTAAATAAGAAAATAATTTTTTACATAAATAAAATTTTTTATATAAAAATTCAATATTAAATTTTTATATAAATACATTTTTTATATAAAAATTCAATATTAACCTGAAATGATATTAAATGTTTCATAAGAAATCAATATATAAATTTTTATCTGTTAAATTAGACTCTGCGAAACAGTAAATTACAATAAATGTAACATGATATATTAACAATAACAATAACAAATGATGTAACATGATGTAATTCAGACCAACAAAGTTGCATAAAAAGCTGCCAGAAACTTTCTCGATTTCCACAAAGTTACCATAAACATCTCGTATCTCGTTCCTCGGGAACAATTTCAAAAAACCGCTACTCAAAACTACCCCCGGGGGTGTGATAAAGGGCGAGGCGTTAAACCACAAAATCCAGAAGACAAAACAGAAAGAAAATCGAGTAAAAAGTACAGCAGAGCCGAGAAAAACAAACATAAAATGGCCGGGTGGTGCTGTTTGGCCAATTTTCCAGTCTGGCGAGCTTGGTAGCAAAAGAAAGGCCGCCATCGCGGAATTTCGTGGCAAGACATCGTTCAAAGTTCGCGTAGTATGTCCGAACAGAAGTGTCCACGTGTTTTCGGTCTCGGGGGCATCGATCACGTTGGCCTCGAGCGTTAAACACAATTTTCCGCAATCCCTGGACAGAGAACGAGAGAGTAAAATAGTGTCAGATGCACGAAAAGTGTCGCACAATGGTCCCGAAGCCCAAAAACGTGGCCAAAACCTCAAGACGATCCTGGATTAAATTGAAAATTTGTGATAGCATGTTTTCGAGGTCCCTGATTACGAATCTGAACTTATAATTTCTAAAAAAAAATGGCCGACTCAATATGGCGGACGGGTATTTTAAAAAATAATTCGATTTCTATAAAAATGGGTGAAACAATGTTTTTGGGATCTCTGATTACGAATCTGAACTTATAATTTTGAAAAACAAAATGGCTGACGGGTGTTTGAAAAAATGATTCGATGATTACGAATTTGAATTGTAAAATTTGATGGGACAGTAAGGTTGATTCAAATATGGCGATATTTGCAATGGAGGTATTAGGCGATAAATAAATCTTTTGATTTTGAAATTGAAATTTCTTTTTAACTTATTACTAGACTAATTCGATAAACGCAATTTAATTATAGGTGTATTAAAGTTTTATACAAAAGGATTTTGTTTACTGAAACCATGAGTGGAGCTTAGAACAATCAACCTTCCTCTTTATAATGAGCCCTCACAAGCCTAACATGTTTCACTTGTTTTTCTAGTAATATTCTAGTAATATTCTAGTAATATTCTAGTAATGTTCTAGTAATGTTCTAGTAATATTCTAGTAATATTCTAGCAATATTCCAGTAATATTCCAGTAATATTGTAGCAATATTCTAGTAATATTCTAGCAATATTCCAGTAATATTCCAGTAATATTCTAGTAATATTCCAGTAATATTCCAGTAATATTCTAGTAATATTCTAGTAATATTATAGTAATATTCTGCCTATCCCTTGCCCCCTTAAATCGAGGAGCTCTCCTGTCAGCCCTGAGGAAGAGTAGAGGGACGATCCCACGTAGCCAGGAACCCGTCGATAGCGAAGTCTGGTCAATTGGTGTGAACGTACTCTGTGAACGCGTCCATTCTGGCTCGCAGCTTGGGAAGAGCCCCATTAGAAACGTTCCACTGGCAGCGGGCCATCCATTAATACGAATTAGAGTATTTAACTTGGTGAACGACGAGACTCGGAGAGAAAGAGAGACGATAGGACGCTACAGGGACAGGAGGAGGAACAAGCGAGAAAGAGGAAGCCGAGGGACAAAGGGGACGGGAATGGAAACGGTTGAATCGTGGCGGAAACAAATTGGCTGAATTGCGATGAAACGTTACGGGGAGCTATGAAAATATATCTATGAAAATTCTGTCTACTGTCATGTCCGGTGGTCCAACCATTAATAAAATTGATAATCAATAAAAAAATCTATGAATTCAATATTTTTGAATAATATAATAATTAGTATGAATTAATATTAATAAAAGAATCTATGAATTCAATATTTTTGAATAATAATTAATATTAATCCCTCATAGTGTTGCGCAGTGTAATAGAATTCTAATACTAATATTAATCATAATATTAAAAATATTGAAAATATTGAAACACTATCAGAATGTAAACAAAAAACCATACCGTTCCATTTAAAAAAACAGAGTTGACCTTCGTATCTCCTTGACGCAACTGATTCAACAGCTACATAAAAATTTATAAAAATGACTAACTAACAAATTAAACAAAAAATATATTCTAACACGTATTATTCGAGAAGAGATTATTTTATAATATTTTTTAGTTCAAACCTCATTTCAATATCTCAAACGGTTCAAAAGTTATGCACTAAAATGTCCCAATATTTTTCGATCTGGTCCACTATGTGGCTCCTAGCACGAACCCGTGAATTGTTTAATAATATCGAGGCCGGACTCACGAGCGAGGTTCTCATAGTTGAGACAACTGGGAAACGAGTCGAATTCGAGGCTCCGAGAGAGCCAGCACGGTCGCCGCGCCTCGTATCGAGTAATATGACGGAATTGCAGCTCGTTGCAATCATTAAGCTCTTCACCGGCCGGCTGTAATTTATTTCGCCGTCTAATAAAAGTCGTCAAGGAATCCCCGATAGGATTGCCGACGATTGCGCCTGGTGAATTGCGCCTAATCCCGACAGATCGAAGACGAGCCACTTCCTCCCTCGTTATTCCTCGCTTCCCCTCTGATCCAGGCCCTCGACCGAGTAACGCGTTAGTTGATCTTTCTGTTCCTCTATCATGATGATCTACAACCGGGTTGCTACAGTTGGGGATTCACCTGGGATCCAGATGTGCACATAGTTCCTGACTTGTTAGGGTGTAGACATTGCAAACATTGTTGCCGGAATCTTGATTCGAGAACTCGGAATGCTAGCTAGGTTGCTGAGGACCTGGGTCATCATCATATGGCAAATACAGATGGTCCAAGAAGTGGGTCATGTGATTATGACTTGTGGACTTTGATAGGACTTCGAGGACCTAGCTAATTTTGAGATTGGGGATTTTGAAAACTGATTACCAAGTACTTGGACACCTGTAGAATTCGACATTGATAGTTATTATTTGAGGACATACCGAGAAGGGACTTTGAGGACCTAGGAGATTCGATAGCTATTATTTGGAAACATACCTAGAAGGGACTTCGAGGACCTACCTAGTTTTGAGACTGGGGATTTTGAAAACTGATTACACAAGTACTTGGACACTTGTAGAATCCAACATTAATAGCTATTATTTGAAAACATACCTAGAAGGGACTTTGAGGGCCTAGGAGATTTGATAGCTATTATTTAAAGACATACTTAGAAGGGACTTCGAGGACCTAGCTAGTTTTGAGACTGTGGATTTTGAAGACTGATTACACAAGTAGTTGAACATCTGTAGAATCCAACATTGATAGATATTATTTGGAGACATACCTAGAAAGGACTTCGAGGACCTAGCTGATTTTGAGACTGTGGATTTCGAAAACTGATTACACAAGTACTTGGACACCTGTAGAATCAAACATTGATAGTTATTATTTGGAGACATACCTAGCAGGAACTTTGAGGATCTAGCTGGTTTCATAGATATTATTTGAAGACACTTCTAGAAGGGACTTCAAGGACCTAGCTGATTTGATAGCTATTATTTAAAGACATACCTAGTTAAACTCCTCAGCAACCTTGAATCTGACCTCCGAAACTCCGACTCGAAATACTTAGAAGTCAGCATTAGTCCAATACTCAAGAATCCCGCTAATCTTATAATTCAAGTATAATTTAAGGATTTGAAGCAGCACAATTCAGGATCCCCCCTAATTGCAGTCATCCCCAGTCTCTCAGCCGGCTATCTCAGTCCCGCTACCTGGAAGATATCTAAACGTTTCAGCGCGCAGACACACGCATTAGCATTCACGTCCCACGTCCTCCTCGTGCGCTTTCTTCGGGCGTATTGCGCGTATAATTGCACTCTCATTTTCGTCTGCAAATTCAGCGCGGCTCAGACAATAAGCGGCTTTCGCTATCTTTCTATGATGCTTGTTCTATCCCAGAGTCCTTCCTCCTCCCCGACCGTCGTTTCATGTCTCCGCCCTACGTCGTCTGTCCCTTTCCCGCCTCCCTGCTCTGTCTCTCCGGGGTCGTCCGCTATTGATTCCAGGTTTATTCTTGGCGGCTCGGTCGCTTTACCGTCGTCAAAACATCCAGAGCACAGGGGAGGCGTTTCAGATCCCCAGACTCGGCGCTAAAATCCATCTTGTTGGTCCCTGACCACGCGCCTCGCCCACCCTAACTTCTTTTCCATCGCTTTTGTTTCAAAGACGACGCCGAACTTGGCCGGAAACTCAAAGACTAGACTGTGCTAGACTTAGACAGCTTGCTAGGCTCCAGGACACTAAACTGACGGGATACCCAAGTGCCTGAGTGCTTTAATGTCTAGATGCCTTAGTTCCAAAGTACCCAATACTCCAGGTTTCTTTCATACCTTAATTATTATTCTAAATATCTAAATCCTTAGGTATCTGGACGCTTATATGCCTAGCTCCGGAGATATCCAAGTTCCTAGATACTCCAGTCTTTATATTTTCAAGTGCCTGAGTGCTTTAATGTCTAAATGCTAGACTGTGCTAGCCTTAGACAGCTTCAACGCTTGCTAGGCTCCACGACACTAAATTGACTGGATACCCAAGCGCCTGAGTGCTTCAACGTCTAGGTACCTGAGTTCCAAAGTACCCAATGCTCTAGATTTCTTTGATACCTTAGTCAATACTCTCTAAGTAACCAAACCCTTAGGTATCTGGGCGCTTATATACCTAGCTAGTTCCTAGATACTCCAGTCCTTATATATTCGAGTGCCTAGATACCCTAATCTCTAAACACACAAGCCTTTACACACCAGAATTGTATAGCTTTCGTTATGCAACTCCACCGTATAGGAACTTCACGTTTAAAGACGAGAGTGTCTAGACACTCGAAAATATAATCATCCAACTACCTAAGGATTCTAATATTTAGGAAATCAACGAACACACGAAAGAAGTGTATTTATACAACGAACACTTTACTCACTAAGATACGGAAATCCTAAACAAGTAAAGTGTCTCGAGTTGCACAGATCGCCACTCGTCATCGGTTTTCCAGGGCACCGGTCAAGTTCAGGTCAGCAAACTGGCTCGACTTATGTCGCGTACGCTACTGGGCTTCGCCTGGTATTACACCCCGAGCGTAAACGTTGCATCAGTTTTCCGTGTGACCGAGCACGATCGCCGCGAGTTCCGCCATCCCCGTCGGTTTTACGGTCGCCTGGAAATCGTAACGCGGCTTTATTTGCGTGTGCCGGTTTAGGTCCGTCGGGCACAGACTAAGGTCCTCCACGACGGAATAAATTCCCATTTCCTAAAAGTAACTGAGC
Source organism: Lasioglossum zephyrum (assembly GCA_028455615.1). Taxonomy (NCBI): domain Eukaryota; kingdom Metazoa; phylum Arthropoda; class Insecta; order Hymenoptera; family Halictidae; genus Lasioglossum; species Lasioglossum zephyrum. The sequence goes on along the minus strand of CM052320.1, from coordinate 490,232 downwards.
ACCGTGACGTTAATAAATTAGCATCGCAAGCACGCGCTAAATTTCCATTTAACGAGCCGGTTAATAGGGCCGACTTGTTACCGACACTGTGTTGTTGCAGCAATTAAACGCCATGAGATGATACCCTTTGATCTACCTTTTGTATGTGGGGGAACCGGTAGAACCCATGGGGTGCCTTAAAACCCCACGCCCAAGGACACCCAAGTTCTTGGGGTCCTTTTTCTGTCCCTTAGGAGGCTACTCCTGCCCCCAGACCCTCTTTCTAAATAGTAAGGGGATAGTGGTAGCTTGGACCACACCTGTTCTTTGCTCATGCCCTCTGATCTACCTTTTTTTATGTGGGGGAACTGGTAGAACCCATGAGGTGCCTTAAAACCACACTCAAGGACTCCCAAGTTCTTGGGGTCATTTTTCTCTCCCTTAGGAGGCTAATCCTGCCCCCCGACCTCCATTCCGCATACGAAGGGGGTAGTGGTAGCTTAGACCACATCAAATTCCTCGATCAGGAGTTCTATTCTCTTTCATTCAACTTCGTTTCCAGCTGGAACACGTATGTAGATGAGGACCTGTCTTCTAGAATAGTCGACGTCGTCGTTGAGCAATTAACGCTTCCTTCCACGCCGGAGCTTTTAACCGACCACGTATTGCAATTTGTGACAGTGATTACGCCGCGGTCGTATTCGCGTTATCTATGTCGGATGGTAATTGAGCTATTACCAGGAGGTGTGTCGCCGGGAGCACGAAATGCATGGTGGGAAGCTAGATAGTCTGCTACCTGCGCATTAGGAGCTATAATCACCTGGGATGTGCATTGGTTTCTGGAATTTGGAGCTTGGGGAGAGCTGGATATTTTGGTGTCCAAGTATTTTGTGTTTAGGCGTGTCGAATATACAGGGTGTCTCAAAATTCCTTCAACATTCTTAAGTTGGAGGTTCTTGAGTTCATTTGAAGCACCATTTTCCTTTGCAAAAATAGTTAAAACACAGAAAAACACAGTTTCAACCCCTTTTCACCCCATTAGGACTTCTTTATTATATACATAGATTCACTGTGTTCTAGCTATGCCTTTTATCATTCAAAGCTGGTTTTACGACGGAACAGCAAGTAAACTTTCTATGTAGCAACTAAGCTATCCAAAAATGAGAGATCATCCAATTCTTCTCACGTCAGAAAGCGCCTCCCAAGTTAAGTTTCCAGCACTCGAAGTAAGCGATGTGCGAGGAGCGTGAGCTCCGCCGGGAATTCGCGTCCCGGAGACGGCTCTTTCGCAAAGTCCTTGAATATGTTCATAAACTCCGGCAACGCGGGTTTAATTTCTGCGGCTGTCCGAGCGTATTAGTTAGTCGGCTCGCGTCGCTAGCGTGTCTCGTCTCGCCAGGGGATGTGACACGATTGCGCTCCGCGTGAAACGTTGCGGATGCGCGGCGCATTCTAGTCGAATTATAAGCTACATGGGGAAGACGTCTGTGATCCCGACACGCCTCTTGACGCCGAGCGAAGCCAATCTCAGATTTTCGTAGCACGATACACTGGGAACACGTACCACATACCTACAACCTCCAACCTCTCTGGCCGTGATACAATATTCGGGTGTCTGGTCACGTTATCGACGCGTTATTTCGCCACCGTGATAGCTGGACTGTGGCCACCATACATTTATGGCAAACCGCGTTATCTACGGACCGACGCGTTGGAAAATTTGTTTAGAATTGCGCTGGGCTTCCCTTTATCTGGACGTGCACGTTTCGATGCATTTTCCAACCGCCGGGAACTTGCAAATTATGGATTTTTTTAAAAACATCAAGGTTTCCGTGGTGTGACAGAAATTAGGAAGTTGGTCTTTCGAATAATCGCGAATTAATAGGAATAACACGGGACAGTAGATCTGAATATATTAATATTATTAAGGTGGTTGGGAACCCACCTTTATTCTAAACTGTAGGCCCCGTTGCGAAATAATTCTCACATAAGAATTCAAAAAGCGACGTTAAATAATAAAAAAATATATTAATATTAGTTTTCTGTAATAATAGGAATTACAATCGAAAACTAGCCATGTAGGAACTACACGAATTCAAATTGTAAAGGGTTTCTCTGTAAACTTGTCCATAGAAAGTGGAATTATACCCGTGAAACTAGCAAGTTAGTAATTTACACGAATTCTGATTGTAAATGGTTTCCGACTCAACTTTTCCATAGAAACAGGAACTATAGTTGTAAACCAGCAAGTTATTTTGCGAAGCGATGAGATAATAGTTTCACGGCGGCATTATTAAAGGAAAGTTGTTAGGTACCCCGTCGCATACCACGCACATCGAGGAGCCTGCTAATAGGCTTCCGGTAAGCAAAGCGTTAATATGCACAGGGTGATCACCACAATTTCTTGGAACGGAATCCTCTCTCTCTCTCTGTCTCACTTCAAAAGACTCCTACGCTATTCTCGAATCACCCACCTCGACAATATTCAACCGTATCCTGTCTGCATATATTCTCTCTAAAATGGTTAAAGTTCAGGCGCATTAGTTTCGATATAATCCGACCGAGATGTGAACAGTTTACCATACATTATTGATCTTTCGGCAATCAACCCTTGTGCAACTCTCAGATGCCAGTTTATTATATTTTCCTACTATGTCCTTATTATCTATTGGCTAATGGATGTGTAAGGGTGTTTCCTAAAAACAGAAGTAGAGCTGGTCCATTGTACGATGTTGTGCAAAAATATTGTGCAATAATATTGTGCAATAATATTGTGCAATTATATTGTGCAATAATATTGTGCAATTATACTGTGCAATAATATTGTGCAATTATATTGTGCAATAATATTGTGCAATTATATTGTGCAATTGTTAAAATAGGACCCAAGAAAACCTGGTTCCCAGGACCCGATAGAAGGTAGCACGAACGCCGACCTTACAAGAAACAATTTAAACAATCCAGCGTCGGATGGCGCACACGTAATTTCCGGACACTTCTCGGCTTGCAAAGTGCCCGGACGTGTAGCGCTCGGTTACAAACAAAGTGCTTTGATCGTTCGTGTTGCTCGTCCAGCGTGAAGAACTCCGTAGATGAACGCTAAAAAAAGGCGTGTCCGCTCGCGAGAGCATCAAAGACGAGGAGAGAACTCGACCCCGGTGTTTCTCGTATGGCAACTCGCCGTGTAAAAATCTTTTTATCGCTGCGACGGGGAAGAATTCCCTTGAATCCCATTAGATCGTTCATTCAGCGAACGGAAGCCATTTCACGACGGCCGGCCCCCGCTGACTTGCACCTAGCAAGTTGCAGCTCTCGCCCCTTTGGCCGGCAACGGAATCCCCGCTTAACAATGCATCTAGACGCCGTTACGTCATCGGGTTTTAGCATCCCGCGTCGGCGTTGCGTCACCGGAGCGTCAGAAGCGTTATACGTCAATACGAGGCGTCTCCGCTTCCTCTGCCAATGGCGGAAACGCGAAAAGTTTCGCACATCGGGTTCGCCAGTCCCTCCCGCGTTCGTCCCGGTCACTGCCTCTGATCTGGTCCAACCTCGACCGGTAAGGGGCTCCCTGCATTATCCATGGCTCCGTCGATAACGTGCCCGGATCCGTTTTGAATAAAAATTTCCCTAGACGGATCGTGAATCTAGTCACTCAAACATCTAGGGGAAACTAGAACCTACGAAATTGAGGATATAGGCACCTCGAAGATCCTCGACAATCGCTGATCACAAATATTGAGCATCTCCAGAATCTGATCACTCAAAAATCTAGGGGAAACTAGAACCTACGAACTTGAGGATCTAGGCACTTGGGTTCCTAGCAGATCCTCGACAATCGTAGATCACAAATATTGAGCATCTCAAGAATCTAATCGCTAAAAAATCCAGGGGAAACCAGAACCTACAAATTTGGGTATCTAGGCACTTGGGTTCCTAGCAGATCCTCTACAATCGCGAATTACAAACGTTCAGCATCCCGCGAGACTCTAATTCGGGAGTACTCAAAATTTTCACCACGCTATGGGCTATTTTCTGCCACCGACCTCCATGATGGCAGAGTGCCAATTTTTTTCATGTATTTCTCTGTTTTATACCCGATAACTGTTCCTGTTGAGAGATGACACTCTAATTGCTGAGTTTAACGGCGTTGCTCTCAAGTAAACGTGGTTGATGATGGCTGTTGGAACTCTCCCCTTTTGCGAGTCTGTAAGTAGTCTTGCTGGCTTCTTTGGTATCTAGGAATTCCAAGCTCCAGAGATGTAGATATGAACACTGAAGGGGAATCTAACTACTTGATCATATAGGCTGTTTGGCGCCTAAGAATTCTCATTAAGACACCCTACTAGCCTGATTCCTACAAGAATATCACTCTCCCTATCAATACACGAACTCTTAAAATCATCGGTTTAGGGGATCGCCAGTCCTGTCAACACTCCCTACTACAGTTTCGCACGCGACACACCGGTAAAACCTAGGAAACTGCTATCGACACGGTCTACTGCCCCTGTTGGGGAAGCGTGCTACGAGTGATCCCGCTCGGCCGGTTTCCGTCTAACAAAAAGGCAGGAAACAGTTAAACCGGTTGTTAGCCGATCATTAACTACTCTTCCCTTCTAGATCCAAGAACTTAAAAAAAACTGTAAAATCCCGTTGTAAAAAATACAATACATATTATCATATGGCCGTGGAAAATTATGAATATCAAGATGATGAATCCGATAGATGAATATCAGTTGAGCATCAACGGTTAGGAACACGGAGCTGTTCCAAACTGATCTAGACTCTTCCCTTCCAGATCCAAGAACTTCAAAAAAACTATAAAATCCAGTTGTAAAAAATACAATCCATATTACCAAATGCCTTGGAAAACGATGAATATTGAGTTGATGAATAGGTGAACATCAGTTGAGCACCAAGGGTTAGGATCACGGAGCTGTTCCAAACTGATCTAGACTTTTCCCTTCCACATCCAAGAATTAAAAAAAAATACTGTAAAATCCAGTTGTAAAAAATACAATAAATATTACCGAATGCCTTGGAAAATTATGAATATCGAGGTGATGGATAGGTGAACATCAGTTGAGCATCAACGGTTAGGTTAGGTTAGAACTTCAAAGAAACTGTAAAATCCAGTTGTAAAAAATACAATTCATATTACCAAATGCCTTGGAAAATGATGAATATCGAGTTGATGGATAGGTGAACATCAGTTGAGCATCAAGGGTTAGGAACGCGGAGCTGTTCCAAACTGATCTAGGCAGAATCTAGGCTCCTTTGAACGGCGTTATTCCTGCTGAACAAAGGGGTATTCGCTGGGAACTGGGTTAACCCGATGACACACAGAGTCGGCGTCTGTTAATTGGGTCGTGGGATCGCATCCGTTCCTTCATGCGCTCTATCTCCACCGATGAATCCACTCGGCGCTGAGATAAGACGCGAGAGGAAAGAATCGCAACGATTCCTTCTTGGAGACCTGATGTGCGTTCGCCTATTCAGAGTCCCTCCTTTCATTCTTCGCGCGTCTTTCTGTCGGCCGAGGGAGATTCCCTCAGGTCCATTGTTTTCGTCCCTTTTCCCTCGGCCAGCTTCTCCTTTATTTTTCTCCGTCGGCAGGCTCGTTAGACCCCTTCTTCTTCTCCTTGTTCGTCGATCCTCCGGGGCTCTTCACGATGGAAAACTCGCCAGGACGACGTGTCGCTTTCGGCTTCCTCTCTCCCCGATCGTGGGAAAACGGGGACTCGCTTTATTTTCCTTTTCCTTCTATTTTTCTGCGTCGAAACGCGCGCACGGGCTCTTCTGTTGGCGGACCTTTGTGCTCGTGGAGAATGCGCTCGCTGATTATGTGCTCTGGTCTGGACTCGGCCCCTATTTCTCGCCCGGACGAGGACTTGATTGGGTGTTGAACCGATTTCGACGAATGCTCGCGCTTAGGGTTTTGCGCCCGGGAACGGCCAAGCTGAGGAAGCTCGGTGATTGAGAGGATTGTGTGGAGGGTGGCTAAATTGTTTGAGAACCGAGTGTCTGGATGTAGCCAGTCTACTCTGTGTCTATTGAGCGGCTGAATTTGTTGTGTAGGCACGAAGGTGTTTCGACAATCGAGTCTCGACCATGAAGAGAAGTAGATTATCTTCTTGGTCCAATCAATTGATCAAATGCCATAGTCATTCTTGGACGAAAAGGTCCTTGACCCATTTTTGAATGGATAAAAGTCAAGATTGTAAAAAGTGTAAATGTTTTTAGCACCTTCAGTAATTAACACCTAATGGAAGAATCAGAAAATGCATGATACTATTTCTCCACAGCAGTGCTCATTGAATAAGTTTACTCAGCCAAAAGCGAAACGAAGCTAACCTAGTAACGTCGCCGGGCTTCGTGCGGATTAGAGGAGCTCGTTTCGTTTAACAGAGGTTAAGGAGAACTTAGGGCAGAACGTGGCTCGTTTCAACGAGCTCCAATCCTGGAATCCTTTCGGTCCAATCTGTCGGATCCTAACTCGAAAGTGTATTTCGATCCGTTCCTTGAGGATTCCAATTCGAATTGATCGTTTAATATCGCGTACGTCCGAAGCGATTCCCACGTCGGATGTCCAGCCGTAGTAGTCCGTGCCGTGAAAGTTTAAGCAGAAACGATTTTCAGTAGCGGCCGTAAATAAGAAACGAGCAACGGACCGGCACGCCGAACGGGAATTGAGTTTTCAGAAAAATGGCATGGCAAGCGTAACAAATGGTCGGCCGCGAAACTTCCCGTCTTGCTGCTTCGAGGCATCCGGCATTCTCTCTCCATGGTATTTCGGAAGAATCAGGAAAGACAGCTTGGGTACTGGACGAACCCATCTGTAATCTGTCTCGCGAGACCTGTGCCCAGAGAGATGGGTTGCTTCTATTGTGGTCGATGAAAAATCGGTGCCATTTCTGGACTCGAGGGTCTACGAGTTTCTTGGTCTGTGTTTGAAAATGATTCTTGCTGTGGTTGCTTGGAAAAGGCTGATATTGCTTCGGGAATTTAGGAATTTTGGGGTATAGGTGCTTTGAGATGTAGGAACTCAAGGACCTAGGCACTTGGGGACACAAGTATTCGAAAATGCAGGGTCTTGGGAATGTCTAGGCACTCATCTAGGCACTCGGGAATGTAGGAACTTAAGGACCTAGGCACTCGGGAGTCTAGGCACTTGGGAACCGAGGCATTCGGGAGCCTAGGTACTGGGGGACCTAAATATTCAGAAATGCAGGGTCTTGAATCAGAGGCATGATGCCTCGCAGCCGCATCGAGCGGTATTAATAATCCGGGAATGGAGCTTTTAACTGATTACCAGCGTATCGTTTCAAGCTTCGCTCGGTTCGGCAACAGTACTGCATTTCGGAGAGTGGTAGGTGGATCGTAATCAACGTTTCGATCTCGGGAATCAAGAATGCGTTTCCACGATCGTGGATCAAGCTCGGGAACAAAGAATCCATTCACCGAGGCGAAAGAAACGCCGAACAACCTCGCCGATGGTTTACCTCGCCGATGGTTTTTCTTCGGATGTCTGGCCGAGCGGCGAGCAGAAGGGGGCGCGCGACGGTTTTCTAGCATGTCGCTAATCGGTCCGCGTGCAACACGCGAAATGATTTAAGGCTTGTCCGCTCTCGATGCAGGCCTCTATCGAGCGTATTTAGTTGCGCGCCCCGCGGAATGCATGCGGGCACAAATCATCGGGTCTGTTCGCGCGTCACATCTGAAATGCAAAAATCGCGGCCGACGTTGTTTGTTCGGGAAACGAAATATTTATTTCCGACTTTCACTTATGCGAGATCGATCCGGACGTACTTGAGATTCTTTCGTTGGCATGCCACTCGCTTAGTGCCAGTTAGCTGTTCAACTGCTCGGATACTCAAATGGTTTATCGGTCATTTGAACTTCTAGCTACGGTGTATTTCTGCAGTCGAATTGCTTCATATTTGGATGGTTAAATGGTTAGGCCAACGGGCGTCTAGGTATTTCAATGATTCAGCTACTTGGGAGGGTATCTTCAAGAAACATAAGCCATTTGTAATTTCATTTCTTGATTCAATAATTATAACAGGGCAAATGTAATATATTGACACCCATTTTCGTTATAAATGCATCAAATCCACAGTCTAATAATGAGAGACAGCCCCTTAATAAAATCTCTACGCTATCTAAGGTAGAACTCCGAAGACTAAACAAACCGTTTCTCTTTTGCAGCACATGGTGCAGACAGGCATGGCTGCGCCCTACGGTGGGGGTGTCTTCCCCCCGCCGGTAAACGGCGTAGCGGGTGTCGTCGGGGCGGCTGGTGCAGCCGGTGAAGTAAAACCACCTCCACCAGTGCCCGTCAAAGAAGACAACACTGGTGCGCCCCAGCAGCCACCACCCAGTGGGCCTCAAGTACCACCACCAGCTGGTGCTCCACACCCGACAGCCCCCGGTGCACCAACCGCGGCTAGTTTCAGTCCGCCCCCACCTCCAAATGGCGTCGATCAACAGGCTATCGTAAGTACCTCTTCATCTACATCCTTCATTAAATTACGTCTGTTCCTCAAGGCTAGTCTTAAAGGAATGAAGAGCCAGTCCTTCATACTCTGTTAGCTTGAAAAGGGAGCCAAACTTTGAGCAAACATTTAATATGGTGCAAAGAGAAAACAGATTTAGATATGTTTTTCAGTGTTACACATGTACCTCGAACAATCACTTCATTGACCAGCCATGCTGCTAGGGTAGTCTCTTCAAGATCAGAGGCAATCATGTCCAAACAAGTGTTCCGATTGATACCCCAATTTTTCCTGCATGCGCGGCAATTTCAGCCTCAGTAACGTAACCTATTCGATGAAATAGGGTATCATGAGGACCCCGCCGTATCTTAAAAATTTATTAGCATACACATATGAAAAGTCCAAGGGGTTAATCTACCCTTACAACGTAAAGCAATTAATTAATTCAAGTCCCGCCAATAATATGGGTACACTTCCGCCAATTTAAATGCCTCAGCTAGCTAGGGCTCTGGTCCCTCTATTGCGTCACAGTAGATGCGCTCCTGTTTTGGCCTTGCATTCGCAAAAAATTGGGGCTTCAATCGGAACACTGGTCCAAACTCTCCTCGCCAAAGCACACACGGAGTGAAATATTGACTGTAGACTTTCAATGTACATCCCCATCATCGTTTCAAAGAAGCTCGCCTAACTGACGCGCCCGGGGCCGATACGAGAGCTGCTCGTTGACATTCCCGGTGCACTTGACAGAGAGAGGGGTCCGGGGCGAGTGCCTGCTCTTCCGGCGGATGCGCCGTTGGAACACGACCCCGTAAAACCGAGGTCACGCCGCGTTGATTGCCCACTCGAATCGCTGCACCGAAACCGCAGTGGCATCGTGTCACAGTGTCGCGGCCGGAATTCTTTGTTCCCGCGTGTCCCCTGTCGCCTCGTCTTTGTTCGCTCGAAATCGCGGTTCGTACCGAATCGGGTTTTCGCAGCTACGAACATCGAACGGAAGCCCGATAGAAACACGCCCGACGGTTTGTGTTGCCGTCGACGCGACGGATCGAGGGAGGCCCCCGGGTCACGTACGATCTCACGTCGCTTCGATCATTCCAGCCACGTACGCGTCGAAAAACAGAGACCGGAGAGAGGTCCAACGCGATTACGAGAAAGTCGACCTCGAGGAAAGTGTTTCCAATCCTGAAGAGACAGCTTGGGATTCGGGGTAGCGATCGGAACGATACACTTTCTGATCGATTGCCTCTGTAATAGAGAGCTCGATTCGTCCTTGACCTTTGAGAAGATTAAATTTCAACTTTGAATGATTCAAGTTAGGAGTCTGGGGAGTCGGGGACCTATCAGCATTTTGAAATTTAAGATCTTGGGAACGTGGGACCTAGACACTGAGGGGGACCCAGTTAAACCCATTCGGAGATATAGGCACTCGAAAACTCAAGCATTTAGAAATGTAGGCACTCGGGGACCCAAGCATTTGGAAATATAGGCACTCAAAACTCCACGCAGTTGGAAATATAGGCACTCGGGCACCTAGGCCCTTTGGGACCTAAGCATTCGGAAATCTAGACACTTAAAACTCCGTGCAGTTGGAAATGTAGGCACTCGGGGACCTACGCACTCCGAGACCTAAGCATTCGGAAATCTAGGCACTCGACAACTCAAGCATTTAGAAATGTAGGCATTCAGGGACCCAAGCATTCGCAAATCTATACGCCCGGGGACCTAGGCACTGAGGGCCAGGTTTGAAACATGGATTTTTGACACTTTCTCGACCAAATCCTCTGGATTACATCGGAAAAAGGTAAAAGTTTGTCATATTTGGTATGATTTTAATTAGAAAAATGCCATAAATATAATCATCGAAGTCCCATAAAAAAATAAAGAAGTTGTAAATGTCTCAATATAATCCTGCGAGTCTTAAACAGTAAAATGGAACCCTTTCAATTTATATTAAACAATTTATATGGGATCTTTGTAAACTCGATCCTAATTTTGATTCGAAATATTAGGAACAGAGGATTAATTAGTATATTTCAGTTCAATTTTTGGTAAATGTGTCAATACAATCCTGCGAGACTTAAATAGTAAAATGGCTCCCTTCCAGTTGGAGGAGTCCTCAGGATCCTCCCTTAAATCCTTGAATCGGCCACATTGGCTGGAATGATAGCGATTCGCGTCGCGGACAATGCTCGCGAATTCCGAGGACAGTCTGCGAAGCGATCGTATCTAATTAACCCCGTCCTAGGGGCTATGGATTTCGGGCTGCACGGCGCTGAGCCGAGCGTGAAGAGTTCCGAACAATGTCGCGGTTCCGGACCGAGCGGTTGCTTTGTCCATGGCTCGTCTGGTTAATTAACCGGTGCCGGTTAGTCAGCGGCTCGTGAAGCTGCAGACCGTTCTCCGTTCAGCCCACTTAGCGCACGCAAATTAACGCGGGTCCACACGAACCTCTTCTTGAAATTGTTATTTGAACAGACGACGACGCTCGGGCGAACGTTCCCAGGTCAAAGTAATTTCGAGGAAAAAATTTTCATTAAGGGACGTTAAAACGTTAACGATCTCCTTAATCCAGCGCCGCGGCGGCTCCGTCAATTCCAACATACGTTTTTACGAGCCGACTTCTCGAGTTATGGCGACTTCTATATTGATCTGAATTTTACCGATCTCAAATATGCCGTTTTGTAATCGCTACAGATTTTAAGCATTTTTAACGAAAATGAGCAAATGTATTTTAAAACAGTGAGAATTAATTAAAAGACTTCAAAAGAATATTAATATATGATTTTCGCCCCCTTAAAATGGTTAAGGAAGAATAGAAATTTATAAACATATTTTAATAAATATTATTTAATAAATATTACAACATATTATAAAATATTAAAATATTAAAACGTATATAAAAAACTTCAAGAGTATTGATATATGATTTTCGTCCCCTTAAAATGGTTAAGGAAGAATAGAAATTTATAAACATAAATGTTTATAAACATATTTTAATAAATATTAAAACATATTTTTATAAATATATTTCATGAACATAAATAATTAATTAATTATAAATTTCTAAAATAAATAATTATATTTATATATTACTTTGTATTATTATTATTATATTTTATATGTTACGAATATATAAAATATATTCACATATAAATTTCATTAATTAATGCTCCTGCGTCTTGCAATTGATGCACCAAATTTTTAATTTGCATAAACATCACATTTTTTTTAAATTAATTTGCGATGGATTTTCAAAAACCAGTTCTCAAAGAGGTGCAAAACGTTCTCGCAATACCCAGAATCGATGACCAATGACGGCAATCCACTTCGAATCGTGATCCCGACGCATTCATCAGCGAAGGTCTTACCGGAGATCTCGAATAGCTCTTTAAACCGCTCGAAGATCCTCGAACAAAAGCGCTCGGAGGATATTCTTTGGCAATGTTGGGTTCCGTTCGACAATGGCTTCGAACGAGGATCGAAAGTCAGATTTCCGAGGGCTCTCCAGCAGCGGTGCGAATTGAATTACAGCTGGACCGGAGTTGCAAATTAAAAGTTCCCTTTTCAATGTTGCGCCCGCTTTTCTATGAGGCGCGTCGAGAGGGTCGAGTCTGGCGGCCGTCGCGTCGCCCTTTGACGATGGAAAGAGGCCTCAGACAATTCGGCCTTATCGAGGAGAGAGAGAGAGAGAGAGAGACCTTGACAATCAAGGTAAAAAAAAGAAATTTTTTTTCTTTAATCGTGGTCTACTGCTCATAGGAACCAATTTTGTGAAAGCAACCATGATATATAAAAATTTTTTATACAAATTTCATACATAAAAATTTATATTGAATTTTTTAAATTAAAACATTAATTTTGTAAATGAAAAATAAATTTTTTTTTCGCAATTTAAAAAATTCAATATAAATCTCAATAATATCGAGGAGAGAGAGAGAGAGCGTTGGACAACGTGTTCGAGGCGACTCCAAAGTTTACGCCTCGAAAATTTTCATTCGCGGACGCGGTTCTTTGCTGCCGCAGCTCGTTAGCCAATAGAGTCTTGAGCATCCGACTTCCGGTCCACCTGGCACGCTTCGTTCCTCGTCCCTTTCGTTTCGAACGTTTCCCAGTTTAGCGGGACTTTTTAATTTGAAAAGTTAGCGAAAAACCGCGCTTGCGGCAATACGCTCCGCGTTCGGTTGAAGGGTTTGCAAAGGGAGCGCTCGAAAGACTTGGAATTTTATAGAATTTCTGTGCGATGTAGAAATTTAATGTGTGATTTGTGAATGGGGACTTTTTGGTGACTGGTTTTGGTGTTCGTGGAGCGAGAATGGTTAAGAAGTATATTGTTAGAAATATTTTATATTTGTTGGGAGGACGAGGTTGGGGAGCAAATCTGGATTTTATGTTTATTAAATGTTTATTTAATTTTTCACTGCACTTATGGAATCATTGATGTATCAGTTATTAATTAAAATTGTGTGCTAATAACACAATGTGACACTCTATTGTTGCTACATTACATTATTACATAAATTACATAGTAATTCAATTATATTGTAATTTATAATTCAGATTTTCATTCAATTAAATTACAATGTAATTCGTAATTGCAATGGGTACAATTATAAAATACATTGTAATTAAATTACATTGTCCTTCAATTATATTGTAATTTATAATTCAGATCTTCATTCAATTAAATTGCAATGGAGTACAATTATAAAATACATTGTAATTCAATTATGTTGTAATTTATAATTCAGATCTTCATTCAATTAAATTACAATGTAATTCGTAACTGCAATGGAGTACAATTATAAAATCCATTGTAATTAAATTACATTGTCATTCAATTATATTGCAATTTATAATTCAGATCTCCATTCAATTAAATATTGAGTTTATATTTTTCAAATATTGACTTCACATTTTTTGCAATATTTACTTTATATTTTTTTAAAAATATCTATGAAAAATATCTTATGAAAAAGTGTGGCTTAAAAAATATTTTTCCAATATTACAAAAAGATATTTATCCAATGTTTTTGCGCTACCAGGGGTGTCTACAGGAATTACCTCGAAAAATATGATTTGGGAAATTGATGAATAACACAGAGCTCTTTTTCTTACGATTTCCCAAGAAATCTCGACAAATAGTTGAAGCGGTAAATCATTGGGGCCAGTGACGAGGTTCCAGTTCGCCGTCTGGGCTAATATTTTCGACAGACATCATACGTTAGGACGTTTTAACAATTGCCAGGAGCATTTCTATGACGTGTACATGTAAATCTTCATATAAAAAATTTTATATATGAAATTTGTATAAAAAATTTTTATATATGAAATTTGTATAAAAAATTTTTATATATGAAATTTGTATAAAAAATGTTTGTATATGAAATTTGTATAAAAATTTTTTTTATTTTTAATTTACAAAATTGAAAAATATGATTTGGGAAATTGATGAATAACACAGCTCTTTTTCTTACGATTTCCCAAGAAATCTCGACGAATAGTTGAAGCGGTAAATCATTGGGGCCAGTAACGAGGTTCCCGTTCGCCGTCTGGGCTAATATTTTCGACAGACATCATACGTTAAGACGTTTTAACAATTTCCAGGAGCATTTCTATGACGTGTACCGTGGGATGCATCGATCAAATTTTCCCTCGGACCTAACGAGACGGGGGTTGATTTCCTTCTTCTTCTCGCAGCCCTTTCCCTAGGAACGTTCCAGTGTTCCCTCTTTTCCGAGGGATTGAGGGGGTGGTAACAAATGACCGAGAGTTTAAGGGAACTATAAATCCCTGCCAGGTGGAGGAGAGCTCGCTATTATTCATGCTTTTTCCGCGGAAGAAACGGGACGTTCCCGCGGACTCCATGTTGGAACTTCGCATTTCAATCCGTCCTATTTAACGTAAACCAGCGGCCACGTTCTAGAATTAGTTTCCATCGTGCCCGCGGGGAGCAAGAACGCTGAAAAGCCGGCACGAAGGCTCAAGCAAGAATGTCTTTTCTATAGAGGGCGTTCTTTTGACGGGGAGGATCCATTCACGGCGGATCGATGCGCTCGGCCAACGGAGAATCAATTAATCTCCTTAAGGACCGGGCAATCTCCTTCGTTAAAAAATACCGCTCCCCGTTTCCCGGAGGCAAATTGCTCGCGGACCAGGGAAAACTTTCCCGATATCGATCCGCGACCCTAATTTCACGACGGGGGACACTAATGGGACTCACCCCTACCCCGGTGGCGATCGACTCTGAACCGATTATTCGATATCCACTATGGTGATCGAATCTTCGATATAAAAGATGCAGCCTTGTAAATATGACGGGAATTTCGATATTAGACGCTTGCACGGTAAATGTCGAGATTCGGTTATTAATATTACCCTAGTAGCACAAAAATATTGGACGTATATTTTTTATAATTGTATTTTATAATTGTACTCCATTGCAATTTTAGTGAATGAAGATCTGATTATAAATTACAATATAATTGAATTACAATGTATTTTATAATTGTACTCCATTGCAATTTAATTGAATGAAGATCTGAATTATAAATTACAATATAATTGAATTACAGTGTAATTACAGTGTAAATTAATTAATATTGTAATATATTAATATATTATATATATTAATATTGTAATATATTAATATATTATATATATATTAATATTGTAATATATTAATATTGTAATATATTAATACATTATATATATTAATATTGTAATATATATATATATATATATATATATATATATATATATATATATATATACATATAAATTATTTAATAGAATTAAGATAGCAAACAGACGCACGAGTTTATCGTAACCGTGGCTGACAAGGTAAATTGTTTGAATTCGCACTTAACAACAATAACGTAGTTTAATTAAAATTATTAATTAGCAGTAAACAGGTGGAAAAACCGGAAGAATGATGTGCATTAGATCATGTCCTCAACTTTAATAATTTTCCACCGGAAACGACTGGGTCATTGAAATTTTTCGCCCAACGTGTACCCTCTTAACCCTCGACACTGCGACTACCCTCCTCGAACTGTTCAAACACGATGAAACATTTCTGACGGATCTGCCTCCCGGCTGATTAAAAGTTCCGTTCTAGGGTCGTGGAGGACAGCCAATTAACCCTTAACGACCCTGTTTGCAGCGTAACCGGCCGTGTCGATGAACGGGTCGTTAAAAGTCTCGGTATTAACCTTTGCGTCAATAGCAAACATTTTCTATTACGCTCGATGAGTTTGTTACCGGCTGCATGTTGCACCAACGGGATTAAAACTCCACCCTTTCCGCTAGAACTATCTTTCCGACGGACGACATGAATCCGTCAATCGGATCTGATGCTTATCAAACGGGGAATTATATTTTCTTTTCGCGTCGTCGAACCATTTTTAGATTGCGCAGAAAAATATTAATTTTCCCATTTAATCACATTTCAACCCTGGTTCTCTAAAAATTATTTATATTACTTATTATATTTTCTTTTCGCTTCGTCGAACCATTTTTAGATTGCACAGAAAAATATTAATTTTCCCATTTAATCACATTTCACCCCTGGTTCTCTAAAAATTATTTACATTATTTATTTATATTTTATTTTCGCTTCGTCGAACCGTTTTTAAATTGCGCAGAAAAATATCAATTTTCGAAATGAGTTTCGGGCCAATCACATTTAACCCCTGAGTTCTTTAAAAATTGTTTAAATTATATATAAAAATATATATATAATTAAAGATATAATACATAAAATTAAAGAAATCGTATAAAATGATATTTTATTCTAGGTTGGAAGAAAATGTTTAATTTTCCGATTAAAAATTAGTATCATATGCCATTTAAACAACCTAGCTATTTCCTTAAACAGAAAATCAGTTAGTTAGCAAATATGACTGAAGAAAAATATACAAGAATTTTCTCTGCCGATTGGAAAAGTGTAATTCAAAAATAAATTATAT
>CM052320.1:454780-473694 GCA_028455615.1 Lasioglossum zephyrum | reverse complement strand
ATTAATGGGGGTGCACGGTTCCCTGTGAATGGAAATGAATTAAGAGAGAATTAATCGCAGTCTGTTCACAGTCAGCCGCGAAATTATTCGCCGTGTAGGGAAGTTCGAATATCTTCTTCGCCTAAGTGTTTATTAATAGCAGAGCGTGGCTGAGATTGCTTTAGTTCCGGTACGTGTACACGGGCCGGGTCAGGCCCCCTCGCTACCATACTACGCTGCCAGGCCGTGATAAAGTTCCCACACGACAGTGGCCAGAAATTCTACGTAGGCAGCAACAGCTGGCGGCTGACTATACGCGGGCTCTGTTCACTTAGCCTCGTTAGTAGTGCGACCAAGATAAGCTCGGCTGCCTCGGCTGACCATTTACGGACTATACTACTTAGAAGTAGTATGCAGCTGTTATAACAACGGAAACGCGTTGAATTTCGGCAATTACGCTACGGTATCTTTAATCAGTTCATTCCTGATCCTTGTCGGACTCTGAATCCCTTAAATTAATTGTTGTTAATAATTGAATTAGTTACGTTAGCGTACTGATAGCATCAATTTTAGAATCTATACCTCATATAATTTTATTATTTTTAATCAAAGATTTTAATATTATTTGAGGTTAATATTGAATTTTTATATGAATAAATGTATATATTGATTTTTTATAGAAAATTTAAAAATCAATATGTAAATTTTTTCATATAAAAATTCAATATTAATTGAAAATATTAATTCAATATTAATTCAAAATTAATTCAATATTAATTCAAAATCATTTCAATATTAATTCAAAAACAATAACTTCCCTATAAAATCGGGAAGTTAATTAATTCAATATTAATTCAAAATTAATTCAATATTAATTCAAAATCATTTCAATATTAATTCAAAATTAATTCAATATTAATTCAAAATTCATTCAAAATTTTAATATTATTTGAGGTTACTATTGAATTTTTATATGAAAAAATTTATATATTGATTTTTTTATAGAATCTTTTATAGAAGTTTATAGAATCTATAAAAAATCAATATATAAATTTTCTCATATAAAAATTCAATATTAATTCAAAATATTAATTCAAAATTAATTCAATATTAATTCAAAATTAATTCAATATTAATTCAAAATTATTTCAATATTAATTTAATATTAATTCAAAATTTTAATATTATTTGAGGTTAATATTGAATTTTTATATGAAAAAATTTATATATTGATTTTTTTATAGAATCTTTTATAGAATTTTATAGAATCTATAGAATAAACTCTGCTTTTAAAACGAATTCTTATCAAGACTACAAACTACATATGATAATCTTTAACCAGGACGTTGAATTGTCGGAAGTTATATTTGTAAAGCAAATACTCACGTAATCGTTACAAATTTGTTAACAATAGACTCTGAAAAGGAGTCGTTTAAGCGAGACGATAAGAATAGCAGCCCTTTAAGGGTAACGATTGCATCTGTTAGGGGAGTGATGTAATCAGCAACCGAGCTCACAGAAGCTGAAAAGAAATAGAAACTTTTCCCCCCGAAGCAATTGAGAGTTCTCATCGAAGTTACCGGTGTGAACAACATTTCGGATAAATAAGGAAACGCAGCGTGTAGAGCGAAGTCACCAGGGAAAAGTTCAAGCGGGTTGATAAAATAAATTGCGGCGTCAAAGGGAAATGTCATGGGCGCTTGAAGGTCTTTCCTCCCACAATTCTTGGTGTCTCTGGAAAGGCTAAAGTGTACCGAGGAATTTCCGTGGCGACAAAAATCGTGTATTAGAATTGATAATTTTTATTCTTTATCTGTCTTCCTGTCAACAACGAATCTATTATGTTGTTTTTTTTTAAATATTTTGCAAGGGAATAGTTTTGAACATTTTACTTAATAGAAATAAAAAAATTGATTCTTACACGTTGAAATTTATTTATTCAATTTTTTTGAGTTGAAGGTCATTTGAAGGTCATGTTGTGATACATGGATGAATTCGTTATTTCGTCAGCTACAACATTACCTTAACAAAAATATATCATTCCATTTAAAAAAACATCGGTGACCTTGAAATGTCATTGAAATATGACCTTGAAAATTTTTTCTCTTACATCGTTACATGAGGCCCTTCAAATAGTGTAACCTCGCCCTATGAAGATTTTTTGTACAATGAAAATTAATGGAGATATTTAGGTATTTGGTTTCTGGGGACTCACCCTGTATTAAGTGTTTTCAAAGATGGCTCCCATTTCAATTAGTCGTTGTTTGGTATAGAAACTTATGGTATTTTGGAGGTTTATACTGATACTAATGGGTGATGTTTGTTTTCCGACAACAGTCGGAGGTGTTTCAGGCTGCAGTTGCGGCTGCAGCAGCTGCAGCTGCTGGCGGCGGTGGCCAACAACCAGCACCGACGCCCGCTGGCAACGAGACCAGCCCCGAAGGTGCTGTCGAGGGCAGCACCATGGTACCTGTCACCTCAGGTGCGACGACACCTGCAACCGCGACACAAGGCACAGACCTGAAAGGACAACCGAAACGCCTTCACGTCAGCAATATACCTTTCCGTTTCCGAGACCCTGATCTCAGGGCAATGTTTGGGGTAAGTTCATCTTGAAATCAATCTTAACCACCCCTTATTTCAACCACCATCACTTTAACATAAAAGTTAAATTTTTAACAAATTAATTCATCAAACACACCAAAAGATTAATACGATTTGCAATTATATTTATTTATATTATTTTTATTACAAATATTGCAATAAAATTTTTTTATATGACATTTATAGAGGAAATTTAATATTATTGAGGTGCCAAAAGAAAGCATAGGATTTATTTTACATTGCAATATAACATAACAGTCAAATTTTTAAAAAATAATTGATTAAACCCACCAGAAGATTAATACGATTTTCAAAAATTGTTTTTTTATATGTTATATTTTATAGTATTTTTATTGAAACAATTGCAATAAAATGTTTTTATATGACATTTATGCAGGAAATTTAATATTATTAGGGTACCAAAAGAAAGAATAGGATTTTTTTTTTACATTGCAATCTAACATAAAATTATAATTTAAAAAAAATTAATTGATCAAACTCACCAAAAGATTATTACGATTTTCAATATTTGTCTTTTTTATATGTTATATTTTATATTATTTTTATTGCAATAATTGAAATAAATTTTTTTATATGAAATTTATATAGAAAATTTAATATTATTGAGGTACCAAAAGAAAGCATAGAAATTTTATTTTACATTGCAATCTTTGGGGTAAGTTCATCTCGAAATCAATCTCGACCACCCCTCATTTTTCCACTTTAACATAAAAATTAAATTAAAAAAAAATAATTAATCAAACCCACCAAAAGATTAATACGATTTGCAATAATTGTTTTTCTTTATATGTTATATTTTATATTATTCTTGTTAATTTTTTTATTATTAATTATTATTATTTTTTATTAATTTATAATAATTGCAATAAGAAAAGTAGTAAAAGTAAAGAAAAAAAGTTAGTAAAACTAAAGAAAAGTATTTACAAAAGATTATGCCATTATTTTATTTTCTTTAACCATGCTCCTTTTTTTATAATCATTAAAATCGCTAAGAAAGTTTTTCAAAAACAAAAAGAAATGAATTTCGAATTAGCTCGCACTCTATTTTCCGTCGAAGGTCTTCAGAAGAAGCCATGAATGCATGGAAACCGCGGTTTAATTATAACTCCTGGATAATTTGTTCAATCGAGTACTTTCCTCCGGGGGTAGCAGTATATAAAAATTCTTAAGATGCTTTAATCGCTTTATTACACCGCCGCAGGGTATATGGTGCGTGGCACACAAGCTCGAACGATCTATAAAGAATTCCCCATAAAGCTCAGAATTTATTTTACAATTTATCCAATTAAAAACTGAACAACCCTTAAAATTAAAAAATAAAATTATATATATTATTTTTAATTTACATTTAAAACCTCCGAAAATGATCTATACAGAACCACCCCTAAAGCTCAGAACTTATTTTCCAATTCAGCCAATTCAAAATTGAACAACCCTTAAAAAAATAAAATAATATATATTATTTTTAATTTACATTTAAAACCTCCGAAAATGATCTATACAGAATCACCCCTAAAACTCAGAACTTATTTTCTAATTTAGCCAATTCAAAATTGAACAACCCTTAAAAAATATATATATATTATTTTTAATTTACATTTGAAACCTCCGAAAATGATTTATACAGAACGCACCGCTAAAGCTCAGAACTTATTTTCCAATTTAGCCAATTCAAAATTGAACATCCCTTAAAACCATCATTCCAATATAATCCTTACGACCACAAAATTTTTATCCAGCTCGCATCATCATCGCATGCATAATAATTCACAATTAAAACCTCCTGAAACGTCACTCGCCGCCATTTTAACGCGAACAAATCCCACCCCCGAGCATTCGGAAACACCCTATTTAATCGGCTTTCTGTTTTCCAGCAATTCGGGCCAATCCTCGACGTGGAAATCATATTTAACGAAAGGGGAAGCAAGGTAAGCTCACGTCGCCCTTAGGCTGCGAGCCACCCCTGTCAACCCACCCCCGAAAATACTGTTAGATTTAAGCCACAGATCCGTGCCGAACGAAATCCCCGTCGCCAGGATGAATTCGCTTCGAGACCATCATTCCCCTAGGAAACCACCCTTGTTCCTCAGGAGTATTAATCCACCCCTGGAAATTTCCGAAAACTTTTCGATTCCGGTCGAACTCGGGGAAAAAGCTTCTGGCGATCATTTAGAAGTTTGTCCCTATGTCGATTCTGTAAATGTTGTTCGAACAAATTCAGTTTTTATTTTTCGATTCTCTTGTTTCCGTAGAAAATCATCCCCTAGAGAAAAAGCTTTCTGTGATTATTTCGAAGTTTGTCTCGAACTTGTTTGAAACATTGATCGAAATACCTCGTTCGAATAAATTGTATTTGTCGAGTCAGCTCTTTCTTTAGAATCATCCCTTCTTTGTAAGGGTGAACATTTTAAGGTAATATTAAAATTAATTTAATATTAATTTTAATATTAATTTATAATAAAAAGAATAAATTGTATTTGTCGAGTCAGCTCTTTCTTTAGAATCATCCCTTCTTTGTAAGGGGTAACATTTTAAGGTAATATTAAAATTAATTTAATATTAATATTAGATTAATATTACTTTTAATATTACATTTAATATTAATTTAAATATTAAATTAATATTACTTCTAATATTAATTTTAATATTAATTTTAATATTACTTTTAATATGAATATTAAATTTTTTTTAGGTAATATTATTTATTTTATTTTAAGGTAATATATTCAGCTTCTAAATAATCGCCAAAGCCCAACGTCCCCAAACAACCCTTACGCGCAGCCCTATTTTTTTATTGAACGAAAATATATTTGAGAAGACATCCTGGCGTCGGGGTCGTCGCGACGCCTTAATCGGCCGTTCGGAGGAGCGCATCGCCGCGATGAATCGGTCTCGATCTCCGTGTAGGATCGCTCGATTCTCTCGCAGGATCGTTCGATCATCCTGTCAACATTTGACAGTGGAAAAAGGAGAGGAGTCGCGGGGCGCTGCGCTCGTTCGTTTGAACAGCCTTGTTCTCTTTGCAGCGCGATGGCAACGCTCATTCTCGGTCGCGCGGTGTGCACAGCGCTCCCGAGCGTGTAATAAACCCGGAAAAAGCCCGTAAAGAGCCTTGCGCCATTGTCAACCGGGCTCACCGTGCCCGTGAACCTCCCGGAAAACCGGAGCGAGAGTTATCGCCGTCTTGTTTCTCCTTCGCGTTTTCACCCATTTTTTCTACTTACACTAGTAACAGAAAATATTGTATGCACATTCATATAATATTAAAAAGAGAGTCAATCTTTTTTTAATATTAAAAAGAAATTCAATATTAATATTAAAAAGAGATTCAATCTTTTTTTAATATTAAAAAGAGATTCAATATTAATATTAATTCTATATTAATATTAAAAAGAGATTCAATCTTTTTTTAATATTCAAATGTACATACAATATTTATTTTATATTAAGTAACAAATTTTGTTTTTAAATATGAAGGAAATATCTATTTCATGATAGGAGAAAAATAGTTTTTTCTAAATATTAAATGAATCTTTATTTCATATTAGAAGTACAGTATTTTATCGATAATTGTCCAAAATACGGGTCTGTCCAGGGACAATTATCCGCCAGGGATACTATTCTTTACCACGAATGCCATGAATATGTCGGTGAAAGTTTCATAAAAAAAAATAATTTTATATTAACTAACAATTTTTTTTAAAATATGCATAAATTATCTATTTCATGTTAGGAGAAAAATATATTTTTCTAACTTTTTCTTCTTTTTAATTGAATGTTATTTAAATATTGAATTCACATTCTTTGAACATAAATTAGATATTTTTTAAATATCTAGTTTATATTCTCTGAATATTTAGCTTATATTTTCTAAACATTCAATACACCCACACTAGCACAAAAATATTGGATAAATATCTTTTTCAAATATTGGAAAAATATTTTTTGAGCCACACTTTTTCATATGAGATAAATATTGGATAAATATTGGATCTAACTGTTGCATGCATGTTTAAGAAATGTCCCTAGTTGCACAAAATATTGTGTACACATTCATACAATATTAAAAAGTGATTCAAACTTATTTTAATATTCAAATGTACATACAATATTTATTTCATATTCAGTAACAAATGTTTTATTTGAGAAAAATATTTTTTTCCAACTTTTTCTTCTTTTTAATTGAATGTTATTTAAATATTGAATTCATATTTTTCAAGCATTGAGTTCACATTCTTTGTAATATTTACATTATATATTTTTTAAAATATCTAGTTTATTATTCTCTGAATATTAAGCTTGTATTTTCTAAATATTCAATTCACATTTCTTAAACATGCTATGATGTGCTATGATGCAAGTCTGAAGTAATAGCAATGCCTTGGATAATTATTATGGAACGTGGATTCCTGTAGAAATATGTGTATATGGTGTCTGACCAGTGCTAGCCTATTCTACTTACCGTAGTCAGTTTCTAATACAGTGAACATTCCCTAGTAGCACAAAATATTCTATACCCATTTATATAATATTAAAAATCGATTTAATCTTTTTTTAATATTCAAATGTACATACAATATTTATTTTATATTAAGTAACATTTTTTTTAAATATGCAGGAAATATCTATTTCATGTTAGGAGAAAAATATTTTCTTCTAACTTTTTCTTCTTTTTAATTGAATGTTATTTAAATATTGTATTCATATTTTTCAAACATTGATTTCACATTTTTTATAATATTTACTTTATATTTTTTAAATACCTAGTTTATTAGTCTCTGAATATTTAGTGGTGTTCAGTATTTATCTCATTTAAATATTGAATTTATATTTTTCAAATATTGATTTCATATTTTTTGTAATATTTACTTTAAATTTTTTTTAATTATCTAGTTTATATTCTCTGAATATTCAACTTATATTTTCCACACATTCAATTCACATTTCTCAAACATACATACAATAGTTAGATCCAATATTTATCTCATATAAAAAATTGTGACTAAAAAAAATATTTTTCCAATATTAAAAAAATATATATATCCAATATTTTTGTGCTACTATTGTACTTTCTTCCCACCTGAAATACCAGAGACACGGATCCTTGAATTATTAAAATCCGAAGAAAGGGAGTTGTTGAAAAGAGTGACACCAAGATTGCTCCTACTTTTCTCTAATAAGATATCAGGGAGGTTATCTTCCAAGAACTTTCCCCGATGAACAAGAGATTTTTCCCAGATCGAAATTCGAACCATCTTCTTCTCAAACCCCGCACAATGCCTGTCCTTTGATTCATAAGGACATTTTTCCTAGGCGATCATCCGAGTACTATAGCTCGGAGTAATCAGGAGAGTCGATGGCGCATGTGGATTTCTCAAGGACGATTACAGCGAGCAACTTTCCGTATTTCTCTTTGTCGCGCGAGAGAAGCTAGAATCATTATTGACTGTCTTCTTTAATCCTTGGATTAGCTGTGGATCTTCGGGAACCTGCGCTGGTGTAATTTCCCATTATTCTTATTGGCTTGACCTGAGCGGATTGGATGAGAAAGAGAGGTTGAAGAGGATGTTAAAGAAAGAGGATAAGATATTGAGGATCGGTTTCTTGGTTTCTTTTCTCGGTTGAATTCTTAAAGCGCTGGCCCAGGATGTAATATTGATCACCATTCTTGTTTCTGGATTACTTTGGTTATTTTTTAGAGACGTCAGGCATACCTTGTTCTTCAGGTTTTTGTCGGAGGAAGATGGGAGGAAATCGAAGAATTATTTTTAATCGAACCATCGATTTCAATCTCGACAATTGTCGGTAGCAATTCTAGTACGATTTCTCCAGTTCCTCAATGAGAAAATTTATGATTGAATTCGAAGAATGAATTTTCATGGAGAAAAAATCGTGTTATTGGAAATTAATTTATGTTATCAGCGCACAGGTTCGATCCGAAAGTTAAAAACAAAGCAATTTTGCAATTTATAAAATTTTCCTCAACGTTTCCATCCAAATATAAATAATCTCCAAGAGAAATTTTGTGTCTGAAAAATATTGAATTATTATTATTATTATTTATTATAATAATATTATGTTAACATACTATAATGTTAATATATTACAATATTATATATTATAATGTTGATATATTACAATGTTATATATTATAATGTTGATATATTACAATGTTATATATTATAATGTTAATATAATGTTGCACTAAGTATCATAAATGCAAAATTGCTTTGTTTTTTGACTCTTGGTTCGACCCAGTGCGCCGATGACATAAACAAATTTCTATTAATTCGTCACGATCGACAAAACAAACTATTAATTAGTATTAAAAATTCAGGATCGTCTCGATCGAGATATGAAACAAATCGAATATCAGGGAAACGATGAATGTATCAAGTAAGCACAGTACTTAGCTAGTTTATGCGAACGGAAAAGCCAAAGGATCGGCGTCCAGTCGAAAGAAAACTCGGAGAGAGGTGGTCCGGTTTCTCGGTGTAGCAACGTTTGAAATGCAAATCAGTTTCAATATGGATGACAACGGGTCTGGATAAGATCCGCAGTAATACATCGCGGCGACAGCCGGCATCCGGTGAGCTTGCATATTCAGCGTCTTTGCGTCAAGCACAGCCAAGTGCACTTCATCAAGCTCCTGCGGGTACCGGTAACCCAATAGCATCGGCTGCTGCTGGCGACGTCATGCTCGTCCATTGTCCAGCTGACGATGATCGAGCCCGATTTACTTTCGACCTCTGATTTAGACGATCCTCCTGCGGCTGACTCGGTCCGGCCTGGACCAGCGCCATCTAGTCGACAAATTGCCGCTCGAACTTGAGGAATTGCTGGAAACGCTCTGTCAATACGCTCGGAATTCCAAGAACCTCTCTGTTTCATTTCTACCTGTCAGATTCCTCCAAAATTCATTAAATCTTTTTTTTTAAAGAAAATTTTTGAAAATATTTATTACAACATTTGGCAATAATGCATAAACAAAAACATATAGTGTGCATAGTGTGAAGTATTAACAATCCCGACAGAAAAGCATACAAAATATTTTTTTAAAATATTTTTTTAGAAAATATTTGAAAAAATTTATCACAACGTTTGGCAATAATACATAAACAAAAATACATAGTGTGCATA
The DNA here is from genome assembly GCA_028455615.1 of Lasioglossum zephyrum. Lineage (NCBI taxonomy): Eukaryota > Metazoa > Arthropoda > Insecta > Hymenoptera > Halictidae > Lasioglossum > Lasioglossum zephyrum. Next base: position 463,950 of record CM052320.1, on the reverse strand, counting down.
GTGTGAAGCAATTATAATCCCGACAGAACAGCATACAAAATATTTTTTTTTATTTTTTTATTAAGAAAATATTTGAAAAAATTTATCACAACGTTTGGCAATAATAGATAAACAAAAATACATAGTGTGCATAGTGTGAAGCATTAATAATCTCGACAGAAAAGCATATAAATTAATTTTTTTTTTAAGAAAATCTTTGAAAATATTTATTAACAATCCCGACAGAAAATCATACAAATTAATATATTTTTTTAAGAAAATCTTTGAAAAGATTAAAATTAAATTAAATTTGTTAGCGTTGGATTGTTAGCCTCGATTATTTCAATTTTGAAGAATTATTGAATTTACGGAAAATTACTATATTTATAACAAATATTTGCCTCCTCGAGAGTTCACTTATTCGATCCCAGGAAATTAATCGTCTGAAGGATGCTCGTAAAGTTATGAAGGGAAAAATGCGATTGCCAAGATCAATCGGATAGGTAGCTCGAAACAAAGTTACCGTTAATACCCTAAGTGGGGAGGGCGCATTCGCTGCCAGTTCGAAATGATCGCTGGAGACAGCGTTTCCGGGGGAAAGAAATCTCGAATCGGTCACCCAGAGAGGATGGTAAATAAAACATGCAGCCGGAATCTAATTCACTTACAGAGACTTCTCGAAACTTTGAACCGGAATCGGGCGACCTGTTCGACTCCGCTCGATCCTGCCGAGATAAACAATTCCGATTCGATCGAGCCCCGTTGGAACTTCGGGTTTCTTTGCTGCCAGAGGACTTCCGGTTTCCGTGGTAGCCCTTGGGATTCGATATTGGTCGTTGAACCCGTTCATATGGGTCAGAGCTGCTTCGAAACTTGTCCGACGACTTCAAAAGTCGAAGGAACGTTTGAAATCAGAGCCATAAATTTACTAACCGTTTTTAACTTGAAGATTAAACATTTCTTACGGGCCAGAATAATTCAATTAAATATTTAGTGGTAGTAACATGTAATTTTCCGGATTTTCTAATATTTAATATTTATATTTATATTTATTTAATATTTTCTAATTTTCTAACCAGGGTTGAAAATTGAAGTCGATGAACAACTATATGTATACTGTCACTTCCGGTGGTTCTGCCAAGAGCAGTAATTAATAAAATCAATCATTTATACAAAGTGTTCCAAAATTCCTTCAACATCTGGAAATTGGTTCTTGAGATCATTTCGAGCAACATTTTCCTTTGCAGAAATAGCGCCCGAGGCTTCGTTAAGGAGTTATTAACGAAATAACACGGACCAATCAGAGCGCGACCTAGCCGCGTGTTGGCACAGAAGTGTTTTTCTTTAATAACTCCTTAACAAAGCCTCGGACGCAATTTTTGCAAAGGAAAATGTTGCTTGAAATGTGCTCAAGAACCAACTTCCGGATGTTGAAGGAATTTTGAGACAATTTTGTATATATTTATTATATATTTTGAGACACCCTGTATATTATATAATCTCAGAATTTCTTTTCATATTTTTCTATTAATCTTGCACGAGAGATATAACATAAAATATTATAACTAATAAATAATATTTTATGTTATATCTCTCAAATAATTGTAAAAATACTGTAATAATTGTAAAAATAATTTTAATTGTAAAAGTATCCTTCAAAGGACTACGTAAATGAGCATTGAAGTCCTCCGAACATTTATTTCTTCAGATATTGTCTTGACAAACTTCCAGTGCATCTGAACTGCTCGAGATCTTATTATCAAAGTCTCTCAAAGGTTGCGAAATTTCTTTGACAGTGTTCTTTTCAACCACGACAACTCTAAAAACAGACCGAGGACAAAGAACGTAAACGTCCAACTCTTTTTCCAGAGCACTCGGTAAACTTCAATATCCGAAGGCAACGCTCGCTTATTCCATAAAAATTTCTTTCATTACCTTCCTCGACATCTGATCACTACACTCCCTTCGGAAAAATCTTATCCGAGAACTGGAGAAACTAATCATCGAAGTCTCCGAAAGATTCAGTTCCGCAGAAATTCTTTTTATAAGTTTCTCGGCCGTCTCGGATCTCCGGCTTCTCATAAAACGAGAAAACTGTATCTAACAAGGAAACACTGCACCTCCGACACTTTAATCAAACTTTTTTAAACAGAGAAAAGGAAATGCCAGAAAACCATCTCGCCGAGTAATAATTAAACTAGCCACGTTCTCGCAAACGTTCGTTATTTATCGTCGTGTTTAGAATCACAAAAAAATTAATTAATTATTAATTATTATTAATGATTACTATTATTTATTGTATTATTGGTGAAAATTTCTTCTTAAAATCCTCGTAATAAGAGGAAATTTTCACAAAAATAATTTAATTTATAGACTTTTAAAAAAATTTATAAAAATTTTCACAAAAATTTTTTTTTAAGTCTATGAATTAAATATTTTTTTTGTGAAAATTTCCTCTTAAAATCCTCGTAAACAGACAGCCAGATCAGGCTTGCGCAAACATGATTAAGGGTCGTCGTGTAGAAAGTTGCGCAAACTCAGGTGAATAACATTTAACTTTCATAAAAAATCGAAGAGGAATTTACGAGGTTAGTCGAACAAGTTCTCGCGACAAAATCCATCGACAAACAATCCGCGAGGATCGATAGTCGAAGTCAGCCAGCTGCGAACGGTACAAGAATTTATTAAAGAGCCGAAACGGGAAGTTAATTAAACCATTTCCTGCGAGCCGACGAGCACCGTCGTTTCGACGATTAAATACTCGGCCCCCGAAAGCCTCTGGTAACGCAATCAATGGAGCAAACAAATTACCGAACGCGAAGTCGCAAATCAAATAAAAGACGTCGCCGGTTAGCAATAACGGCTGTCCTGCTCCTGTCGTCCTGTGCGATCCTGACGGGAAGGAGGAAGTCCGTCGCGCTGCAGTTGCATCCGTAGCACAGCCAATCCCCAGCTGTGCATGGGTTTCCCAGTTTGCTGGGGATTAATTAAACGCCGTTGACGTCCGTGATCGCCCTTCAATGCTTGTCCCGTGACCCTAGGCTCTTGTTTTTACCACGTTTTTATTAGGTCGCGTTCTTGTTTGTTTGTCTGTTCGGTGGCAAATTTTGCAATTGATTTTAAACTAATTTTCTGATTAGCTAAGGGCTTGAAATTGGATACATGGCTCAGAACAACTGGATAACAATGCATTATTAAAAAAAAATTTTTTTTTTAAGTCTATCCGTTTCGAAGAAAATAAGAATCAAATATTTTTACTATTTTAATATTAACTATTTACTATTTTAATTTTTTAAATATTTTTAATTAAATATATTTACCGTTTCATCGCCCAAGAAATGCTATCGCGTTCAGCGATCCCCACTCCACGCGACAACGCCCTCTAGTTTGCTCTGCGCGCGCACTCATCCCCTCTCCACGGACCCACTTCGCCCCGACGGAGCTCAGTATACGATAGTACGTCGTCGCGTGACGATCGGTACTACGTCATCTTGTTCTTGGATTCGGTACCTGCAACAATTAGAACTCTTGTTCGTTGCAGATGTACTCTTTTCAACGAATCCACTGAATGATGCTTATTTCGATCCATGTCTCTGTTGTGATCCCTATGATTCTACCTTTATGCTCTGTATCAGGATTGACATTAATGATATTAATTTCTTCTTGCTCCTGGATTCGGTACCTGCAACAATTAGAACTCTTGTGCGTTACGGATGCACTCTTTTCAACGAATCCTCTGAATGATCCTTATTTCGATCTATGTCTATGTTGATCCCTGTGATTCTACCTTCATTCTCTCTATCAGGATTGACATTAATGATATTGATTTCTTCTTACTCCTGGATTCGGTACCTGCAACGATTAGAACTCTTGTTCGTTACAGATGCACTCTTTTCAACGAATCCACTGAATGATCTTTTTTTTCTCGGTTGTTAATTAAGGTGTTCTCACAAAAAATACGAAAATACTCGTACTTACGTCCTTTATAACATATATTTTTTCACAATTGTGCTCAAATTATTAAGGGTGGAAAAAAATATTTAAATTTTTATGGGTGGGAATTTCAAACAACCCTTCGAGTGACCACTTTCAAAAAATTCAACAACAATGTTCTGTTACCTATCTAATACCTATAAAAATTGCAAGATGGTCGGAGGGGTGAAAATTTAAAAATACTGTTACATTATATTTCACCGCAGTTCGTTGCAATTTAATTAAAAAATTTTGCATACAGTAATTGCTTGATAAGTATTACTTAATAAGTGATTCTCCAGTAATTCTTCGATCATTGTCAAAGTTGAATGTGCCAACTACCCTGCAGATTTTATGCACGTGTTAAAAAAGTTCGTTTTTTAGTTAATTTTAGTTAAAATTAATTATTAATAATCAATTAATAATTGATTAATAATAATTAATAATTAATTTTAGTTATAATTTTTAGTTAAAAATTAATTTTATCTAAGTGCAACACTTGGCAAGTGATTCTCCAGTAATTCTTCGATCATTGTAAAACTAGAATGTGCCAACAACAATGGCGGATTTAGCATCGCCAAAGAAATGTCTGTTTGCTAAATCCTCACAAAATAATCCTGAGCCTCCAACGACGACTACAATCGATCAAAGGAACAATACTTAACGTTTGCTTTCCCGATCGTCCGGATAATTTCGGAGAGAAACAAGACGGCCCCTGCGACAATACCCCAACGCAAAACGGTTCCTCTCCCACTCGGCTTCCATTGCGGAGCACGGCGACTGTGGCACACAGTCACCGAATCGGACAATGGAAAATTCCCTCCGCGAAACGGAGACCGATAAATCGCGGAAAAGCGGCCTTCGCATAATTCGAGACGCGAGTCCTCATTCGTCACGCGTCGCCGAGAGTGGGAGAGAGAGAGTAAGAGAGATTGAACAACGACAATGGCGCACCGGCGGTTTCGCCGTTTGCATTGCAAATACGCTTCTCCCAGCGAGACGCATTCTCGCGCGGGGGAGGGGGAGGGAATATGCGGCGACAACTATCGCGAGCACGTTGCCATCGCTTTTTAGCATTTAAGTGATCGACGGGAGTTGACGGGATCGGCACGCGATCGTCCGCAATAAATCCTCGGAACGGGGTGTTGCTAATACTAACCACCTACCCCTAGTGCACTGAGGGTGGTAATAAACCCTTTGCAATTAATTCTTCTTCTTCTTGCAGAGATGTACAAATTAATTGAACACCCTGTATGTGGATCACATTCTATTTTATTAAAGAAATATTTTTTACAATGCGTCTTCTGGCTAAGAAGAATAAAATAATTTGAATAAAATGATTTTTCAAAAGTATTTTTATTGAAATCGTTGAGACCAGCATACAATGTGTTGATATTAACAGTTTGTATATTATACGTACACATTAAATAAATTGAAGATAACGATAATAATTGAAGATACAAATTTATATAATTTTTAAGATAATTTTCAAGAATATATAATTGCGTCTTTAAACAAAAAATTTTTTTATCATAGGAAAATTATATAGTCCATCTTGAAAAGCAAAAGGAAAAGAAGAAAAACAAGAAATCAATGGTTTTATGAAAATGGACTTACTTGCTTAGTGACAAAATAATTAGTCGTTATTTTTAATTAAAAATTATAAAATATATAATAATAAAAAATTATAAAAATTAAATCTCGATCGAAAATGTAATTAAATTAATTACACTAATTAATTAATTAATTATTTTCGGAGAAACAACGAATCAAATTGCAAGAATCAAGCTGTTGTTTTTTTTTAAATAGAAAATCTCATATGAAATTTATTTCAACATAATTTAAAAACAAACGAAATATACCAAATACAAAACAGAATATATAAATTACAAAATAGAATGTGGTTATTAGAAGGCTGTTTATTTGAAACGAATAAATCAGTCTAATCTTATAAATCGCACCACTTTATTATTAATTATCTTCAATTTATTTAAAATTGTACGATAATGAACAAAAAAAAAACAGTTGTACATAAACATTATGTAAACAGGATTTTTCAACGATTAACCCTTTCAATGTTTAATTTATTCAATAACACAGACAACATCCAAAATGATTTATTTACAACATTAATAAATTTTATTTATTGATTAAGTAATTATAAAATCATTACAAACATTAATTATAAAATGTCAAGGTCATCGAAAGGGTTAATTCCGAAAATACAAATAAATCCTAATTATTTCTTAATTATTAATTATTTTATTAATTATTTCTACAGTGCACAAGGGGTGATCTAGCATCGAATATTTTATCGATCGCTATCGATCCCGTCAATCGATCCCGCAATGATATTTGCGTCCCTCTCGCGGAAATCGCCCGTCCAGCTAGATCCTCGATCAAGAACATTGATCGAAGGTTCTACGGCGGCCGATTTCCGCGCGATCGACGTCCCATGTTTAGATCCTAAGGTGAGCGAGAGAGTGATGATCGCGAGAGTCTGTGAGAGAGATCTTTTCTCGAAAGCTTCGTCAATGTAAATGGAATGTGGCATCCCTAATGAAGTGCAGCATTTTGGAGAAGAAATACTTTGAGATCAGCGCGGACGAGCTCGCCGATCTTGTTCCCGATTTAGTAAAATTTTTTACTACCCTTAATATATTTAAATTAATAAATAAAATAATATTAAAAAATTTCTACTATCATTTTAAATTCAAGAATAATTAATAAATAAATAATTAATTGTCAAAAGTCGAAAATTATAGGGCATCCGGTCGGCGTGCTTGTCTAGCGCTGAGTATGTGCCAGTGACACGTACATACATATCATAATATAACCAATGGTGTTAGTTCTCGTAGTTGTTAGACGAGCTATTGCATTTTTACTAGCTAGCATTCCGCATTTTATCATTATTTAGCTCCCATTGGTTATAAGGCAGCTCGGTGCGCCATTTTTAATATGTCCGCCGCTGTATTCCACCCTCAAAACAAAAAAAAAAAACAAACAAAAAAAATCCAAACATTAAAAAATATTTTTTTTTAGTTTCTAAATCTCTAGGTTCAATTAAATTCACCAACCAATGTGAAAAAAAAGATAATAAAGAAAAAATTAAATGAAAAAAAAATTGTTAGTCTAGATTTTTAGTAAATAATTATTTAGTAAATAATTTGAATGCACTTTGGATTTGGAAAAATGCAGCAGCGGACACAGGGTGCACCCGGTGGGCCGGCTGCCGCCACTTCCGGTCGCGGAGGAGACCCTCGGGAGATGCTGCCCATTTGATTTGATGAAACTTTGTCACACCTCGTTTTTTCCGACGCTGTTATCACTACTTTTTCCGAGGTGAAAACTCGAAAAAGGAGAACAAAAAAAAGTCGATAACCTCCACTCTTGTGTCCTTTCTTCTCTCTCTGACGAGTTTCCCAAGGCGTTTCAAGGCCGGCGGTGTACACGCGAGCGGACACTTGTTCCACCGCCTAAAGCCATCACTAACAAACTTAGAGCCACGACTTTGCCTGTCTACCGAGTTGTTGATCTTTCCAAGCTCAGACCTGCGTTCGCGACTTCTCGAGAGGCCTAGCTCTCGGCGCACACACACACACACACGCATCAACACAAACACCAGTACATATCTAATTATGGTTCACGTGAGGCGTCGTCTTTACTAATCCACCTGCGATGTTGGCTTGCGACACGCTACGTGCCCGACATTTTGGTTTATAGTCTTCCGGAGACTCCACCCCTAGCCGCCATTTTGAAATCGACGCGCTCCGAAACGTATTTCGAAGTTAATTAAATTATTTGCAACGGCAGTGGTTTGCAGAGGAAAACAACTTTCCCAGTTAATTGAATCAGCAACGGTTGTAGTTTACTTTTTAAACTGCAACCTTACCTCGAGTGTTTTAATTAAAATATCGAATCAGAAGTGTGTCGTAGATGAACAATTTTATCATTTTTTAAAAATAATTCTCACGTAAGAATTTAAAAAAGCGACGTTAAATAATAATAATTAAAAAAACAATTTTTTAGCATTTTAATTTGTCAGTTTTCCTGTAGAAACAATCTGTCAGTGGATTTCGTACGCTTTACCTTTAGCAGAATTAATAAAACATTTATTATAGCGATGGATTAGAACGTCGCGCGATTTTCAAACAAGCGATTTTCAAAGAAACTTTAAAATCACTTTGTGTCAACAATTTATTAAGATCGCTGCTACCCACGCAAAATTAAAAACAAGAGAAAATTATATTGCACAAATTTCATTTTACAAATTATTTATTAATAATTTTTTTTAAATCGGACATTACGTGAGTCGCAAACCAACACAAAACAGCATGATACCGTACATATATATATTTTACCAGTGCATCTTCCGAAGTTTCTGAAGTTTACATACATTAAATATAAATATATGTATATTGACTTACGCACATACACGGTCACAAAAAAAAATATTAAAAATTAGAACAAACACACAAAACACTCCTGTACATGTACGTACGTATCTCTATCTGATTGTTATATCATTATTATATATGTAAATAGTAGTCGCACGCTTTTGTCTAGGCGAGTCGAAGGTATTAATGAAAGGCCCATGCTTCTACCTCTTTTATATCACTCACGTATGTGTCTTAGGATAGAGAAATGCTGCTTTCGATCTCACCAAACCGTTTTGTCCGGCGATGAAGACAGTTACACGCGTCGTTTGCCTCTTCTCGTTGCAACATTATTCTCTCTCATTCTCTGTAGACCGATCCGCAACCTAATTCATCCTGGAGGAACGCCTCTCTCGGTCCATCCTATAAAACGCCATCCCAGAATCCCACATACAAGTTTGCACGCGGTCTGATCTCGAAAGACGTTGCCCTAAACACCGTTGCATCGGCTTTACCAATCAGTAGAAATATATATTAATATATATTAATATATCATAATATATATATATATATATATCAATATAGATTCATTATAGAACACCGATTAAAACATCGAGCAATTTTCAATATATATATAAATATATATTCTAAATATTATATTAATATATAATGTATATATTAATAGACATTCATTATAGAACATGGATTAAAACGTCACGCAATTTTCAATATATATTCTAAATATTATATTAATATATAATGTATATATTAATGTATATATTAATATACATATTAGTAGACATTCATTATAGAACATGGATTAAAACGTCACGCAATTTTCAA
>CM052320.1:423159-438849 GCA_028455615.1 Lasioglossum zephyrum | reverse complement strand
TTTTTTTATATCAATTTCCACTAAATCATAGGTTGTAAAATCAAGCTAATTTTTAAACATCTTGAACATTGAAAATTATAACTTGCCAATAATAATCTTTTTAAACATTTCCATCACATAGAAACGATCAAAGTTTGACCCAAAGTGGTCGAACAAGAAATTCATACAATTCTACATAAACGTTTCCACTAGTTTTCGATGATGTTTCCAAAATTACAAACTCGAAGATTCCGCGGTGCAAAAATATCCCCGTTAATTCCAGCGGATTGGAATCCGAAATTCCGTGGTTCATTCAATGACTGTCTCGAGCCTGGCTGCATAAAAATATTCCGTTAACCGTTCCGGCGAGGTGCAAACTCGAGTTTCGTTGAATATTTCAGCTCGCTGCAGCCGGTAATGTAATTCGCAGCACGTCGAGTCGAGTTTGTTACATCGACGGCTAAATGGCTCCGTCAGAATTGATCGCGGAACGGCGGTTCGCGGCAATGGCGTACCGGAAACTGCACAGACAGATTTAATAAAACGGAATATTCGATCAGGGAAAATTAGATCGTGATTGATCTACGAATTCCGAATAAAATCATTTGATTCCCGTTCTTCATAGAACACGATTTATTTATGTTTTTCAAAAATTAGTTTATTGAGAATGAAATAATTAAAAAAATATATGCCATTGCCGTCCTAGTGACGCGCCTCGAACGACTCTCAGAGCCGAGGCGAGCGCCGCGCCATCTGTGCGGACACTTCCTAATTAATTATCCCGAATTATTAGCCGGAATGATCGAATCAAGTCCGCATAGGTGGCGCGACGCTCGCCGCGGAAAAATCGCCGAAGTTGAAGGGGTGGACGCGCTCGTGAGAAAAACAAAATGCAGCGAAAAAATAAAAACGTAGATTCCTGATGAGATCTCTCGAGGACGATAATCTGAGAGACAAAAGAGAGAGCAAAGAAAAGCGAGACCCGACCACAGACAAAGAGAAAAAAAAATTAAAAAGCTGGTGAAATATATATATATAAAAGATTTTACGAAACGAGACAGAAACGCAGGCAAAGACGAGTGAAACGATTAAAAAAATGTCTGACGAGAGTCTCTTGTTGTCCCATATAGAGTTCTTCGTACTGGGACAGTTGAGTTGATGTTTATTGAAAGAGATTATTGAAAGAGAGAGCGAGAGCGGGAGAGGCCAATCACAGAATGATATGAATTTGAGAAATGTATAACGGGCCAGCTCGAGAGCCCGGTGACACTGAACGAGGCCCCACTGTTGAGTCTCGATCCCCGAAACTGTCCGAAATAGGTAAGGAAAAGTGACGCGCCCGAGGACGACCGGCGAAATTAATAATCGATTTGTAATCGCCTCGCACTGCCCGCTCTCTCACCCGGTGCTACACGGGACTTTCGCACGACCGACTTCACACGAACGCTTTTCCTCCCTTTACAGAACGGGCCCATCATTGGACCACCAGCTGTCCACCTTGCACCCCAGATTCAATCGCTTTCTATTACGCCCCGATTAATCCGAAAGACTAGAAATTCAGTTGGGCATCACTAAAGACGAATTTTGGGCCCAATTTGGGCATTACTAACAGTTGCCATTTGTATGAAAATTCAATATTAACCTCAAATAATATTAAATTTTTCTATAAATTAATTAGTATATATTTTTTATATAAAAATTCAATATTAACCTCAAAAATACAGTTGCCATACATGGGCCTAATAAGGAAAGACAATATGTACTAGTAATCAGTAGGTTGCTGGTTCGAGTCCTGCTGTCACCATTTCTTTTTTTTATTTTTTATTTTTGAATTTTTCCAATGCAATCTTAATATTTATCACATCTGCCAAGAAACAATTATTTTTTAAATAGAAAATGTGTGTCTTTTATTTGTGAGTATTAAAAAAAAAATCTTTGGGAAAATATAATGTGGCCCTAGCAAGGAAAGAAATATGTACTAGTAATCAGTAGTTTCCCGGTTCGAGTCCTGTTGTCACCATTTTTCTTTTTTATTTTTTATTTTTGAATTTTTTCAATGCAGTCTTACTATTTATGATATCTCCCAACAAACAGTTATTTTTTAAATAGAAAATGGGTGTCTTTTATTTGTGAGTATTCAAAAAAAAGTCTTTGGGAAAACCTAAAATTAATTAGGCTAGCCTAATGGGGACCAAATGGTCTCCCAAACTGAATTTCTAGTCGAGCGTCTTTTCACCCCTTTTCAAATCACTCCTTTTCTTCTCCTGTTATTTATTTACTTGCAAAATTAGAGCAAAATATTGTCGCTATTGAAAAATGGTTTCAGTGATGCAGGTAAACGTAACAGGAGACAGTCGAGTGTAAACTGCTACCAGAATAGGACAGCAATTATTTATTAATCCTTAACTAGGCTCGTTAGTTTAACTAGTTCACTGAGGGAAGAATTAATTAACTAATTTTCACACTATAGCCTTTTAGAAATTTTTTCATTTTCAAACAATCAATCTGATAACTTATTCATTATTCCGGTAAAATTTACGTTTAGGACCTTTACCTTCACATATGTTGTCAAGGACATTATTATGAACAACTTTTGTCATTACAACTACTCGGTATCAATCAATCGGTATCGGAATCAAGTAAATATTGTTTCTTGTTTGTTATAGCACTTTACTATTCGCATTGCGGGAAAACTCAATCTTAAAATAAATTAATAAGACGTTATAAATGGTCTAATTATTATTATTATTATTTACTTTCTTTATGACCATTTATACCTTCGTTATTTATATAATTTTCAATGAATATAGAAAAACTAGTTTCATTGTTTTGTTCTCTATGACGTCTTTAATATATCGCTTTTTGAATCAAGTAAATATTGTTTCTTGTTTGTTATAGCACTTTACGATTATAAATTTATAACACATTATAAATGGTCTAATTATTATTATTATTATTTACTTTCTTTATGATCTTTTATAACTTCGTTATTTATATAATTTTCAATGAATATAGGAAAACTAGTTTCATTGTTTTGTTCTCTATGACGTCTTTAATATATCGCTTTTTGAATCATGTAAATATTGTTTCTTGTTTGTTATTCTCGCAATGGGCACCTCTTTTTCGCCTGGCACTAAAAGGGTTAAAATTGAAAAAAAAATTTCTTACCGACAGACTGAACAAAACATTGTCGTAGACCTTTGTTAAATAATAATAGCTTATTGTTGATCTTTTTCGAGCCTAATTAAGGATTTATCGGTACTTCGATTTTGTTCGGAATTTTTTAAAATAAATCGAAGAACGTTTGTTTCAGAAACGAATAAAATTATTATTAATTATAAATTATTATTATTAGTATTTTTTCGAACAGCTGCTGGTCCAATCCGAGTTACTTTCCGATCGCGTTTAATTCCGCGAAGCATATCCCGTTGTCCCGTTTTCAAAGAAGTCCCGTCGACGTGTTTCAGCAGCATTCACATCGCACAAGCGTTTTGCGATGAAACGAGCGAGACGCCAAGTACTTTCGCAGACGTTGGTTTCCAGTGGTCTCGATTTCACCCGCCACAATTTTCCGCGCGATTTCGAACGGGTCTCTCGAAATCGCGCATATTCTTTGTAATTTTTTTTTAGGATTTAGACGACGGTTGAAGAATCTTCGTCGCATATGGAAATTAACAAGTTTTTAATGCGCGATTCAGGGGGCTGCACCGGGCCGCATCTCGTTAATTTTCGTCGCGGTGCAACAAGCCGCGGTAATGGAAACGCACGAGCGTGTTCCGCGCGGGTTCGCTTGTTTTATGGAACAGAAAAAAAATTCCAGGATGTGTAATTCGGTAAAGTGAGACGAACGAACTTCTGCGCCGACCCGCGACATTATGCCACCTATGTTTCCACGGAGAACTCGAAGTCAGCTTGTAGCAGCTGGCGGAAATGATAATTATGATTCACGAAGGTATCGCGAAGGAGAATAGGAGATACCATGTAGATTTCTGTGAGAACCGAGTAGGAGATTAGGGCAACAAGTTACGATTTTCAAGAAACAAATAAACAAATAAATCTGAAATAATATTAAATTTTCCATATATATTCAATATATAAAATTACAAAAAAAAATTAGAATTATACAAATAAATCTCAGATAATATTAAATTTTCCATATAAATTCAATATATAAAATTGTAAAATATAATTAGAATTATATTATATTTTATATAAAATGACGTAGAAATTATTATTATTATTATTTATTTATTTTAAAAGCAATGAGATCCCTTTACAAAACTGTTAACAATAACAAAGAAGAAAAAAGATAATTATAATCTAAATAATTAAATAAGAGTAATAGAAGTTAAAGGGGTTGAAGAAAGATATAAAATGGCGTAGAAATTATTATTATTTATTTATTATAAACAGAATGAGATCCTTTTACAAACCTCTTACCTATAACAAAGAAGAAAAGAAAATAATTATAATCGAAATAATTAAATAATTATTGAAACAATTTTCGCGGTCTCCCCCCCTATTTTGATAGGGGAAAATCTTTGGATTCACCCTCCTCCGCAAGATAAATAGAACTGAAAATTAGCGGAGGAACCGCGTCACAGATTTCTCCGTGAAAAAATGAATTGAGGTTAGGTTCGACCACTTGAGAGTCCTAACAAGATTCCAGGGCCTCGATGTTATCCTAAACGAGAAGTTAAAGGGGTTGAAGGGGTTCGAACGAGCCCCACACCGCGATAAAGCGAAGAAGCGAGGGTATGCGATCCCTTTCCGCGGTCGTCCGCCGCAGCTTTTTAATTACCGGAAGGATTAAGAGAGATTTCAAATTAGAAGCGGGTCGCTCTCACCCCTCCTTTCTTTTTTACACCCCAGGAGGCTTTTTAATTTGCCGTTTCCTGTCGACGCGTCACTTTAAAAAAGTCGCGGCTGGATTAATCGAAAATTTATCGACGGTGTAAACGTCGAGCCAACACAATCCCGCCGAAAATTCTCTCGATCGTTCGCGTGTTTCTGGAAAATTGGAAAAAATCGACTTGTTGACAAGGTCGACACAACGATCGTTTGTTTTGTTTGGGCAAAAAGCTCGCGCGACAACGGCACCGATAAAACGTAAACAAAAACGTCGGTAAATGCGAAGTGATTCTTTTATTGAATTATATTCGCTAGAAAGAATACTGGCTTTTTTATGGTTCTACTCGAAAAACTTAATTGGTGCATCGCCATTTCATTCGGCGTTTAAAAATATTATAAACCTCAAATAATATTAAATTTTGTATATAAACATCATATATAAATTTTTTTATAAAATTTGAGGATATTTTATATATTTAATGAATTATTTAATATCATATGAGGTTTATATTATTATTATAATTATTATTTATTATAAACGGGCTGAAGCCCTATTTTACATATAATAACAAAGAATAATAAAAAGTATAACATATATCAACTACGTATAGTAACATAGAATAACAAAAAAAATAATAACTATTTTACATTTAATATTTACGTATAATAACAAAGAAGGGACATGCACAGAAAGGAACATTTTGATAGTGGTACAATCGATATGGGGGGGGGGGTATTATCATATAATCCTGTGTAGTTGCATTGGAAATTTTAATAATGAATTATTGAAAAAATCAATACGATTATAAATAGTGCATGATTGTTCCAATAATGCGATTCATTGGATTAATTAGTCCATAAGTCGATTTTGCTTTAAGTGTTTGAAAACCCGGTCTTAACTAAATAAAATATAATAATATGATTATTAATTAAATTCTAAATAATAATATTAATTAAATTGCAACTAATCTAAAGAATAATAAACAATCAATATGATTATTAATTAAATTCAAAATTGATGAGAAAATATCATAGAATTTTTTATGCAACTATTTCTGAGGAGCGTATAAATATTCTTTAGCCAAGCAACAGCATTGAAGTCAACTACGTATCGTCCATTAAATACTGTCAATTCGGCCACTTAAAGTCTAATTGCCAACATATTCTCTCTTTCGCGGGCACACTAAGCGTCTGACTGTGCCACAGAGATTCAGCAGCGAAAACGTCCAACTGCTGCCTCATTATTCAATTATCATTTGACGTACCGTGACAGCGTTAGGATCTCGACACGTTCCTCCGTGATCCGACTGGTTGATTAAATTCAATTCCAACCGACTCGGTTATTAATTATCCCGTGATTTCTGATCCTCCGGAGGAAGGACTAGCTCCTCTCGATCATAGTTACCACGGGACCACCCCCGGAGACCGTCTTCCGTTTCACGAGCGTCGAAGAAATTACACTTGTCCCAGCGGGATAGAAGGTCGATCGATGGCTACCCTCGAGTAGAATCCCGTGATTTCTTGCGAGCAGATCGTAGAATCGTGTGCCGGATGTCCGCCTACTAATTTTAGGACCCCTTTAACCATGCTCGTCTACAAAGGACGTTCGTTAAGATAATGGGGCAGTGCCCGGCTGGATGGGTCTCTGGGGGTTGAAGCGACGTTTCAACCCCTGTTAAAAGGTCCACGGGAAGTTTAAACTGGTTTAAACGACGGTAGACACAGTTGGGCGGCCGGTCTGCCTCGATGGTTCTCGATTAACAGAGACTAGAATTTTATGCGACGCCTGAGAGCATTGTGGACGGAGACCATAGAAATGGAGGCGTTCCCCGGCGCCATTATGTTACTAATTTTTATTTTAGTTGCGCTGTGCAAGTTAAATTCTTTTTGATACTCTATTTTGTAGTCCCGTTGCGTAATAAGAAGCTTGAGGAAGACGGAAGTGTAATTATTAGACTGCGGATTTGATGCATTTATGACAAAAAATGAGCAGGTGTAATTATTAGATTGTAGATACGATGCATTTATGACAACAAAATGAGCAGGTGTAATTATTAGACTGCGGATTCGATGCATTTATGACAAAAATGGGCAGGTGTAATTATTAAACTGCGGATTCAATGCATTTATGACAAAAATGAGCAGGTGTAATTATTAAACTTCGGATTTGATACATTTATGACAAAAAAGAGCAAGTGTAATTATTAGACTGCGGATTCGATGCATTTATGACAAAAAATGAGCTGGTGTAATTATTAGACTGCGGATTCGATGCATTTATGACAAAAATGAGCAGGTGTAATTATTAAACTGCGGATTTGATACATTTATGACAAAAAAAGAGCAAGTGTAATTATTAGACTGCGGATTTGAAGCATTTATGACGAAAAAATGTGACCAGGTGTAATTATCAGAGTGTGGATTCGATGCATTTATGACAAAAATGAGCTGGTGTAATTATTAGACTGCAGATTCGATGCATTTATGACAAAAATGAGCAAGTATAATTTTTTAGACAGCGGATTCGATGCATTTATGACAAAAATGAGCAAGTGTAATTATTCGACTACGGATTCGATGCATTTATGACAAAAATGAGCAGGTGTAATTTAAAGGGATGGACGAATTACGAAGATTTAAGGACACCAGTGTAAATCAGCCTAATCAGACAATTAAAGGGACAAAAAAAATTAGAATCAGGTTCTCGAAGCTTGATGAAGACTGCAGTGTAATTATTAGAGTGCGAATTTCATGCATTTATGACAAAAATGAGCACGTGCAATTTAGTAATTATTAATTGATTGTTGACATTAGAATCAGGTTCTCGAAGCTTGATGAAGACTGCAGTGTAATTATTAGAGTGCAAATTTGATGCATTTTATGCATTTATCAAACATTTTGTATTTTGCATAATAATCCGCAGTTTAGTAATTATTAATTGATTGTTGACATTAGAATCAGGTTTTGGAAGCTAGATGAAGACTGCAGTGTAATTATTAGACTGCAGATTTGATGCATTTTATGCATTTATCAAACATTTTGTATTTTGCATAAAAATTCGCAGTTTAGTAATTATTAATTGATTGTTGACATTAGAATCAGGTTCTAGAAGCTAGATGCTCGTCGGGTGGGCGAGAACGATCTCGAGGGAGGATTTTTCTAAAATATTCACTCGGTGGCTCCGTACAGAGAGTGGCGAGTAATGTTGTCTGGAATAGATTCGATTTTTCGGCGAGATAGGGCCAATGTCGAGAGGCTCGAAGAGGCGCCAAGGGAAGCCGTTCGTCGCCTAAACGAGCGGAATGAATAAGCGATGAGCGTGGCCTAGGGGGAACATCTAAAAGCGTCCTCTGGAGCGTCGTGGCGTCGCGCGTCGCCGTGACAAATGATAGAGACGCCTGGAATTACGTCGATACGCCCCGGCAATGCGGATCCTTGAGTAAATACACCGACAAACGGTTAGAATCCGTCCAAACGAAGTGAACATCGGCCAGATTCCGAAGAAAATGCCATCGGTGAATGTAACACCAAACAATTCTATTTTTCTTTAACTTTTGTCCGAAAAATCGAGCAATATTCAAAATCGGTAACACAAAAAAATGGCGAACGCATTAAAAATTTTTTAATATGAATTAATATTATTCGTTTTGAATAATAATTAATATTAATTCATATTAATAAAAGAATCTATGAATTCAATATTTTTGAATAATACTTAATATGAATTAATATGTAATATGAATTAATATATGGATTAATATATAATAATTAATATGAATTAATATATGAATTAATATATAATAATTAATATTAATTCATATTAATTATTATTAAAAAATATTGAATGGATAGATTCTTTATTAATATGAATTAATATTAATTATTATTCAAAAATATTGAATTCATAGATTCTTTATTAATATTAATTTATATTAATTATTATTCAAAAATATTGAATGCATTGATTCTTTTATTAATATTTATTGATTATCAATTTCGTTAATGGTTGGTCCACCGGACGTGACATATGTTATACTTTTTATTATTCTTTGTTATTATATATAAAAAATAGGCCTTCAGCCCATTTATAATAAATAATAATAATAATAATTTTTGCTTCACACTTTAAACTAATATAAACTTTGCTTCATTTATCACGTCACTATAAATGGGTGAATTTTCACTCTTCGGAACATCCGAGGGTAAATCGAACATTTTCGTTATTATCGATCAAGGCTGTCCAAATAAAGAATGGCACAAGATTTCGCAGAAGAAACGGCGCTAATGGTCAGCGCTAAAGAGCTGCGGATAAACGAAATTTGCGGTGATGAGAGAAAGAGCCAGATGGAGGAGGATTGATTTCGCCCGAGAACGCTAGAACGAAAGGAGCGTTTTCCCGGTGCGTTTAAGCGAACAATTAGCGTTCGAAACCCGCCACAGATACGATCGCCATAAGTGCAACCGGCTGTACCGTTCCGGCACAGCTGGATCGATTTCCTCCCGGCTGTCCGAGCTGGAACAATCACGATGCGAAAGGTCGCTCGAGGTCCGAAAGGTCGATCCTGATTAACGAGCGACGACAAAAAGCGGCTCCGGGGGACCGGAAGTCCGACATTCCTCGAAGGTGGAAGTCCTCGGCAACTCCTCTCGACCTACTAGTTGTGCTCGTGCCTCATGCAGCTCCTCCTGCCAGTTTAACGACAGGTGGTAGCGACTCGGCTTTTCGGGCTTAGCAAGTCAAATGTATGTAGATGAAGAGAGAGAGAGAGAGAGAGAGAGGGATGTTGGCTTGGTTACCGCGAAATTCCGAGGAGGAACGTGTATCGACGATTTGGCCGGCTTGGGAATCGAGGATTCTACTGTAGGTTCAAGGTCAACTATTTGACCTGTGCTGAAATTTGCGATGTGGCCAAGATTCGTGCTTCAGGGACTGCTAGGGAGGAAGATATTTGTGCTGGGAACTACCCCAGTAGCACAATATTTAATATTCAAATATATATACAATATTTGTTTTATATTAAGTAACAATATTTTTTTTAATATGCAGGAAATATATATTTCATGTTGATGTAAAAGGGTGCGAAATGGGAAGAAAAAAGGGGTATGTTGTACAGAATTGTAACCCTGAGGGGAACAAAAATCTTATTCATGTTACGAGAAAAATATTTTGTTCTAAATATTAAATGAATCTTTATTTCATATTAGAAGTAGAATAGGTAAACCGTATGTTTAGGGGAGGCAGATGGCCTTGACCTTGACATATGTTATCAGGGACAACATTATGAACAACTTTTGTCATTACAAAAACTTGGTGGTCGGTCTTAGTTTTCGAGATAATTGCAAAAAACTATTGCTAGTACTAAATTGAATTTTCAAATTATTGTCTGTTTATAAACACATTGTGGGGATCAGAACAGAGTGTCGCTTTATATAGAGTGAGCTTTTGAGAGTAAGCTATGTTTATTTATCTAAGCTACACCAGCTCATTCGAAACTATGGCAGCCTTATGTTGCCACGAAACGAAGAAGTACTACGAAAAATTCAATACAGTACTAGCAATAGTTTTTTGCAATTATCTCGAAAACTAAAACCGATCACCAAGTTTTTGTAATGACAAAAGTTGTTCATAATGATGTCCCTGACAACATATATCAAGGTCATCTGAGCTGCCTCCCCTAAACGTAAGTTTTAGAAGATATAAGTCAGGAAGAAATTTCACTTTGTTACGAATTATACGGATTCGATTGCCATTTGAGGGCTGGTTCGATTTCGTTCGCTGTTCCTTGTAGCTCTAAGTAGGTTTTCGAAGCGGTACAAAGCGGAGAGGCCTCGCGTTTACACGCGGACACCAGTTCGTGACGCGGTCGGACACGAACGATCCACGATTTCCGGCTGATTCGCAGTATCAGCCAGATCTGTACTGAAACGCAGGAAGCGAGTAAATCTAACCGCTCCTCCCTCTCCTCCCGGTAAATCGTGGCTCGTTAGGTCGGCTCCGATCGATTTTAACTATCTCGCTATTAATACGCCGTGGCTGTTTCATGAATCGTACACGGTGTATATCAGCGCCGGTAAACACGTTTCGCGAGTCATTTATGCGGTCTCAATTCCCGGACGAAATTCTAGGCGAAGGAGTAGGCTAGAAAGAGCCAGCCTCCCCTAATAGCACAGAAATATTGGATAAATATTTATGTTCAAATATTGGAAAAATATTTTTTAAGCCAGATTTTTTCATATGAGAAAAATATTGGATCTGAGTGACTAATAAATTTTAAAAAATAATAAATTAAATTAACAGAGCACCTGTCGAAAAATGAATTGAGCAAAGAAAATCATTCGTTAAATCTTATAATAAGCGAACTTTGTTAATTCATTGCTGTAGGTACAATAATTAAATAATAGATAAATATTTTTGTTCAAATATTGCGAAAATATTTTTTAAGCCACATTTTTTCATATGAGAAAAATATTGGATCTGAATATTGTATACATGTACAAGAAATATAAATTGAATGTTTAAAAAATATAAGATAAATATTCAGAGAATATAAAATAGATATTTAACAAAATATTAGCCAAATATTCAGAGAATATAAAGTAGATATTTAAAAAATATAAAGTAAATATTTTTTAAAAAATTTGCATTCGTGGCAAAGAACAATATCCCTGCCGAATAATTGTCCCTAGGCAGACCCGTATTGCGGACAATTATCGATAAAATACTGTACTTCTAATATGAAATAAATATCCATATAATATTCAGCAAAAAATATTTTTCTCGTAACATGAAATAGATATTTCCTTTACATTTAAAAAGAAACATTTGTTATTTAATATAAAATAAATATTGTATGTATATTTAAATTTTAAGAAGAGATTGAATCTCTTTTTAATTGGATCTCCTCGGACAGAAACGTATTTCAGGAGAGTGTGGAAGAAAACATCGAAGAAAGGACCGACGAAGAACATCATCGTAAAATGAAAGTGAAAGTGATAAGAGGCGCCCAGTTGTCGCGGATAAAGTGAAACGATGAATAAGCTCTGTCGTGCAACAGTCGATTTAATCAGTGGCCAACAACTTTCCTCATTAGCAATCTTATCAGGCTTGTCATAATTCATAATGCTCGCGCGGACTTCTCCCAGATAGCTACCGACACTCGTACGTTTCTTCGGCCGACCGAGCTTGTCAACGCGCGCTATCCGCTTTGATGATCGCGACGGCGAAAAGAACGTTCCTCTCTTTGTGGTAGGCTACTCGATCTTGGTCGACATTGTACTCGGTTATTCTTCAGCTGTTTCACATTCTTTTCTGTTCGTCCTCGTTTTCGCATTCTATAATCTGATGGATATAAAATATATTGTCTGATAGTCTATAAAAGACCAATGGTGTGCGCGAAAGACCAGCTAAACGAGTTTAAAAGAACAGCGTTTCAGTGCGGAGCGTGACGGATCAGAGTAATTCACTGCAGAGCAAGTATAAACGCAAGAAGTTTGCAGTTTAATAATCAATATCGACACAGTGGTGTGTTATGAGCAGTTGGACTAGGGAAAAGTAGAATTTCGGTGTCGCTAACCTCAATTACATAATAGACAAGACTCGAGACATTACTGTATTATAGATTTTCCCAAATTAGAGTTTGACTTTGATAGTTTTTACGAGAACAGCGAAGAATTTGTATCTTGGATTTTAGTCTTGCGTTCGAGGCTCATAATTCGAACTACATAATAGACAAGAATCGAAACATTACTGTATTATAAATTTTCCCAAATTAGAATTTCAATTATAAAGTTCTTACGAGAACAAGGAAGAATTTGAATCTTTGATCTTAGTTTCTGTTTAGTGCTCCTAATCCCAACCACATAATGGACAAGAATCGTGACATTACTGTACTATAAACTTTCCAAAATAATTCAAAAGGTCACTAGGATTTTCCAGAAACAAAATATCCAACATTTCTATGATAAAGGACGTCCCAGCCCGCCCACAATGACATGCCATAGACACCACTGTCGTAACGGAGATCTATCTCTGCGCCGCAACGCCCGTTTATTAGGCAGACAATTTGACAGTTTATTTGGCGAATTAATAACCAAGCGCAGGGGGTGGTGTCACGTACCGTCAGCGCTAAATGCGACGGCTAATGTGTTAATTGGATCGATAGTAGCGTTCCCAGGAAGAGAACCACCCTTGGGACCGATACCTAAGAGACCGTGGGTACGGTTCGCTGGATCGGGGATGCATCGGCCCGGCGGCGACGAACAAGATTCTCTCTGATCCAAGAGAACGTCGTTTCGTCAGTCGGTACACGAGCTACTGACGGATTTACGAGCTGGTTCCAGCGCTGTATACGTGTAAATACAGCTAAGCCGCGACGGAGCTGGGCCCATGGTGCAGATAATATTGTAACAGCGGGCGACGGGCTTGATCTGATAGGAAAATACGCGATCGTCCGACTACGATGCTGCTCGAACAGAATTCGGAATATAGAGCGGGCGTGTTCGAAATATTGTTATAGCAGAAACGATCTGGACAATGCGAATTTCACACGATTTGAAATTTTTCCATTTGACACGATAATCCCAAGTAAACTCGTCCCTAGTAGCACAAAATATTATATACAAATTTATATAATATTAAAAAAAGATTCAATATTTTTTTAATATTTAAATATACATATAATAGATTTTTTTATATTAAGTAACAAATGTTTCTTTTTAAATATGCAGAAAATATCTATTTCATGTTGCGAGAAAAATATTAAATGAATCTTTATTTCATATTAGAAGTACAGTATTTTGTGCCTAATATATTTAGTTCCTAATATTTTTCTTATATGAAAAGATGTGGCTTAAAAAATATTTTTTCAATGTTTAGAAAAAGATATTTTTTCCTAATATACAAATAATATTGAAAATAATATTTCTTTCTCATTATAAAACAAATCTTTGTTTAATAGTAGAAATAGAATACTTTTTTCGATCCAATATTTTTCTGATATGAAAAAAATATCCATTTAATATTTTTGTACTACTAGGGTTATTCTGGAATTAATTTCTGTTTATAAAATTGTTTTCTGCTCTTGCGTTTTATTTATAAAAATTGATTTTCAATATGATTGGATTCTTACAATTTATTTAAGTACCCAACAAATATTTTTCAAATTGCTTTTATAGAATCTTATTCTGGAATTAATCTGTGTTTCTAAAATTGTTTTCATCTCTTGCGTTTTATTCATAAAAATTGATTTTCAGTATGATTTGATTCTCACAATTTATTTATGCACCCAACAAATATTTTTCAAATTGCTATTATAGAAACTTATTCTGGAATTAATTTCTGTTTTTAAAATTATTTTCTACTCTTGCGTTTTATTTATAAAAATTGATTTTCAGTATGATTTGATTCTCACAATTTATTTAAGTACCCAACAAATATTTTTCAAATTGCTATTACAGAAACTTATTCTGGAATTAATTTCTGTTTCTTAAATTGTATTCTGCTCTTGTTTTTTATTTTAAAAAAATTGATTTTTAGTATGATTTGATTCTCACAATTTATTTATGTACCCAACAAATATACAATTTATTTAAGTACCCAATTTTTCTTTATGGCATATTGCCAACTTAGAAGTGTAAAATAAATTATTATAATTTAGATACTGGATTAATTGTCATGTACATTAATTATAAAGTACACGATACCGTATATATTTATTATTATACCATTTTTAGAAATGTTATGAACAAACAATACAGTACGAGAAACATATTTATTTATTTAGAACACTTGTTCTGGAAAATTGTACAGTTGTGTTCGTGGAAAATGATTCGATAAAGACATTCATTCAGTTCATGCATAAATTTCGGTTGGCTTAAACAATCTGGCGGAACTAACAATGTTACTAGATAAAAGAAGACTGAAAACGGAATGAAACAATCGCGAGTCCAGAGACTAATTTGCAACACAATCGAAGCCGGAGTTCACACGCGTGCGCGTTCAACTCGTTCGAATATTCGCTTTCATTGTTCCGCGTGGACGTTTACCGTGATACAAGGACGGCAAACAAAGATTTCGAGGTTCATCCAGACGCGTATTGTTTGTTATCCGGCGACGGGGACAAGCCAGAGCCCCGAGAATCGATTCCGACGGCGCAGATGCACGCGTCCGTTCGCCCGTTGTCTACACCGATGTTTGTTTGCAATGTTTGCCCGTTTGTACCACGCCGATCCGATTCTGTCGGCTGTAGTATCTAACACGCGCCAAATTTTCCTCGACAACAATAAGATCGGGTCGCGTTCGCTCTCTCCACTTTGTTATCGGACGCCAGCCGTGTTGCGCGATCCTGATAAAACATACGGGAAAATATGTGGATACGACTACGCCGACAATGAACTCGCAACTGGTCTGCGAAAACTAAAACGCTTTCACGGGAATAAATTTGAAAAGACTACATCAGCGAGGCAGTTTCGGAATTGTGTTTCTGGGTTGCAAATCAGTTCCGGGATAAAATCCGATTTTTAACGACTTTTAGAACCAATTTGAAAAGTAGAAATTCGTTCGGAAAGGAAAATACGTTTCAAAAATAAATTGCAAGAGCAGAAAATAATTTTAGAAACAGAAATTAATTCCAGAATAAGTTTCTGTAATGGCAATTTGAAAAATATTTTTTAGATACATAAATTAATTGTGAGAATGAATTCATACTCAAAATCAATTTTTAAAAATAAATTGTAAGAGCAAAAAATAATTTTAGAAACAGAAATTAATTCCAGAATCAGTTCCTATAGTGGCAATTTGAAAAATATTTGTTGAGTACATAAATAAATTGTGAGAATCAAATCATACTGAAAATCAATTTT
>CM052320.1:408433-422659 GCA_028455615.1 Lasioglossum zephyrum | reverse complement strand
ATATATAATATATATATATAATATATATTATATATATAATATAAATATATAATATATAATATAAAGACAATTAATTATAGCTGTGAGCGATCCTAAGCATTGTCAATTATAAATGAAAGTTTTTCTCGATCGAAAATGTAATAAATATTAAATTTGTGATTTCGGCGCAAATTTCGATCATTAAAAAATTTTAATTTCTTTTGTGAATTATTTGGCAAATTTAATATTTATTGTCAATAATATAACTATAAAAATCGTCCATTGTTCGAGGGTTAATTGAGTCACTAACCTGTCTTATTTGATCGCACCGAACGAAACGAAGGTTGGTTGATTCGCACGGAGAAATTCGCACTCCTGTGTGCAATAGTCGGTTTCGGGTTGGCCAGGTCGGTCGTGAAAAATTCGGACAATTTGCCGGTGGCGAAGATGCTCGAGAATCATCGGGCGTCATCGAAACCCAGCACGCGTCGAGTAACCCACAGGATGCACGTGCCTCGGCTCGTTAGAGCCCGCCTGTCGCAACCACTGCACCCGCATGCACCGATTCTAGTGCATCCGAACCCGGCACGAGCACCCTCTTTTCCCACGCTTTCCCAGAGAGAACAAACGTAATTGCAAGTCCCAATCGTGATCCAACCCTCTTCCAACTATCGAGGATCCCTATCCTCTTCCTGAAATCGCGATTTCGCGACCGGTGAACCACGAAGAATGGCGAATCCGAGGGACTCGGTTCGTTAGGGTTAGAATCGCGACGATTTCGATATGAAATTCTGCCAGCGAAACGTCACTCTTCTTCTTTTTTTATTCGTTCAGTTATTGGCAAATGTCTGAACGGTTTGAAAATATCTGCAAACATGACGAGTATTTTTCGAAATAAAATTATTTAAATAAAAATAAATTTTTAAAAATACCACGTTTTTAAAAACAAAATGAAAAGAATAAAATAATTTTTCCTAGTCTCATACAGATTCCTAACCTTGTAAAGATAATCCTGAAAACTTATAATAGCTATGAAAATACTTGTAAGATTTGCAAAATTTTACAATTTTAAAGTAGCAAAGTAGAAAATTGTGAAACGATGAAATTGCAAAATTCCAAAGCAGCAAATTGTAAAACTGTAAAATTTTAGAGTTGCAAATTCGAAAATCTTAAAACTGTGAAATTGCAAAATTTTACAATTTTAAAGTTGCAGAGTAGGAAATTGTGAAACGATGAAATTGCAAAATTCCAAAGCAGCAAATTGTAAAACTGTAAAATTTTAGAGTTGCAAAGTTGAAAATCTTAAAACTATGAAATTGCAAAATTTTACAATTTTAAAGTCGCAGAGTAGAAAATTGTGAAACGATGAAGTTGCAAAATTCAAAAGCAGCAAATTGTAAAACTGTAAAATTTTATTGTTGCAAAGTTGAAAAGCGTAAAACTGTGACATTGCAAAATTTTACAATTTTAAAATTGTAGAGTAGAAAATTGTAAAATTCCAAAGTAGCAAATCTGACACGTGACAGGTTCGGCTCGTTCATCCCCCATTCAGAATCGTCGATCGTGGTTCGCCGATTGCTATGACACGCTTTCAGATGGAGGATCCCACACGCCAGTGATTTATGAATTTTTGTTGACTTTGCTGGAAATCGCCGATAACGAGCGGCGAATCGAGTTAACGACGGATCACTATGATGGACGAGAAAGTTTGCTCTTCTGTCCGATAAAGCCGATAGATCTCTAAACTCGTTTCTATTTCATTGATTAGAAAAATCCGACAATTTCCAAATCCTAAAAATTTTCAAATACAACTATTTCTTTGTTGTTGTTAAACGAGTTGTCTTATATTTTTTTTTCTTTGCTATTGTTAACAGTTTTGTAAAAGGATCTCATTCTGTTTATAATAAATAAATATTTATATATATTTATAGCTAGAAAGACCGAAATTCAAGCCACTTACAATGTCACTTTTACTCGATTCAAAATGGAAAAAGAGAGGACAGAAACAAAAAAAATACATCCTTCCATACAGGGTGTTAAAAAATGTTTGTAAAAAAAGTTGCCGAAAAACTGTCCTCGTGATTTACAATAAACCCTTTACACGTTAAACAATCATTCTGCTCAATCATTCTGATCAATCATTCTGCTCAATCATTCTGATCAATCATTTTGCTCAATCGTTCTGCTCAATCATTCTGATCAATCATCTTGAAATTCAAGGTCAAAGACAATTTTGTATGTTTGCCAAGACCAAACATTTCTCAACACCCTGTACCACTCCGAAAGGTAAAAGTGACACTGAATAATTCTTGAATAATCCTTGTAACGGGATAAAAATGATATTAAATTTTGAAGAACTAAATTCGAGTTGTAGAAATGTTTTCACGAAAGTGTTTCAAGAATTTCCAAGATAAATCGTGAAGATTTAATGGCTCGGGTGGAAAGAATTACAGAATAAATTTTTCCGCTCAGCCAACGCGATACCTTTGGTCGTAATGGAGCGAATATTCGCTGATTCGAGGAAACAATATTTCCCGGAAGTAGAGAATGGCTCGAGGGAGCCCTTCGCCGTTGTATTGTTGATCGTAGAAACTGAAATCGGGTTTCGATCATCGAAACGGGGAAACGTAAGACGGCGGAAGTCGAAGATCGAAAGCTCCGTCGCAAATACAGCTGCGAGGTTCCTCGACTTTCGCGATGGCCGAAATCTCGATTTCGATCGTTGCCCGGCTACCAATTCCCTGGAAAAAATGGGAAACGTACTCCCTTTCCGTTGATCGAGCTTCCAATTCCAGTCAAATTATTGGGCAAACATGGCTGCCGGAAATAAGAGTGTAAGCTCGATCGACGGTTGTAACGCTGGGCATTCAAGTCTCCGAGGAATCGATTCGATTCTTTTCCGAGTAATCTGTTGTCGGGGGAAAAAAATGGTGCACGTGTGGGTGAAAAAGAGTTGCAATATATTTTTATCAAAGGAATATTCGAGATTAAAGTTCCTATCCTGGAGCTCAATTTTTATTAATTATTTATGCGAGGCTTAATTAATAATCTTTATGCAATATTGAAATTGTGTTAACTGCAAGACATTTTGGTACCTTGTATTTATAATATTGTTATTTCGTATCGAGATACTTAATTTATTAACAAATAATAATTAGACTTCGGATTTAATGCATTTATGAGAAATATATATGGACACGTACAATTTAAAAATATTTAAGGACATCAGTAATTTTCTATGTAAATTCAATATATAAAAATTTTTTATATGAAAATTTTATAATTTCCAAATACACAATTTTTTTTTACTTTTTATACAAAAATTGTTAACTTCAACTTAATAAGACAATTAAAAGAGGAGGGAAATTTCGAATTAGTCTTGTATATGATTTTTTATCTTGCATAAAGATCTAAAAAAAAAAAATAATAAATCAAAATTTATTATGAATCTCAAACAATATTAAATTAAATTTTCACTTCAACTTAATAAAACAATTAAAAGAGGAGGGAAATTTCGAATTGGTCCTGTGTCTTGCAATCAATGCAAACATTTTTCATCTTGCATAAAGATCCAAAAAAAATAAAAATTTATTATAAACCTCAAATAATATTAAATTTTCACTTGAACTTAATAAGACAATTAAAAGAGGTTGGTCTTGTGTCTTGCAATCAATGCAAACATTTTTATCTTGCATAACAATCTAAAAAAAAATGAAAATTTATTATGAACCTCAAACAATATTAAATTAAATTTTCACTTCAACTTAATAAAACAATTAAAAGAGGAGGGAAATTTCGAATTGGTCCTGTGTCTTGCAATCAGTACAAACATTTTTTATCTTGCATAACGATCTAAAAAAAAATAAATGAAAATTATTATTATTATTTTTCATCTTGCATAAAGATCTAAAAAAAGGTCTAGTAATAACGAGTCAATTAACGAGGTACAATCGAGGCGCGAAGAACTTGAATGCCCAAGTGGAGGAAGGAATGAAAACGAGGAAGCCGATGGGCAATTATTAACCCATCCGGTTTGCAAGGCACTTGGAGAATTTTTCCCGTGAGACTAACTTGTTATTTTTCTTTTGCAGTGTTTATTACGACCCATTCCTAGCAGCGCACGCAGCGACACAGGATCCCAACTACAGGCTGCAGGTGAGAGAAACGTTCCCGCCGATTTACCGACGGAAATTGTCGCCCTCGCTCTGTTTCCGCCGGCGACGAATGAGTTTTTAATTAAATCGAGCAACGCCCCAGGGCCTGATCGAAGTTAATCGATCACCCTTCAGACGCCGCTTAGATTATCGATAATTAATTGGCTAACGAGTCGGGCCTGAATCTCGTTAAAGAAAATTGCGACAAGAATTTTCCGCCTCGAGTATCGTAGAGCTAGAAAAATCAAACGACTACGGTATATATCGAACTTCCGAAAAAGAGCAACGTGATCGAATTTTGTCGAGACAACGTTATCGATATCTTGAATCGATACTCGTCCGAATAACTTTAATAGAATAATTTTATTAATTTATATTATTTTAGAAAGATTCTCTCATTTCCAAATGAATAATTCAATATTATTTCAGATTATTCTTATTTAATATTATTTAATAATCTTATTTAATATTTAATCTATTTAATATTATTGAGGTTAATATTATTTAATATTATTTGAGTTTAAGCTTATTTAATATTATTGGAGTTTAATCTTATTTAATATTATTTGAGTTTAATCTTATTTAATATTATTTGATTTTAATCTTATTTAATATTATTTGAGTTTAATCTTATTTAATATTTAATCTAATTCAATATTATTTGAGTTTAATCTTATTTAATATTATTGAGTTTAATCTTATTTAATATTATTTGAGTTTAATCTTATTTAATATTATTTGATTTTAATCTTATTTAATATTATTTGAGTTTAATCTTATTTAATATTTAATCTAATTCAATATTATTTGAGTTTAATCTTATTTAATATTATTGAGTTTAATCTTATTTAATATTATTTGAGTTTAATCTTATTTAATAATCTTATTTAATATTTAATCTAATTTAATATCATTTAATATTGGATTTTTATATAAAAAAATTTATTTTGCACGGTGGAACACTTGGGATCGATACCCATGAATCGATATACTCGTCGATCGATGGAAACAGAGCGCGTACGACGTTTTAGCAGACGAATGATAATAGTAAAAATATAAAAAAAGAAGCAAACTAGAACAGACAGGAAAGAAGGCACAGAAATATATTGACTAAAGTCTGCAACTGTTCCGGACCCGTTTAGCTGGAATGGCCTCAAGCAACAGCTGACGTTAGTTGACACGTTTTGCCAGGCTTGCACACACGTGGAAACGCAGTGAAACCGATAACAATTACGCCATTCCTATCTCGTTCTCCGCGGTCTTTCATCCACCGGCGCCCTCGCCCATTTTCTCCGGCTGCCTCTCTCTCGCTCACTCTCTATCTATCTTTATTCTCGAGTTAGCCCGTTCCTGCGTATTTTTCCGGTAGCTTCGAAATTTACGAATTAATTAATTAATTATTTATCGATCGGCATTTATCTTTTTAAGATGTTATGAATTTTTATTTATCGGCGCAAGGTTCGATCATTTTTTACAAAAATAGCTTTATTTATTATTTATTAAATATTATATAATATATAATATTAAATATTAAATATAATATGAAATATTAAATATAATATTAAATATTAAATATAATATTAAATATAATAAAATTAAATATATTATTACTTTATTAATTAAATATAATATTAAATATTAATATTTATTTAATTAATATTCTTACAAAAATAGCTATTTGTTGTGGAGAAAATGATCGAACCTTGCGCCGATAAATAAAAATTTATAATCACAAATTAATGGCTGTCTCGAAGAAGTACAGTAAAGATCCAAATACTGTCCGGGGTTCGAGGTCCTGATTCTTGTCTAGGTCTACTCCCTCCACTTCCTATCAACGCTGTGCTGCGTAAATCAGAAAGGCAAGTTAGGTTGCGATTCTTGTCTGCTCAGTGAACAGCCTCCTAGACAAGAATCGAGGGATTACTGTACCTGTGTCAGGTTTCTTAAATTTTATAGGAGCGCAATTAGGAACTTAATTTGTTTTAACATTTAGTTAAACGAACCGTGAAAAAAGTCTTTCTCAAGATTTTATTATTGCAATTTGCGTTCGAGTTCAAAATTACGCTCTTATAAAATTTAAAAAGCCTGACATAGGCCCTTGCTCCATTTAAATGTTTTGTTATATATTTTCTAGGAGTGTGTATAGGGGATGGTCCAATGATTCTATTGATTCTTGAAGTGGTGAAAGGTTGCCTGGGACACAAAGGACAAAATAAGAAAATTTTAATATTTTTACTAATAAATTTTTAACTATTTTTAAAATTTTTGTAAAATAGTAAGACTTAATAGATTGACTTGTTCGTCAAGGAACTTACTTCCTTGCTACCAATGATACTGTCCAATGATTTTATTGATTCTTGAAGGGGCGAAAGGTTGCCTGAGACAAAAATAGGAAAATTTTAATATTTTTACTAATGAATTTTTAACAATTTTTAAAATTTTTGTATAATAGTAAGACTTAATAGATTGACTTGTTCGTCAAGGAACTTACTTCCTGTTACCATTTATTACAGAATAACCTGCTACAGCAGCTAATGCACAAAATAAGTTATTATTATTAATTATTTTATTAAATATTTACGAAATTCAATATTTTACTAGAAAATTCATAAAAATAAAATAATAATTTATATTTTAGTTATTCTTACATTAATCCGGACAAAGAGAATTAATTAAATAATTTTTTATTTAATTTATATTTTAGTTATTAAACTATTCTTGCATTAATCCGAACAAAGACAATTAATAAAATAATTTTTTCATTATTTGCCCAACGCCTCTGTTAGAATAAATCGGCGAACCTTTGACCTCCTCAGACGAATCTTGGACCACCCTGTATCCGCTTCGTTTTCCAAAGCTCTTCTCCTCGACCGGAACTATTTCCTCGAGAGCATTTCCGAGCAAATAACCCGGAACATTAAAATATTTCAGGTGACGAAAGTTAAGTGCGACAGTCCCGATAAAAGCTCGCGAGGGGTTGGGGGTGCGCGGCAGGGAAAATCGGAAAAATACAGTCGCAGGAAACGGGCAACGACAGCTATCATTTTCGAGCTTGCCCCGACAGGTCGTTCCGTAGCTCTCCCATCCGTCGAGCGGAATGAAAATTAATTTCGCGCAACGCGTTCATTTTGCGAACTACGTGTGCCCTTCCCCTCGCTGTCACCACCCCCTCTTCGTCGAAACGTACGCGGCGATGGCGTTACGAAAATCCTGACGGCGAAACGAAAAAAAATGTTCACCGCCGCATGAATTCCCAGGCTTTGCTACCCAACGTTTTAATAGACACGCGCGAATTTTTTTTATATTTTTGTTCGTTGCTTTTCACATATACCGAAGAGGGAGAGCGGCGAGAGTGTCAGTTCGCAAATGGACCGTGGCTCGATCGATATCGTGCGATCTCTTTCTTGAATTCTAGCCTGGCCTCGTTAACACGTTCGATCTTCTTGATCAAAGATCCTTTTATTTTTTAATACAATATTTTTATACAATTTCTTCTTATAATTTTTAATAAAATTTTTAACGTAAACTTGTATCGTGTTGTTGGAGATAGGATTGAACGTGTTAAAGAGGAACAGCAGGATAAAATGATCCTCGAGCCCTGCACTGTTCTACCAAGGGACGTTTTTTGTCTCGTCAGGGGGTAAAACTACCCTCTATCAATTATACCAATGATATCTTACTAAAAGAAATTTATAAACTCGCCCTAGAAAGACCAAAATTCAAGCCACTTACAGTGTCACTCTTACTTGATTCAAAATGAAGAAAGAGAGGACAGTCAATCATTCTGCTCAATCATTCTGCTCAATCATTCTGATCAATCATTCTGCTCAATCATTCTGATCAATCATTCTGATCAATCATTCTGATCAATCATTCTGCTCAATCATTCTGATCAATCATTCTGATCAATTATTCTGCTCAATCATTCTGATCAATCATTTTGATCAATCATTCTGATCAATCATTCTGCTCAATCATTCTGCTCAATCATTCTGCTCAATCATTCTGCTCAATCATTCTGCTCAATCATTCTGCTCAATCCTACTGATCAATCATTCTGCTCAATCATTCTGATCAATCATTCTGCTCAATCATTCTGATCAATCATTCCGATCAATCATTCTGCTCAATCATTCTGATCAATCATTCTGCTCAATCATTCTGATCAATCATTCTGCTCAATCATTTCTCAACACCCTGTACCATTCTGAAAGGTAAAAGTGACACTGAATAATCCTTGTAACACGAAAAGCGTCTCTTACACAATCAAAAATGGCACCGTCGCGTGACGCGCGGCATCTTGTTGCATTTTGTCGCCTGAATTCTTTCTCCTCCATCTTTTTCTCTCGCCTCTCATTGATCATCGTCCATCTCGTCCATCCCAGGACAAACCTATGGTAAAGCAAAGACAGAGAACTCTGTCGATATTCTCGAATCGCGCCGCGGAAAATCGACCCTCCGTCCCCCTGCCCCCTTAAACGTTCTTTTCAGGTTTGCCGTTTGTGTTTCAGGCTAAAGCGCCCGC
The DNA here is from genome assembly GCA_028455615.1 of Lasioglossum zephyrum. Taxonomy (NCBI): domain Eukaryota; kingdom Metazoa; phylum Arthropoda; class Insecta; order Hymenoptera; family Halictidae; genus Lasioglossum; species Lasioglossum zephyrum. Next base: position 414,001 of record CM052320.1, on the reverse strand, counting down.
CCTGGAGGTAGGAATTTTAAGGGTCCGCCCGTGAACATTTCTTCGCCCGTTGTTTGTCTGTTATTTCTTTGTTTTATTTATTTCTCTATTCTCACATATCAACCCCCCTCCCCCCCGTCCTCCCTTGTCTTTATCAAGATTTTGCCCCCACTGGTTTTTTCGTTTGGACGCAAGTCAGGAGTGCTCACCGATCATCAGAGACAACGATTCTCACTTTTTCTCCACTTCTCTCCCCCTTTCCCGTCTTAATTACACCCTCCATTTCTACCCTTCGTGCGAGGAAACACGATTCTTAGACTCGGCGATCGCGAGAAGAATTTTCTTTGGTTTTACCTAACTTTTTTTATTGTGACCTCTCGTTCTTTCTTCTTAATTGAACAATTTATCTGCATGCCGACACACCCCCACTCCCCCAGTAGCATTTGGTTTATGAAGTATTATATAGTTTGGAGAGTGTTCACCTTTCCGATTCGCCCGGGGGAGAATCTCTTTTTGCTTTCGTAGATACAAAATCGTAATTTTTGTTGATCGAAATTTTTTGGTCGAGAGGCACGAGAACAATTCCGAAATTTGTTTGTCGAGGTTCACACGGAATGTAGAGTCTTGGATAGTTATTAACCCTTTCGCTGTTCGATGTTCATCAACGCCCACGTTCCCTCGGTTTTCATGTTTCTCACGCAGTCACGAGTCGTATACATATATATGTATGTATATATATATTTATTCGATAGTTTTTCAGTTGTCCCAGCATGATGAATTTTGCAAGCATGTTAGTCGAATGTTATCACAGGCTAGTAGATCACTGTCCACTATGTGTACAAAAAAAAAAAATTTCTCACTGTCCACTATGTGTACAAAATTTTACCTCGGTATGGGAACTGGATGAACAAACGTTAGTTCGCTGATGCTGGAACTACAAGTCCACACCTAATAATTAATAAATGAAATTTTCACTTTGTACAACACAGGTTGAATCACCTAAGACAAGCCACCTGAACAACTTTTACATTGTTTCACGAAAATCTCTTAAGCACTTCCAGATGAAAGAAAGTTATGTACACCATATAATGGGCCCTTCAAATCCAAACAAATTTTGTGAAAGAAGTTTTCTTCTATCTCAAAAAATGTAGAAGTTATTCAGGTGTCTTGTCTTAAGGGGACCATATTCACGGTCAATCATATTGCGCAACATTATTGACCATGAACGCACAATATGCTTGATCGTGAGTAGATCCCTTCAAGTGACTCACCCTCTAAATGCTATAGCTTAGGTCACCTACATTTCTAAAAAAAAATTTTTTGAAGTCTTCTTCTTCTAAAAAAAAATTCAGGTGTCTTGTCTTAACGGGTCATGGTCAAACATGGTCAAACATGTTGCGCAACATTATTGACGGTGAATGCACAATAATTGTTTGCACGATATGCTTGATCGTGAGTAGGTCCCTTTAAGTGACTCACCCTGTAAATGCTATAGGTCACCTCCATTTCTAAAAAAAAGCAGTATAACTTTTTCCTCTTTAACCCTTCACTGTATGATTTTTTTAATTGGGATGAAAAAATTGAAAGAAGGTCAATTTTTGTGTTCTACTTAATTATCTTAAGGGGCCCATTCACGGTCAAGCATATTGCGCAACATTATTGACCATGAATGCACAATAATTGTTTGCACGATATGCTTGATCGTGAGTAGGTGCCATTAAGTTGCTCACCCTGTAAATGCTATAGCTTAGGTCTCCTCCATTTCTAAAAAAAGCAGTATAACTTTTTTCCTCTTAAACCCTTCACTATATAATTTTTATAATTGGGATGAAAAAATTGAAAGAAGCTTAGTTTTGTGTTCTACTAATGGGAAAAATATTAAAAAAAGATTAAAACAACCTTTTCAGAAAAATAAACATAAATAAAATTTGTTTTACTGTAGCAGATATGGTACACTATAGAGTGAAGGGTTAATGTTGTGTCTAATATTCAAACAATTTACTGTCTCACATTTTACCTAGTTATTCTTGTGAAAAAGCGCTTGAAATCCACAGTACGATTCCAAAACCGTGGGAAAAAACAGAATGTTCTTGCTTTCGCGGTAGTTCCAGCGTCAGAAATCGAGTATCAAAACCGAGCTCTCCGACACAGCGAAGGGGTTAAATACCGATATCCTCCATTCGCGAAATGAAAGAGAGGGAGTCATCTGGTAAACGCCGGATGCGGAAGCCGGAAGGCGGAAAATTATATATATATGTTTATATATGTGTATATATAAATAAATAAATATATATATATATATATAAATATAAATAAATATATATATGCAATATCGTCGAGTGTATTATAATAACATGAAGAGGGTTCTCCGCGTCTCACTTTCCATCGACACGAGCGAGAATGAAGATTACTACCGTCGGAAGTTGTTCGTATTCCAACACCCCCACGTCCCCTCCATTAGCGCGAGGATCCTCCAGAGTTTCCAGCTCGAAACAAAGATTGAAATTGGTGAGCACTCCGCAGACCCGGCCGAGTATTTTAGAAAGTGTTCTTTAGTTAGTTTAGAGTTGCTGCAAATTCAACCCTAGACCCCCAGACAGATTCAACCACCCTCTCTCTGTCTCTCTCTCTTTCTCCAACCACCCCGAGAATTAGTTCTGCCAGCGAGTTAATCGAGACCGTCCTCAGCTTCAACCCTCCCCCAACACCCCCTTCATCAAGTCTAGTTCTCGCGAGGGCTGTCGTTCGTCTGTGACGAAAACCCGAGCGGAAGTAGTCGCTGCTGGAATTCCGGGTCTCGAATGTTCGACGACACGCCCTCCGCCTCCGAACAACCCCCGAACAACCCCCTAGGAATGACTTCGTCGAATGAATTTCATCCCAACGATTATGTCGGGTTTCAGACTTTTTATTTCAGACTTTTGATCAATAAGTGATCTATAAGTTTGATCATAACTTTCTGTACAAATTTGTTCAATGTTTTTGCCCGTGCTCAATCTTAACCTCTTAGGCACTATGCGCCACTACAGTGGCGCACTCTAGTGGCACACTCGCTCACCATTTAAATAAAGTAATCGTTTCCACATATTGTTTCACATTTATTTTGCATTCACATCAATTGTTAATTGTTTTCACAATATACAGCCAGAATATACAGTCTGTTCTTTATTTAGTAGTGTCAGGTATGAATAATTGCTTTTTATTTAATTAAATATATTTATTTAATTTTATTTAATTAATTATATTTAATTAAATAAATATATTTATTATACTTAAATATATATATTTAATGTATATATATTATTATTATTATTATGTGTATATATTATAATATGTTATAATGTAAATATATATATTTAATTAAATTCCTATTATTAAATATACCATTTGATCTTAATATGCCGGATTCTCCTTTTATCATTAAAACATTTTTTTTTAACAAAACTAAATAATTTTTTTTTCAAAAATTTTTTTTATAAAATTTAATTAATTTTTCTTTTTATTATAATTTTTTTCGGCCGTGCCTAAGAGGTTAATAATAAAATAGAATTACAAATAAAATATTCCCTCACAGTCAGGAGAAAGCCCTAAGTTGAATCCTCTTATTATCCTGTTCGGTGGCTGATTAAAAGGATAGATACAGTGTGTACCGAAGTTTCTGAGATCGAGCGGACGATTGTTGTAGCGAACGTGTTGAAACCGTAGTCGCTTGGTAGAATGAGAGTTCGAACGGTTTAAATTGTGTCCCGAGCATGAACTTTAGCAAGAAGGTTTTTGGTGTTTGCGGATGCTGTGGTTGTTTCGAGCATCGACTATCGCGTGGCCCCGCCACCTTAGAAACTTTCCACCCCTTAGCCTCTGTTGATCTCACGCGTCATGTACGTGTATACGTGTATAGACACATTTAGCTAAAATGGCCGACACGAATTCCAGGATCTCGACACCCTTTCGAAGTAGAAAGGCATACATAGGAGGCATGTCTCTTCCTTAGGATCATTAGCGTGGCTATGAAACCTAGAATTAATCTGAACAAGATTACTGATTTTTTGCATTAATTCAATTAAGTACTCACCTTGAGATGCGAATATTTTTATTAAAATGCTAACTGACCCGACAGACAATAATATTAAATTTTTTATAAAGTTCATATATAAAAATTTTTTATATGAAAATTTATTATAAATCTCTAATAATATTAAATTTTCTATATAAAATCAATATTTTAGTCCTGTCCAAATTTCAATAAATTGGAGGTTCTTCAGATCATTTGAAGCAACATTTTCCTTTGCAAAAATGTTGTCCGCGGCTTTGTTTAGGAGTTATTAAGGAAAAACATTATTTTGCCAATACGCGTCTAGGTCGCGCTCTGATTGGTCCGTGTTTTTCGTTAATAACTCCTGAACAAATCGGCGGACGACATTTTTGCAAAGGAAAATGTTGCTTCAAATGATCTCAAGAACCTCCCATTTCTAAATATTGAAGGAATTTTTAGACACCCTATATAGATAAGGAATATGCAATTTAGACCAGAAAAACTTTATATTGGTAATCAACTTCTTTGAGAGATGTTCGCATCTTACTGTTCTTATTAAAAAGTAAGGAATTGCAACTGGAAAAACAAAAACAGTTTCTTTTAGAATTTCTTGCCATTAAACTAGCGGAGCTATTGAAACGAAACTTGGCACGAATCACTACTCGCGCTGTGGTCTCAATTGTTTTTCGCGGCAAAATACAACATGGTTTCCGTGCGACGCATTCCGGAAGTAATCCTTGTAAGAGAAAAAGGGGTTTATATAAGAATTACGGCTTCTGGAGGCCTTGTATGTACAGGGTGTTCAGAAATGTTTGGTCTCGGCAAGCATAGGCGTATTATACATCTTCGGATCGATGGAAATCTGCAAAAAAAAGTTAAACAATCATTTTGCTCAATCATTCTGCTCAAACATTTTGCTCAATCATTCTGATCAATCATTTTGCTCAATCATTTTGCTCAATCATTTTGATCAATCATTTTAAATTTCGAGGTCAAATTTTTTTATTATATTTTTTATTGTATTCTTGAAATTCAAGATCAAAGACAATTTTGTATGTTTGCCGAGACCAAACATTTCTTAACACCCTGTAAAACAGCTTAAAGAAATCCGTCCAGTAGTTTCCAAGAATTCTCTCAATAAAGTGGGCGATTCGCAAAGAAGTGTTCAGAAACGCTGTCGGGTTAGAGCGAGGCAAACCGTGGAATGGGGGTTGAACGTGGTTTCTGACAGGGGTAGGTGCTCGCGCCTCATAAATTTCCGGGGTCGGCACGTGCGTCGAATCGCGACCGAGGATTTTCGCGGTTAATTTCCTGTGCGCCACGATGTAGCGATTCGCAGGCCCCTTCCGTCCCGTGTCTTGGAACCGGACCCCCTCTCTAAGGGGATCTTCCTGCTCTCCGAAGGATTTACGACCTTACAGGGTGCACAGTCGACCGCTCCTGACTTGTAAACCCTTCATAAATCAACGTCGCGTCATTTCGCGTGTCCGACAGCTTCATTCCGGGAGTATTTCGCTGTTCGTCTTCGATGTCCGTTAACGATCTCTCCCCCCCCC
>CM052320.1:366331-408333 GCA_028455615.1 Lasioglossum zephyrum | reverse complement strand
TAACCTCAAATAATATTGAAGTTTATATGAAAAATCAATATACAATTTTTTTATATGAAAATTCAATATAAATTTGAAATAAAATTAAATTTTATATAAAAAAATTAATTAAAATATATAACTAATTAATTAATTTATTTATTTATTATTATAGACGGTTCTACTATAAATTCACACTTTGTCCACTATCCAGATTGTATGAATGATGACGAAAAATTCAGTGACTACAAAAAGTCAGAATTTTTTATCGCGAATGATGTACGCATGCAGCATTATCCTTACAGACGACCCCGGCGCCGAGGTCGAGCCCTCAGAAGTCGCAGATTCTTGGAATGCCAGACCCGACAAGATAGTCCTTCCGATACTTCTGATAGTCCTGTTGAAAATCCTTAGATTGACACGTCCTGCGTTTGTATCTCCTCTCATTCGTCCTTAAAATCTCACCTTTGTACATTTTTTAGTTTCAACGGAATGGTCGACGAAGGTAATTTAACACTCTGCTTGCGTTGATCTTACAGTTACGGACGTGAGTACGCCGATCCCTACCTTGGACATGGTATTGGACCAGTTGCCGGCTATGGGGTAAGCATTTTATCTACTTAACTATTCGCTCTAATTATTTTAATTTTTTAATTATATTAATTTTTAATTATTTTATGCATTAAATCCGCAGTCTAATTAGCACTTGATCAAAAAATTATTTTACAAACTGGTCGAAAGGTTCATAACTAGACTGGAGATTTGTGTACAAAAATAAAAACGTTTTGCGTTGATTGTGGGAAGTAGGAATAACATAAAAATTGATTTCATCCCTTAACGACTTTGTTAATATGTTGAAATTTTTAAACACCCTGTATAGTATTATGATTTATATATGTATATTTTATATTAGTGTTAAGAGGCAAAGGATAGCACGTGACATAACTAGAAAGTAACTAGAATCTTACTAGATTTTGTATCGAAACATGGTTTTGTTAGGTTAGGTTTCGTGTAAGGTAAAAAAACAACAGCCCGCGATTGCATTCAATTTCCCCATATTCCATTCATGATGCAAGAGTCTAAAGCAAATCTAGTGCCAATTTTAGTTCAGCTTGTTACACCAGATGGCGCCTAGTCAGGACTGCCAACGTGGAATCGTAACAACAAAAATATATGGGGCTTGAAATATAAAGACATTAATAAAAAAAGTAAAAGTTAGACTGATACATATGTATGTTTATCAGTGTTACCACAGAAAAAAAACTTTCTCCGCGCAGACGTTGGTAACACTGATAAATACCCTAGAATAGGGCAATCCTAAATAGTTGTCGTTGTCCAAGTCTAAATTCCTCAACAACTTTGAAAACCAACAATTGAAAATTAATATTTTCGATATGTATGTCTATCAGTGTTACCACAAAAAAAACTTTCTCCGCTCAGACGTTGGTAACACTGATACATAACCTAAAAAAAATGTCTCGTGATATCCCTTGCATTTTAAAATCAATATTACAACACTCTTAAATGTTTCAAGTTCTTTACTGCTTTATATTTCTTACAACCAATTTCTTCATCAATGTATAAACATTCATAGTTTATTTATAACAATGCTGGGATTTTGTTGTTCACAGGCGACAGTGTACAGGGGCAGCTACAACAGGTTCACGCCGTACTAAAGGCCGTGAGCACAGCGAAGCGCGAGCCTTCCAAGTACACACACCGTTATACTCAGCAACAACATGACCAGAAGTCGACACAATCATCATCGTCATTCGCCACCGATCACGTTAATCACCCCCCACGAAGCGAATACGCCTGGATTCTCCGTGCACGCTGACGCTGAAGAAGCCTCTTAGGACCGAGTTCTAGACTCTCGTCGACGGGGAACAGTCACCTGTCTATCAAACCTGAAGACCTCTGACCATCGGCATCACTCAGACCACGAAGACGCCTTTCGACTATCAAAACAATTCCCCGGCAACCGCCTGAACAAAACCGCTTAGAAAACCAAAAACCAGAGAAAACGAAAAAAAAAATATAAAAAAAATCAAGGAAGATCATAGAAAAAATTTTTTTTTGACAATGTTCCAAAAAATTTATTCTCTTCAGGGTTCTCAAAGGATTCTTTGGAATCCTTGAGGATCGTGGAACAAAACCGGAAATAGGGGAGAAGTGGAAGAGAGTTATCATTGAGAACTAGAAGAGAAGCGGTTTTGGGCGAGGTTTCGAAGGCTCTTCGGGTTCGGGGGCCCCGATTGTCCGTCGGGAGCGTCTGCGAAGCTTCTCCGATCGATAACCGGGCGCCAGGGGCGCCGTGAATATTGGCAAACCGAATTAGCAGACAAAGAGGACAGGTTGAGCCAGGTTATATGTCTCGATCTGGACGAGGAAGAGAAGCGCGACGATAATCAGAGAAATAATCATCTAGAAACGTTCGCGAAGCGTCCATTGTTCCCATCCGGGCTCGAAAATTGTCTCGAGCCCGACACCGGCAGCCATTCAGCACGAGAATGATCAGCTGGTAGTCTGACGTGTGTACATAAAGTGTATATACATATGTATACATACAGGGTGGGCGCCATATTTTGCCATCTAGACGTCATTATTATTTTACACATAGCAAACAATGTTTTAGATGAAGTTGAATGGTTTTGAAAGGGGTACATTCCGATGGTAAATTTTTTTTGTAGGTTAGGATAGGTGAAAGGACATATAAAGGTCATTAATGTTTTTATAAATGGAATCATATATTTTTTATTGCACCAGCTGATGCTCCTTCATGTTCTTTACAAAAAAAGTATTAATGTATTTGTGTAAAAAAATCATTAGTTTAGGAGATATTTTAAATATAACGTAATGTTCTGATGCAAATGGTCGCCATATTGAACCTTTTCTGTAAATATACATTATAATTAAAATATCTCCGAATCTAATGATTTTTTTACACAAATAGATTCATACTTTTTTGTAAAGATGAAGGAGCATCGGCTGATGCAATAAAAATATATACGATTCCATTTATAAAAACATTAATGACCTTCATATGTCCTTTGCAGATCCAACTACAAAAAAATGTACCATCAGAATGTGCCTCTCTCAAAACGATTCAACTTTAGTGCTCTCCTACTACATTATCACATCAAATTCAATTATAAATATATTTATTTATTTATAAATTAATTATTGACCAGAGAGTCGAGATTTCCTAACAAATTATAATTAATATATCTTCTAAACTAATGATTTTTTTTACACAAATATGTGAATACTTTTTTGTAAAGAATATAAAGGAGCATCAGCTGATCATTTATAAAAATATTAATGACCTTCATATGTCCTTTGCACGTCCACCTACAAAAAAAATGTCTCAAAACCATTCAACTTCATCTGAAACATTGTTTGCCATGCTTAAATAATAATGACGTAAATCTAGATGGCAAAATGTGGCGCCCTCTATATGTATATGATCAATGATCTCTCCTGAAATCGGCGAATGAATTAATTGTATGATATTCTCGTAAATTTCGGTGATCAAGATTTTCATGGAAGGTCAAATGCATAAAAAATGAACTTTGTATATAATTCCGATGATTTTTGTTTTTAAAAAGAGATCAAAATCGCATTATTGTTTTTCTTTAATTTTCTATCTCTCGCGCTGGGGATTTCCGTAGAAAAATGGCTGCCGGTCTAAAAATAAGAGAGAATCGAGTGGAGACACTTTTTAGGTAGCTAGCCCGGCGAAAGTCCGATAACCGCGAGAGGAAAACGGTGGAGCAGTGTGATCGGTAGGGTTTCTATGCCAAATAACGTGTGAACAAAGCGCGCTTGTATGTGTGTGTTGCGTGTGTGCGTGTATGCGTGGTTTGTGTGTGCGCGATGGAATAGAAAAATCATCATGGAACACCGTTGATTCTGCTCTGAACAGGGTCTAGTCAAGACAGAAAGCAATCTCTACCGGTTCCTAAGACTAACAAAACCGAAACGCAACCCTGTTTTTCTTCAATACTCACTGTCTCACGGTCTAACTTCTGTTACCGACGGTCGATAAGTTTGGTAATTGAGATCGGTAACGATCCAGACCGATCGAGACTCTCCTGCTCTCTTATTTCGTCGCTCTTTGTCGGGAGAACTGAATAACCTCGTGGAAAGACTTTTTAATTGTCACTTTGACCTTGTCTCGACCTGTGATCCATTCTTCAAGGTCGATTATCATCTCAACTTTCTTCTTCATTCATTTTTTTTACAAAAAATCATTGTTCAACGATCTACATGATCAATCATAGCTCCTCAGTGTTCCGTTCGATTTTTGAAAATAACTTTCTAGTCGATCAAACATGGAAGGATTCATTTTGTATTCATTGGCAGCACATTTTAATTAGTCACTGCCATTAATGATCAAAATCCGACTGATCGAACAGTCTCTCTAAGTTCCTCGTCTCAAATCGTCGTTCATATTTGTTCATTCACCCCCATTGGTTCTTCCATCGGACTCAGTTCTCGCGTTAAGGGATGAACCTGGAAGACAGATTCAATTTTAATTAAGTTCCTCGATTCATATCAGTCGTTCTCGATCACCAACCTCCCCACTATCACATACATATATATTTTCGATCGAATCGAAGACGAGCCTCACACACACACACAAACGTACACGAACACACATACACAATAACAGAGTACTCCTTTGCCGGGGGTAAACGCGAGAGGGAAATGGTACGCACATTGAGCCGAATGAGTGATAATCCCTGTTAAATTCTAGTTAAGTGGAGATTTATCGTAATAAAAGTAAATAAATAAATAAATATATATATAAATATATTCGAAATATATATTATATATCTATATATAATATATATATAGATATTATATATATATAAATATATGTTATATATATATATATATAAATAGATAAGCCGTGTTGCGTGACTCAATGTGAGAAAAGAGCGAGATGCGAGTGACTGTCCCGAGTGAAAGAGTGCGACAGAGATAGCAAACGAGACCAGGAAGCGAAGTATAGAAACGAACAAAAAGTAAGAAAAAAAAATGAACAAAAAAGGGGATATACATAAAACTGCACAGAAAGTTGTGTGTTAAATAGCCAAATGCGACAGAGACGTTCTTTAATTTCCCTTTATCTATCTCTCTCGATCTCTCTCTCTTTCTTCGTCTGTATGTCTGTCTATCTTTCCCCACTATAGGTTACGTTTCCCTCGATTTTCCGTTTTCTTCTCTTTAATTTACCACATATACAATAGGCGTAACCGTTTTACATTTACGTTTCCCCTCGAATTCTAATCGATAGGTAAGCTAGGCTATAGTAGACGTGTTCCCCGTCGTCAAAGGGGCACGGCCGGATCGAACAAAAACCAACCATACTCTCGTTTCCTTTCTTTCGTGTTGCGAGCGCCGCCGGTACACGTGTAAATACGACGAAGAAGAAAAATTCGACGAGACTGTATGGTTCGATCGGATAGTCGAGCACAAAGAAGAAGAAGCTGAAGAGGAAATAGAAGATGGAATGCTAAGTATAACCCGGCGCGCCATTTTTAGGAAGAAGAACTTCGAAGATAAACCGCATACTCATGATTCTTGTAAACATTAAATTAACGAGCGTAGATTTTAAAGAAGAAACAAAATGGTAAATGCTAGCGATACGAGAAAAAAGAGTGTTAGTCCCGCGAGGCGCCGCTCGCGAAAAATCCTGCGAGGTCGTTCCTCAAAACGAAATCGCTGTCGTTTTTTAACGAGAGAAGCCTGCCACGGTTCCTCGGCGAAACAAGAGACGTTTTTACTTACACGTAAGGGTTTCTAGGACCTACTTTGCTCGAATGATATTAGAAGCGAAAATGGCAGTTGATATTAAAGATAAGGATCGTCCGCTTAGGAGGGAGGCGTGGCAGGCGCCGGGCAGCCAAACGCGACGCACGTCTATCCCTGTATATTGTACACTGTAATTACAATTTATACTTACTCGTAAATGATACCTTTATCGGTAGGCTATTACTACTAGCGGCTAGCGTAAGGTCAAGCTCAAATTCTAGGCGAGACCCAAATCGTCTTCGCGTCTTATTCTTCGTCACGAGTGCACAACTTCCCTCAAAAACAAAATGAAGTACCTACGATGGTATCGCAACGATCATTCTTCTTGTTCTCCACAAGGTCGTACATTTATCGGTTACCCCCGTCGATCACGCAGGCCTATCGCACACCTTCGTTTTGTCGATTTTTCAAGGCTCTCCCGGTTAAAGGACCTTCTTCCTACTTTGTCTCTATTTTTTATTGTCGTACAGCCTCGTTCCACGACGGGAGAAGCCATCACTCGCGGAATTGGCAAAGATATTTAACGGAGCGACCCGTGACGATTAGTCTCGAAACCGTAGAATTGTATAATTGTTGAGAAAAGTTGTCTCGAATTGAATTGTAATTTAACATAAGTTCCTTTTGTACGAGGGGTGAGGTTTGGGGATGAACAGCTGGGTCGAATATAATAGTTCAGCTTTTAAAAAGACTCTTATGAGATCATTTCATTCAGTCTGGTTGAAAAGCGATTTTATAAGGTCGACACTTATAAGATGCATCAGTGTGAAATGGTTTCATTCGTCAAGGAAAATAGACACTTGCCAGATGCATCAGTGTGAAATGGTTTCATTCGTTGAGAAAAATAGACACTTATAAGATGCATCAGTGTGAAATGGTTTCATTTGTTGAGAAAAATAGACACTTTCCAGATGCATCAGTGTGAAATGGTTTAATTCGTCAAGAAAAATAGCCACTTGCCAGATGCATCAGTGTGAAATGGTTTCATTGGTTGAGAAAAATAGATACTTACCAGATGCATCATTTTAATTGTGTGTCCTTCAATGTCTGCCATTTATTAAAAATATGGTACATTATAAAAATTTGTTTGATAAAATCGTTCTGGGGTATGTTCATCCCCTATAGATCCAAGCCAGTTCCTGTACAAAAGTGAGGTTAGGTCTAGGGATGGATAGATTAGGGTAGCATCCATTCCCTTGAAGTTGACGCTACTAAAGTTAGTCCTCTAATTAACGAGTTCGAAGTGCTAGAACTAGAATCTCGGCCGATTTAACGCTAGACGTACCGCCAAACTACTACAGTTTCTTTTCCACGAAACTAATAGAGACCCCCATAGAACCTCTGTAATACATAGAATCGGTCCTCGCGCGTCCACGAGGAAGTTTATTGCGGATTCTTTAAAACTACTTAACCTAAAGGAGAATAAAAAAATAAAATAGTAAAGGAAAATCGTCACGGACCGTTCCGACGGTGTACCCCATACGAACACATAGGGGAGCAAGAAGAAAGAGTCCTTCAATACGCCCGATTCAAGCAGCTCTAGCGGGAATAATCGCAGTGTAAAATAATCCTCGAGGATGATACGATGATACGCACCGTAACGTTATACATATATAAATATTATTGATATAATAATACAATTTAACGATTATGAAGCAGTAAAAAGGGATTTAAACGACAACAAAAAAAGAAGAAGGCGAACCTTCCGATAACGTCCACTCTCAGAACTCGATGAAATTTTGAAAATACGTTCTTTTTTTATTAAAATTATGATTGCCAAAAGGATTTTTTCCGGAAACTCGAAAAACATTTTTTTTATCATTTTAATGTCGCAGTCCACCTTACCGATTTATTTAGGAGTAGTTAAAAATTGAAAGTTTACCTTATGAATGTATCATTCTAAATTAATTGAAGATATTCTATATTAAATAGAAAGTCGCCGAGTCGGTAAGGTAGAGAGCGACATTGGAATGATAAAAAATATTTCGATCCGGGAAAAATCCTTCTGGCAATCTTCATTTTGGTCAAAAAGGAACCTATTTTCAAAATTTCATCGAATTCGAAGAGTGGACGTTATCGGAAATTTCGCTGAAGAAGAAGCAACAGTAAGAAGAAGAAGCTAGACGAGAATACATTGACTAAAACGTAACGACACATCTTACGAGCAACATATCCTAGCGTACTAGGCGGGAGGCTCGAGATCCTCGTCGCGGACTCATCGTCGAAATGTTGTCTTTTCTCTCTCTCTCTCTCTGTCTCTGCTCTTCTATCCCGTCTCTCGTGAACGCACACTTCCGGTTCGACACAGAAAAAAAACAAACTCGCGAAAGACGAGTCCGCTCCGCGCGGGATCTCGAGAATGACAAAATGTCGCGCCCCTCAAACTTTTCATCCCCCGAAGCGCTCGGGGTTAGGGCTGCGACACTAAAAATAAGGGATGTTCCATGACATTAGAGCGTACAAACACGCCGACGATTTAAATTAAGTCGAAAGTAGCGGTGTGCGAGCGGAGATCGACGTTGCTCCCCTGCATAGATCAGTCTCGATCCTTCAGCCGTTAATTCGCGACCCCGAAGGGTCGCCTGTACAAGGATAAATTAGAAACGCAAATTGTACATACACATGCAGCCGATATTATTGTATTCCGTAGAGGTTTTTGTTTTTAACAATTTGCTTTGGACAATTAGTTGTGATCGGCGGCTGAGGGATCTGTGCTCGAGATCATTTTAATTGCGATGATCTAGAGAGAATATGGAAAATTGTCATGATGTAATGTAGGTATTTATTTAAATATATCAATGTCTTGGTATATTTTAAATAAATATTTAAATATTTAATATTTGGCGAAGTTTCCGATAACGTCCACTCTCAGAATTCGACGAAATTTTGAAAATAGGTTCTCTTTTGACTAAAATTAAGATTGCCAGAAGGATTTTTTCCGGACTCGAAAATTATTTTATATAGAATATCTTCAATTAATTGAACTTTGTGGTGAACCAGGCTTGTGATGATCCATTTTTACAATTAATTGAAGATATTCTATATGAAATAATATTTTATAAAAAAAAGAATTTTCGAGTCCGGGAAAAATCCTTCTGGCAATCTTTGTTTTGGTTAAAAAGGAACTTATTTTCAAAATTTCATCGAATTCTGAGAGTGGACGTTATCGGAAAGTTCGCTTATTTTAAATAAATACCTACACAGGGAGCGTCGTGATTCGTTAACGCCACACACCTGTGTTTTTTTCGCTTCCCTCGCAGTGTACATCGGATTCGCGACCGGAAACGCTGTAAAAGGATCGTTTGGCACGATCGATGACGATTCCGCTCGCGAATCCATTCCTCAGGAGCTAAACGGCCGTGTATAGCGCGACCGTTCCGCGCGGGAGAACGTTACATTGTATACATATGTACACGCGATACATATACACAGACACACACACACATAGAGGACACACACGCGAAGCGAAAATGTCGACGAGATAAGATTAACAAAACAAAAAAATAAATAAATAAATAAGTAATGTAATGATATAAAAATGAATCGGAAAATCGAGACACGTCAGGTATATAAATGTATGTACGAGAGAACAAGGATACGATCAACTCCAACTTTAGTTGCAAAATAACTGATAGGAGTACACACACGAGGTGTCGTTCAGGAACACCTTTATCATTGTCTGATTTGATGATATTTTGTAAGTCTGGACCAGTTGTTAGGTTCTTATTACTCCCATAGCGACTTCTTATGGCGTATTTTCTCTGTATATTGTCAATGTTTATTATTAAATATTTTTCAAATAAACCGACCGCGAGTTTTCATTCGGCGAACCCTAGAGGCTAGAGCGAGAAATAGAATCTTCCGGAGAGATCAACAACGTCAGAAATAGAACAAGAAGATTCCATTCCTCAGCATCCGCTTTACGAACTCGAGACTTTCGAGGCTTTGTAATCGGTGGACGTGTTCTGTTTCGAGGGGAATTATTATGGTTTTTATTTTCATTGACTGAAGAATTTTTTTCGATATTTTATTTAAATTTTTGGTTCAAAATTGTTCGAGGAACTCCACTTTCTCGAAAATCAAAAAAAAAATAAATAAAAAAAAATTTAAATAAATAAATAAATGAATCTTTATTTCAAAGAAGATATTTCTTTGTGAATGTAAGTATTGTATACCATATTTATTATGTAATTTAATAGAAAGAGAGTGGAATTATTATGGTTTTTACTTTCACAGACTGAGGAATTTCTTTCGATATTTTATATAAATTTTTGGATCGAAATTGTTCGAGGAACTCCACTTTCTCAAAAATCAGCTCCTATTATCAGAATTAATAAAAGTAATAAATCGTTAATAAACTTTTATTTCAAATAAGAAATTTTTTTATGAATGTAAGTATTGTGTATACCCTATTTACTATATAATTTAATAGAAAGAGAGTGGAATTATTATGGTTTTTACTTTCACAGACTGAGGAATTTTTTTCGATATTTTATTTAAATTTTTGGATCGAAATTGTTCAGAATTAATAAAAGTAATAAATCGTTAATGAATCTTTAGTTTAAAGAAGACATTTTTTTATGAATGTAAGTATTGTATATTCTATTTATTATATAATTTAATAAAAAGAGAGTGGAATTATTATGGTTTTTACCTTCACAGACTGACGAAATTTTTTTAGATGTTTTATATAAATCTTTGGATCGAAATTGTTTGAGAAACTCCACTTTCTCGAAAATCAGTTCCTATTGTCAGACTTAATAAAAGTAATAAATTGTTAATGAACCTTTAATTCAAAGAAGAAATTTCTTTATGAATGTAAGTATTGAATGTATGTATACCCTATTTATTATAAAATTTAACAGACAGAGACAAATTATTAGTAATAAAACAAATATAGTAAATAAAATCCATAAATGATCAAATAAGACTGGATTTAAATTCTCTGATATCAAATTCTCGATACAATAATTGATACAATATTGATACAATAATTCACCTGATATTAAATTAATTTTTGGTACTTGTGATATCCAAAGAGTAAATGAAATTGAAATTCTACGATTAATTTTTCAACCAGAAATTATCGTCGACTAAACACATCAAATCTTTAAAATAAATAAAATTAATTAAATAAATAAATAAAAAAATATATATGTCATTGTAAATTATAATTTTAACATACAAATTCTTAATAAAATATACAGGTTGTCGGTGCAACAATAAATTCAATCATTATTTTTAACCCCTTACATTAAATTGTATATTAATAAATTCAATCATCATTTTTAACCTCTTGCATTAAATTGTATATTAATAAATTCAATCATCATTTTTAACCCCTTGCATTAAATTGTATATTAATAAATTCATTTATCATTTTTAACCCCTTGCATTAAATTTTATATTAATAAATTCAATCATCATTTTTAACCCCTTGCATTAAATTGTATATTAATAAATTCCTTTATTTAATAAAAAAAATAAATTCCTTTATCCAAAATAAAATTCTATTTCGGTTTGGTTAATGTACAGCTATTGGTGAACATATAAGGATACGATTTATATCAATATTCTCCTTTTTTACAAAATAAAACGATTTACAAAAAAAGTTGTATAAATGTATAAAATGGTACAGTGTAAATTATAATTCTAACATACAAATTCTTAATAAAATATTTTTATTGAGAATAGAAAAAATAATTATTAATATAATTTAATATTCTTAATAAAATTCTCCTTTTTTTACGAAAAAATGATTTACAAAAAAGTTGTAATCATTGAAACCGTAAAAAAAAGCGTAGAGGAAGGGGTTAAAATAAAATGGTACAGTGTAAATTATAATTCTAACATACAAATTCTTAATAAAATATTTTTATTAAGAATAAAAAAAATAATTATTAATATAATTTAATATTCTTACTAAAATTCTCCTTGTTCAATCATCATTGTTAACCCCTTGCATTAAATTGTATATTAATAAATTCCTTTAATAAATAAAATTCTATTTCGATTTGGTTAATATATACAGCTATTGGAGAACATTTAAGGATACGATTTATATCAATATTCTCCTTGTTTATGAAAAAACGATTTACTAAAAAAGGTTCTAATAAAAAAAACCATAAAACCGTAAAATAAATTGTAGAGGAAGGGGTTAAAATAAAATGGTACACGTGAAATAGGGATCTCTGATAAAAATCTGCTGGCTTGAAAATATTATTTAGGACCGACCCTAATATTTTTAGGGTGTTTCAATAAGAGAAAGCAGCAAGGAGTCACCTTTTCTGGAACAGGCTCCCAGTTCTGACGAAAGAGCGTCTTCCGCTTAGCCCTTTTTTCTCAGCACTGAGTCATCGAATCATCGCGCACATGGAATTACCATTCGCTCTCTTCTTCGGCATTCGGCCTCTCATCTGTCAGTAGTCCGCAGACCGTCAGCCAGGAAAGACGCGTGTGCTTGACTCTGCGGTCGGTCCATGCGCACGTGCGTGACCACGCGTGATTTGCGAAATCGAACAAGTGGTTACCACCACCTTAAACCTTGCACTATCGCCAAGGGCGCACTCTCGGGACTCGTGCAGATGTTGAACGTGTCCCTTTTTTCTTATTTCCAACGGTTAATATATTTTTTTTTAATTTTTCAATGGATCTACTGATTCTTTTTTAGTATAAAAATAAATGGAAGATAATAAATTAAAGAAAATTAAAGTGAAGTTTTTAAAATAGAAATTGGAAGTGAAATATCCAATGGTTAATCTTTCTTTTTTTTAATTTTTTAATGGATCTACTGATTCTTTTTTTTAGAATAACAATAAATCGAAGATAATAACTTAAAGGAAATTAAAGTGAAGTTTTTGAAATAGAAATTGGAAGTGGAATATCCAACGGTTAATCTTTCCGAGAGGTTTCTGTCTTTTAAATTTTTCAATACATCTACCGATTCTTTTTTAGTGTTACAATAAATGGTAGATAATAAATTTAAAAAAATTAAAGTGAAGTTTTTAAAATAAAAACTGAAAGTGTAAGATCGAAAGGTTAATATACTGATTCTTTTTATTTAGAATAGCAATAAATGTAAGATTATAAATGAAATAAGATTAAAATGAAGATAGATCTCTTCCGTCCATTGTTATAAATCGCGACAGGACACAGTTGCGATCAAATAGTGCAATTCGAATGAAATGCGACTGAAATCGACTTTTCGTTGTGATCCTATCATCGGTTGCCGCTTTATTGAAACCACATCATTATTTTAGAAAGGTAACTAAAATTTTAGAAAATTCGTGAATAATTCTGTTAATCTTGCTCGATAACATTTTATTTAATATTTTTTTTTAGTTAATATTGACAGTGATTCGTTATTAGAAGCTGAATAATAACATTAACATTATACATGTAAGCCTCTTCACAGAGCCTTAATCTTGCTCGGTAACATTTTAGTTAAGATTTTTTATTTTTTTTATTTTTTAGTTAATATTGACAGTGATTCGTTGTTAGAATCTGAATAATAACATCAACATTATACACATAAGCCTCTTCACAGAAAGGTAGGCTTAGAAAG
Source organism: Lasioglossum zephyrum (assembly GCA_028455615.1). NCBI lineage: Eukaryota > Metazoa > Arthropoda > Insecta > Hymenoptera > Halictidae > Lasioglossum > Lasioglossum zephyrum. Next base: position 394,973 of record CM052320.1, on the reverse strand, counting down.
GTAACTAAAATTTTAGGGACTTCGTGAATAATTCTGTTAATATTGCTCGGTAACATTTTAGTTAATATTTTTCTTTTAGTTAATATTGACAGTGATTCGTTGTTAGAATCTGAATAATAACATTAACATTATACACGTAAGCCTTTTCACAGAGCCTTAATCTTGCTCGATAACATTTGAGTTAATATTCACAGTGATTCGTTGTTAGAATCTGAATAATAACACCAACATTATACACGTAAGCCTCTTCACAGAGCCTCGAGTATTCAAACCGGGAAAAACAAACTAACGACGCAAATACACATGTAAACGAGGTTGCGCTGAGAAAATGAATCGCGAGGACAGCGCCTAATCTACCGGTAAACTTAATTGCAAGTCAAACGCGTCGATGGGTTGCCAACCATCAGGGTTATCGTGCGGACAGTTCATAAGTATTAAATTACCAAAATGCATTTTATTAAAGAGATTTATTTTTGACCCACCGAGGACAGACAGGACACGGATTCTATATTTTCCGAGAGTATGGAAATATGTAATCGTCATTGAATTAATCATTTATCGACGACTGAATTAAATGAATATATAAGTTATATTAAAATCATCAAAAAATTATGGTGAAGTATCAGAAATAGAAGGAATTTAAGAATTATATTATATTATACAATATATTAAAAATATTTTTTGTACTATTTGAATGGTTTGAAGGAACCTAAAAATTAGAAAATTAAAAAATAATGTAGTTATGCGTCAAAAAATACCGATGACCTTGACAACATCGAAAAAATATACAGAATATACAGAACTACAAAAAATATTTTTTGTACTATTTGAATGGTTTGAAGAAACCTAAAAATTAGAAAATTAAAAAATAATGTAGTTATGCGTCAAAAAACACCGATGACTTTGACAACATCGAAAAAAATATATACAGAACTACAAAAAATATTTTTTGTACTATTTGAATGGTTTGAAGGAATCTAAAAATTAAAAAATAATGTAGATATAGCCTGACTTAGGTGGACCACCCTGTATATCTAAAGAATTTTAATAGAGCGATCCTGAACCTTGTAAATTATGTGTTTGTAAGAGAATGTCTTTTATTTTGTCTTGACTTGTCCAAAAAATTCCAAATCATTAAAAAAAATGGCTCTGGCAAAACCGCCTGCTTATTTTCGAATAAACGTCCTCGACTTTCTCGACCCTTTTCGAGATTGGGTTTTCCAGAAATGATCAAGCCAGCAATCATAGAACCAGTTTTCGAACGGATAGGTCGATGAATCTTGAGGCCACGTAATCGCGGAATAATGTAAATATGATATAACGCTGTAGCCTCCCGCATTACCAGCTAAAAGAACAATAAGAGGAGCGACACGTTCGTGGCATGACGCACCTGTTCGTCCTCTGGCATACTGAAGAGAAATGAATAACACTGTCCAACAGTAAAAAAAAACTAGTAGCACAAAAATATTGGATGAATATTTTTTTCAAATATTGGAAAAATATTTTTTTAAGTCATTTTTTTTTTTATATGAGAAAAATATTGGATCTGAATATTGTATACACGTACAAGAAATATAAATTGAATGTTTAAAAAATATAAGAACTCCTGTTCTTCTTGTATTTTTATATTTTTATTATTAGAAGTTGCAAACATTACTTAATTGGTTACCAAAAAAAAATGAGTTTGCCAAAAAAAAAATGAGCCGGGTACGATTTAGGCGACCAGTAATTCCTCACAGCCGAATATAAATACTTTATATTTTTATTATTAGACGTTGCAAACATTAATTGGTTACCAAAAAAATATGAGTAGGGTACGATTTAGGTGACCAGTAATTCCCCACAGCCGAATATAAACGCTTCATATTTTTATTACTAGAAGTTGCAAACATTACTTAATTGGTTACCAAAAAAAATGAGGCTACCAAAAAAAAAATGAGCCGGGTACGATTTAGGTGACCAGTAATTCCCCACAGCCGAATATAAACGCTTTATATTTTTACTACTAGAAGTTGCAAACATTTTATAAATAAAATACTAAAATAAATAAATAATTACTTTTTATTATATTTTTCTATTTTCATGGTTACCAAAAAAAAAAATGAGCCGGGTACGATTTAGGTGACCAGTATTCATTCGGCAACTCTCCCTTACTTTGTGATTTACAGATTCGTTTACTGATGCTTAATTCCCCACAGCCGATCGGATCGGGCGATTTTGACGACCGTGAAATGTATTTTCGCGGGAATTCGCGCTGGTATTGTTTGCGAACGCGTCATAGGAAATAGTTCTGCGCGAGTAAGCGGTCCAGTGGTTCCCGAAATGGTTCGCAGCTGAACAACGAGCTTTTTGTGTGCTCACTAAAAATATCTTACGCTCGGATAACTATCGATACGCTCGATAAAAGTGCGGCCGTTAAATGCGTTCGCCAGCGAACCGAAATTTTTCGATTAAAAATTTTCCGATGCACCATGCTTTTCCTTTGATCGTGATCACCCGTACATGATGACCTCGTGATTCCTTGACCGTGACAGTGCTAAGTTTCATTAAGAATCAACGAACTCAAAAACTTAAAAAAAAACGAACTCAAGAAATTTAAAATAATTTATCTAATCAAGTTACATTTTTCAACTTTTAGGGGGGGAGTGAATGTGGCGACTGTAGCAACATTCAGACAACGAAGTTGTTGATTTATTTTAAAAAACGTTTTCTTTTTATTTAAAAAAAAATGTTTAATCAATAAATTGTTTTCTTTGAAGTAGGATTAAATAATTTAGTTCAGGAATTGTTATGAATATTATTATATGTTCAAAGTTATTAAATTAATAATTAACAAAAAAATAACTTCAGCCTTTATATATTTATTAGAGAATACAATTTTAAAAAAATTTATATATATATATATATATATTATTATATGTTATTATATATATTATTATATTTTCAAAGTTATTAAATTATTAATTAACAGAAAAATAACTTCAGCCTTTGTATATTTATTAGGGGATACAATTAAAAAATCCCTATAGATCCTCTAAATTGGAAGTCAATGTTACTAATCTAAGAATAATTTTATGCTGTCAATTTGCATTTTAATATTGTTTGTGTTCAGTATTGTCCTCGTCAGAGTTTTTAATCGTTTGTGAGAATTCGTAAAGCTTCTCCTATAAGGAAAGTCGGTTTGAAAAACCAGTTGCCATTAAACCGACGGTGTCATTGTTCAAAAATTCGACAACGACTCGGCTCGTCGCTCGTGAGAAGAATAATTGCGAACACATTAGATCCTCCCTGGATACACTCGGCGTTTCGAGACACGTTTATTGATATTACCGTCGAGCAAACAATCAATTTTAATGACCACATTACGGTCTATCGACATTTATGGTCCACGAAACCAATTAACGGGCCACGACCGGGGGCTAATGTGACATGTCTTCTTCTTTCGATTTTTCCTTGTGCGTTTCCCGATGTAGTATTACGATCGTGGTTCGATCTTGTACAATCTTGCGATTCTAACTTCATTAATTATCTAATTCTCTATTCTCTATCTTAATATATAAAAATTGAAATTAATATTATAGAACACCTAATAAAATTTTTAATTAAACTTAATATATTTAAATTAATAAATAAAATAAAAAATATATATAATGTTACAAAAATTTCTGCTATCATTTTAAATAAAATAGAAATTAAGTTTAAATTAACTTCATTAATTATCTCAATTTTCTATTCTCTATCTTAATATGTAAATAGTGAAATTAATATTATTGAACACCTGATAAAATTTTTAATTAAACTTAATATATTTCAATTAATAAATAAAATAAAAAATATATATAATATTACAAAAAATTTCTATCATTTTAAATAAAATAAAATTTAAAATAGAATTACAGAAATCCAGTGATTTAGTCGTGGTGAGTTCAGCGTTGAAGAATTTTAAAAATTTCTGATTGGCATTTCTTTAAACGAACGCTGCCAATTTTGATATCGCATAAACATCCGCAGTCTGTCCCACGAGCCTCGAGGAGTAGGAAAATCGATCCCGGCGTCATTCCCCGGCGAACATGATCAAGCTAACAACGCGTTCACCGCTCGAGCGATTGATTTGAATTTAAAAGTGTTCGCGAGCGATACGAAGTGGCTAGACTTACGTGTCCCTTGGTCGGAATTCCATCGGCTCGTTTCGGATTAGCATAATTTATACGGTTACCTCGTTGCCTCGGTTTTCTGTTATGTCACTGTTCGCGATTCACGTGCGGCTCCCTTGGCAAAACGGATCGCTTCCGAAGTTTTTTAAGAGGAATTTAAATTTTTCTAAAAATTTATTAAAGTTTTTTAAGACGAATCTCAATGAACTACTATAATTGATTAACATATTTTGTATTTTCTTTTAAATATACTTAATATACCATCTTTGTAGCAAGTTTATAATATATATTTTATTTTGTCAACTCTCCCATAAAAGTAATTTTTTTTTTAGTTGGACATTGGTCATCCCTGTCTTAGGCGGTTTAAGAAATTATAGATTATAGATTATATAGATTAAGCAAATTTAAGAAAAAAGAAAAAGAAAAAAAATTACTTTCAACTCTCCCATAAAAGTAATTTTTTTTCTTTTTTTTAGTTGGACATTGGTCATCCCCGTCTTCGGCGGTTTAAGAAATTATAGACTATAGATTATATAGATTAAGCAAAAAGAAAAAAGAAAAAAAATTACTTTCAACTCTCCCATAAAAATCTTTTTTTTTAAATAAATACAAGAAAAACAGGAGTGCGTGTATCCTGAGTCTGGCCATTCAGTTTCTTGGCATTAATCCCATACAAGTACTGTGAGAAATGAATTCTTTGAGAGAGCTTGGTTCTAGAAACATTTGATCGGTAAACATAAAATAAATGAATAAAGCATTTTATGCAACAACGAATCAAAGACGAATTTCTTCGAGATCTATTGCTAGCACCTGTTACAAGTTACACGATCGAATATTTTTAGGCGGTCGTGAGAAAAATGAGTGGGAACAGCGTCCGAGAACTCTCCTGAGAGTCCGAGGTAAAAATGGAGTTCTGCAAACGGCACAAGCTGCTGCAGATTTTGCCGCGACCCGGAAGACGCATCGAGTGGTCCTGGAGAACTGAGAATGGCACGATCATCAGGATCCCGGGGAAAGATCGCTCGGAGGACTGTCCGATCGAGATACTCAACATTCTCGTACCATTGATTGCTATTTTCGTGGCGTTGATCGTGTTTCTAAGGCACAAATGCGGCAAAAGGCACAAGTGAGTCAAAGATCACTGAATCGAAATTTCATTTTCACGATTTGAAAATTAATCCTAGAGTCAAATCCAATATTTATGCAACTTTTCTTATAAAAACTAGTTAATAATATATTTTTTATTTTGTCAATTCTCCCATACAAGTAATTATTTTTTAAAAGAAATACAAGTATTTATTACTTATTTATAGATCACCGAAACTTTTCTTAAAAAACTAGTTAATAATATATATTTTATTTTGTCAACTCTACCATACAAGTAATTTTTTTTATTTTTTTATTTTTTTTTAAAGAAATACTAAGTATTTATTACTTATTTATTGATTCACCGAAACTTTTCTTAAAAAACTAGTTAATAATATATATTTTATTTTGTCAACTCTACCATACAAGTAATTTCTATTTTATTTTTTTATTTTTTTTAAAGAAATACAAGTATTTATTACTTATTTATTGATCACCGAATCGAAATTTCATTTTCACGATTAGAAAATTCATCCTAGACTCAAATCAGAAATCAATGGAACTTTTCTAATAAAAATTAATTATGTTTATGAAGACCTGGCGATTTTTAAATGAAACCGGTCAATGTGATTAGTGGACTGGAGATATTTATGCAAAATAAACAATTTCTATATCATTATTATTATTATTATTTATTATAAACGGACTGAGCCCTATTTTTTTATTATATTAATTTTAATATTACTATATTTATTATATTAATTTTTTATTATATTAATTATCATATAATCCTGCGTGGTTGCATTTTAAATTTTAGTATTGAATTATTGAAAAAATCAATACGATTATAAATACTGCATGATTTTTTAATAATTTCGTTCATTATATCAATTGTAACGAATTATAGTGAAACAGAGATTCATTTTCTTTCCTAAACTGTTTAACAGGTTGAATACGATACTATAGAATTTTTCAATTCTTCTAAGCGTCTGAAATAATTAAAATTTTTCTCTTGAATACATATACGAGAGTTTTAGCTTAATCCGGGATGATTAACAATGCATAAATAAAGCTAACTTATAAAAACCTATGTCGTTATCAAATTATGTACACAGCTTCACCGTTGCTACAATGTTTAACAACAAGAGTAAAGTTTTGTTTAACGTCCTGTATCTGAAAGTCTACTGTATCACGTCTAAGCGGGTTAAGATAACAGTGGTATATCTCCGAGGGTATATCTTTGTAAACAAAAGGTTTTCTCGTGCGGCCGATTTCGGTGGACTCGATTCCGACGAAAACAGCCAACGGGTTTTTCAATTCTCGAGCCCGTGCGATGTTTGACTTTCCGTCAACATACTTCCGAGGGGATAGCTTTCTAGGTTTCGTAGGGATTAGAGCTTGTTCCGAGGGTATTAACGTTTCGGTTGAGTTTGTACTTTCAGTCAGAGCGTGGGCCACGCGGATGGTTTGTTGCGTCAAGTTGTGTCCCGAGCTCCTGAGATCTTCGGGGAATACCCAGACCCAATTAGGGCAACTTCCAATTGAACGAAATGTCTCACGTACGCCTTGGGATACTCCATGATTCAGTGGGCTACGTTCTATTCAAACAATTTACTCCAATTATGACGCACGGGGACTACCGTAATTAACGCGTGTGCAGACTAACTAGTTCTTTGATTGATCTTCGATTCGTGATTCACAATAAACCCTTTATTAGTTGAACAATCATTCTGCTCAATCATTCTGATCAATCATCTTGAATTTCACTAACGAATTCTTTGATTGCTCTTCGATTCGTGATTCACAATAAACCCTTTATTAGTTGAACAATCATTCTGCTCAATCATTCTGCTCAATCATTCTGCTCAATCATTCTGATCAATCATTCTGATCAATCATTCTGCTCAATCATTCTGCTCAATCATTCTGATCAATCATTCTGCTCAATCATTTAGATCAATCATCTTGAATTTCACTAACGAATTCTTTGATAGATCTTCAATTCATGATTTACAATAAACCCTTTACCCGTTAAACAATCATTCTGCTCAATCATTCTGATCAATCATTCTAATCAATCATTCTAATCAATCTTTCTGATCAATCATCTCGAATTTCAAGTTCAAGGAGAATTTTTGAATGAAAAGCAACTTTTCCCATTTCATTTTTCTGAATTTTACAATTTCAATTTTCAGTTTTACGAGAGTTTATTTTTTATAGACATTTCTTTTATGAACGTCCTTAAAGTTTTTCTCGTGAAATCGTTCTTCGATGGTTCCGCGATTGCTTCGCTTCCCAGAAACAGTATTTAAATATTTACTTACCAAATTTGTTCCACGTTGCGTGTTTCAACCTTGTCTCTGCAACAACTTACAAGACGAATATTCAATATGTATTTTTCACGTTTCGAGAAGATGATGAGAAGATGATTATTAACTTTAAATTATGTTTAATTTAATTATTAATTCAGTATTTTTTTATAATTTTGAAAATTCTTGAAAATTTTTTTTATATAATATGATTCAAAATGTTCCTAATATTACATTTTTGATATCTGGAAAGATGGCGGTTCGTGTAACTTGATCCAACACGACGTTCTCTAGTATTTCTAAAAAAAAGTGACGCAACTCAGCGTGGAAGGGACTCGAATCAATTGACACGTTAATTTACCGCACGTGTGCGCATTCTTGACGCGGCCTTTTCGAAGAATCTTAATGAAATAAGATGGCGGCCTGGTTGTCCTGGTTCATCCACCGGAAAATCAATGGCTGCCGCTTCCTGTTCGCTGCCATCTCGAATATCATCTCGGAGCTTCCATACGAACGCCTAATCTCGAGTTAAAGTAGATTTTTTAACGTCTCTAGACAATTTTTTAACCCAACAAGGTTGCGTTTGTTCCACTGCAATAATTAATAATTTTTAGCAATCTTAATAAACATAAAGTATATTTTTTTCTACGGAACTGTGAAATACTTTGTATTGTTGAAGTTTTTTTAGTGCATTTTTAATTATGGTTTAATGAACTCCAAGAAGTTTTAAGCCTTTTTTTAAATTTTTTTATTTTTTTACTTTTTTTTAATTTACTTTTTCTTTACTTTATTTAACCCAACAAGGTTGCGTTTGTTCCACTGCGTTCATTAATTCAACATTTTTTAGCAATCTTAATAACCATAAAGTATATTTTTTCTACGAAACTGTGAAACACTTTCTATTGTTGAAATTTTTTTGTACATTTTTAATCATACTTTAACGAGCTCCAAGAATTTTTTGTTTCTTTTTTTTTCTTCCTTTTTACAAGAATTTTTCGAGTGTGGCCACTCATGTTCTTAGCATTAAATGATTTCTAAGCCTGTTATTAGCGATTATATACTCCCGAAGCAGTCTCACGAACGGTGATCGTTATCTCTCCCAAAAAACAAATTAGTTCTAACATAGTGTAAACTTTGCTTATCTAGCGCCAGAACCGGAACGATTCTGCTCGTTTTTCTTTCGTGTCGAACGAATTGGATTACATTCTTCGTAATCCAGGGAAATATGCAACGAATCTAAAAACTGGCTCGTGTACACGTAACATCTGCGTGATCGAGGGATAGAACCGCTCTGAATCGTTCGAGCGGAAGTTGTCGGGCGACAACTTCGCGACGATAAATTATTACACCTGTGGGGAGGAGGCTAATTAATTTCTTCGAGCTCGACACGGTCGTGTACGCGTCGCGAAAAAATCCCGATCCCGTTTCGTTTCGTGTTTCTGATTACCGGGAAAATTAATTCAATGATTTTTCCGCGGGGAGGAGAAATTGATAGACCGGCGTCCCGCGGATGATCGATCGATCCCGTTCTAATTGTGCTTTAATAGACGCGGTCTAATCGGTTACATCGTCCGTGTTCATCGTACGGTAACATCGCGATTGTAAAATGCAAATTGACAGCGTAAAATTATTCTTACAGTTGTAGTAACATCAAGTTTCTCCGTCGTTTATAAGACAATTTATTGAGGGGTTCAATAAATACTCAACTAGAATTTGTTTCTATGTGAATCAAAGATTTTCCATTATTTATTTATTTGCATTGAATTATTTATTATGTATTATTTATTATTATTTATTATTATTATTTATTATTTATTAGTATTTATTAGTATTTATTATTATTTATTATTATTTATTATTATTTTTTAAAAATTATTATTATTACTATTATTTATTTATTATTATTACTATTATTTATTTATTATTATTATTATTATTACTATTAGTTATTTATTATTATTATTATTACTATTAGTTATTTATTATTATTATTATTACTATTATTTATTTATTATTATTATTTATTATTTAAAGCATTTACACGCTCATTTGTAAATCAAAGAAACGATAATTAAAGTTAATTAATTTATCCTTGTTCTATTCACACTAGGTTTGGATATTTTAGTTATATTTTTTTTTTTGTAGTGTCTTCAGAGGGCTGCTTCCATTTCACACGACGAGGACATCGTTCTGTTTATTGATCCTGCTGGTCCTTTTCTTCGAGATTTGTGAATCCTTTCTGACAACTGTGTCGTTGTCGTCTATTTTTACGATTTTCGCGGTATTTTCTTGCTGGATCCTTCATCGGAGGGCAGAGATTAATAGGGGTAAATGCGGAGTCGCTTTTTCGGCAGCCATCTTCGCTGCCATTGGCTTGGCACGTGCCTGGAAGTGCATTTATCTGTCCAGGTCCGTGGAAAAACAACTCTGATCGTATCGGAAAATTAATTTTTAAAACCAGGGGTGTTACATTATTATTATTTTATTTTTTAGATCGTTTTTAAACTGAATTTTCAATTTATACAGATACGGTTTGTCGATCGAACACGTTCGATTCTCGACGACCGCGACGTCTGCCATTTTCTGTGGTCTCTTCGCAGTCCTGGACGCTTATACACTCTATCTCGCAGTAAGTATTGTTGTTTAATATTATCGTTTAATATTGTTTAATGTTAATGTTGTTTAATATTGTTTAATATTAATGTTGTTTAATATTGTTTAATATATGTTTAATATTGTTGTTTAATTTAATATCAAAATTAATATTATCATTGATTAACTGAGCGAATTTTTTTTTCAAAATCATCTTTCTTGCTGGATAAAATTCAAACTTTTTAGAAGGATGATTTTTGCAATGCAATTTATGGTCAATATTTAACCAGTTCACCCAGATCATTAACCCAGATAATTACTATTTAGTTGCTGCATGCTATCGAATATTTAGTCGATAGATTTTAGTTGATTGAAATTTTGTTTTAGTGGTTACGTCTAGATTGTATATATTTTATAATATATAATTTATATATTTTATCTATCATATAAATTATTATTTATCCTTTAATAATAATACAATATAAAGGCAAAGTTTTAATAGAAACTTTAGAATATTTAGAAAAATATTTGTTATTGACAGATATAATTATAAAATACTACTTTCTCTTTAGTTTATAATTAAAATTGTTATTCCCGTAAGTGCAATATATAAGTATTGTTATAAAATAATTCTATAATATTTCTAGTATAATAATTGTTATTTATACTACCTACACATGCTTATTGAACGAATTATTCGATATAGCTAATGAGTGAACGTATTTGATAGTAAATATTATAAAATCTATTATAAATTATATAAATTATATATTTGTATAATTATGGATTTTTTAAACTATCGACTAAATTGGTTGAATTTATATAATTTATAATATATAATATATATTTATATAATTATATAAATATATATTATACAATTTATATTTATGTAATTATATTTAAATATATTATATAATATATATTATATATTATATATATTATAAATTATATAAATTCAACCAATTTAGTCGAAAGTTTAAAAAATTGAAACTTATATAAATATATATTTATATAATTTATAATAGATTTTACAAGATTTACTATTTATGATTTATATAATTATATAAATATATATTGTATATTATAAATTATATAAATTCAACCAATTTAGTCGATAGTTTAAAAAAATCCAGTCGACTGAAAATAGTAGTTGGCTACTATCGATTTGTTCGATACTTTTGATCGATGGTTCCCATCACTACTTGAATTTTTGCGCAAAGAAATGGAAACGCGGCTTTCCACGACTTGTTCCCGGCTACATTTCTAAATCAAAAACTTTAACGTCGGCTTTGATGCGAATTTACAACGGGCCAGGTTCCCGGTAACACGACTCGGAGCCGTTTCGCCAGAAGTATCTGGCGGGAATTAACGGCGGAGCGTTTACAGCCTTATCGAGAAGAGCCCGGCTACACCCGGCAACCGGGCGCAAACATTTGTTTTACATTTGCTCAGCTTGTTTGAATAATAATGTTTATTATCGCGACTCGAGGGAGAGAGAGGGCCAAGCTTATCGAGTGACCTAACGCGCTACTTTTCTACGAAACTAGATCGCAAAAATAGATGCGGAAAGCCTGTGCGCCGTTTTCAAGGAAATAAAACCTAACCTAGAGAGAGACTCGTGTTCGATTCTCACTGAACGCGTCTCCGAGTGACACCTAGTTAAATATTTGTCCGGGATCCTCAAGGTGCGATCTCTCTTTGACGGAATCTCGGTACGAGACGCGAAACAAAGATCTCCCATTAGACGCGATGCTAAATGCGATGCTGCTTTTTTTAAACGACTATAACGCTGGGCTGGTCTCGTGTTATCTGGCTCTCCCATTGTTTGCATTCCTCGCGACGTAGTTGGGCTCTTGAGAATTTGTTTATTGCCGTTCGTAGATCTCGCATCTTGAATGTAAATTTTTCTTACAGGTAAAAGTACCATTGAAAGAGTCCGCCATTGCCGGGGGACTATTTATTGTTTTACGAAAATTTTCTTAGAATATCGTTGACAACACTACTATTTATTTCTTTTTTACAATTTTTCATAACTGGAAATATTCCATGTGCGATTAAAATTATCGACTAAATCGATAGTAGCCAACTACTATTTTCAAAAGGATTTTTTAAACTATCGACTAAATTGATTGAATTCATATAATTTATAATATATATAAAAAATATGTTTATATAATTTATTTATATATTTATATATTATTTATATATTTATATATTATTTATATATTTATATAATTATATAAATATATAATATATATAGGAAATAGATACTTGGTCCCCTCAGGGTTTCAAGTCCATACACCACTCTCCTTCTCTTTCCAATTTCACCTATCGCCTAATTGCAACCAATTCCAGCAGGACCCCTAAAAAAAGGGGGATGAATGGGGGGTTAAAATATTTTATGGAGAAACAATATCAATTTTCGAGGGCATTAAACAGTTTAAAAAGGGAAAAGCTAGTATTAAACATGCGGCGTCGACGTTACTCGGTTCCATAAAGGACCAACTAATACGCCCGGACGATCTAGCAACGGATCCGCGGATTAGATCAAACATTTTCGATCGTGTGTTTAGCTTCGAATGACAGAAGCAAGTACACCAGTCGGAGATCTTGAAGCAAGAGAGATTCCAGATGCGGAGCATAAACAAGTCCGAGTGGTGCTCGTATGAGAGATCGAAGGCTGGCACAAACACCGAGGTGCTAGATCACTCGCGATCAAATCTGAAAGGGGGGTTGCATTCCCATCGAGTCTAAGAAGAGTCCGGTTTCCCCGAGGCGATCGATACAATTAAGAAATTCCCGCGACACTGTGATCCCCCTCCCTTGTTAAATTGGCCACGAACCAGACAGCATATTTCACGTCTAATTATAATCGCGTTAAGAGCACGCCGCGCCGGCTCGAGACCGTCTTTCGATGGGCTGGCAACGCTCTCGTGATTCCAGACCCGAATAAATATTTCACGTGCATCCTCGCTCCTTGACCCACTAACTGCGAGTATGGCTGCTGGAGTGTTGCGAGCGCAACGCTCGAAAACCCTGAATTGGTCTAACCATCCCTTAGAACATACAGGGTGTCCCAAAATTCGTGTAACTCCTGGAAACAGGAGGTTCCTTGGGTCATTTGAAGCGACATTTTCCTTTACAAAAATGGCGTCCGCGGCTTTGTTTAGGAGTTATTAACGAAAAACACGAACCAATCAGAACGCGGCTATAGCGAACTGAATCCGACTCGGCGACAGGTTCCGCTAAGCGTGGCATAGCCGTTGACCAAGCCAGAATCAATCCGCTGTAACCGCGCTGTGATTGGTCCGTGTTTTTCGTTAATAACTCCTAAACAAAGCCGAGAACGCCATTTTTGTAAAGGAAAATATCGCTTCAAATGACCCAAGGAACCTCCCATTTCCAGGAGTTACACGAATTTTGGGACACACTGTATATACCTATAGACGCGGCGAGATAAAACTGCCTTATTACCAGATTAAACCGCCTAGTAGACGACTCTTGTGGCATAGTGCTATAGTATGTTGAGAAATGACCTTCAAGCCAAAAATCATATTGTGTTACATGGATAAACTCGTTATTTTGTCAGCTACAACATTACGTTAACGAAGATATATCATTCCACTTAAAAAAACATCGATGACCTTGAAATTTCATTAAAATATGACCTTGAAAAATTTTTCCCTTACACGGTTATATGTGACCATTCAAACAGTGTAACTTTGTTCTACGAAGTTTTTTTGTACAACGAAAAGTAATGAAGATATTTGGGTGTTCTGTTTCTATGGACTCACCCTGTATATCTGTAGACGAGGCGAGATAAAACTGCCTCGTTACCAGATTAAACCGCCTAGCATACGACTCTTGTGGGCACAGTGCTATAGTATGTTGAGAAATCACAGTATTGTCTCGATAATTGTCAGGAACTCGGGTCTGCCCAGGGACAATTATCGGGCAGGGATACTGTTCTTTGCCACGAATGCCATGAATATGTCGATGAAAGTTATAAATATTTAGGGAAGCTGTAGAATATACATACATGTATTTTATTTTATTACTCGTTCATTTTTACTTTACTCTTATTTTTTTAAATATGGCTAACTATTTGTATCACAGTTTTGTGGTTCTTTACAATTTTTTATGCAACAAGTTTTCACCATTTTTTCAAATTTTCCCAAATGATGAACTTCTAAAATATACTTGTATACTGTGTACTCACTTCGTCTCATACACTATCCACCATTTTGAATTACAGTATTTTCTCGATAATTGTCCCCAACATGGGTCTGCCCAGGGACAATTATCGGGCAGGGATACTGTTCTTTCAATTGTTATTTTAACAATAAAATTGTTAAAATTGTTATTTATTAGTTAGTTATTTTGTTAAATTGTTATTTTAACTGTCATTTTTTTAAAAATACTGAAATAATGAAAAATGAAGACGTTTTGTAATTGGATTCATTATATTTACACTTCTCGGCGACCGAGCCCTATTGAGCATCCTAACCCCTCAAGGGGGGGTACACCCTCAGTAGAGGGGATAGCTTCGGGACATTTAGCGGTCAGACATATGGGACATTTATGGAGAGAATACTGTACCTCGAATCGAGGCTTGTGGGCACCAGATAATTTTGTATCTCGTCACACTGCATTGTATGCACATACTATACCTATGCCGTGTCTATGGGTATATATGGTCTAAGATCCATCCTCAAAACATCTCTCCTCTTGCTGCAGACTAGGAGAAAAAGAAGATACTTGATCAGGCAGGAGGGAGATGGGACGAGGCACGTTTACAGGCACTCGGAGGCCACCTTTATAAGTAAAATCACCTTCCACTGGGTGGTCAAGCTGTTGTCGAAGGGCTACGATGTTCCCTTGGAGTGCCAGGACCTTGGTGAACTACCCGAAGAAGAGTCCGCTGCGAGGCAGTTCGAGAAGTTCAAAAGGGTCTTCGAGGAAGAAACGGTAATCGACGAAAAGATTATAGGATTATAATAAACCACGAATCACTACCAGTAGAGTATATTAATATACTCTATTATTATATATATATATATTTTATTTATAATTAATAAATTATATTAATATTAATATATAAATTGATATTAATATATTAATATTAATATATAAATTAATATTAATATATTAAGTATATATTAATAATTAATATATAAATTAATATAAATATATTAAGTATATATTAATATTAATATATAAATTAATATTAAAATACTAATATAATTTATTAATTATAAATAATAAAAAAATATTAATATAATTTATATATTAATATTAATATACAACAATTAATATTAATATATACATATATACTATATATACTATATATATAAATAATATATAATATTTATATTATATGTATGAAATTATTAATTATTAAATTAATTATTAACTCATGCTGAAACTCATAAAAACATTTTCGATCAGACTGCTAATGACAAAATAATTCTATTGGTTACGATTCTAATTATATTTAGCACTTCTGACTACTGAAAAACCCCATTTTTGGATTAACAATAACGGAATAGAAATTTTGCAAATTCCAGTTGAAGAAAAAGGGACAGCTGTCCCTGTGGCGATGTTTCTGGAGGCGAGTATGGTTTCCATTTCTTGTCGGAGGATTATTGAAGCTGTTAGGGGATGCTGCAACCCTTGTCGGACCGATGACCATTTCCAAAATCTTAGACTACATTTCCGTCTCTCAGAACGGGACCAATCAACGAGTATATCGGGTATTTAACGTTTTAAATTCACCTCTTTTCCATGTACGTCTCTGAAGCAGAGTTTAACATTAATCGATTAAAATTTTAATCATGATTGATCATTTGATTATTAATATTTTTAATATTTAAATTTTAATATTAAATTTATTTATATAACTTATAATAGTAATAATTATTAATTATTCATAATTGAGAATTAATAAGATCAATTTATATAATTTATTTAATATTTTTAATATCTAAATTTTAATATTTAATATTTTTAATATTTAATTTATTTATATAATTTATAATAATAATAATAATTATTATAATTATTAATAATTGAGAATTAATAAGATTAATTTATATAATTTATTTAATATTTAAATTTTTTAAATTTATTTAGTCGTCAATTGGCGATTAATTTATTGAACTCTGCTCTGAAGGACATCCGCCATTTCCAGAGCGCCATGACGTTCTCCGAGGTTCTCCAAAATGGCTACTTCCTGGCACTGCTCGCGTTCGTGTTCGCGCTGCTGCAAAGCACTCTGAGCCAGGCCTCCACTCACATCCTCTGCGTCGAGGGGATTCGTTTGAA
The DNA here is from genome assembly GCA_028455615.1 of Lasioglossum zephyrum. Taxonomy (NCBI): domain Eukaryota; kingdom Metazoa; phylum Arthropoda; class Insecta; order Hymenoptera; family Halictidae; genus Lasioglossum; species Lasioglossum zephyrum. The sequence goes on along the minus strand of CM052320.1, from coordinate 378,508 downwards.
GACGTCTCTTCAGGTACGCTCGAGCATCGAGCACCGATCTCGAAGAGATTCTATAATTTGATGCTTACGCGGCAGGCATTGGTGTACGATAAGGCGTTGCGTCTGTGCTCGTGGAGCATTGACGAAGACTGTGAGAAAGACAGAGAGCAGCAGAGAAACCAGCAGACAGCAGCTGACATGGGTACCTTGACGAATCTGGTATCCGAAGATGCTTACAACGTCATGAGCTTCTTCTGGATTGGCCATTACACTTGGGCTATACCTTTAAAGGTATATTTTTAATTCATTTTTATTTTAATTATAAATTATTATTTTAAATATTACGATTTTGTTGTTCTTCATAATAAATTATGTAACAAGTTTGCACCATTTTTGTAAAATTTTTCCCAAATGATGAACTTGTGAAATAGTGAACTTGTAAAATATACTTGTGCACTGTGTACTCGCTTCGTCTCATAACTATCCAACACGGGTCTGCCCAAGGACAATTATCCGGCAGGGATACTGTTCTTTGCTGTAACTGTGTGATATACATATATGTATTTTAATTTATTACTCCTTCACTTTTACTTTACTTTTATTATTTTAAATATGAACAACTATTTGTATCACGGTTTTGTCGTTCTTTATGCAACAAGTTTGCACCATTTTTTTCAAATTCTTTCCAAATGATGAAATTGTAAAATGTACTTGTGCAATGTGTACTTGCTTCGTCTGATACGCTATCCACCATTTTGAATTACAGTATTTTCTCGATAATTGTCCTCAATACGGGTCTGTCCAAGGACAATTATCCGGCAGGGATACTGTTCTTTGCTATAACTGTGTGATATCCATACATTTATTTTATTACTGCTTCATTTTTACTTTACTCTTATTATTTTAAATATGAATAACTATTTGTATCACGGTTTTGTCGTTCTTTACAATTCTTTATGTAACAAGTTTGCACCATTTTCTTTTAATTTTTCCCAAATGATGAACTTGTGAAATAGTGAACTTGTAAAATATACTTCTGCATTGTGTACTCGCTTCGTTTCATACACTATCCACCATTTTGAATATTAATATTGGCGATCCCCCCTCTTGGGGGGAGTGCTGCACCTCGGATTTCTCCATATCAGCAATCACCATATTGAATTACAGTATTTTCTCGATAATTGTCCTCATTACGGGACTGTCCAGGGACAATAATCGGACAGGGATACTGTTCTTTCGTCTATGGGTATATGTGGTCTAAGGGTAGAACGGAAGCCACGATTTTTAGCATTTTAAACGGTAGAGCTTTGAACGACTTGATTCTAGATCGCTGTCATAGTCTTCCTGCTCTACACGAAGCTAGGCATCAGTGCTATAGTTGGTGCACTCTGTTGCATTTTCCTGGTCACTCCTATGCAATTGATGCTCGGGAAGAAGATGTCGGGGAACTCCAAGTCCGTCTCGGTATGTTTAATACTTCCAAAATTATTGTTTAATAAATATATAATATATTATATATAATATTAATAAATATATAATATATAATAATATAATATATACATTATATATATTATGTATAATATATAATAATATATTATATATATTATGTATAATATATAATAATATATTATATATATTATGTATAATATAATATAAAATATAATATATATAATAATAATAAATATATAATAATAATAAAAGAATAATAAACATATAATAATAAAAATAATAATAAATATATAATAATAATAATAAAAATCATAATAAAGAATATAATAATAATAAAAGAATAACAAACATATAATAGTAAAAATAATAATCAATAATATAATAATAATAAAAAGAATAATAAAAATAATAATCAATAAGATAATAATAATAAAAATAATAATAAAAATAATAATCAATAATATAATAATAATAAAAATAATAGTAAATATATTATAATAATAATAAAAATCATAATAAATAATATAATAATAATAAAAATAATAATAAATATATAATAATAATAAAAATCATAATAAATAATATAATAATAATAAAAATAAAAAGATATATAATTTAATTAAATTAAATAAACAAAATTTAATTAAATAAATAATTTTATTTATTCTTTATATTAGATAATTTTAATTTACGTAATTTTTACTCGAAAACATTTGAATTATTGCAATCGAAGGAATTTCTGTAGAATAGAAGCGATGCAAGGCTGCGCCTCTTGAACGAGGTCCTCCAAGGAATGAAGCTGGTCAAGCTACGCGCCTGGGAGGACATATTCGAGCAGAAGATTAGGCGAACAAGAGACGAGGAGCTTAAAATGCTGGATAAAGACTCGTTCTATTGGACTCTGATCAGTAAATTCGATTTTTTACAATAATGAAATTTAATGGGACTCTTTCCCTGATGCAATTCTCATCGCTGCTAGATTTCCTCTCTCATGCTTCCTCGGTCCTAATGACGCTCTTCACTTTCGGAGTCTATTATTGGATAGAGGAGCGTGGCCTGGAGGCTGGGAACGTTTTCGCCGGTCTGGCTCTGTTTTCCCAGCTCACCGTACCTCTTCTGATATTTCCAGTGATGATACCCATCATCATCAACGCCATGGTGAGCCGCCAAGCTCTATCAAACGCGTTTACATCTTCATGATCTGTATTTTGCTCAGGTATCCACCACGAGGATAAAGGATTTTCTTCAGCTTCCGGAAATGGAGAACGTTCTGCCTGATCTTGGTGACAGAAAGTCGGAGATCGTCGATAACGCTTCTTCGAGAACCAATTCTGTCGAAGAGAGTACTGTGAGTGTCCACAAATTAGTTTAATTATGTACTAATTAATATATAATTAATTATATATTTAAATATATAATTTATTTAATTTCTATATAATTTAATTATATATTTAATTATATATTTAAATATATAAATAATTATATAATTGCAATATTGTATACATTATTCAAATCAATATTTACGTTTACTTATCGATCATCCAAGATCCAAGTTCAATAGACACATTGCTAAAAGTCTTTCGAAAATCTTGCAATGTTGTATACATTATTCAAATCAATATTTAAGTTTAATTATGGATAATCCAAGATCCAAATTCAAGAGACATATTTTTCTAAAATCTTGCAATGTTATATACATTATTAAATTCAATATTTAAGTTTAATTATCGTTCATCCAAGATCCAAGATCAATGGACACATTGCTATAAGTCATGCAATGTTTTATGCATTATTAAGATCAATATTTAAGTTTAATTATGGATCATCCAAGATCCAAGTTCAATGGACACATTGCTACAAGTCCTGCAATGTTGTATGCATTATTAAAATCAATATTTAAGTTTAATTATGCATCATCCAAGATCCAAATTAAAGAGACACATTGCTAAAAGTCTTTTTAAAATCTTGCAATGTTGTATGCATTATTAAAATCAATATTTAAGTTTAATTATGGATCCTCCAAGATCCAAGTTCAATAGACACATCTTTCTAAAATCTTGCAATGTTATATACATTATTAAATTCAATATTTAAGTTTAATTATCGTTCATCCAAGATCCAAGTTCAATGGACACATTGCTAAAAGTCTTTCTAAAGTCTTGCAATGTTGTATACATTATTTAAATTAATATTTTTAATGTTGTATACTAATCAATAAGAAGACGTGTTTATTGAGAACAGTACCTAGTTGTTGAATGCGTTCAATGGATTTTATCTGAAGTGCGAGTTCTTCAAGGTAGCAGCGACGAAGATGCACAGCGGAGTAACCTTTGGATCTTTGGATAATATCGAAGAAGATGAGGAGGATGGACAGTCCTGTGGCCTGAGGGAGTACAATCTGAATATCGATTCTTCTGTGGACACGGTTTTCGAGAAGGATCCGGAAATTCCGGTACTCCGGATGAAGTACTGCATGTTCTGCTGGGGCGGTTCCGAGGAAGGACAATTATTGATCCAGGATCTCAGCTTCCCGCGTGGTAATTTTAAAATTCGTCGCTAGATGTTATAGATTTAAAAGCTGAAGCACCGATACAGTGAATTTTCTATAGGCGCGACTATGTACACGATAGACGCGACCAAGAATATTCACTCCAACTTAGTAATTTGACAATTTGTTGCTAGATGTTGTAGAGTTGAAAGATAAAGCACTTTGTCTACCCCGTACAGTTATTTTTTATATAGGCGCGACTATGTACACCATAGATGCGACCAAGAATATTCACTCCAACTTAGTAATTTGACAATTCGTCAATAGATGTTGTAGATTTAAAAGCAGTTTGTCTACCCAGTACAGTAAATTTTCGATAGCCGCGACTATGTACACGATAGATGCGACCAAATCCCTCCGAGGCTGTCGCTCCTATAGAAAATTTATTGTAGTTACTCAATACAATTAATCTAACTCTCAGGTCAGCTGACTCTGATGGTCGGTAAAACTGGAAGTGGTAAGACGTCGTTACTGCTGGCAATGTTAGGCGAGATTCAAAGGACATCAGGATCGATCGAGTGGGCCAGGTAAGATATTTCATTTATTATATCGAATTAAAGCATACCTACCCAGCGAATAAACTCGTTTTGAAAATAGGGGTGCGAAGGTAGCATACGTAGCCCAAAAACCATGGCTACTGAATGCAACATTGAGAGATAATATCCTGTTCGGATCAACTTACAAGTCAAGAAGATACCGAAGTGTGTTGAAAGCCTGCGCATTGCTACCGGATGTTGACATACTTCCGGGACATGATCTCACTCAGATCGGTGAAAAGGGGATTAATCTGAGCGGTGGTCAGAAGCAGAGGGTTGCCATTGCTAGAGCGATGTACAGCGACGCTGATGTCGTGATCATGGTTAGTTTAATTATTTAATGTAATTATTTAATTATTTAATGTAATTATTTAATTATTTAATGTAATTATTTAATTACTTAATATCATTATTTAATTATTTGATGTAATTATTTAATTATTTCATGTAATTATTTAATGTACTTAATGTTTTTAATGTATTTAATGTTTAATTATTTAATGTACTGACTACTAGACTGTAGATTTTATGCATTTATTGTCTGAAGTTTTTAAACGCATACAGGACGATCCTTTGTCTGCTTTGGATCATCAGGTGGGCCAACAGATATTCGATCAGGGAATTCGAAAGCTTCTGTTGAGAAGTGGCCGCACTGTGATTATGGTTACTCACCGATTAGAGTTGTTGTCCACTGCTCATCAGGTACGTTCATCATCTTATACCGAAATATTGCGTTGACTCCATTATATTTTAAACACAATCACATTGGCAGGACTTAACCCTTCAAAAATTGAAAGAAGGTTGGTCTTTGTGTTTTTTTAAGGGAAAAATATTACAAAAGAAATTAAAAAAACATTTTCAGAAAAATAAACATAAATAAACATAGTAAGAAAACACATTCTAGTTTACTATATACCAGATTTGTTAACTGTATCAGATATGATAACCCTTACTAGCACAAAAAAAATTGTTACTTAATATAAAATAAATATTGTATGTACATTTGAATATTAAAAAAAGACATTGAATATTAAAATAAATATTGTATGTACATTTCAATATTAAAAAAAAGATATTGAATATTAAAATAAATATTGTATGTACATTTGAATATTAAAAAAAAGACATTGAATATTAAAATAAATATTGTATTTTCATTTGAATATTAAAAAAAGACGTTGAATATTAAAATAAATATTGTATGTACATTTGAACATTAAAAAAGATATTGAATATTAAAATAAATATTGTATGTATATCTGAATATTAAAAAAAGACAGTGAATATTAAAATAAATATTGTATGTACATTTGAATATTAAAAAAAGACATTGAATATTAAAATAAATATTGCATGTACATTTGAATATTAAAAAAGTTTGAATCGCTTTTTAAAAATCTCTAAATGCGAACATTTAGGTGATCGCCATGGACGACTGTCGGGTGAGAGCCACGGGAACCAAATCAGCGATCGAGGAGTCAGACCCAGACTTAGCTACCGAATGGAGGAAAGCTGCGACGAGACAACAAGATGGCCAGCGAGCTCACAGAATTGCTAAAGAGAGATGGTCTCTGCTCAGACTGGTCTCCAGAATCGGTATCAATTTAAAGAACAAGAAGACAAACGATGGATCCTGGATCACTGAGCAAGACGCTCACGTGGTGAGTCTCTGAGATCTCTACATTATTTATTTGCCTAACGAATTATCTGAAATATTTATAATAATTTAAGAATTAAAATTTCAGAATTATCTTAAATATTTACAATAATTTAAGAAATAAAATTTAAGAATTACCTGAAATATTTATAATAATTTAGGAATTAAAATTGAAGAATTATTTTAAATATTTATAATAATTAAAGAATTAAAATTGAAGAATTATCTTAAATATTTATAATAATTTAAGAATTAAAATTTAAGAATTATCTTAAATATTTATAATAATTTAGGAATTAAAATTTAAGAATTATCTTAAATATTTATAATAATTTAAGAATTAAAATTTAAGAATCATCTTAAATATTTAAATAATTAAGAGTCTATAAACTAATTGTAATGAAGTGATTGACGAGGATAATTATGTCTCCTCAGAATCCTCCAGCCTTCGTGCCACTCAGGATGCGGAAGACCACGCTTTCAGGATCAAGATACCTAGCTCCAGATCTCACGGACCTTCCGGTTCCCACGGAAGAATGGAACATTGCGAAGAAGCAGTCGAAATTGCATCGAAACGCTACAAGGTCGAGCAGTTTGCAACCACAGAGACAACCACCGCCTGTTCTTCGTCAAAGCAGCACTCCAATTATGCTCGAGAGCGGATCTAGCATACCCAGGTAGCCAATTGTTCGACAATTATCCCTAGTAGCACAAAAATATTAGATTGATATTTTATTCAAATATTGTAAAAATATTTTTTAAGAAGAATATTGAAATGTAATATAAGAAAATAATATATAAGGTCAAGAATATATAAGAAGAATATTGAATATTGAAATCAAGAGAAACAGCATATAAAAATAATATTTAAGAAGAATATTGAAATCAAGAGAAACAGTATATAAAAAGAATATTTAAGAAGAATGTTGAATAATGAAATCAAGAGAAACAGTATATAAAAAGAATATTTAAGAAGAATATTGAATATTGAAATCAAGAGAAACAGCATATAAAAATAATATTTAAGAAGAATATTGAATATTGAAATCAAGAGAAACAGTATATAAAAAGAATATTTAAGAAGAATATTGAATAATGAAATCAAGAGAAACAGGATATATAAGAAAAATATTTAAGAAGAATATTTAATATTAAAATCAAGAGAAAAATATTGGATCTGAATATTGTATACATGGTACAAGAATAAAGATTATCTGTATATTAGGAAAAAATATTCTATTTCTAATATTAAATAAAAATTTGTTTTATAATGAGAAAAAAATATTCTATTTCTAATATTAAATAAAAATATGTTGCATAATGAGAAAAAATATTTTTTTTCATAATACGAAATGAATGTTATCTTTATATTAATAAATGTTATCTCGTAACATGAAATATATATTTCCTGTATATTTAAAAAGAAATATTTGTTACTTAGTATAAAATAAATATTGTATGTATATTTGAATATTAAAAAAAGATTGAATCTCTTTTTAATATTATATGAAGACGTATACAATATTTTGTGCTATTAGGGATCATTTTGATTAAATATCTGGTGAACACCCTTCTTTTTCAGGAAAAGGAACAACAGCTTGGATAATGGACAGACCAGCAGACCAGTTTTTAAACAAATATTCTCTGGCAGGTTGGTCATAATAAATCATAATTACACTGAAGATTCTTATGCATCAGTGTGTCCTCTCTTTTCTAGAATTGTCCCCCACCCTGACGAACTGAGCCTAAGCAGAGAAAAGAATGTCCTTCGCAGACTGATGCCATCGAATCCCACCAGACAAGTGCAATGCAGTATCAAAAAGTATAATCTCTGAAGAACAGCTGTCTGTTATTCGTTTTTTGTATAATTTTTACAGCAGAAAATTTATTTCTTCAGGTCCAATCAAGTGCACGAGCAAGACCATCTTCCAGTGAGAAGATTGCTATCAGTGGAGTCCAAGGGAACAGAAAGCGACGATACAGAAGAAAGCTAGTAGACTAGTTCAATCGAAAAGATACCCTAGTAGCACAAAAATATTGGATAAATATCTTTTTCAAATATTGAAAAAATATTTTTTAAGCCACACTTTTTCATATGAGATAAATATTGGATTAATTATGTAATACTGGACAATTATTAGGAGAAAAATATTTTCTTCTAATTATTAATAATAATTAATAATATATTATTAATAATAATATTAAGAAATGAGAATTGAATGTTTAAAAAATATTAATTCAATATTTAAAAAACGTTCAATTAAAACGAAGAAAAAGTTATTATTATTAATTATTAATAATGGTTATTAATTATTATTAATTATTACTAATTATTAATAACAGTACAATCGATATGGTATTGTCATATAATCCTGCGTAGTTGCATTTTGAAATTCAGTAAAGAATCAATGAAAAAATCAATACGATTATAAATAGTACATGATTTCGCAATAATTATTAATATTGCATGCATGTTTAAGAAATGTGAATTGAATTTTTAGAAAATATAAGCTAAATGTTCAGAGAATATAAACTAGATATTTAAAAAATATAAAGTAAATATTACAAAGAATGTGAAATCAGTATTTAAAAAAATATAAATGCAATATTTAAATAACATTCGATTAAAACGAAGAAAAAATTGAAAAAAATATTTTTCTTCTAACATTTAATAGATATTTTCTGCATATTTAAAAAAAAATATTGTTACTTAATATAAAATAAATAATGTATATACATTCGAATATTAAAAAAAGATTGAATCGCTTTTTAATTATATAAATATAATATAAATATAAATATAATAAATATTTTTTGCAGAGACTTACGATGTCGAAGACCACGAGTCCCTTTACGAAGACAGAAGTGGAATGGTCACGAAAATGATTTGTATGGATTATTCGAAAGCTGGGGGGTGGGCACCTGGTTTGTTCTATATGGGGGTGGCTATCCTCTGTCAGATCCTTCGTGTGTACACGGACCTGTGGCTCAGTCGCTGGACGGACCAGGGAAGAGAGGCACCAGGAGAACAGAATGTAAGCGTTACGCATCAAAAAACACCGATGACCTTGACAACATCGAAAAAAATCACCTTTGGAAAAAATATACTAGCCAGATATTTGATCCATTGACACCACACACATTAAGAAACAAATATTTTTTGCTTCACAATAACCTGAAGAGATAATTAGGTTGCCTTGCCACGCAAAGGAACGGCAATTTTCGAAGATCAAGGTCATTTCAAGGTCATGTTACTCTACACATCTGAATGTATTTTTCGATCAGCTAGACGACTCAATTAAGAAAATATGTGGTTATGCATCAAAAAATACTGATAACCTTGGTAACGTCAACAAAAATTAACCTAGAAGAAAAACATTTTTTGCAATAGAATGATTTTTTCAAACTATTCGAATAGCATACAAAATATTTTTTGTACCTCCACAATTAGAAGAAATATTTAGGTGGCCTGACTTAGGTGGACCACCCTGTATATGATTAAAATTCAGTGTATATTAAGATTAAATTCTATTTCATTTTCAGACGTGGTTCTACTTCAGGGTCTACCTAGCCCTCTCCATGGGTTTCATATCGTTGTCGTTCGTGTGCAACGCAGTTGGCCAATGGACAGGAGCCAGAGCAAGAAGGAAACTGCACGAGGAAGCAATCTCGAAGCTCCTCAGGGTCCCCTTGTCGTTCTTCGAGTGCAATCCCGTTGGGAAGATCCTGAACAGATTCAGTGCCGACATGGGCGTCATCGACAAGGTTTATACTCGTGGAGTACTACCTAAGCAAATGTCAATTGCAACGGTGGAAACATTCAAACATCTTTTTTCTGTTAAAGAAAATCTCCACGTCGATCCAAAGGCTGACTTTCTTCGTGCTACTCTGCGGGTCAGCCATCATTGTGAACGTGATCATCTCGCCGTGGTTCCTCGTCGCAGCTTTGCCAACCTGTGCTGTTTATTACGTGGTTCAGAGATTTTACAGACGCAGTGCTAGACACCTGCAGCGATTGGATGGCAGGTTTGTTGTAAAATCATTTCGATTCACGATGAATCACCGATTCATTAAATGTGCTGAGCCATTGGTGGAGCAACTTGATTGCGCAACTTGGTTGAGCAACTTGATTGCGCAACTTAGTGGTGCAACTTGATTGCGCCATCAGTGGCCTCGTGTAATAACGCCCTAAGACATTAATCCCAGTGCTAAATTTTCTATAAAAAATCAATATATAAATTTTTTTATATAAAAATTCAAATTTATAAAATTAATATAAAATTTTAAATTTTAATTAAATCTTGACACCTGCAACGATTGGATGGCGGGTTTGTTGTAAAATTATCGTAGCTTTGAATAGCTTGATAAATTAAAGTGACGGTGGTTTAGGGATATTAGAAGGTAGTATGTGTTCTACGTATTTTTGACGATGATTGACAATCTTTTTCAGTACCCGTTGGCCGATCGCGACCCACTTTTCCGAAACCTTGACGGGTCTAGCCACGCTGAGGGCCTCGAAACAGGAGAATCGATTCATGGACCAGGCTACGAGATGTTTGGACACCAACACGAACGCGTTCTTGCTGTTGAACGCGAGCAGTCGATGGCTGGGCATCGCGTTGGTAAGAGCTGATCCTTTTTATCGAGGCTGTCGCATATAAAATGTCCGACCATAAAACGCAAATGTTATCAAGCGTTTCGATCAAGAAATATTATTATCACGGGGACAAGTATGGAAGCCTAGAACATTTAACAAGGGAATGCAGGATAATGGGGGAAATGATCAGGATCGAGGATGTAGTGAGCGGGAAGAATGACAGAAATGCCGAAGAGTGATTGGAGAAGTTGAGGAGAAAAGAGAGCATAAGTATACCAAAGATTCGTTTTGAATTCAAAGAAGATCAGAGAAAGAAGAAGTGGTCAGTGAACAGGAACAATGATTCTGCCTGTAGTATTCGATTCGTTTAGAATTCAAAGCAAATTAGAGATAGAAGAAGTGGTCAGTGACCACAAGCGACGATCTGTGCCTAAAGAAATTAATGAAAATTGTGGTCAGTGACCAGGAACATTGATTCTGCCTCTAGTACTCGATCCGTTTTGAATTCAAAGAAAATCAGAGATAGAAGAAGTGGTCAGTGACCAGAAGTGACGATTTGTGCCTAAAGAAATCAATTAAAAATGTGGTCAGTGACCAATAACAATGAGTCTACCTGTATTATTCGATTCATTTTGAATTCAAAGAAAATCACAGAAAGAAGAAGTGGTCAGTGACCAAAATTGACGATTTTTGCCTAAAGAAATCAATAAAAAATTATATTTATCTTTCTTCTAGGACTACCTCGGTGCTGTAATAGTAGTTGCAGCAACGTTCGCAGCGCTAATTTCCGCGGATCTCTATCCGAATCGCGTGACACCAGCCCTAGTGGGTCTAGCAATTAACTATACTCTTCTGGTGCCCATCTATTTGAACTGGGTGGTGAAGTTTACAGCAGAGATTGAAATGTACATGGGCAGCGTGGCGAGGATCTCAGCCTATCGACACGCTGATACCGAGGTTCATCTAGAAGAAGATGGTAGCTTGATGAAAAAATGAATTTTTCAAATTTGAAACTGATATCTTGTTTCTCTAATGTGTTATAATTTTCTTCAGGTTTCCAAATGTCCGAAGAATGGCCCAGCAAAGGAGAGATCATCTTCGATAACGTGTCTCTGATACACCACACGCAAAGAGAACCAGTCATCTCCAATCTAAACTTGAAGATCCCGGCAGGACAAAAGGTACATGGTGTATAATAATTATTATGTCACGGCCACCATAGCGTGATTCTACACCTACGATTGAGTGGAAATTGACATAAAAAACTCCCTGCAAAACTGACCTTGACCTTGAAAATCAAGGTCAAGGTCCTTAAGACCAGTAGGACACGATCAAACAAAAAAAAATTCATATAAAAAAATTAAAAAAAAGAAAATTTTGAAAATCCGAATAAAAAATTTAATATCATTGA
>CM052320.1:355628-366231 GCA_028455615.1 Lasioglossum zephyrum | reverse complement strand
ACTATATATATATATATGTGTATTTCTATGTCGCGGTTGCTTTCACAAAGTTGGTCCTTATGACCAGTAGGACACGATTAAATAAAAAAAATTTATTTTTCTTTAACCTTGATTTTCAAGGTCAAGGTCAATTTTGCGGGGAGTTTTTATGTCAATTTCCACTAAATCGTAGGTGTAGAATCACCTGAAGAGAAAAATTATAAATTATTATTGAAATGTCTCTTCTAGATCGGTGTCTGCGGAAGAACCGGAAGTGGCAAGTCCTCCACGATGATGGCGCTCTTCAGGTTACTCGAAATCGTTCAGGGTAGAATCGTGATTGACGGAGTGGACGTTCGTCGAGTGCCCTTGAGGGTTCTTCGATCTCGGCTCTCGGCGATTCCTCAGGACGTGATCATGTTCGGTGGCACCATTCGGTAAATTTTCGTTTATTCCTCTTTCTCTTGTTTCTTGTAAAAAGAGAATCACCAAGAACGAACAATTATCAGTGAGAACTTGGATCCCCTGTACGAACACGACGATCGTGATCTTTGGAATGCTTTGGAGGTCGCTCAGATCAAGGATGCAGTAGTCTCTCACCCTGAAGGACTCAGTAAGATGATCGAATTGACATTTTATACTATTTTATATTATTGACATTTTATTTTTTATAAAATAACTCCGATTTTCTATGAAATCAGACTTCGAGGTTCGAGAAGGCGGAGAAAACTTCTCTTCAGGTCAGCTGCAGCTGCTCTGCATGGCTCGTGCGATCCTTAGAAAATCATCGATCATTGTCCTGGACGAAGCGACCAGCGCGCTGGACGCAGCCACTGAAAAATCGCTCTTAAAAACGATGTCAGCCTCCCTTGAAAACAGAACTGTGATCGTTATCGCGGTAATTCCACGTTGCTGCACCTCTTATTACCCTTCTTGTTCTAAACAGAGCGAACATAGCGAATTTCTTTCCGATTCCAGCACCGCGTGGCGGCCCTGCTCGACTGCGACCGAATAATCGTGATCCACGAGGGCAAGATCGTCGAAGAAGGCTCTCCGATGGATCTATCCGGACGACGAGGCGGGTTCTTCGCGAATATGCTGAAGTCTGAGAGCAAGGAATGACCGCAGGAAGGATGGTTGTTCGATTCGATCGCGCGGAGTATTTATTTTTGATAAGTTTGATAAGGAGCACGTGGTGAAATTTGTTGTCACTTTTGTATGTCGTATTAAAATGGTCGTTGATCGACTACGTATTCTTGTTTTGTAGTTTCGGCTCGATTTATTCACCCTTTTGAACCCTAATGTTTGATTTCAAAGAAAATCACAGAAAGAAGAAGTGGTCAGTGACCAATAAAAATGAGTCTACCTGTAGTATTCGATTCGTTTTGAATTTAAATAAAATCAGACATAGAAGAAGTGGTCAGTGGCCAGGCACAATGATTCTGCCTGTAGTATTTGATTCGTTTTGAATTCGAAGAAAATCAGAGAAAGAAGAAGTGGTCAGTGACCAGGAAAAATGATTCTACCTGTAGTACGCGTTTGTTTTTGAATTCAAAGAAAATCTGAGAAAGAAGAAGTGGTCAGTGACCAGAAACGACGATCTGTGCCTAAAGAAATCAATTAAAAATGTGGTCAGTGACCAGGAACATTGATTCTGCCTGTAGTATTCGATTCGTTTGAATTCAAAGAAAATCAGACAAAGAAGAAGTGGTCAGTAACCAATAAAAACGATTCTACCTATAGTATTCGATTCGTTTTGAATTCAAATAAAATCAGAGAAAGAAGATGTGGTCAGTGACCAATAATAATGTTCCTTCCTGTAGTACTCGATTCGTTTTGAATTCAGTGTACAACCAGGGATATAAACAGTGGTCAGTGACCAGAAGCGACGACTTGTGCCTAAAGAAATAAATGAAAAATGTGGTCAGTGACCAGGAACAATAATTCTGCCTGTAATACTCGATCAGTTTTGAATTCAAAGAAAATAAGAGATAGAAGAAGTGGTCAGTGACCAGAAGTGACGATCTGTGCCTAAAGAAGTGAATGAAAAATGTGGTCAGTGACCAATAACAATGAGTCTACCTGTAGTACTCGATCCGTTTTGGATTCAAAGAAAATCAGAGATAGAAAAAGTGGTCAGTGACCAAAAGGGACGATTTCTGCCTAAAGAAATCAATGAAAAATATGGTCAGTGACCAGGCACAATGATTCTGCCTGTAGTATTCGATCCGTTTTGAATTCAAAGAAAATCAGAGAAATAAGAAGTGGTCAGTGACCAATAAAAATGGGTCTACCTGTAGTATTCGAATTGTTTTGAATTCAAAGAAAATTGGAGATAGAAGAAGTGGTCAGTGATCATAAGTGACGATTTTTACCTAAAGAAATCAATGAAAAATGTGGTTAGTGACCAAGAACGTCAATTTTTCTTCCACCGTCCATCGTTTCGCCGCAAGTTGAAGAGAGCTCAAGTAAGAAGTGGTCACTGGCCACAAACATCGTCGCAGACACAACATACGCAGCAAAGACGTATCGACAATCGACACCGATAATCTATCGTAATTCGGGCCAATGGAAACGTACCTTTCGATCTCGTTTCGGCTCGAACTTATCGATCGTGGTCAGCCCACGTGTATCCGACGAAGAGCCGCGACGGCGGGCGCCGGCGGACAAGGTGCCAAACGATAATAATTACCATTACCCCCACGGCAACACGGTATCACACGCCGTGATGGAAAACGTGCGCCCGTTTTTCTGCCAGTGGCATTGAGACCGGCCTGTCGATAACACTCGGGCGTCCGCGAGCGAAAGTCCACCGAATTCGCGGTGACAATACGTTTTTCAAGTTTCACGTTATATTTTAACAAACTCTTCAGCATGTCACCGAAGACACCAAATCGTCCTCCGATCATCTTACGGCTTTAAAAAATTCTCGCGCCGCGTGAGTGCAACTTCACGAAAAGATAAAAATCTCTAAACTAGCTACGGTGGATGCAGAAGTTTCCAGAATGATCTAGATAATTCTTTATCGAGTGGTTCAGTTTGTCTTTTGTTTTAACATCGGGGTACTAAACGTGACAAGACTTATTTCCAAGATGATCGACAACATCTTTCGTGGACATTTTATTTAATATAATTAATTTAATTGAATGATATTTAATTTAATTAATTTAATTAAATGATATTTAATTTAATCAATTAAATTGAATGATATTTAATTTAATTAAATGATATATTAATTTAATTGATTTAATTGAATGATATTTAATTTAATTAATTTATCATTTTAATTAATTCTTTGAATGATTAATTTAATTGATCAAGATTATATTGCAATATTTAAATGGTTAAAGGATAAATAAAAAAGTGAAGGATCTATCTGGAAACTGTTGCAAGCCGCTTCTTCGGATCCAGCTTTCTAATTATCGCGAATGATCGACTAGATCGTGATTGGCAACGGACGATGAATCTCGAAAGTGGACTTACTCGCTGTCGGATAATTTCCTAAGACCAGGAAGAGGCAGAACGTTTTTCCAAGAAGATCGTTTCGAAATCTGTTCGAGCAAGAGACCAAGGACTTCAGAGAGTGAGTACTTCCGGTAGCAAGGCTAAGGCATCCGCTCAGTTTTTCTGGGATCCAATAGGTGCAGTTGCAAGTGCAATTTATTAGATGCATTTATGATTGAAAGATTTTAAACATATCAATTTTTTACTTGAAAATTATTATCATAATATAATTTATTATACATCGTTACTCCAAATTAAATGAAAAACTTCGCGATCGAAAATACAATAAAAATTAATTCGATCATTAATAACAACAGCAAGTTTGCAAATTAATTTAACTCAACGTTTCGATCCCTGTATGGATCATCTTGAAGAGATACATTTTTGTGTCTGAAAAATTAATACGTTTATAATAGACTAGAAACAAAATGAGTTTAAACAAAAGTTAGATTAAACAAAAATTATGAAACACCTACTTGCTGTGGTAAAATAATTAAACAAATAATAATTGAAAAAATACAATTGAACAAAATAAAAATAATTGAAAAAATACAATTGAACAAATACAAAATAATGAGTTACAGTAGGACTTGGTTAGGTTAGGTTAATAATAAACCAGAAACAAAAAGAGAATTTGCAACACAGCTGTGGAGTCATATATCAAAAAAAAAAAAAAAATAATTAAAAAATTGATTAAAAATAAATTTAAAAAAAAATATTGAAGATGATCCATACAGGGATCGAAACGTTGAGTTAAATTAATTTGAAAATTTGTTATTAATAATCGAACCTTACACCGAAAGCACAAGTTTAATTTTTGTTACTCACCAATTCTTCGATATTATTTGCTACAATGTGCTGACACTTATTTCTACCTTGTCACACTTCACGCTGACTATGAAAAACCGTAAACAAATCACCATTTCCTAGCTGCGTCACTTCGCAACCGGAGCACCACGGTTTTTGCGCGATCTCTGAATCATTATGAGTAAACTCACTGAAGAGCACGGCCGCGTCAAGTTCATCGACGATCGAAATAAAAAAGAACGTTCAATAAATGAACGATGATAATGCCAGGCGATAAGAGACGATAAGAAAATGGAAAATAGGAAAACCGGCCGCTGCTCCCATCTTCGGGAGACGGCCGTGAAAAACGCAACCTTGTCTGACGTGCAATCGATCCGATATTATTTTCCGCTTTGAACGATTAATTGCCGATCACTGTTCCCCTTTCAATTTTTGTTTCAATGATATCTAATTTGTGACGCACGTTTATCACAAACAATTGTATTACACATAATAAATTAATCAATGAATTAATGACTGAATAAGATGAAAAAAAATAATAAAAATAAATTTGATAATACACAGTACGATTCGTACAATAATTGTTTATCTATCTGACGTAGGTATTTTATATTAAAATTAAAATTTAAAGACTAAGCAGAATACTTTGTGACGTACCTGTATTACAAAAAAATTATATTACTCTAATACAACTTATAGCATTTCCTTAATTAAAGAAGTGGAATTCGTACAATAATATTTTATCTACCCTACGTAGGTTTTTATATTAAAATTAAAATTTAAAGACTGAGCAGAATATTTTGTGACGTACCTGTATTGCAAACAATTTTAAAATTTAAAGGGCTAGCAGAATGTTTTGTGACGTACCTGTATTACAAACAATTATATTATTTTAATACAACGTATAGCATTTTCCTAATTAAAGAAGTGGTATTCGTACAATAATATTTTATCTACCTTACATAGGTTTTTTATATTAAAATTAAAATTTAAAGAGTGAGCAGAATGTTTTGTGACGTACCTGTATTACAAACAATTATTTTATTTTAATGCAACGTATAGTATTTCCCTAATTAAAGAAGTGGAATTCGTACAATAATATTTTATCTACCTTACATAAAAATTTTATATTAAAATTAAAATTTAAAGACTGAGCAGAATGTTTTGTGACGTACCTGTATTACAAACAATTTAATATTATTTGAGGTTTATATTAAATTTGTATTACTCTAATACAACGTATAGCATTTCCTTAATGAAAGAAGTGGAATTCGTGCAATAATATTTTATCTACCTTACATAAGTTTTTAAATCAAAATTAAATTAATTAAGATAAATACATAAATAAAATCACTAATGTATTAATGTATATATTATATATAACTTGTATTTTGATAGTCTATGATGACAATTTTAAACGTTTTTTTAATCTGAATTTTCTGTGTATGAATGTATAATCTGAAATGAATAATAATTTGTATTTAGAAGCTTCAAAGGGTTGTTTCTCTGCTCCCAATTTTTTCAATATCTTCATCTTGAAAAATTGAATTTTGGCCACGAAAGTCGAGTTTCCAGACCACAGTGCGTCGGTAGGTGCCGCGTGGCCCCAGAGTCGCTTGGTATTGCATTAGGAAGGAAATTATTCAAGCGCCGCCGCATGGGAATGCCTTGTGGACGCTTTTGTTCCACGGCATTTCTACCTTGAAACTCTCGAAACTGTTGTAACGGTGGCCCTCGGGTAACGATCTTGCTTATACAACGATAATAGCAATAATAACATTTCAGGTGAGATCACGGCGTCGCTTATCTAGGAATGCTCCGACAGATACCACATGTTGTGCACGATTTTTTCATTTCGACCGGTTTGCTTCTGTTCCGCCGTTTCATTTCATCAAACGATCCGGCGTTAATGAAACGGCGTGCGCACGCCGCCTGTGGAAATGTTCCAGACCCCAAGCGCGTTACGTGCAATCTTAATTTTTTTAATTAACTTGTTTCTGGCTTGAGGTTTGTTTAATGCAATTTTTTTTGTTCGATCGGATTACCGCGCTGCGGAAATGATTTTGTAGATAGTACGATGTTCTGAATAATGTTTAATGGGAATTGGAGATATGAATTTTAATAATCTTTCAACGCTCCCAAGGTCCTTCGGTATTCTGGAATCGACCTCGGAACGGTGACTTCACTCGACATTCTCATTATCACGGGATACTCTTCGAAACAGGCCGGTCTATTATCGTGGAAATCACTGTAAACTGCAAACGCTCAGTTTAACACGTCTGTACCGTTTCGGTTCGGTGCTGGCAGCAGCAGGCGATTAAAGAGACTAGACTTTATTTTGTTGTATCGATTCTGCTCGGTTTTTAAACTTTAATTTTTATATTAAAATTTAGGTGAGGTTATTAAATTATTATTGTACGAATTCCGCTTCTTTAATTAGGGAAATGGTAGTACGTTACATTTTATTAGAATAATACAATTGTTTGTAATACAGGTACGTCACAAAACATTCTATTCAGTCTTTAAATTTTTATTTTAATATAAAAACCTATGTAAGGTAGATAAAATATTATTGTACGAATTCCACTTCTTTAATTACGGAACTACTATACGTTGTCTTAGAGTAATACAATTTTTTTGTAATACAGGTACGTCACAAAACATTCTATTCAGTCTTTAAATTTTAATTTTAATATAAAAACCTACGTGAGGTAGATAAAATATTATTGTACGAATTCCACTTCTTTAATTAGGGAAATACTATACGTTGTATTAGAGTAATACAATTTTTTTGAAATACAGGTAAGGCACAAAACATTCTGCTCACAGTCTTTAATTTTAATTTTAATATAAAAACCAACGTAAGGTAGATAAAATATTATTGTATAAATTCCACTTATTTAATTAGGGAAATACTATACGTTGTATTAGAGTAATACAAATTTAATATAAACCTCAAATAATATTAAATTGTTTGTAATATAGATACGTCACAAAATATTCTGCTCACTCTTTAAATTTTAATTTTAATATAAAAACCTATGTAAGGAAGATAAAATATTATTGTACGAATTCCACTTCTTTAATAAGGAAATACTATACGTTGTATTAGAGTTATAGAAATTTAATATAAACCTCAAATAATATTAAATTGTTTGTAATACAGGTTCGTCACAAAATATTCTGCTTGGTTTTTAAATTTTAATTTTAATATAAAAACCTGTGTAAGGTAGATAAAATATTATTGTACGAATTCCATTTCTTTAATTAAGGAAATACTGTACGTTGTATTAGAGTAATACAATTTTTTTGTAATACAGGTACGTTACAAAACATTCTACTGGGTCCTTAAATTTTATTTTTTATATCAAAACCTAGGTAAGGCTATTAAATTATTATTGTACTAATTCTACTTCTTTAATTAGGGAATGGTAGCACGTTACATTGTATTAGAGTAATACAATTATTTGTAATACAGGTACGTCACAAAATATTTTGCTAGGCCTTTAAATTTGATTTTAATATAAAAACCTGCGTAAGGTAAATAAAATATTATTGTACAAATTCCACTTCTCTAATTAGGGAAATGCTATACGTTGTATTAGAGCAATACAAATTTAATATAAACCTCACATAATATTAAATTGTTTGTAATACAGATACGTCTCAAAACATTCTGCTCAGTCTTTAAATTTTAATTTTAATATAAAAACCCAACTTTGGATGCTTATATCTTGACAACGGTTTATGCAAATATAATATTTTTCTATTGTTTTAAAAATGTTTTAACCTCGCCTATTAGAATACATAAACAAAAATATACATTATCGTATGATATTTTTAAAGTTACCTTCATAGAGCTCCTCAAGGTTGCAACGAAATCAAACAAATACTTTCAAACATTTTTTTACATCACTTATAGTTTTCGAGATATGGATTTTTCAATACATTATATTATATTATAATAATAATATAATAAAAATATATAAAAAAATATTATTATATTATTATAATAATATTATATTATATGCCAACTTTGGATGCTTATATCTTGACAACTGTTAATGCAAAAATAATATTTTTCTATTGTTTTTAAAATACCTTAACCTCGCCTATCAGTATACATAAACAAAAATATACATTATCGTATGATATTTTTAAAGTTACCTTCATAGAGCTCCTCAAGGTTGCAACGAAATCAAACAAATACTTTCAAACATTTTTTTACATCACTTATAGTTTTCGAGATATGGATTTTTCAATACATTATATTATATTATAATAATAATATAATAAAAATATATAAAAAAATAATTATAGATATATTATATTATTATAATAATATTATATTATAGGCGACACGCCAACTTTGGATGCTTATATTTTGACAACTGTTTATGCAAAAATAATATTTTTCTATTGTTTTGAAAATGCCTTAACCTCACCTATTAAAAGACTTGATCAAAAATATACATTATCGTATGATATTTTTAAAGTGACCTTCATAAAGCTCCTCAAGGTTACAACAAAATGAAACGAATACTTTCAAACATTTTTTTATATCACTTATAATTTTCGAGAATGGATTTTTGTCCAAAAAACAGGCATTCCGACTCACTGTGCGCCAACCTGTTTAACGAAAAGAGAATAGGTCTCGTTAGATAAGACGCTAACGTCCGTGTACCTGCCTGTTGACACTGCGTCTCATTGTTATCGGCTAGATAAGATTTCTGCGTCTTTGTCGAACTTGAGCGTTCAGTTTTCCGCACGAATTCACGGAGTGCAGCTCACCCGCCGAAAATTGCATTTCACTTGGGAACCACACTACCGATCTTCGACTTTCCACTGAGTTTCTCCTATATTCCATACCGATCGACGATCTTCGTTCAATCTGAGAGGTGAGTGCCGGAACGTCGTCGAATTCCTCGAAATTAGCCGAGAGATCTCGAGGGCGATACGTTCGGGGAATTAGACTGGTATCGGTAGTCTTTGAGGACGTTTATCTGTGGTATCGGTGGCCATCTTGAGGCCAGATAGTATCGCGATCGATAGTGCTTCGCGATCCAGTTGCATTTCCAACGGTGGACGAGCTGCGCGATTAGGTAACGTCATTGTGCAATCGAAAGTTTGGAATGCGAGTTGTGGAAAAATGTTTTGAGAAAGGAGTCCTTGAGAAAAGAACCGGAGGAGCTGTTGGTACCGTTTCCTGGCGAATTTGGCCGTGATAAAACGATTCGAAAAAGTTGGTGTCATTTTGTTATAACTTTTGAACCAGTAGAAACATTGCAATGAAATTTTCACTAAAAATAATTTTAAAAATAATCATTTTTAACTACGTGTAATTCAATATTTTTTGTAAAATATATTTTGTAAATATATATTTGTTAAATATTTTAAAAATTTCAATATTAAATTTAAAAAATCAAAGTTTTTTTAATTTTTAAATTAAAAAAAAATTGTAAATATTAACTTTAAATATTACATTATCTATATAAATTTCATATATAAAAATCGTTTATTTCAAAATTGAATATAAACCTCGATAATATTAAATTCTCTATATAAATTTCATATACAAAAGTTTTCACTAAAAATAATAAAAAAAATAATCATTATTAACTACGTGTAATTCAATATTTTTTTTGCATTTGTTAAACAATAATTTATACTAAGTTTTCATTGATATTTTTGATTGAAAAATAAAAGTGAACGTCGGGTAAACGTTTCCCGAAGGAATCACCTCGGATATTCACGGGAGACCACGTGGATACTGGTAACGTGAGGATTAATTACGCTACAGCTGATTAAACGGCGCTCGATGAACGACAGAGCTCGCGTGACTGGTTTCCCCGGTGCAGAACAATCGAGTAGACCGGCGCGCAAACATCGGACGCGTGAATCGTTTCTTAATTGCTGATCGGGCTCGACGAGTGTGCGTACTTTTACCGCCGTATAAAACGCTTATGGGGCGGTGTGTTCTCTTGATTAGGTCATTCGAACGAGGCTGGATTTTATGTCAACGCGTGCAGTTTTTTAATGTTTTATAATCCTTATCTTTTAGGACTCGGGTAAAGGGAATTAATATTATATTATTTTTTAGTGTTTGTTTTTTATTGTTTACATTTTTATTTGTATTTTTTTAGTGTTTCATAGTTGTTATCGTTTGGGACTCGGGTAAAGAGAATTAATATTTGAATATTAAAAAAAGATTGAATCTCTTTTTAATATTATATTAGTTTTTTTTATTGTTTACATTTCTATTTGTATTTTTTAGTGTTTTATAATTCTTATCGTTTAGGACTCGAGTAAAGAG
>CM052320.1:315398-355528 GCA_028455615.1 Lasioglossum zephyrum | reverse complement strand
AGGACTAATGATCTAATGTCAGTGTCTAGAACTATAAAATTTACACTGTTTTATGGAATTATTTAAAAAAAATTTAATAGAAAATTTTTTTTTTTAGAAAATTTTATAGAATTTTATTGAAAATTTATTTAAAATTTACTTTATTTTGATTCATTAGAGGACTAATGATATAGAACTATAAAATTTACACTGTTTTATGGAACTATTTAAAAACATTTTAATTAAAAAAATTTTAATAGAAAATTTTTTTTTAGAAAATTTTATAGAATTTTATAGAAAATTTATTTAAATTGACTTAATTTTGATTCATTAAAGGACTAATGGTCTAATGTCAGTGTCTAGTGTCAGCCACCGATGGCTGACATGGCGCTCAACATCTCAATAGTTATTTAAGCAGGGGATTTCTGTGAAGCTAGAAAAAGACTCTCGAATCATCCGGTCAACTAGAATGACTCATGATAAAGATCGCATTAGTCACGCGAGTTTATTTATCTTCCTTATCTTTGCTATCAGCATTCTTTGAAATTTCGATCTTCTGAAACTTTATAGATCACTCCACCAAACAAATATCACTCCAGCTTGTTAAATCGACGGCGGTACTGAATTCTTAAAATTTCACATTTTTGTAAACTGTGTTATCACCAGCTAAAATATGTCTGAAAGTGCCTTCTCGATGTCTGAATTGAGGAGGATTCTAATGAGAATTTCCTTTGCAGGAGCCGCAAGCTGATTAAGGGGGCCATCTTGGAGAATGAGTTCCTCGGCAACCTTGAAGAGAACCAGGTTAATGCGGTGGTGTCCGCGATGTACCCTAAGGAGATACCAGCGAACACCTTGGTGATCCGAGAGGGAGACATGGGTACGATTTACAGCTTCTCTCAAAATGCAGACTAGATACTGAACTATTCTTCAATTCTTCAGGGTCGCATCTGTACGTCTCGGCGGAGGGCAAGTTCGACATCTACCAGGGCAACGACTTCCAAAGAAGCTTCGGTCCAGGGGTCGCCTTCGGAGAGATTGCTCTTCTGTACAATACTAAACGACTTCGCACCATCAGCGGTAAATTAGTAACACCATAAGAGTCTTCCAAAAGTTCAGGAACACCTCCTCAATAAACTGTGGACCTTTTATTTTTTATCTACATACATAAAAATTAAGTCCTCACTCACTCATCAACGCCCAGGCTAAACCCCTTTATGATCTATGCAAGAAATAAGAAAGGATATTTCAAAATTCAACCCCTTAAGGGGTGAAAAAGGGTTGAAACTTGGTCTTAATGCTCCTTGATATAATTAATCAATCACCCATTTCGGCATTTTAAAAAATTCATCCCCTAAGGGAGTGAAAAGGGTTTACATCTTCGACAATGAAGTTATATCTAATTTTCAGTGAAGAAAGCTGGGAAAGTATGGGTACTGGACAGGTCCGTGTTCCTCACCATCATGATGAGGACAGCCCAGGAGAGGCTGGACGGCAACATCAGGTTCCTTCGACAGGTTTCCGTTCTGAAAAAGCTACCTGAACCAAAGGACCATTTGCTCGCTAAGATCTCCGACCTCCTACGCCTGGTATCCTAACTCTCTTTTGATACTCTAAAACAGGAACACCATTAACAATCCTGAAAACACTTATCCTCTTGGTCCTTCTTTGTAGGAGTTCTTCCTTTCCGGTGCTAACATCGTAACACAAGGTGAGAAAGGTGACAAGTTCTACATAATCAGCGGAGGGAACGTTAGGATCACCAAAACCACGGAATATGGCGACGAGGAGGAACTGGTGGTCCTCGGGAAAGGTCAGTATTTCGGAGAGAAGGCTCTATACGATGACGAGGGTGAGAATCGAAGACAGGCGAACGCCATAGCTCTTGCGCCCGGGGTGGAGTGTCTGACCTTGGACCGAACGTGAGTTTCGATTAATCAGATTTTCCTTAAAATTGCTTTCCGCTGATCGAAAATTGTATCTCAGCTCGTTTCTGAACTACCTGGGCGGTCTCGACGAAATTCGGAACAAGGACTGGCTGGAAGAGTTCGAGATTCAAAAGCGATCGTTAACGCCGAGAAACTGGACCAACGAATACTCGATTATCACTTTAGGCGATTTAGAGGCGAGAGGCACTTTAGGGGTTGGAGGGTTCGGCAGGGTCGACCTGGTCACCTTGAAGACGGACCGAGAGAAGAGCTTCGCGTTGAAGAAGCTGAAGAAGAAGGTGATGGTTGACCAACAACAGCAAGAACACGTGTTGAACGAAAAATATATCATGCAGGCTTGCGATTCGGCGTTCATATGCAAGTTAGTAGATCGATGTACTCTATTATCGAAGAAGAGAGGATCCTTTGATTTACGGTTTCTATACTCTTCTAGGCTCTATCAGACGTACAAGGACAGCAAGTACGTGTACTTCCTGATGGAGGTCTGTCTTGGAGGAGACGTCTGGACGACACTTCAGAAAAGAAGATACTTCGACGACGCAACCGCGCAATTCATGGTGGGATGCGTAGTGGAGGCTTTCGATCATCTTCACTCGCTGAACATAGTGTACCGGGATTTGAAGCCGGAGAACCTGATGCTTGACTCGCGCGGATACTTGAAGCTGGTACAGTGAAAGATAGCAATTCAACAATACAATCCCTTTCTATTCAGAAGTAGATTTTGTACAAATTTTTTCAATGCGCTCTTCTAGGTTGATTTCGGCTTCAGCAAGAAGATAGGACCCTCGAAGACCTGGACATTCGCAGGCACGCCCGAATACGTGGCACCGGAAATTATCTTGAACAGGGGACACGACAGGTAAGTGATCTCGATAAAGTATCCGGATCAGTAACTAAAGCAATGATCTATGAACAGGGCGGTGGACTACTGGGCCCTCGGGATCTTAACTCACGAGCTACTAGTTGGCAAACCACCATTCCGTGCCGCGGATCACATGACCACCTACAACAAGATCCTGAAGGGTATCGAAGTGGTCGGGATACCGAGTACAGTCAGCAAGAACGCGAGCAACCTGATCAAAAAGCTTCTTCGTCTGAGACCCTCTGAACGGCTTGGATACCAACGGAACGGCATACAGGACATACGAGATCACAAGTAGGTCCCTAAATCACGGGATGATTGGCGATGATAGTGTTATTGAGATGTTGATTGAATTACTCTTTTATAGATGGTTCAACTCATTCAACTGGCACGGCTTGCAAAGACTAACGATGCCGGCGCCGATCGTGCCCACGGTAAGCTAATCTGTTACCAATGTTAATCAGCAGATGATAATCCCAGATAGCAAAAATGCAGGATTCGAACCAGGGTAATTATGATCGTGTGGGGTTGTAACGTTCCCTCGGCACAAGCAGCCCTCGGCCCAAATAGGCACAAGAAGCCCTGAGCCCAAACTAGGTCCACATCCACACAAGCAGCCCTTGTCCCAAACTAGGCCCACATCCACACAAGCAGCCCTTGGCCCAAATAGGCACAAGCAGTCCTTGGCCCAAATAGACACAAGCAGCCCTTGGCCCAAATAGACACAAGCAGCCCTGAGCCCAAACTCGGCCCACATCCGCACAAGCAGCCCTTGGCCCAAATAGGCACAAGCAGCCCTCGGTCCACATTGGCACAAGCAGCCCTCGGTCCAAATGGGCACAAGCAGCCCTCGGTCCACATTGGCACAAGCAGCCCTAGGTCCAAATAGGCACAAGTAGCCCTCAGCCCAAATCGGCCAACGCAGAAACCAGGACCGACGGGCCGAAGGCTGCTTGTGCCAGGTTTGGGCCGAGGGAACGGGCCCACACAGTCATAAGTGCATCTGTCAGATTCTAGTCAGCGTGTGCCTTGAGCCCGTTCAAAGGACGTTGGGCCCCTATAATTCCCGAAAACTAAACCCTGGCACTCCGGGCTTGCTTCCTGCTCGATAGCTGCTTGGTTATCTGGGATTATGTATTGTTTGGTGAACTTGTAATTCTTGAAACTTGCGCAGACAACATCAGTTTCGCAATAAAGATAGGCAATCTGCTAATCGGGAACGAACCTCGCCGAATCCAGGCAATGATTTATTAACATTTCCAGGTACGGAATCCGACCGATACAAGAAACTTCGAGAGGTATCCGCCGGACAACAGCATACCTCCGGATGAGTTCTCCGGGTGGGACGCGCAATTTTGAAGAGGATGAGCAGACAATAGCGTGTGCCTTATCCGGCAATCGAGTGATAAGAGCGGCAACCTTCACAGGCCGAATAAAAGAATCCACCGACAACAAGATTCTCCGATATCAGATATAATTAATTGTCATCGTGAAATGCACCAATACATATAATTCCCTTACTATTACAATCTCGCTGACTAATAACGACAAGCGGACTGTAATTAACATTTTCTACAGCCGCATCCAGACCGACCTCTAACCGTGTTAATTGTATCTATAATAAATTTACACTTAATAAAAGGAAATCTGAAAAAGTGTCCTGCGTCTTAATCCTCCCGATGCAAACAAACCTATCGAACACGTAACCGCGCAACATCGATACCACCGTATCGAATACTACAATGCAATGAGTCCGATAGCTTCGAGAGAAAAAACGCATTACATGACTTCGTATGTACATCCGGCGATAGCGCGTTTATCGACTGCGTCCGTCATTGCGATCTACTCATGATTGGATAGTAGTGCGATTCAGTTGAGATAAGGCTAGACAACGTTCCTGATGAATCTTAGTGTGTGACATTCAATTAGGGGCAAGATACGTGGTTTCTCATTCAATTTCTTCTCGTGACAAGAACACCTCGAAGATGCTCATCCGATGCTGCCGGAGGCCCGTCCAGGCCACCATCGATACATCCATCTCCGAGAATCGCGAAGACGGAGATTATTACAGGGACTTTTCCCATCAAAGGAAACACGGGGTGATCGGCAGCTTGAATGTGTCCGGCAATGCTCAGTTCGCCGTCTACGAGAAGAATGAGAAGTAATGAGACTTCTGCTGACAGTGAGATCAAATTATGAGAGCCTGATTCTTGCAGGACGAGGGAACTGATCAAGGCCGCGATACTGAAGAACAAATTTCTTGGGGACCTTGACGAGAACCGTATCGGGAAGCTAATAACCGCGATGCACCCTATGACGGTCAAAGCCAACACCAGGATCATCCACGAAGGCGAGACTGGTGAGTATAATAGCTGTTTAGTCGTGCACTTGTTCAGTTGAGTGAACTTGTGCAAGGACTACGCTTATACAGAGGTGCTGGATCCGGGAGCCAGCGTCAAAAGTCTTTTTCGAGGGCGGGTTGATGGGTCCTATTGTGCGTTCATGGGAAACAGGCCCATGGAAACCTATTTTCCTTGCAGGGACCTGGAAGCGAGCGCTCTGTATGAGTGGGGCCTAACGGAGTCGATGTAAAAATCTACCTTGTCATTAGTATGAGCCTAGTTGCTTGACTGACTCTTCTTGCTCGAGTCTGTGCAGCTACCCTCGTTGTGGGTGGGTAGTAAGAGTCCCTGTCTTCTGATTTATCGGTGTCCTTTCGCGAACTCACCCCTTGAGTAAGGTGGTGGTTCGAAGTAACCGCGCGGTCCCTCATTTGGTGGGCCTGGTGGGTGTTGTAAACCTGGGCCAAGTATTCACCTCTCAAAAAAAGAGTGCGGTATAATAAACCTTGACCCACCTCGTTACATTTATTGCCAGTGCAATTGGGGGGATGGAAGACTTAGCGTAGATCGAGGTCTGCCATCCAGATGTTTTTTAAGCAATAGAACATCTGTTTCGTCTTGGGTCGGAACAATAGCGGTGCCCACCACGACGGTTAAATTCTTATTCTTATCTATAATCGTTCGTACCTCATGATGTTCGAACAGGAACGCATCTATACGTCTCGGAGGATGGCAACTTTGATATCAACGTCGACAACATCTCTCACGGCACCTTCGGCCCTGGTGTTGCCTTCGGAGAGCTGGCTTTGTTGTACAATACCAAACGATTGTCCTCCATTGATGGTAAAACTTTGTTTAATCTGTTTCGATTGAACCGACAACGATTCTACAAATTGTCTCTCGTTCAGCGATCACGAATGGTAAAGTGTGGAGGTTGGACAGGCACGTGTTCCACGCGATCATGTCGGAAACCAACGACAAGACCCTGGAGTACCATCTTCAGCTGCTCCGCAAGATTCCGATCTTCAGCGACCTGGCTGAGGAGGCTCTTGTAAAGATCGCCGACTTGATAGTAGTGGTACATAATTAGGCTTTTTTCATATTCGTTTGAACCACGATGTAGTGGATCCTCGATTTCAGAGAGATCGTTTCGTTTGTTTGCAAGGAATTTTATCCCGCGAGTGTGTACGTGATCAAACAAGGTGAGCTAGGGGAGAAGTTCTACATCGTGAACGCTGGGGAGGTGCGCGTGACGAAGAATGGTCCAGGTGGAGTGGAAAAGGAGATGACGATCCTGACCAAAGGTGACTATTTCGGTGAGAAAGCCCTCTACGACGATGGAGAGCCTCGTCGACAGGCGAACGTGATCGCGATGCCTCCTGGAGTAGAATGCTACAGCATCGAGAGATCGTAAATCAATCAATTCTCTGGGCTAAACGGATTTTTCGAATCAATGAAAGACTGTTAACGCCGACTATGTTCTCAGGGCTTTCCTGACGTACCTCGGCAGGTTGACCGCCATCAAGAACAAGAATTGGCTGCAGCCCCCAAAATCAGCCGAGCCTGACGACTGGAGTGACGAGTTCAAGCAACTGACCTTGTCCGATCTAGAAGTTCAAGGAACCATCGGTACAGGTGGATGTGGTCGAGTGGAGCTGGTAATCGCGAAGAAAATACCACACACCAGTTTCGCACGGAAGAAGGTGAAGAAGCACATGATATCGAAGGAGGGCTTCCAGAAGATGATCTACAGCGAGAAGATGAACCTGAAGATGTGCAACTCTCCTTTCGTTTGCCGGTAAGTTTAGAGAATGATTCTATAAAGTAGATTTTATCGATCAAGACTGTCTTTTTCAGACTGTATAGGACGTTCAAAGATAAAAGGTACCTGTACTTCCTGCTGGAGGTGTGTCTCGGTGGAGACTTGAGGACAGGCCTGTATAGAAACGGACGTTACGATAATAATACGACACGATTCATCGTTGGCTGCATTGTTGAAGGTCTACATCATCTTCATACTTTGGGGATTGTTCATAGAGACCTGAAACCTGAGAACGTCGTCATCGACAGCCACGGTTACGTTAAACTCGTGAGTCTGTTTGCTAACCCCTATCTCTATATACAATAACTAGCTGCTCGTGGCGTGCCTTCGGCACGCCCTCGTAGCTAGGCCCTCCGGGCGGATTGCCCTAGGTTGCCCTGTATCTGCAACTCATTCTCTCTCGCTCTCTCTATCTTTCTCCGCACTGTGTGTCTCTCTCTCTCTCTCTCTCTCTCCGCTCTCTCGCGGACTCTCTCTATCTCTCTCTATCTCTCTCCGCTCCCTCTCTCTCTCTCTCTCTCTCTCCGCTCTCTCTCTCTCTCTCTCTCTCTCTCCGCACTTTCTCTCTCTCTCTCTCTCTCTCTCTCTCTCACTCTCTCTCTGACACTCTCTCTCTATCTCTGTGTCTGTGTCTGGAAGGTTTTAGAGCAAACCGCATTCGAAAAAGTCCATCCGATCAAAAGTTATAAGCAGAAACGTGGGCAAAAGAGGGCGAAAAAGTTGCATGTGTTGACTAATTACGTCACAACTTTTGAACCAATTTGTTGATTGCGACAAGACCTTTTTGAATGCAGTTTGTTTTTAAACCTTCCCGAAGAAACGCCGCGTCTAATGGTTCAAACCCCAGCTGTCTACGTTGAGCAGTTTCGACGTCTATTAATCATATACATATATACAGACATCCATTTTTATATATATATATATATATATATATATATATATATATATATATATATATAGATATAGATAGATAACTAAAAAAAGTTACAAACCAGGATTTGTAATTGCACGTGGACAAAGTTGTGGGTACAGATAGCCAGGCGTTTCCAGAGCCAAGGCGATCTGCGGCTGAAAATGGGCAGAAAAGAGATCAAGCTACGCTTGGACCAGGGATTTGGACCTGGGCTGAAATAAATAAATGAAATAAATAAATGAAATAAATAAATGAAATAAATAAATGAAATAAATAAATGAAATGAATAAATGAAATAAATAAATGAAATAAATGAAATAATAAATGAAATAAATGAAATAATACATGAAATAATAAATGAAATAAATAAATGAAATAAATAAATGAAATAAATAAATGAAATAAATAAATGAAATAAATAAAAATAATATATATAAATTGTAACTTGAACTGTTTGCTAAAAACGTTCTACCTTTTGACGCTTTTGTAGGTCGATCTTGGAGCCAGCAAGAAGATCGATGCCTACAAGACGGAGACCTTCATAGGAACGCCGGAATACTTGGCTCCGGAAATCATTCAGAGCAAAGCATACACCCAGTAAGCTTCATTGAACTCTTCTTTGAACGATTACGAGTTGAAGTGAATATCTGTTGAACACTAATAATTAAAAAATTACTAATTATTACTAATAATTAAAATTACTAATAATTACATATAATAAATTACTTAATTATATTAATTTAATTTATTTATTTATTTTATTTTATTAAATTGGCTTTTTGTTTACCAAGGGCTGTAGATTTCTGGGCTTTGGGGATCATGACGTACGAGCTGCTTGTGTCTCAAACGCCCTTCCAGGACGTCAACGACTTGGAGACTTACAACAACATTCTTCGAGGTTTCCAAGACTCGATGGCACCACCTGTTATAAAATCGGCAGCGAAACAGTTCATCGCGGCTTTACTGCAAGAGGATCCTACAAAACGACTCGGATGTTTACGAAACGATATCGACGATATCCGTAATCAGAGGTATACAAATTACAATAAAAATAGCCGGAATTTTTGATCGCTGAATCAGAGTTGTGCTAATTCAATTACATTGTAATTCAACTACGTAGTTAAATTACATTGTATTTCAATACTCTATAATTCAAATACAACGAAATTCAATTACTAAGTATTTCAATCAGATTTGTCACTGAAATACAATATAATTGAAATGCGATTTGTAATTGAATTCCAGTATAATTGAAATACAATATACTTGAAATACAATACAATACAATACATGAAAATAATGTATTTTATAATTGTACTCCATTGCAATTACGAATTACATTGTAATTTAATTGAATGAAGATCTGAATTATAAATTACAATATAATTGAATTACAATGTATTTTCTAATTGTACTCCATTGAAATTACCAATTACATTCCAATTTAATTGAATGAAGATCTGAATTATAAATTACAATATAATTGATTGACAATATAATTGAATGACAATGTAATTCAATTACAATGTATTTTATAATTGTACTCCATTGCAATTACGAATTACATTGTAATTTAATTGAATGAAGATCTGAATTATAAATTACAATATAATTGGATGACAATGTAATTCAATTACAATGTATTTTATAATTGTACTCCATTGCAATTACCAATTACATTGCAATTTAATTGAATGAAGATCTGAATTATAAATTACAATATAATTGAATTATAATGTATTTTGTAATTGTACTCCATAGCAATTACGAACTACATTGTATTTTAATTGAATGAAGATCTGAATTATAAATTAGAATATAATTGAATTACAATGTAATTCAATTACAATGTATTTTATAATTGTACTCCATTGCAATTACCAATTACATTTCAATATAATTGAATGAAGATCTGAATTATAAATTACAATATAGTTGAATTATAATGTATTTTGTAATTGTACTCCATTGCAATTACGAATTACATTGTAATTTAATTGACTGAAAATCTGAATTATAAATTACAACATAATTGAATTACAATTTAATTCAATTACTTTGTAATTATAATTCTGGAGTAATTCAATTGTAATTCTGCACAACTCTGTTGCTGATTCGTGAAAATTACAGGTGGTTCAATAACTTCAAATGGCGAGTCTTGCAACAGCGGAAGATGATGTCGCCCATTGTTCCGACTGTAAGTGAACAATTAACCAGATATTTATTATATAAACAAGTAGATTTTTTGATTTATAATGTTTATAACTTACAGGTGAAAAATCCTCTCGACATTAGAAACTTTGATAGATTCCCGCCAGATCACTCGCCAGCGCCAGCCGATTTTGCCGATTGGGACGCGAATTTCTAAATTCGCATAAAGTTACGTTAGGTTCACGAATAACAAAACATCTGAACTATTTATCAGAGTTTGACAGTAATTAATTACATCTGCAATTAGAGCAAAAGTGGATTACAATTTTAATGCGAAAACAGATAATGGTCCAAAACATAAAAATTAATGGTTTAAGAGAACAATTACTGTAATTTATAATTTCAGAAATAAAAGTACAATTCCATGTAATTGTAATTGGTAATTGCAATTATTTTTGGTCCGCAATTACAATTACTGGTTGAGCCAAAGTAATTGCAATTACAATTACTTACCAATTAATGTAATTTGTAATTGCAGAAATAATAGTTCAATTATATGTAATTGTAATTGGCAATTGCAATTACTTTTCGAATCACTGTAATTGTAATTGTGGTCCGCAATTACAATTACTGGTTGAGCCAAAGTAATTGCAATTACAATTACTTACCAATTAATGTAATTTGTAATTGCAGAAATAATAGTTCAATTACATGTAATTGTAATTGGTACTTGCAATTACTTTTCGAATCACAGTAATTTTAATTGTAATTGCGATTACTTTTCGAATCACAGTAATTGTAATTGTAATTACAATTACTTTGGCTCAACCAGTAATTAAATTGTAATTGCAATTACTTTGGCTCAACCAGTAATTGTAATTGTAATTGCAATTACTTTGGCTCAACCAGTAATTATAATTGCGGACCACAATTACAATTACAGTGATTCCAAAAGTAATTGCAATTGCCAATTACGATTACAGTGATTCGAAAAGTAATTGCAATTGCCAATTACGATTACATGTAATTGTACTTTTATTGCTGCAATTACAAATTACATTAATTGGTAAGTAATTGTAATTGCAATTACTTTGGTTCAACGAGTAATTGTAATTGCGGACCACAATTACAATTACATATAATTGTACTTTTATTTCTGCAATTACAAATTACATTAATTGGTAAGTAATTGTAATTGCAATTACTTTGGCTCAACGAGTAATTGTAATTGCGGACCACAATTACAATTACAGTGATTCGAAAAGTAATTGCAATTGCCAATTACAATTACATGTAATTGTACTTTTATTTCTGCAATTACAAATTACATTAATTGGTAAGTAATTGTAATTACTTCTTGCCCCACACTGCTATTTATACAAATTACATTAAAAGCCGCAAAAATTCGAAGGCTTTTGAAAGGTTATGTAACGATTTAGTAATGTCTATTTAAACTTTGAATACTTACCCGCCTAATTTCATATCCTATACATATTTTCCTTTGCTTATTTTACTTAAGTCAGTTTCGATCGAATGAATTTTATTCATCCGCAGAATATTATATAATTTTACAATTAGTAAAAAGTATTTTATAATGTTATCCCGACGTATTGTAAATCTTTACACAAACTTGATTCGCGTAGTGGTCGCGGCATTCTTAAAAGATTTGTTTACCTGTAAGTTATTGTAAACGTTGTAAGCCGCAAGGTGGTTGTAAATATGCTTGTAAAAAAGTCGTTTTACATCAATAACGCACTGATATATACTATAAAATATTAATTCAAGATTTTGCTATGTATATAAAAATAATGCGTTTCGAAGATAATGAAGAATATGAAAGAACGAAATAACCTGTCGACGAAATCCATGTAATTTACGAAGAGAACGTCGATTTGCAGCGTAACAGCGAACAAGGTAAGCTTTTTCAATAAATATCGAATTACTTGTAAGTTTTGGTCAGCTTTTTCGAAGTATCGAAAATTTTCACTTGGACATTGCGCAAAGCACGCCGACAACTTCAGGTGGCGCACGATTTGCTGCACTCTGT
This sequence comes from Lasioglossum zephyrum, assembly GCA_028455615.1. Taxonomy (NCBI): domain Eukaryota; kingdom Metazoa; phylum Arthropoda; class Insecta; order Hymenoptera; family Halictidae; genus Lasioglossum; species Lasioglossum zephyrum. The sequence continues at coordinate 343,463 of CM052320.1, read as the reverse complement.
GCAAATAACCTTGTTACACCATCGTTCGAACGGTGGTGACTTCACAAATTTGCAAAACAATTCGATTACGCGTTTGAAAGAAATTGTGTAGACATGCTCCGGCAACAGGCGATTTAATGGGCATAGAATTTCTATCACGTAGATTCGTTTGCAGTCGACACAGGAGAGAATACACAACAGTGCACCGTATTGGATTACAGAGAGCAAACACACGCACTGAATTATTATTGTATACAATACGTGTATAAATCGAACGGTGAAATGTAATCGACGATTTCTGATGTATTTACATAAATCGACGAACACCGCTCTGTTATCAGTGGTGACAAGACCTAGCTTAACATGAGGTGAAACTAGGTCTGAAGGTTTCATTCAGTGTTTCCTACAAAATATTACACAATGGAAGCTCACGAGAATGAGCAGTACGTCACGTTTCCTCTTTCCGGGGTGCACGACGGTATACAGGATAATATCATATCTCACGAAGAGATATGCGAGCCTGTTGACGAATGTGTCCTTCAAGAAGGACTTACCGAAGTGTCTGTGACAGACGTCAACACGGGCATTACAGAGGCGCAGGTTGCCGTTGAAATTTTAGCAGAACATTCTGACGACGACGATGAAAATCGAGTAGTATATCCTATATATATCAAAGAAGAAGAACAACAGCAATACACGTCAGGGGACGACGAATCGATGGCTGTGGAGGCGTTGCGACAACTCGGGGGAATGTATCCTTGCTTCGAGGATAAAAAAGTATCTTGTCCTAATTGCGCAAATCTTTTTTCACAGACTGAGATGGCCAAGCATCATACCACGTGTACGGCTAACAAATTGTCCTGCATGACTTGCGGGGAAACGTTCGAAAGGAAAATGGACTTGAATAATCACATGGTTTGCCACCAGGTGGATCGGCCGCACGCTTGCAGAACTTGCGGCAATTTATTCCGTTCGAAGAGCAGCTTGAGGTGTCACATGTCCGAAGTGCATCAAGTAGAAAGGCCTCACAAATGTACGATATGCGGAGCAGACTTTCAGAGGCCTTCTAGCTTGTCGAATCACATGAAAATCCACACTTACGTCGCTGGTCGTGCCATCATGCAGAGTAACAATGTAACTCAGTCCGAGGAAACGTTTAGGAAATGGCCAGAGGATATCGCGGAGTCGCAGACTAGCCAGGTGCCATCGTCTTCTGTACAAACCTACGACACTGTCCAGTGGACAGTGCCGTCCTATAATTTCCATAACGAACAGTCGACAGCGATATCCAATCCTCAGGGAAAAATGGATACGCTTCACGAATTCACTGTAATGCCGAACGGAGAAGTAGCGCAGTTCGAGTACACTCAACAGAGTAATATAAATAATCAACAGTACAATCTTTCGCTGAACTCTTTCAGTAGCACGGATACGATGGTGAAGGTTGAGACTTTATCGTACAACAGTGAAAACCGGAGAAACTATTCAGAGATCGAAACGAACGGCACGAAGCAGCACACTTGTAGGCATTGCGGTATCAGCTTCTCCCGAGCAACAGCATTGATGTCGCACGAGAAGATCCATGCGTCAAAGAATTGGAATATGCCGATCGAATGCGAGTACTGCGACAAACAGTTCCAAGATGGGAATCATTTGGCCACCCATCAAACGACTTGCGCGAAGAAGATGATGCAGAATAACATAGAGCAAGGTACACAGAACAACAAGTGGGGCAAGCACGCATGTTCGGAGTGCGGTAAGAAGTTCACCACTAAACAGAAAATGTTTAGACACCAGTGGATACACAGAAAGAAGACACATTCCTGCGAGGTATGCGGTTCGCAGTTCGAGAAGCAGAATCAGTTGGATGAGCACAGATTGTCCGCGCATCCCGGTGATTCTCCCTTCACCTGTTCGGAATGTGGTAAAAGTTTTGTGTCTCGTCAGGGACTTTGGGAGCACGGTAGAACCCATGCTGGGAGCCCCGCTCATTTTCATTGCGATACATGCTCCAAGACGTTTTCATCTAGACAGGGGTACTTAATTCATCATAGGACGCACACCGGGGAGAGACCGTACGGCTGTAAGTTTTGTTGGAAAGCATTTAGGGATGGTGGAACGCTGAGGAAGCACGAACGCATTCACACGGGGGAGAGACCGCACGTTTGTCCGTTATGTTCCAGAGCATTTAATCAAAAGGTGGTTCTTAGGGAGCATGTCCGATGGGTTCACGCAGCAGGGAAAAATGAAACTGAGGTAACCGGTCCTCCGTTTCCTTGTCCAATATGTGGTGCGCTGAATCAAGACCGAGACGAACTGTGCGCGCACATCGTTAAACATTCTGACCAGATGATAGCGGAGGCGAAAGCCAAAACAAACAACAACGCTCCGAAACCCAAGCCAACTAAGAAAAAATCAAAAGCATCCCCGAGCAGTACCTTGCAGGGGAAACAGGCAGCTGGAAATAGAATGATTTCAAAGGCGGAGCAGAACGAAGCACTTCTATCTATCACCGAAGCGGTGAAGTCGGAGGATCAGCAAATTTTAAACAATAAGCAAAATAGTACCTTCCTCGTAGTCACTACGAACAAACGTAACGAGAATTATATTGCAATATCGGAACTCAAGCCTGAAAGCGTACAATTGATAGTAGACGAGAAGCAAGATGAGAATATGCACATCTCGCAGACTGATCTTAGTCATAGGGAATCTTTAAATATGATCGCTATAGATAAACAGAATAACGCGAGCCAGATAGTCTCTGCCGAGTCGGAGGGAAGTGCACTTCATCCTACAACCAGCCATAACGAAATAACAACAATGCATTTAATACAAACGTCGAAACAAAGCAATACCTTGCACTTAATATCAAAACAGAACGAGGCGTTGCCTGTGTTAACGTTACCAAATCCTCAGGGCCACGAAAACTTCTCCAGTCAAATTGCACAAATAAGTAATAACGATTTACCGATGGATATGGTGACTCATCATTCGGCTAGGGAAGATCAGAGTATGAAAGACCCTAATGAAATTGAGCAGGATCCGTTGATGCAGGATGGAGATCCCCAAACAGCTGTAATACAGGTTGTACAGTATCATCATCAACACGAAAGCGATGACGGAGAGGAATTGGTCTGTGGTATCTGCGGCGAAGATTTTAACGATAAAAACGTGTTGATGGAACATGTTAAGATTCACATATAATTACTGTTATTGATTTTGCTATCCAAGTTTGTGATATTCTTGTGCTATTATGACGCGACTGCATAGAAAACAATGGACTTTTCGAACATAGTCATTTAAGCATCGTTTACAATAGAAGTAGCGCAGCACCAGTTTTCTATGTGTCTTGAGAACGCACTGATATTAAAAACACAGGGAACTTTCGATTATATTTATACATTTCTAATTGATTCGTTTTCGTTTCACGATTCCCTAAAAATGCTTTTGCACATTTAGGTCGTACACTATACACGTGGTTGAGCAATGTACATGTATTAAAATAAAATCGGATAGATGAATATTTATATATTACATGGAATACGCATTAACGGTTACGGTTGGAAAGAAACATATCGTTGGAAGAGAAAATACCAGAAAAATGAATCCCAGGTTTATATACTTCTGTTCAAAACAGTTTCGTAAACTGTTTTCGTTCAATTTGTGAAAATGATCCAAATGCCACTTATAATGTAGAGTATAAGGTGCAATAAGAAAATAAAGTGCATTTTATTTTCTACATTTATTTTTTCACTTCGTATCAACACTGTCGCATAATTTTGTTTTATTTTTCTTCATTTATGCAACACGCACTCGGATTCTCAGTATTTGAATTGGCGCGCACTTTTCCCGAAACAACATTTCGAAATAGTCACGTGTCGATGCCGGGACGAAATACAAGCGTGCGTTTTGTGAAATAAATAATTAAATCTTGCGACTGTGTTTCACAATTGTGCTTCGTGTTACGAGATTTCGATAATTCAACATCTACTTTTGCAGCTGACGTAAAAGTAAGTACTTTTTGCAATTGTATTTTTCAATTATTTGCTAGATATATATTATGGGTTTGTTGATATTTCACCATCGATTTTCATTTCACAAAGTGAATACTTTTTGTGATTTTATTTCACAATTACTGTGTTAAATATTATGATTGTTGACTATTATGTTTTTTGTACAATCAGTATATAATTTTTATATATTGAATATGATTGTTATATATTGAATATTTATATATTCAATATTTATATTTGAATATATATTATATATTCAATATTTATATTGTTATATATTATATATTCAATATTTATATTGTTATATATTGAATATGTAGTTTTTTGTTTAAAAGATAGAACTTTATTACAATCTTTATTTTGAATTAAATACTAACCTCCACTCTGAATGCAATCAGTGTATCATTGGTGCAACACGCTGTTGTGACAATTGCATATTCCAAGTACCAAAGTTGACAGAATATTTACTACAAATATATTATAATTATATGGAAACGATTATATTGGAAATACAGTTTTGAAATTGAGGAAAGAAACTAACATTTCAAAGTGAGAGAGTTTTAACCTCAATTCTAATAAATACAACTCGTGGACACCGACGAGGTTATGTTATTGGTACTTGTTGTGTCAAGTAATTGATCTCAGAAAATAAAAAGTACCAGAATCAATAGAAATTGATTCAATTTTCAGTAAAAACATCTAAAAATGCCCACGTGGAATCAAATTCAAGCACAGCTCCGGAACCCAAATAATCCAGTAGTGTTTTTCGATGTGTCTGTGGGCACAACAGAAATTGGCCGAATGATTTTCGAGCTCTTCGAAGACGTCTGTCCAAAGACCTCTGAAAACTTTCGACAGTTCTGCACCGGCGAGTACAGAAAGGACGGGGTGCCTTTAGGTTTCAAGGGAGCCATTTTCCACAGAGTCATCAAAGACTTCATGATTCAAGGCGGTGACTTTGTAAACGGCGATGGAACTGGAGTAATAAGCATCTACGGCGGTGGAACCTTCCCTGACGAGAACTTCACGTTGAAACATGACTCGCCTGGATTGTTATCCATGGCGAACAGTGGCAAAGACACGAACGGATGCCAATTCTTTATCACGTGTGCCAAATGTAATTTCCTAGATGGTAAACACGTGGTCTTTGGAAGAGTAATAGATGGACTTCTCGTTATGAGGAAAGTGGAGAACGTGCCCACCGGGCCGAACAATAAACCAAAAATTCCTGTGACTATCTCTCAATGCGGACAGATGTAATAGATAATTGTAATTTATATTTTTGTACGAAGCTTACGAGTTAAGGCAAGCCTGAGATATTGTATTATATTTTGTATGATTAAAAGTGGTATTTTAATCGACTACATCTTTCTATTTAAGGGAAATTTAATCGTTTCGATGAGCGGCAAGTAGATTAGTGACCGATCGAGATTACCAATTTAGCCGGGAGCTATTATTAAAACCAGGGATCTTGTAGTTCCTTATTTACATTAAACCTACCGAGCCCTAAAGGTAACTGGTACGTGTTCCTTTATAAGAAAGACAAGATTGATTTTATTTAGAGCGAAGTATGAGAATAAGAATTTGATGAGCCGATGGTAGGACCGTCTCTAAAAGAAATCAAATGAAGAAGGTTGTTTTACGAACTGCGATTTTTATTACATTCGATTTACATACGAAATAAATATTCCATCTTATCATCTATGCAGAATGGTATTATGATTGGACGAAGATCCAAACGCGAAACACTTAAGTCGAGGTACGCACGTGCGCGACAATCTAAGGCTATAGTTATCATCGATTGAGAAAAATTCGAACCGTTAGGTCATTCATATCGAGTCGCGTAATTCGTTCGTGAAACAATTCGGTGAATCCTATGCGCACGACAGCCGAAGGATCAATCGATGTACTTAAAAACGGTGAGTCTTCTCCTTTTTTTGCCACGACTACATTGTTCAGTTAGAACATGCTCGGAATTTTAACACGGACCGAGTAAACTGCTTACACTTAGCAATCCGATCAACAGGAAACCACGCTGTTTATAAAACGACAACCACCCGGCCCCCGCAAAACACGAGCGCGCGATCGTCGACCTTGACCACGGAACAAAATACGAGAATAAACCTCCGATTGCCGGTCTCGCGTTGCGCAAAAATTGGATTCCCGAGCGGATTAACCGACCACACCGTCAAACAACTGCGCAATCCTTGCACGCAAAACAATGTCCGCCATTGTCTTGAAAAAGCAACGACGGTATTCTGCGAGATTGATTCCACGCGGTCGGTAACCGGGCGGCGAAGCCCCGAAATCACATAAATCACGAATCATCCGGATAGCCCGTCATCATCGGGATCGTCACGACCTGAAACAACATTATACATCATCGTCAGCAGCTCACGGCAGCGATAACAGCTGGTCCCTCCTCTTGGGCACCGTGAGCTGAGGCGCGGTCTACCTGCTGTTGCAGAAGACGTCCTCCTCGATGGTGTCGACCTGCGAGTTGTCGTCGACGACCATGATGGGCGTGGCCCCATCGTGGAGGCTCGATTTCGAAATCGACCGTTTGTACACGTCCCTGGTGACGCTCCTGGTGAAGCTGAACTTCCGCACAAGCTTCTTATCCAAAGCAGCTGGACTCTTGGGTCCTTTCGCCCTGAACTCGTCCTCCGTTCCTTCGTAATGAGCCAGCATCACCTCGGTCGCGTGCTCCTCGATCACGTCCACCGCGTACTCGATGTCCTCGTCGGTGGCGTTCTCCTTGATCACGCAGAATCTCAGTATGTACTTGCCCATCACCCTGGCCGGGATCATATGGATCCTACCGGAGGCGTTGATGTTCGCCAGCAGCTCCTGGTTGATCTCGTCGCTCTCCTTCAGCCGGAAACACACCAAGCCAACCCTGACGTCGTTCGTGATCTCGAACCTCTTGTCCTTCCTCATCAGCGTCTCGAACCGTCTCGCTAGCCTGATGTGATTCCTTATGTACTTCTGCAGACCGGTCACTCCGTACGATCTCATCACGAACCACAGCTTCAGCGCTCGGAAACGTCTGCTCAACGGGATCCCCCAATGACGATAATCTATAGACTCTCCGGATCTAGCGTGTTGGAGGTACAACGGATCAACGACGAGGGCAGACGTCAGCTTGACCCTGTCCCGCACCCACAGACAGGAGCAATCGAAGTTGACCAGCAGCCACTTATTCGGGTTTGTGTTGAAAGAGTCCGCATGGTGTATCCCAGCCATCAACGGTCTCATTTCCGGGCAAATGAAGGCGTTCCCAGCATAAGCTCCGTCCACGTGTAGCCACATGTTGGGGTACAGCTTGCACACTGGGCCGATCTCGACTAGATTATCGAACGCACAGGATCCAGTGGTCCCCAGAGTGGTGGAGACGTAGAATGGAACCAGGCCGTTCGCCACGTCCTCTCTGACAGCCGACTCCAATCTTTTGCCACGAAGAGACCCTTTCTCGTCAGGATCTAATACGCGAAGCTTCACGAGGCTGATCATCGCCGCCTTCTCTACGCAGGAATGCGCCTCCGTGGAACAATAAGCCACCAAACGTGGCAGGAACGCCGAATCCTCGGTGTTTGGGTCCTGCTCCTTCAGGGTCCTGATCGCCTGGTTACGTGCTGCTAACATGGTCACTAAAATACACTCCGAAGCAGACCCTTGGATCACTCCGCCGCCCTTGGAGCTCTTGTGCTCCGATAGGAACTCCTTCGGCAGGTCCATCGCCTTCGCGTACCAGTCCAGGACGATCGTCTCCAGCTCGGTGCAGGCTGGACTAGCGGCCCAGGAGAAGCCTATGCAGCCAATCGCGTCGGACAACATGTCCCCCAGGATCGAGGGGAACGAGTTCCCCGCTGGAAAGTAGGCGTGGAACCGCGGATGCTGCCAATGGGTGATCTGTAACGCGTCCAGAGGACTCCTTTTAGTTATTTGGACGTGCCTCGGACGAAGAGGACAATGGAGGACGGTTCACGGTCGTTTTACTATTTTTTTCGTGTTCGCGAATATTATTAACATCTAAAGAGGTCGGAATCGATAATCGAGCATCAACTCACCCCGGGCATGATCTTGCATTCGACGTCCCGCATTATGGCGTCCCATGACTCCCCTTTCGCCGGCGCCTCTTTCGGCAGCAGCGGCCTTAGGTAGCCCGGGTCCACGTTCGCCGTCACCCTCTTGCCCTCCAGCGTGCGCAAGTATTCGCAGATGTACTCGATCATCTGCTTCCCGCGGACTTGGAACTCATCGATGTTCATGGTAGCGCGCCGGCTGCAATGGAATTTCCAGAAAGCTATTGCGTAGAACACAAACTTGATTGAGCACGTTCGTGGTACGTGATCGAGACCATTTTCGACGCCCTTTTATCGGCACGCGGAATTAAGCGAGCGTCGAAAACAGATTTCTGACGAAACCGACGCGCCCGGAGGATTGCGACCGTTCTGATCAATACCCGTGGTTAATTGAACGAATTAAGGAAATTAATAGACATCATTGAGGGATGGCGGAGGCTTTTGGAAATAGTTTGGAAATATTTTAAAGAATTTCTCTGGTGTCACCTTCACAGTTTAATTTAATAAAATACCAGCCAAACAGGGTGACCGATGGGTATTGTGCTTCGAGTAACATAATATTATGGCGGTTTATAACGGTGTTTCACTCACTTGTTCGTACTACCGAAAGGAAAACCGATCCACTGTGACGACACCCGGGCTCTCCTGAAACCGAGCACGTTCTCCGGCGATTGTCAATTGGCTTGACGCGAGACAGTCCTCGAGCAAACGCGTAACAGGTTTGTCCCGCGTTGGAGCCGAGACTGGTAGCGCCTGCCAAAGCGCCGGTCAGTTTTATTGCGCGCCTCTGCTTCGTACATCCCTGCCTTACGCAGATTAATTTAAGGCGGAGCTTCGACGATCGCCAACATTTTTCATTTACCTAATTCATTGTTTCTCGCGACACTCTGGCAGTCCACCATCCTTCTAACAACGAGGAAGAGTGGTTCCACCCCCTATCCAAATTTACCCTTTCATTATATGCAATTTTCTAAACTTTCTATGATTTTGCATAAAATCCACTTTTCTTTTTTCCCCCTGTATGTCTGTTCTATTGTTTGAGACACTTTAGTCAATTTTTATCGGTCAGTTCCATGGGAAACCTACATTCTTCACGCTAAGTGGGTTCACCCCTATCGATCCCCATCGGCGTGCTATTTTAAAAACAGGAAAAAATCGATTCGTCTGCGCGGCGTGCGTGGCGGATCGATCCCGAAAAAATTTCTGAACGAAAAATTTCGCGCGACAACGCTGGCCGACTATCAATGGCGGCGCTGTCAGAGGGGGGTCGAACTGAACCGGCAGCCTGTTGTCGATGGATGCACGGGGAGTAAACCACAACCCCTCACCCCTGACTACCCCCTGCTCCCCGGGCTTTATAAATAGACGTTTACTCTTCACCTACATTTACAACACCCCGTAGAGAAGCGGTGACAGGTCACCGCTCAATCTTTGTAACACACACGTGGGAACCGGGCGTGATCACCATTTTCTCTCGTCACCACCTTCACGCATGATCTCCTCGCGACCGTAGTTTTCGAATTGGATTCTCAATCGAGCCTGTCCGGGGGTAGCGATCCTCCAGCCTCGAATTAATTAAACCCCCTCGCCCCCTCTTATATTAGCCAGTCCCCTTCTTTGTTCGCCTTTCACCGACGAATACTGTTTTTTTTTTACAATTGCTACAATGAAACCCTATTTGAATAGTATCGCCTTTTTATTATTTCTGAGTGTTCTTATTATTAACGTCTAACGAGGTCGGAATCGATAATTGGGATCTCCCAGCTTCGAATTAAGAATGCCCCCCCACCCCTTTGTCTTCTCGCGCGGAAATATTTTATTTTGCTTGTTTTCGTGCGGTCTAATTATAAGGTCAACCGAGCGGATTTTGATCTTACCTCGGGCTTTATAAGACGGTCTATGAATATGAAAATAATGGGTTGGATAATCTGAAATCCACGTGGAGAAACAACTTGGAAATGTCACCAGTCAATATTCGTTCATCTATTCAATGAACAACTGGTTTTTTCGGTGAACAAATAAGAAAAAACTAATCTGGTATTTTCCAATTAAAAAACAACCATGGCCTAACCCCCTTGCGCCACTATTTATCTTATGGTGATTAAATTTATTGCAGTATAACAATGTGCCATATACGTGACAAAGATTTCCGAGTCGTTCTAATACGCCCGAACGATTAAAGGCAATGAACCTAGAATAATATTAAATTTTCTATATAAATTTAATATGCAGGGTGTATCCGTTAAGTTATGTCACCATTTTTTAGGCACAAAATTTTCAAGTTTGAGGTCATTTCGAGGTCATAGTATACCACACTGTTAAATTCGTCTCGACGTCGGAAACAATCCTATGATGTCCAAAACGTATAGTGCCATTTAAAAAAGTCAAGGTAACCTTTACCATTTTACGTAAAAACATTTTTTCAGATTTAAGAATATGCGAATACACCCTGTATATTAAATTTATATAGAAAATTTAATATTATTCGAGGTTTATTGCCTTTAATCGTCTGGGCGTATAAAAACAACGAAATTCTATGATGTCCAAAACTATAGTGCCATTTAAAAAAGTCAAGGTGACCTTTACTTTTTACTTTTGGACCATCGAGGGATTCAGGAAAGTCGGTTGTTGGTACGGTAATATTTTATTGAGTTTTCTGATTCACATAGCATGTTGGAGGTTTCGGATCATCGAGAACCCTACCGAATAGCGACAGAATCATCGGGGCGGAGTGTCTTCTAGTTCTCTTGAGCACTTGATTCGAGGGCTTAGGGGGGTGGAGAGATGCATTCGCGAATGAGATCTCCGGAATCGCGTTCTCCTTAGCCGCATCCTCCGGGGGATCGATATCTGGCTGATCGGAGCGGTATTCATCGAATTCGCTCAATTAATCAACATTCCGGTCGTTCTTCCCGCGATTGCGTCCGCGTTTTCGCTTGACGTAGCATCTGGCGACGAACGAGTCCGTCGGATCACGTATTTGCGTCACGACGGTCGGCTCGCGACGGAGAAATCGGGAAATTTTTCTGCGCTAAACGAGCGTGAATAGGAGCCTGGATAAATATGCCGACGAGAATTCTAGGTGAGCGCTGAAGAAGTAAAGATCACGGCCAGGCGAGGACATAGGTATGACCCCAACCTTTTTAATTCGCGACAAAACGATCACACAACTTTGTCACCATTTTTTTCTCCTTTTTATAGGGACGCGAATCCTCCCATTGATTTCCTAATCCTCCTTGAAGAGGGACCAATTTGATCACTCAACAATTCTTCAGTGAGGAAACAAATTGTTTGACCTTTTGCCCTTGGCCACCTTTGCTTCTTCGGCGAATTCTGCTTTCCTAATTCGTTGGCAAAGAGGAACCCTGCATAGTCCTGCGATCATCTAACAAAGCTGGACTCTAGCTCATGCAGCTTCGTCGCGATCCAAAACGGAACACAATTTATACAAAACAGATCGATAAGCAAGTAAAGAAGATGTGCTTGTATTTATCAGGTTGGAGAGCTGTTCTTCAGCGAACGCCTCCATCGACGGGAACAATCAACCCTCAATGATCGATACCCCCAACGAATTGGTTTTTAACAATTGTCCGATTGTTTCGGCTCTGACGTGAACCTAGATCGTCGGTCCCAGATCGATCGAATGGGTTAGATACTATTGCTACAATTTCCGAACGACTACGGGATCTCTGATCAAAGACAAGAGTCTGTTAAGTTATCCCCTATTGTCGAGAGGGTCTAGGGACTCTTCGATCGACTTCCGGAACGCGTTCTATGTCGTCAGTAGTGTACGCCATTTTAGGGGGGTCTCGAGTTTCTTGGTTTGATGCACCTGGAGAAACGTTAGAAAACGGAGAAAGATTTCGGAATTGATTTACGCCCTCCCGTTCGGCGACCTTCCGCGAGATGGAGAACCGGAAGGTGAGGGCTCTGGGCTGCAGCCGTTGCTGCTCCCGCGGCGACTTCCGGTGCCGCCTGCCTTCAGGCGGACCATCGTGTCTAGGTGACGGAATCTGGAATGGAAAATTTGATTCAACAATTGACTAATAGATTTTCTTGTACAAATAGTTGTCGAGAGGCTTGTTTAAGTACTTAATGCCAAGAACATGAGTGGCCACACTCGAGAGAATATGGCATTGGTGAGTGAATCAAAGAAAGGACCCTCACCAACGCCCCTCAATGCTCCTGTTCTTCTTATTAAAAAAAAATTCTTGGAGCTCGTTAAAGCATGATTAAAAATACACAAAAAATATATAAAATATACTTAAAAATATACTAAAATGTCCTGTTTTTCTTGTATAAAAAGAGGCTCGCTTAAGTACCTGAGAGATAATTCGCTCGTGTCAGCAGCGTCCTTTGCCTGCATGAGGTAGGCCAGGGGCCAGGATATCCAGGAACGTCTGCGGACGTTGTAAAACATTTTTGACAACTTTTCAACTAAGATATACTTGTGGACGTTCTCTTATGAACGTTTGTAAGGAAACTTTACAGTGAACAAATAACATTAAAAAAATTGAATTCATCGTCTACGGTTGAAATTTGAGTGGGGGGTGGATTCTTACGACGTAGGATGAGGATTCGATCCGATTCCGCCAATCGTGGCCTGCGTATCGAGCTTCGCACCAGTCCTGTTCGGAGTTTTGGTGAATCCAGGTTGAATCGCTGGATCGGACACCATGCGGACGAAGAAGGACCTCCTCTGCTCCAAAGTGGCTTTCCTCTTCTTCTCTCGGATGTCTGCCAGCTCGTCCATAACATCCTTTAACGGAGAAAGAAAAGCAATTAGAAGTTTCTCGAAAGTGAAATTAAAAGTTTCTCGAAACATCGAGAAACCTGAAAAAATATCAACTAATTTCTCGTCGAAGGACGGTATCTCGCTTGCCTTCGATTCCAGTAACTCGGCCAGATAGTCGGTTATGATGCTCCAGGCGATGTCTACGATAAGGAATCGAATGTTACGACACGTACGGTTAATTTAAGAGTAGATGATAATACTAACCGACGTCAGAGGCTGTGGCATTCGGCGCGGCAAGCGCGAACCGAATCGTGAAACGTTGGTTCACTCTTGCTGGGACCATGTGCAGCTTTCCTGAGTCGTTTATGGTGCTCAGCAGCTTCTGATTCAGCTTGTCGGATCCTTTTGCGCGGAAGCATACCAGCCCCAACTGAAACATCGATGACTATTGTTCGAGGGGTCCCATGGAAATCACCGACGCCAGATTTGACCGACAACGATTTTGACCGACAACGATTTTAAATTCATTTGGTGGTCAAATTTGTTGTCGATCAAATTCGTTGTCGGTCAAATCCGCCCCAAATTTGACCGACAACGATTTTGACCGACCCTAATTTAACCGACAACCATTTTAGATTTGTTGGCGGTCAATTTGTTGTCAATCAAATCCGCTCCAGATTTGACCAACAACGAATTTGACCGACAACGATTTTAGATTCGTTGGCAGTCAAATTTGTTGTCGATCAACTCCGCTCCAGATTTGTCTGACAATGCGTTTGACCAACACGAATTTGACCGACGATTTTAGATTCGTTGGCGGTCAAATCCGTTGTCGGTCAAATCTGGAATCGCTGAAAACTGTGTCGGGAAAATCTGTGTCGGTGATTTCCATGGGACACTGTTCGAGAAGGTGTTGACAATGATAGAGAAAATTGTAGAAAATATAATCTCTCACCACCACTTCGTTGCAAACCTCGAACCTGGCGTCCTTCCTGACGAGGGCCTCAAATCTTTTCGCCAGTTGAATATGGTTACGAATGTAGGCTTGTAGACCGGATATTCCGTAGCATCTGAGGACTAGCCACAGCTTCAGGGAGCGAAATCGTCGGCTCAGAGGTATACTCCAGTGTCTGCAAAAAAAAATAGTTATCTATATATATATATATATATATATATATATATATATATATATATATATATATATATAAAAATATATATATATATAAAATATATATAATAATATATATAAATATATATATATATATATAGAAACGAAGTCCTGACTCACTCACTCACTCACTCATCAACGCCCAGGCTAACACTACAAAGGCTAACTTTTACAAATTTAAACTCCTAAGGGGTTGAAACATTTGTATGAGGAATATTTTATTTCTGGTCAGATTTGCTTGAAACTTGATCTCGATGCTCTTTGATATAATTAATCAAACACCTATTTCTTCATTTTAAAAAATTCATCCCCTAAGGGAGTGAAAATTTATTATTTCGGCATTTTACAAATTTAAAGTCCTAAGGAGTTGAAACATTTGTATGAGGAATATTTTATTTCTGGTCGAATTCCTTGAAACTTGATCTTAATACTCTTTGATATAATCAAACACCTATTTCTTCATTTAAAAAAATTCATCCCCTAATGAATATCTACCTGAGCTACCTGAGAAAGTGACCATAAAAAGCGACGTATTTTGCATAAATTATCATCGTGATAGTAAAATGTAAGATACTCTTCTCACTTGTAATTTACAACAACTAATTGTTGTAAACAACAATTCTAATAAATTAAGGAGAACGCGAAGTTGTGTCCACTTCCACAAAATTCAGTCTTACGTGTGTAAGAAGGAATCGCCTGTGCGACGAGAAAGGGGTGGCCATAATTTTCAATTGCGGGGTCTACGAGGTGACAAATGGACCAGCAGAAAATAGAGACCACAGAAAGATGACTTCACCTGTAATCAATGGCCGTGTCCGCGTGGGTGTGCTGAAGATAAAGCGGATCGACGACGAGCGCGCTGGTCAGCTTGAACCTGTCTCTGACCCACAGACAGGAACAATCGAAGTTGGTCAACAGGAACTTGTTGGTGTTCGTGTTGAAGGAGTCCGTGTACTCGATGCCAGCCATTAGATACTTCAGCTCCGGGCAAATGAACGCGTTACCAGCGTATGCGGCGTCCACGTGCAACCACACCTGTGGGAACAGAAGATAGTGAGTGGTTCGAGAGTGCTAACAGGTTAGACTGGGTGCTAACAAATTGGATGATGATCTTACGCCTTGGTATTTTTTACAAACTGGACCGATCTCCTTGAGATTGTCGAAGGAGCAACAAGCGGTGGTGCCGAGGGTGGTGGAGACGAAGAAGGGGATGTAACCCTCGGCGGTGTCGGCCTCGATTGCCTATTAAAACAAGGAGATATAATAATGATAATTATCCAAGAGAATTACGTCAAGTTTGATTGCTGCATCGACCTCCAAAGAAAAATGGTAACTCGAACCATGAACTTAATAAGTAGACTGCGGATCTTCACAATAAAAATTGTCAATTTATATGAAACAGCAGTTGAAAGTGATATGACATAAAAATAAAATTATTAAGAATAAAAAAAGTTCTAATCGTAATGGAAAATTGTCCACGAAAATCTCTATATCTAATAAAATCGAGTCTGTCTGTTTGTGGCATTTCCACTGAAATTTATTATAAAATTACTATAAAATTTATAAATCTAAAATTTATTATAAAATTACTTACTATTATAAAATTACTCTTGTTTACTTTATTAGCAAAAAATATGTTTTCTTAATATTTTTTATAATTTTTAATATATTTTTTTTAATATTTATTTCTTTTTAATTGTAGATTATTTTGCAATTCCAATTTTAAATGCAAATTCGCTACATTTTTCCGAATAAAATGATATCAAACACGGTGCAATTCGGTCGGGTGAGGCAAGCAATGCGATAACGCGTTGTGTGCCTCGGCCCAGCGAGGCAACATGTATTGTTTGCCTCAGCCGCGTACGAAAAATTTTCTCGGCCAGTTCAGGCGTTTTTGTGGCTAAAAACCATGTCCTTCTCCAGGAGGGGACTCTAAGTAAGGGGTGTGCGGTATTTCTATTGTTACGACGGTACAAGATGAAGTTGCCTCCCCCTGTGACATTCTGAAGATATCGCGGAGATCGAGAGAAGTTGCCTATCAGATCGATATTGCGCTATCCAGACAACGAGGTTATTGATAAGAAGAAAGGAGAGATCCTCTCGAGCCATTGAAACGAGAACACACATCAACGATCACACTTTTTTATCTGCTGTTAACTGTTCTAAATTTAATAACTATTTGCTATTGTTTACAACATAATGTGTTATTGAATGTATGTAGAAAAAACGTGAAGAGGTCGCTAAACATTGGTATATTTGGTAATTGCGATATCAGCCAAAATTTGAGGAAAGAGCCAATGCATGCCTCGAGCCTGCCTCGACCCGAGGCACAAGGGTAAAGGGAGAGACTAATCTCAATCTTGTAATTTTACTATAACTTTTCAACCATAAAAGATATCTAGATAAAGTTTCCACTAAAATTCATAAAAAAATTATTCCTACCCACTATAGTAATAAATATATTTTTTCCAATCATTTTTTAATTAATTTCGTTAAATCTCGTTGTCCAAAAATAAAATCTCTATCTCCATCTGAGACCACCTTAGCGATTGGAAATTTAATTACGATTGGAAATTATTTAATTTAATAAATTTAATTAAATTAATTTAATTAATGCCTCGCAGTTTTGTTTGACCTATATACTTTTTACAAATCCGAAAAATCCACTGTTATGCAATACCTGACGCAAAGTCTCGCCCCGAAGCACGCTCTTCTCATCAGGCTCGAGGATCCGGAGCTTCACAAAGCAGATCATCGCGTCTTTTTCGACACTGCTATGACTCTCCCGGCTGCAGTAGGCCATCAGCTTCCCTAGAAGCGCAGTTTCGTCCAGGTGCGAATGCGCCGGCGACTCTTTGAGCCTGGCGATTGCTTGCGCCCTCGCAGCCAGCATGCATACCAAGATGCACTCCGAGGCTGAACCCTAACATTCAAGTGAACAATTTTCCTTCATCAATCTCTTTACACCGAAGGGACATATCTAAAAGGGCTCATATAGGGTTACCTGTATTACGCCTCCTCCCTTGCTACCCGGGCTGAAGTAAAGGAAGTCCGACGGCAGACCGATAGCCTTGCCTGTCATTCAATTTTACAAAATATTTTCTCATTATGTCTAGCCAATATCCACTCGAGACATATTAGGTTGAGTAAATATGTTCTTTAACGTCGGAGATTATTTTAAAATAAGATATAGAGTATCGCAATGATTTGAAAACAAATATTGAATTATTTCATATTTTTTAAAAAATGTATAAATATGTTTAACATTCCAAAGAATGGACACTACTATTATACCCATTTGTAGCCCCAAAGAATTTTATTTATAAGCAAAATAAACCCAGAAGGGTTTCAAATGCTTATAAATTTTTTAAAAAAATTGAAAATGATTTGAACAAACATTCAATTATTTCATATTGAAAATATAGTATAAATGTGTCCATCCTCCTCTACATTTTAAGGACTAACTTTCCAAAGAACGGACACTACCTATTTATACCCACTTGTAGCCCCAAAGAATTTTTACTGTACCATTCCTGTGTTCACATACTGTACTCACTTATATTATTCATGTAAAGCAAAATAAACCCAGAAGGATTTCAAATGCTTACAAATAAAAAAAATTTTGAAAATGATTTGAACAAACATTCAATTATTTCATATTAAAAATATAGTATAAATGTGTCCATCCTCCTCTACAGTTTAAGGATTCACTTTCCAAAGAACGGACATCACTATTATACCCACTTGTAGCCCCAAAGAATTTTTAAAGCAAAATAAACCCAGAAGGGTTTCAAATGTTTATAAAAAAACTTTCCAAAGAAATGCAAGAAGTTCATTTAATTGGGAGAGTCACAAAACAAACTCGGCCTAATGGAAGACCACATATCATTACCGAACCAATCGCAGACTATCGTCTCCAGCTCCGTGCAGGCTGGACTGGCCGCCTAGAACAAACAGGGGGTTGTGATCCGACGGTGATCGAGCAAATAGTTACCGCTCGATCCGTCAACTCTGACACTAGGACCGAATGGCGGAATGATTAAGGACCGCACAGGATCGCTTACCCATGAGAACCCTATGCAGCCTATTGCGTCGGACAACATATCCCCAAGGATCGAGGGGAAGGAGTTTCCGGCCGGGAAATAGGCGTGAAACCTTGGATGTTGCCAGTGGGTGATCTAGAAAAATGTGTGTTCTAGGCTTCATCAGGAGGATACACCAACTGAGATATCCAAAGGATAATCATCTAAACCTTACCCCAGGCATGATCTTCGACTCGATGTCCTTCATGATGTCCTCCCAAGGCTCCGGTTGCTGGGGTGCCTCTATCGGCAGCAGAGGCCTCAGATATCCTGGTCCAACATCCGGCGTCACTCTCCTGTTGTGGATGTTGCTCATGAACTCGCAGATGTACTCCACCATCTCCTTGCCGCGTACACGAAACTCCTGGATGTCCATCGCGATCTGGACGACTTGATCAGGCACAGTCTTCTTGATACTCCCGAAGAGGATCACCGATCTATCAAATGGGGTAGACGATTCCTCACTTTCACCACAGAATCACAGACGTGTTCGTATCGTTCCCATGAAGCAGGATCACCCGAGTTATCCTTGGATCACCCGGTACTCTTCGTGGTCCCCGGTAGCGCGCGACGAACCGTCCCTACCTGTTGCTAGCCAGAGCGAGTACGAAGATGTTGGGTGCCCGATCGGTCCACGTCGGATGAACCACCACCGAACAATCTCGAGTTCCTCTAACCACCGTGGATATATCGAGGATCCAGCCAGCGAAGAGCCTTCCCGTCGTGCGCAAACGCATCCTTCTCGCGGCGATCTTCTTCGCGAGTCCTCGAGGAAAGGACCAGGAGGAGGGAGAACTGTGGGAGAAGGAGCGCCAGAGGGAAAAAGTGAGAGAGTCGAACGAATGGATCTATCTGTGCTACGGGACAATTTCCGTCAAGGGGATGCTTCAAATAGACACATGGGAAGCCATCGTCTGGCCCCTAGGACGCCGTGAGCTTGTTCGTCAGCCGGTGTTTAATAACTATCGCCGGAGACGAGTCCCTTGGACCTTGAAGAGCAAACAATTCCCACCTGGTAGCCTAGCTTCCAGAATGTGGAACAGCTCTGATTCTAATCACCTGATCAACCACGTCGAGGGCTGCTGGCCAGAAAAGGGGGTCTTCTCGGGAAATCTCATTCCGCGGGGCTGATAGACGCGGAAGTATGCATAGAATCGGCGGCCGGGCGGATCGACTGGTTCGAGGTTGGCCTGGAAAACTTCTCGAAACGGTGTTCCGGCTCGTTCATTCGCGACCAAGTCGTCGAGCATCTTCGCCGCGGGAGAGTTGGCCACTCGAACAAATTGGAAGCCGGGCTTGCCGCGATGGGGCGCGATGGTTTATTACGGCGGTGAAGGGCCGCGTAGGCATCGTTAAGAAGGTGTCAGACGCAGAATGTCCTCCAGGAGCTCTCTTTTTTCCTTCTCTCGCCGGGAAGAAGTCGCGCAACCGAAACCGCTCGAAATCCTTGACCTTTTCCTCGTCTTTTTACAGAATCCACGGGCGCATCCGCAGAACCCCTCGATATTGCTTCGACTCGGAATTAGATTGTTCTCTAAGGGCGGACCGATATCACGGATACGACACCGCGGAGACCTGTGTGCGTGTGCTCACCTGCTTGCTCACCTCCACGCCCGGAAATCGGTCGATGATTCGTCACCCGATCTGCTTTCTACATTTTCACGGCGACGCCACAAAGGATCTCCGTTTACTCAACCGGACGCCCGACTACTCGTGACTACTTGACGAATAGTTGACCGGGACTATATAGGGCGAATAATGATTTCCCTGCCTAGACGCGGAACTAGGGACAGTTCCGAGAAACTCGGGAGTTAAATCTTTAAAGGGAATCGATCGTTGTAGAGGTGTCACTGTCTGTCCGACGAAACTTCGAGTGCACATGCACGACAGAAATTATGGTTTCCCATACGGTACCACCAATGGCAAATTGCCGCTGGTTTTATACAGCTGATTCTCGAGTGCGTTTATTCTTCAGTCTCTCGAGTGCGTGCTTGGTATTCCATTTCGCTTCCGATCAACGCCAGACGTCAATAGGTCACGGTGTCTTGGCTTCTTTTTTCTTTGTTCCAATTGTTGCGGAGGGAAATGGACCTGATTTTATATCGGTGGATTTAATGCGCCAAGTCATTTGGCGAATTCCTTCGTTATAGAGATTATTTCATCGTGATCGGAGCAGGGTGGGAATTCCTTTTGTTGGGGGAGGGTGGATTGTAGTTGGAATGGAACGAGGATATTTTTGTTAATACACGTTTTTAATATGGATAAAGGAAGATCTGAGCTATACTGCAATTTTAAACGTAGTCTTGTTAATATTTTCGATTATCTTTAATAACTACTGTGTATTAGAGCTAAAGGGGGGTATCTCAAATCATATATAATAAATTTTCATATAAAAAATTTTTATATATGAAATTTTTATATAAAATTTAATATTATTTGAGGTTTATAAGAAATTTTCCTGACCATATATACTAATAGACCTGGCATAGGTATAGTATGTGTATAGGAAAACCGAATCTGTAACTCGGCAAAGATAACGAACGTCGTGACGTCACAAGATGAGTCTTGAGATAATTTCAAAATGGCTGAAACAGCAACACTACTCGATCATACACTTGGACCATAACGTGAACAAGTTCGTTTGCTTCGGTTTGCTTAATAGAGCAAAAAACATATATTGACATTTTCAATTTTTAAAATGATTCAACAATTTTCAATTTCATCTACTCAATTCTTATATAAATGCACAAAGATCCGCAGTCTAACAATAACTAATCAAAAAGAGAGAGAAGAAGGTAAAGATATGATGGAAATGGTAGATACTCTGAAGGAGAGGGGTAGGGAGATTCAGGGACAGTGGCAATATAATAAAATAATGAAATCTACTTTTTGTAAAAGATATAAATATATATACTAATAGACTCGGTATAGGTATAGTGTGTGTATAGGAAAAGGCAAAGAGATAACGGACGTCATGACGTCACAAGATACATAAGTCTTGAGATAATTTCAAAATGACTGAAACAGCAAACCGACGCCAACACTACTCCATCATACACTTGGACCATAATATAAAATAATATAATATTATAAAAAAATAATATAAAAAATCATAACTTGGACATTTTCAATTTTAAAAATTTGTCAACAATTTTCAATTTCATCTACTCAATTCTTATATAAATGACACAAAGATCCGCAGTCTAACAATAACTAATCACAAGCGAGGTAAAAGTAAATTATGTAAAACTAGAAGTAATTACCTTCAAATGTTGTAAATGTATTTATATGTAATTAAACTATTTTGCAACCTGCATAATATGCGAAAGTTGTATATAGTATATATGGTCTAAGGTGCCAAGGTACCTGGAGGAAAGAGGAGAGAGAGACAGCCAGAATGTAGAGGAAAGAAATAAATACTGGAAGAAAAAGATGAAGAGACAATGTGCATGATGTGGAGTGGAGTGTGCTTCACAAAAAAATAAATCTAAGTATAGAAAAGATAGTACAAAATAAAAGAGTGAGAGAAACAGTAGACTGAAGAAGTAGAAGTGTCCAAGCAAAAAGGAAAGAAATAACCAAAAGAAAAGAAAGAGAGGTAATAGTAGATATAAGATAATAAGATTGATTAGGTTAGATTAAACTAGGTTAGGTTAACAAATGGCATAGGTTATAGAGCAATGTTTGGAAGAGTTAATGGATAAATGGATTAAAAATTAAATTAAATAAAACTACTGTGTATTAAGGAACACTAAACAATTTTTTTTCTGAATTATAAACTCAAGAGGTTCGTCCTGGTCACTCCTAAATTCAGCATTCGGCGTTACATCATGTTTCGTCCGCTTTAAATTTTTTTTATTAATATAAAATTTGTTATATATTTAATAAATTTTATAATATAATATTAAAGGATATTTTACATATTCGATGAATTTTATAGTATTTTCTATATAGTATTGATATAAAATTTGTTATATATTTAAAATTAACTATTAATTAAATTATTAATTATCTTTAATACTTTAATATTAATAAATATTGAATATAAAAAAATAATACTATAAATTATATAGTATTTATATAAAACTACTGTGTATTAAGGAACGCTTAGCAATTTTTTTTTGTGAATGATAATCTCGTGAGGATCGTCCTGGTCGCTCCTAAATTCAGCAATCGGCGTTACATGATGTTTCTTCCGCTTAAAATTTTTTTTACTTATATAAAATTTGTTATATATTTACTAAATTTTATAATAAAATATTAAAGAATATTTTATATATTCAATGAATTTTATAGTATTTTCTATACAGTATTTATATAAAATTTATTATATATTTAAAATTAATTATTAATTAAATTATTCATTATCTTTAATACTTTAATATTAATAAATATTGAATATAAAAAAATAATACTATAAAATATATAGTATTTATATAAAACTTGTTATATATTTAAATTTAATTATTAATTAAATTATTAATTATCTTTAATACTTTAATATTAATAAATATTGAATATAAAGAAAAATAATACTATAAAATATATAGTATTTATATAAAATTAGTTATATATTTAAAATTAATTATTAATTCAATTATTAATTAACTTTAATACTTTAATATTAGTAAATATTGAATATAAAAAAATAATACTATAAAATTTTTAGTATTTATTTCTTTTCTGAATGATAATCTGGTGAGGATCGTCCTGGTCGCTCCTAAGTTGATCATTCGGCGTTACATGATGTTTCTTCCGCTTTAAAAAATTTGTCCCTGAAGAGATTTCATTAGTTCCGTTCCATTGTACACAAATGAGATACTCGAGACGCTAAAACGACGTGTTTGACCACAGTGCGTGGAGGGAAACTAGGGGCACGAAAATGGTGCAACGAACCCTCGATAGTGTCCAAAGGATGTTCATTGAATAGTTCGGACCGCGAAAGGTGAAACGCCGCCCTTTAGGGAAAAACGTTCATAATGCTGGAATGCAGGGGCGAGGTACCGTCAGGGGTGCTTAATAATGCAATATGGCGTCGTGGCGTCGCAGCGCTATGCCGACTATGCCGCATACCACCACCATATACGCCTACACTGCAAGGAGCCAACCCCCTTCGCGCCACTTGGAAAGGTGCCCCGGGGAAGGGATGTACCGTGCAATCGAATGCTGATTGGAAAATATTGATGGGGGCTTTCCATACGGGGTCTTCTCCACCGCCGCCGAAGCTTTTTCTCTCGCCCCGGAATTCCGGAAATTATATCGGGCGCGAACTTTCGAGGGAAGACCAGCTTCGCGGCTGATATTAATTGACGATCACCGGAACGAGATTGATGGCACACACGAGCTCTTCTTCCCCATACCGATCGCTATCGCCGAATTCTTTTCTTCGTGCGGTTACAAATCGAATTAACTTAAAAATATGACATTAAAATATGACATTTTCAATTTTAGAAATTTTTCAACAATTTTCAATTTCATCTACTCAATTCTTACATAAATGCACAAAGATCTGCAGTCTAACAATAACTAATCACAAGCTAATAAAAATAAAAAAAATTAATTATAATCAATTTTTTTTTAAATAAATTAATTTTAATTAATTTTTTAAAAAATTAACTTATCAAATATCGCCGGGAGTCGTCAACATGAATTTTATAGTAAAATGTTAAATTTATATAAAATTTGTTATATATTTAATAAATTTTATAATAAAATATTAAAGGAAAGTTTATATATTCAATGAAGTATTTTCTATATAGTATTTATATAAAATTTATTATATATTTAAAATTAATTATTAATTATCTTTAACACTTTAATTCTTTAATATTAATAAATATTGAATATAAAAAATTAATACTATAAAATATATAGTATTTATATAAAATTTGTTATATATTTAATAAATTTTATAGTAAAATATAAAAGGATATTTTATATATTTAATGAATTTTATAGTATTTTTTCTATATAGTATTTATATAAAATTTGTTATATATTTAAAATTAATTATTAATTAAATTATTAATTGTCTTTAATACTTTAATATTAATAAATATTGAATATAAAAGAATAATACTATAGAATATATAGTATTTATATAAAATTTGTTATATATTTAAAATTAATTATTAATTAAATTATTAATTATATTTCATACTTTAATACTTTAATATTAATAAATATTGAATATAAAAAAAATAATACTATAAGATATATAGTATTTATATAAAATTTGTTATATATTTAAAATTAATTATTAATTAAATTATTAATTTATATACTATTAATAATTATATCTTTCCTAACTATAAATATACCTAATTTATTCTTCATTTGAATATTTTTAGGAATTTCGATCATTATGTACAATAAGAATTTTTTACCTGAATTACAACGAACTGGAATAAAATAGAAATTCACTTTCGTTCTCAATAATTTTAATATGCCGAAAATAATATAACAGTATCTTTAAACTTTTCCAACTTTCTCACTGTCTTGAATTACACCTAATTTCTGATATCGCGAATAAAATTTAATATTATTTGAGGTTTATATAAAATTTAATATAAATTATTATATGTTTTATTTAAAAATAAATAAATTATTTTGTATATAAATCTAATTTAATATATATTAATTATATAATAATTATAAATTAAAATAAATAAATATAAATTAAATAAATAAATATAAATAAATATACATATAAACAATAAATATAAATTAAATTATATATAATTATATATTATTTATAATTTTGTATATAAATTTAATTTAATATATATTAATTATATAATTATACAATATAGTATATTTTAATATATTTCATATAAAAAATTTTTGTATATGAAATTATATACAAAATTTATATTTGCTATATATTTATATTTTTATATTTGCTGATGCAAATATTATTAATTTTCGGTTAAATTAATGGAACTACCTTGAAACAGCATTACAACTTCGTCATGCATAATGAAGGAATTTTTATAGGTTCATGGTGTTCTCCATGAATGGCGACTCTTAGGAGATCATGACCTACTGACTCAGAAAGAACGTCGCTCGTCTACCCCCTCCGATTTTGATGAAACTTTGCAGCTTTGTGCTGCGTTGAACCATAAATAATCTCTATTTTTTATGTCACTGCGGACTATTTGATAAGCAACATTTTCGGCGCTTTTTGCAAACATATCTGTAACAAAATGGGTAGGCAAGAATATTAAACAATCATGACAATATTAAAGACATAAAATTACGAACGGTTGGGGAAAAATCCTAAGAACGCAGCAGGGTTAAATTATATTCTTATCTTTTATAGTTCCCAAGATAGCCTTGAGGGTGAAAATTTTCAAGAGGTAGTTTCACCCCTCTCAGATGGCATTCTCAAGACTCCCTCATCCAATAGTCACCAATGGAATGTCTTCTAAGTATTTCATTTAATTGTTGCAGATGGGCAAATCAAAGTTCAAGAAAACCAAATGGACGAAGAACTTGAGCGAGGATCCAGAGGATTCGGGAGCCCCTATACCCAATTTGCCGAAGAACTATCTCTCGATGCGTGTAAGATTCTAATAAAACTTTACTTCTCCGATGGTCGTTATCTAATTCTCAATTTTCCAGGTGAAAAGTGGAACAAAAATTAGGAATGTCCTCGGCTACGCTTTGAAAGAGTTTTCAAACTACAACTGCGTCGTATGGAGCTCAGCTGGTCACGGTATAGGAAAGGCAATTTCTTGCGCGGAATTGTTCAAAAAGAAACAAAAGGGACTCCATCAGATCACGAAATTACGTTACACTCAGTGAGTCTTCAAATTATCGAATCATTTTACACTTTGGACGTTGTTCGTTTATTTAAAAAATTAATAATTAATTAATTAATATTCGTATATTAATATTATATATTCGTATTATAATATTAATTAATTTAATAGTATTATAATACGAATATATAATATTATTAATAATACACTTAATATTATTACACTTTGGATGTTGTTCGTTTATTTAAAAAATTAATTTTTAATATTCATACATTAATATTATATAATAATAATATTAATAATATTATATATTCGTATTATAATATTAATTAATGTATTAGTATTATAATATTATATTATTACAGTATTATAATATTAATTGGTTTATTAAATTACAGATCAGAGAAATCTAAAACGGAAAATGAAACCCGCCACGTGCCGGAAATCCACATTATGTTGGCGAAGGAAGTGAAGGACACTTCTGTGCCTGGGTAAATAAATTTTCATTATCTTAATTAATGTAGCAGTTAAAATGTTATCATAGCGAATTTAGTTATCAGGCACCCGACGATACCGGGGAATTCTTAGACGACGAAGAAATAAAGGACGGGAAGAAAAGAGAGGTACAGGAAGCTGGTAGTAACGTGGCCTGCGTCGATGCTGAGGAATTCGCCGTAATGGGACTGAGGCCGGGTCAAAAAAGACCGAAGAAAGAGCAGCAAGCGTCGTCGAAGAAAACTAAAAAGCGAAAAAATGATAAACAAAAGTGAAAGAAGCATAACATTGTAAGTAAAACAATTTGTATCGAATATAATTGAACAGATGTATTTGTATTGAATAGAAAGTTTATTCTTTATCAAGTACATGCACATTCGTTACAAGAAATGATCGCATAACAATATATTCCTGTCGCCTCCTTTGTTAATGGATACTCTTATTTACAAAGTGTATTTTATATATACAATGTCGCAGCGTGCGAAAACAGGTATGCATGAACGTCGTGAGCTTACGTTTAGTAATTTTGTTTGAAAGGAAAAAACAATCCTGTTGTAAAAGATTAATGTATCGGCTTGTCGTTTACTCGAATTCCCTTCTTAATTTTATAATTGCAAGAGATATCTGGCAATATGTCAGTATCGCGAATATTGTATATTATCCTTACGTCTAACAGCTGACGATAGAAGTTGAACTCCTTCGAATGGTGAAATATCATGCGACAATAAGAGAGAAGCTTAATATTTCAGTTTCATTACCACACGAGATAAATATCGTATAAATATCTATTGCCATCACTGGCGTTAATAATAATGTTCAATAAGAATCGGTTTAATATTGTGATTATATCGTATTGATAAATTGCTTTACGTCGTATTGAATAAATCTATATTCCTCATGAAAAATTCTTTAAATCAGTATTAAAAATCAGTCGATCGAACTTACTCGGTAATTTAGTTATCAGTTATAACTTGCAGCTTGTTTTCTTTTTTTTTAACTGGTTCGTACGGGTAATCATTAATTTAAGTAAAATCAAATATTTGTACAAAAATATACAGTCGCTAGTTTCGACCAAACGTTTAACTCGAATTTCTTGTTATTAATGCTTATTTAAACGAGTTATTAAATAATAGAAATAAAAATTCAGCAACACATAATTGTTTTGAGTTCAATATATTGTAGAAAATATAATAAGTAAGAAGTGTATCTTCGTGATTCTGCAAGTACAGTCCATATCCTTATATGAATCGACTTAATAACAGTTGAGTACAAGATTCCAATGTTCTTGTATGCTGTACATTATAAAGCTTACACGTTATAATGATTAACGAATATCGTGAACATGTTATTAAGCATGAGAAACTGCTTTATACATCGAATCGAGTTTAGAAAAAATGGAGAACAAGAAATTCTAGTGTCGAATTTAGAAATTCACATTGTGTTTCAGGTGGGGATCGTTATCGATCCGTTATTCAACGCTTTCGTCGCATTTCCGAATACGTCAAGAAGTACTTCAGCAGTGTATCAATGGTTACCAACAGTCTCTCTAAATCTGACAAATCAACTTTGGGCAGTATAAATAAACGTTTAGATTCTAGGCTTCGCTCTCCGTGGTTCCGTCTTCCTCCATTATCGGTACTATCAAACATTCCTTCGACA
This sequence comes from Lasioglossum zephyrum, assembly GCA_028455615.1. Classification (NCBI taxonomy): domain Eukaryota; kingdom Metazoa; phylum Arthropoda; class Insecta; order Hymenoptera; family Halictidae; genus Lasioglossum; species Lasioglossum zephyrum. The sequence goes on along the minus strand of CM052320.1, from coordinate 315,484 downwards.
TCAAGTTGTACTTTATTACGAACGCTGTGAACCTGCAACAAACATATTTGCTCAGCAAGAGAATAAATTTCTACACAAAAGGCTTT
>CM052320.1:290001-315298 GCA_028455615.1 Lasioglossum zephyrum | reverse complement strand
ACTCCCAACCGTTGGCCACCGTTGGCCAACCGTAAATGCTACTAGGGAACTGATGTTACAGGAGAATTCTGCATGGACAGCAAAAGCAGTCGGACTGCAATGATTACCAAGGAATTCGACGAGATTTTCGACAGTCTTAATGGAGATGGAAGGAAACATAGAACATTAAAACCACTGACAGGACCTATAACAAGAAGAATTTTCTAATGAAATTGATTTCTCGGTTTGTATTGCAAAAAGTAATACCAAAGTTTGATTGTACAAATTGTACATTACGTATATTAAAAGCAGCGATAAGTATAGAAATAGAAATATTATTCTTAATGATTACTTTTTACGGTGTTTATGTAGAAGTTATAATATAGCGCGCTTGGTTTTATATAGGTGTAATGTACAAAGTAATGTAAAAAGCACAATTAAACATTTTATAAGAAAATATGTAGTTTTCAGTTTTACGTGCGACCACAAAAATTTGATTATTGATTCATTTTTAGATTATTTAGTTTTGTATGCAATTCGCAATTTTTGTAAATATCTTAATGATTTAATGTGTGGCAAGCGCGAAAGACTTTTACCAGCTTCATGTTCACTTATTAAACAGTGCATCGTGATTAGAAATAGTAAATATAGGAAACATTGTAAATAGTAGTAATGTAATAGTAGTAATATGTAATTATAAATGTAAAACATTCAATATTGAAATAGAACGTATTTAAAATGGAATAAAATGTTTTAATTTTTTTATTTTTAAATAAAAATTATAAATTAGCAAGGAATGGGTAGTATGGATTTCAAATCCCCGCGTTTTGACCCGTTAGTTATGGTACACAAAATTCAGATGGCGTTCGATTTCGTGCTAACAGAAAAATACATTGAGTGACACTACCCTGGACTATTGACTCTCAAATTCACTAATATATATATATATATATATTAGTATATATATATAATCAGTGCTCGAATTGAAGAGTGGGGGTGAACACACTATTTTGACTGTCGATATATATGTATTTACATATGTATCTGTATTCCCTTGTGTATCTAGAAGAGAGTAGTTGTCGAGGTTCTTTTCAGATGATCAATTTGCACTTTTAAATTGTGAAAGGTGGGAAATCGAGTTTAAATGTTTGAAAATTTTGCGATCCCCTAACCATGCATTCAATAATGAAAATGTCACGGAGCTCCACGATAATTGCTCTGAAAAAAAGGTATTCGGTTTTATGCAAAATTAGAAATGTGCACTTGCACAATTCGTGCTTTTATTTAGTCAACCTAGTTATAGATTCGACGAACGGACTTTTTTAATTAAACGTGTGCGATGTTTTGTTTACAGTGCAATGCAAAGACAGACTGTTTCGTTTTTAAGTAAATGCAGCTTCTCTTCCCAAAAAGTTATTAATACTAACATAACACGTAAAACAGTGATTACAAATCATCCTCCGTTGACCAAACCTATACCTAACTTGCCCAAAGCGGTGTACGCTACGAAGAAGGAGGAACATCAAACGACTAAAGTAACAGTTTTGCCAAATGGATTGAGAGTCGCCTCTGAAAATCGGTTTGGTCAATTTTGCACGGTCGGTGGTAAGTTTCTAAGTGTTTCCAACAAATTTTACATTGTCGTAGTCAGTATACAATCTAATTACTTTGCAGTGCTACTCGATTCTGGTCCACGATACGAAATCGCATATCCCAGTGGAATCTCTCATTTCCTAGAGAAACTAGCGTTCGGAGTAAGTTTCGATACGTATAAGACAATCTCATCTTCGTAACAACATGGAGAAAACACAGAAATTAAAGATTTTTTATTTCAGTCGACAAAAGTTCACGAAAGTAAAGATCAAATAATGTTGGCGTTAGAAAAGCATGGTGGAATATGCGATTGTCAAGCATCTAGGGACACGTTCGTTTACGCTGCTTCGGCGGAACGTCAAGGGTTAGATACAGTTGTACAAATACTAGGTGATATTTCTTTAAGGCCCAAAATAACAGAGGAAGAAGTAAGAAAGTACTATGTTTTTAAGTACTGTACATGTTACAGGATCGTACTAAATGTTCTGTACTAATTCAAACTCGCTGTACGAGGAGAATATTAAATTTGATCGAATCTTTTCAGTTAACATTGGCGAAACAAATGATTAGGTTCGAATTAGAATCTTTACTCACGAGGCCGGAACAGGAACCGATACTGATGGATATGATCCATGCGGTGCGTAAAAGGATCTAACATTTAATTACATATAGAAAGATTTTTATATATAAATTTATTTTTCAGGCTGCGTACAGAAACAATACTCTTGGCCTTCCGAAAATCTGTCCGGAAGAAAATATCGATTACATAGATAGAAAAATATTGTTTCAGTATATGAAAAACCATCATGTACCAAGTAGAATGGTCGTGGCTGGAGTTGGTGTGGAACACGAACAGTTGGTTTCCGCTGTTCAAAAGTAATTAAAAAATTATATCTTTTTTTATTCATTAAAGTCCCAAGGTATAACATTCAATTTGAGACAAAAGAAAGATTCTCAGGATGCGCTAACATTTCTATTGTTTCAGACATTTCGTTGAGAAGAAAACTATTTGGGAGGAAGAAGAAGGCGAAGAAAGGGGAAAGGATAGTAACGTAGTATCGTCAGAAAAAGAGAAGCTAAACGCGGTTGACACGTCTATCGCTCAATATACCGGAGGTTACATACTAGTAGTTATCCCCCAAATTACGTAATGTTAAAAGAATCGTTGCACACTGGGGCTGTTCCTTGTTCGAAGCTTCGACTCTTTGAATCGACGAGTTTCACGTTAGGTCTCATAATTTTTAAACAAATAAAAAATTTGTAGTCGAAGGTTTGAAACTTCGATTCTCATCAGCTTCGAAGTTTCTGAAATGGAAGCTTGGAAACTTAACATAATTTTTGAACAAATGAAAATATAAATAAAAAACTTGAAGTCGGAGGTTCGAAACTTTGATTCTCATCACCTTCGAAGTTTCTGAAATGGAAGCTTGGAAACTTAACATAATTTTTGAACAAATAAAAATATAAATAAAAAACGAAGTCGAAGGTTTGATACTTCGATTCTCATTCGAAGTTTCTGAAATGGAAGCTTGGAAACTTCAAGATCTTCGAAAGAAAGTAACAGCCCTATTGTGCACTGGAACAATGTTTGCTAACTCGAAACTTTTCTATTACAATTGTTCAGGAGGAATGTAACGTACCCGTTTACGCAGGGCCAAGTGGTTTACCGGAATTGTCTCATGTGGTGGTAGGTTTGGAAGGTTGCTCCCATCAAGATCCAGATTTCGTAGCAATGTGCGTTTTGAATATGATGATGGGTGGAGGTGGCAGCTTTAGTGCCGGTGGTCCAGGCAAGGGAATGTATACTCGTTTGTATACGAATGTGCTCAACAGGTAGGCTAGATCTAAAGTGAGACATCTAAAGTCTTTATTGATCGAAAGGAAATCACCATGGATCGTTATCGCTGCAGGTACCATTGGCTATACAGTGCAACTGCATACAACCACGCGTACGCTGACACAGGACTCTTTTGCATTCATGCATCTTGCACACCGTCTCACGTCAGAGAAATGGTGGAAGTAATCGTGCACGAGATGGTTGCTATGACGAGTAACATCACGGACAGTGAGCTAGCGGTATGACATTCGTTCTAACGTAATTTTTATTTGTTCGTATCTGTGATTGTATTTACCGATAATTACAAAATTAAGATTTACTTTCTTAATAACATTAGAGAGCGAAGAAACAACTGCAGTCTATGCTGCTGATGAATTTGGAGCAGAGGCCTGTTGTCTTCGAAGATATTGGACGACAAGTTTTAGCCACTGGGTCTAGGAAACGGCCAGAGTACTTTATAAAAGCAATTGGTAAGCAATATTAGTTAAGGGGGTAGATTTGTTTCCAGGATTGCGAGGGATGCGCCTTCTCAGTAGTCTGAAGAATCAATCTATACCACAATCGCCTTCGAAACTCCTATTTTTACTTTTACGAGGCATAATTTGCTGCGCATGTAGCCTATGTACTGTCGATTGATGCAATATATGCTTCATAAACGTAAAAATAGGTCTTTCGAGGGCAACTGTGGTCTAGATTAAACTTTTATTTAGCGCTTTTGATTACTACTCCAAAAACAGCATCTTTGCATTATCAAGAAATGAGAAGGCGCATCTTGTGCACCCTTGCAATCCTGGAAACGAGGCTACCCCCTCAATTAAATTGAATTTGGTTAAATTATAAATACAACGAATACTTCCAGATGAAATATCGAAGGACGACATAAGTAATGTAGCACGGCGATTACTTAAATCACCTCCTTGCGTAGCAGCCAGAGGAGAAGTGAGAACAGTACCTTCCATCGGAGACATCCAAGCCGGATTGACTGACGAGCAAGGCCGATTACCCGGTTCTCGCAATAGATTATCACTTTTTCGGTAGAAATGAAACAAATTACTTTTCTCAAATTCGAAAATTCTTCTCTAGGCGATAATCCTCGAAACGGATCGCGTCACTGAAATCTGATCAAGCATGCTTCTTTATATTAAAATGGAAATGCAAATACACTTGACCCCCCAATCATTGAAAATCGAAGTTTTGTATTTTATTAACTATGTACGGAGTTTTAAGCTGGAACGTTAATTTTGTGCTGTGAATTCGATTTAGTGATACTTGTTATTGCAGCAGAAATATTTCGCGTATATATGTATACGTATGAAGCACATATACATGTATATCATACATCCTATGTACATATTTTGTGACCGTAAATAAGATCGATGAATATTGTACTGCATGTTCGCTGCTACCATAAATCAAAACCTTGAAAAATATATCTGTTTTGTTTTTTAATTTTTGGAGTCGATAGTAGCGAACGTGAGAAAGCATATGTGAAATAAATTGATAAGAATGAACACGGTCATAGTTTCTGACGTAGCTTTATGTCGACAGAGATATATCACTATATTACAATTGCTTAGAGACGATGTATTTAAATAAAAATAAATAAATTATAAAGTATTAGCGATCACGTAAGAAAAATAAATATTTTTCATCCGATATTCTTTATTTTTGTTCCACAATCTTTTCTGTATACTTTGTTGGTTTATTACACGCAATCGTAACACGAAAAGTTGTTTGCACGGAGAGTCTGGTGGAAATATCCGCTCGCAGAAAATTAAACCTCTGTCTCTTCCAGAGTTTTGAGGAAAGATGCTTTCTTCTGTGCGACGCGGTTCTTCCTTTCCGACAATGAAAGTTTCGCACGGTTCCACCGTTTCTTCACCGGCTCTTCTTTCCTCACGACCTTCGTGTGTTCAGGGTCGGCGCGGATTGTTTCGTGGGCTTGCTTGTAAATATTTTCAATCTGCCAACAAAAACAAACATAGTTGAAACACAAAAATTTATTATAGTAATCTCGCGGAGCCTGTTCACCCAACCCTTTCACTGGGAGAGGGCATACTTCGCTCATACTTTTTTACGAGACTTTGACCAACATATTCTCGTGCATTTTCCTCGTGAAGATGTTACCAAATATGATAATATCCCTAGTAGCACAAAAATATTAAATAGATATTTTTTAAGAGGCTAGGGTATTTATTATTATTATTTTTTTTGTGGTAACACTGATAGACATACATATGTATCAGTCTAACGCTTCAATTTTGCTAGGATGCCACGTTTTTCCCCTTTTTTTTATTAATGTCTTTATTAAAAGACATTAATAATCAAGCCCCATATATTTTTGTTGTTACGTTTCCATGTTGACAGTCCTGACTAGGCGCCATCTGGTCTAACTAATTGAACTAAAATTGGCTCTAGACTTGATTTAAACTCTGGCATCATGAATGGAATATGGGGAAATTGAATGCAATCACGGGCTGTCGTTTTTTAACCTTATACGAGCATATTTTGAGCTAAACCCTTGGGCAACTGAAAATATGCTCGTATAAGGTAAAAAAACGAAACCTAACCCAACAAATCCATGTTTCGATACAAAATCTAGTAAGATTCTAGTTACTGTCTAGTTATCACACGTGGTGCCCCTTGCCAGATTTTTTCATATGAGAAAAATACTGGATCTGAATATTCTATACATGTATAAGAATAAAGAATATCTCTATATTAGGAAGAGATATTCTATTTCTAATATTAAATTAAAATCTATTTTATTGAAAAAATATTCTACGTCTAATATGAAATAAAGATTCATTCAATAATTAGAAAAAAATATTTTCCTCGTAATATGAAATAGATATTTTCTTCATATTAAAAAAAAATTGTTACTTTCCTAGTAGCACAAAAAATATTGGATATATATCTTTTTCAAATATTGAAAAAATATCTTTTAAGCCACACTTTTTCATATGAGATAAATATTAGAACTAACTATTGTATACACGTTTAAGAAATGTGAAATGAATGTTTAGAAAATATAAGCTAAATATTCAGAGAATATAAACTAGATATTTAAAAAATATAAAGTAAATATTACAAAGAATGTGAAATCAATATTTGAGAAATATAAATTCAATATTTAAATAACATTTAATTAAAAAGAAGAAAAAGTTAGAAAACAATATTTTTCTCCGAACATGAAATAGATATTTTCTGCATATTTAAAAAAAAATTTGTTACCTAATACAAAATAAATATTGTATGTACACTTGAAGATTAAAAAAAGATTGAATCGCTTTTTAATATTGTATGAATGTGTATACAATATTTTGTGCTACTTGGGGGACAGTTATTTAAGGAGGTAGACTAAAATAAATAAAAAATATTCGTGGCAAAGAACAGTATCCCTGGCGGATAATTGTCCCTGGGCAGACCAGTGTTGCGGACAATTATCGATAAAATACTGCACTTCTAATATGAAATAAAGATCCATATAATATTCAGAAAAAAAAGTATTTTTCTCGTAACATGAAATAGATATTTTCTGCATATTTAAAAAGAAATATTTGTTACTATAATAATAAATATTGTATGTATATTTGAATATTAAAAAAGATTGAATCTCTTTTTAATATTATATGAACGCGTATACAATATTTTGTGCTATTAGGGTATAATTCTGATGAAAAATGCCTCGAATATGTTGGTCAAAATCCCATAAAAAAATGAGAAATAAACAAGCTTTAAAGAATCGGCTTAGATATATCGCGGGATTACTGTAGTTACAATGTAACACTGGTATACCAGAAAAAAATATTAGTCAACATATTTATCTCACGTGCCAGTGCATTTGCTATAGTCCAACTGCGACACTGCGAAGCTTTCGAAGAGCCAGACAGTAATTATTAGCCGGACGAAGTAGCTATACGGAAAACTATGCACACTTACATTGTCAGCGGAGATGCCGTTTTTAATATATTGCGAGAACTGCCTCTTAAAAACTTCGTCGTCCTCTTCCTCCAAGGTTTTCATGTAATTCGCGACATGTTGACCGAAAATATGTTGCCGGTGCACATCCGCGTTGAACGCTTTCGATTCGTTATCGTATCCAGGGAACCTCTTGGTGCTATCCATTGATAGAAAAGAAAAAGGGAAGTTAGTGAAAATGTTTAATTGCTCTTCGTAATTTCGATCAATTTTACGTTATCAGAGACACGTATTTTAATCTTGTTTAGTCTGTGCAATGACCGCCACTATGCCTTGTAGTACACAAGACAAAGCGACGACATTGCGGCGACTCAGATGACGCGCATGTGCCGTAAGATCATCATAAAAGTATTTATCATTATTCGCGATATCGTATAAATGTTAAGAGGCAAAGGGCACCACGTATGATAACTAAACAGTAACTAGAATCTTACTAGATTTTGTATCGAAACATGGGTTTGCTAGATTAGGTTTCGTTTTTTTACCTTATACGAGCATATTTTGAGCTGCACAAGGGTTTAGCTCAAAATAGGCTCGTATAAGGTAAAAAAAAACGACAGCCCGTGATTGAATTCAATTTCCCCATATTCTATTCATGATGCCAGAGTCTAAAGCAAGTCTAGAGCCAATTTTAGTTCAGCTAACTAGACCAGATGGCGCCTAGTCAGGACTGTCAATGTGGAATCGCAACAACAAAAATATATGGGGCTTGATTAATGTCTTTTAATAGAGACGTTAATAAAAAAAAGGGAAAAACGTGGAATCATAGCAAAATTGAAGCGTTAGACTGATACATGGTGCCCCTTGCCTCTTAAATAAACGATTAAAAGATTATACCTATGAGGAATGTTTAAACCACCGTCCACAGCACCTTTCATGGCACCAAAAACTCTAGCACCTGTGGTAGTCCTCATGAGACCGGTGTCCAAATAGCATCTGAACGCCCCAGGACCTTCGTCCAATTCTTCAACGTTATATTCTCCGCCTGTTACTTCCTTCGTACCAGTATATAACGTATCCAATCCCAATTTTTTCAGCAGCTACCGAGAATATATAAAAACGTTTTAAATATACATGTATAAAATCGCCCGATTGTTTCGATCTTATAATTGTACGATTCAGAATTAAAAAATAGGGAACAATTGTGTTTTCTTCAGTTGTGCATCAAAGCGAGCTGAGTGTCTCATCATTATATGTATAATTTATAGAATAATTGGAAAGGAATAATGTGTAATAGGAGTCTTACTCTTCGTGCCAGAAGAAGACCGGTGCAGTACGCGGAGGCATAATTCGTGAGACCAACTTTAACGCCATACTTTGGAAGTTCGTGGCTGTAAGCTGCGCACACTATTCTGTCCCCTTCGATTCTTGAGTACGCCACCTAATAGAATGTACAATATGTTAGAATTCGATAATGGAAAGATGTTGAACTAAGTCAGTAGTAGTTAGATTATTTACCTGACATGTTATGTCTTTGTTTGATAGACGTACGATTAGTCTATATTTTGGTGTATTGTATTTGTTCTTGTCTTGGATGGTTAGCCGTTTGCGGGCATAGTAATCAGTCTTTCCCTCGCGTCGCCTCTTGAATTTCACTTGATAACGTTTGAAATACTGCTTATTTTTAACAACTTTTACAAAACCCTAGAACACAACAATATAAATTTACATATCGTGGAACGATATCTGGATTTTATTTATACACGTTCGCACGAAATTCAGCGACATAGGGAAAATTTTATTTTCATTGTCTCGTCAAAGTGAGCTAAGATTGTCATCATATAATTTATTATAATTCTATAGAAATTCATACGTGTATCTTTAAAAAGTGACTAATAATAATTTTAAGACAGTGGTTAACCGATGCTACCTCAATATTTGTTGTATACATGAATTCGTAAACAAAGTGTATTTTTTATTTCTAATAATCAATAGACATTGTGGAATAATGTAACAAGATCATTGTTTAATTAGAAAGTATATTATTACTACAGATATATGGAATTTATATGGTAAACGAAAATAACGTTCGCATCGGCCATGCGTTCTACCGTTGAACGAATCGAAAGTGAAACATCTAAATTTAAATCCAATTGAATTACGTGCATCCACAGTTTTCGTGTTGATCAAACGATTGAATGAAATAATAGAGTTTTGAAATAATCGAATTAAGTTGATCTTTATCGTTCTTTACTCACCATTTTTACAAAAGACACAGGAAAGACCCCGTATGGTACAGAGCCTTCCAAAGTTCCACGTCCAAAAAGGAAGTTGCCTCCAACGTACGGATACTCCTCACAAAATCAGAGATCGCTCGATTATAGATTGTGACACCAGAGTGCACTGATGTCAACATTTTCGCCATCTATCGTCAACTTACAAATATAAACCGTATACCTTAGACCATATATACTTCTAGACACGGCATAGGTATAGTATGTGTATAGGAAAGCCGAGAGTGTTGAGCGTGGCAAAGATCGTCGTAAAATCCAGTAAAATGTGACGTCACAAGATAGTTCTTAAGATAATTTCAAAATGGCTGACACGGCAGACCCATGGACATAGGAATAATGTCCATGGTATATATGATCTAAGATACTAAATATCACTGCAGTGCTGTGATATGTGGCGCTTTTCACGCGCATGCGCGACGATTTTAGCCTCCGAAGGCTTCAGTCGAGTACGAAGATCGGGTAACTTGAACGCCCCGCTAATTTCGCAAAAGGGTATAGCCGGATAGTCTTCCACTACTTTCACCCCAATAGTCCCCCACAAACTTCGGACGCAGATACGTTCCTGCCGAAACTCGCGCATGCGCGTGAAAAGCGCCACATATCGCAGCACTGCATCACTSAGTCAGCGATATGAAAGCTAGTWATACAAGTATATTTGTGCATTATWTCCGAAACGTTTGGAAAAATAGCGCAAACTTGTTGCATAAAAAACCGTAAGAGATACAAGTAAATAATTACAGATCATATATTATCAACATTGACAAAACGAGCTGACACCAGGTAAGATATTGTGCAATTATTATACAGACAATTGCCGTTTGAAGTGTCGATCACTAATGCTTTGATACGCGATATCCGTCAAATTGCATTATTTTTTCGAGCCTTTCGAAGTTATTTTCGACCGATTAATGTATAAACTCGAATTTGTTGAAATTGTGACATGTAGCATTTTTCCTTGCAACTACAGATTTTTTCAGGGTCCATGAGCACCTAACAAGAACACATTCGTTTCAGAAATTCACGTGGGTACTATTGAGTCAAGACGACAGTACTCTGCAGAGGAACAATGTGTGAAAAGATGCCTCTCCATAGTGCAGTCAAAAAGGATCAAGTTGAAGTGGCCAAACTATTGATAAACTATGGAGCCAATGTTAATGTTAAAGATGGTAACGAAAAAACTCCAATAGTTTATGCTATTGAACGTAGGAATACAGAAATGACCAAACTGCTTTTAACGAATGGAGCTGATATAAAAGAATATCCTAGCTTACTATGTACTGCTGCTTGGAATGGAAGTCTGACAATTGTTGAAGACCTATTGAAGTATGGTGCGGATGCTAACATGTTAGGCAGTTCAATGTTTGGAGATAGTCTTACGCCTCTCCATAGTGCAGTCAAAAAGGATCAAGTTGAAGTGGTCAAACTATTGATAAACAATGGAGCTAATGTTAATGTTAAAGATGTTCGGGGAAATACTCCATTAGTTTATGCTATTCAATATGAGAATACAGAAATGACCAAACTGCTCTTAACTAATGAAGCTGATATAAATGAAGATCCTAGGGTACTATGTGCGCATTTTGCAACTATTAAGCTAATTATGCGGCACATAGCTAAGATGAAAGCTGCAGGTTTGCATGTAAGTCAAAGAAATTTGCTATGGATTAGTAATGGTCATGAAATAAATAATTTTCTATTCGAATGTGAAGAAGAAATAGAAATCATGAAGAGCGAGAGGATTAATAATAGCCGTGCTTCTTTTTACGATATCTTGAAAAATACAAGTCAATTAGTAAAAAATAAAAGTATAGTACGGGCTTTGAAGTCAGACGATTATAAGACAAAGTTTGGGCCTGGCCTTTTTCGCCCTCTTTTTCTCACGTTTCTGCTTATAACTTTTCACTGGTAGTACCACTGATATCTATATATAAGTGAATTATATATCAGTGGGTAGCACCTATGTTCAATTTAAGAGAGAGAAAGAGAGAGGACTACAGAGCAACGCGAAATGGAATTGAACGAAATAGATTATCACAAATACGTTCAGCACGTACATACTTTTAAAAAATACTGTGCCACAGCAACGCCTTGCTGGGGAAAGCTAGTATATAATATAACTTTATTTAGAAAAAGTGTACAGAACAAAATTTCTTGCATAAAAACGTACGCCGTTTTTGTTAATATAGTTTCAACAGTAGAGTAATAAAATAAAATATATACTACACTGCAACTTCTCAGCGCTCTGTGGCACTTTGCCCACATCCGTTATCTGGTACATGAAGTAATGTTGGAACATGGCATGTTATCTGAAACCTAGGGTCTAAGTTGTGACTCTAGTAACCGCTGTCACGTCGAAGTTAGTAACCACACAGCTGATATAGTGAAATACACTGAATGAGTTGGGGGATGGCTCTTTGGCACCACTGATATATATACTAGTATATATACATATATATATCAGTGTATTTTACACGTGATAAGAGGTTAGGTATTTTTCCAGAAAGTTGACAGAAGTTTGTACTCTATACAATGAAAAATGAGTTCGTTTAAAAAATCAAAGTCAAAAAGTAAATCAAAGTCGGCAGATAAATCGAGGAAACAAATCCGTAAAGAGCTTAGGAAACAGAAGAAAGTGAATCGAGCAAATTACTTTAAAAAAGGGAACGAGTCGCGTGTTGTGGGAGAACATAATGTCGAACGTGTACGTAAAGACAATATTAATAACGAAGTCGGTAGAGATTTACAAAGAAGACCTGTTAAAAAACAGAAACCACAAAACCTCGAGCTCAAGAAGAAAAAACAGCAGAACGAGACCCTTAAAAAAGAAAACCAAAAAGAAGATAGCATTATCAAAAAGTTGGAGAAACAGTTAAAATTGAATAGAAAGAAGAAGAAAACGATACCGAAATCTTTCCAAGCGGATGGTTTAGACTATATTTTGGACTTTTGTCTCGAGAAAGATAGGAAATGTATGGTGGAAACGGAAAGAGATATGTTAGAGAATGAGTTTAATAATCAGTTTCAAACGGATTTGGATATGGTCCTCGAGGAAAATGGTATGGAAGCTGAAGAGAACGATGAAGAAAACATAGACGAGATGGACAGTTCTGATTCTGAACATAACAATGAAGTTCAGTCTCAGAACAGTGACTCAGAAATGTCTGAAACTACTGACGTGGAATTAAACGTTGAACAAAGTGAATCGTACGACAATATCGATGACATGGATAATGTCACTTGGGAAGATATTTACGGAAGGAAAAGAAATAGAGACGGTAAAGTTATACACGAATCGGACACACATAAATCCCACATCGCGCAAATACAGAACATAAACGAAGACGACGAGAAACTAGTTGCTCTAAGAAGGAAATTGAAAGGCTGTATGAATAGGGTAGCGGAAAATAATATGCATACCATATCTAATCAGGTAACTTCTGCGTCCCTGTAAAAATCTCTGAAATTACTACTCTGTTTTTTAACATAATTTATGTGTTACAGATAGAGGAGATGTATATGGCTAACAGCCGCAATAATATGAATTATCTGTTGACAAAATTAACGTTCGAAGCTGTGATCGCCGACGTGATGACGCCGGACCGTTTAGTCTGCGAATATATGATGCTGATCGCTATTTTGCATGCGAACGTCGGCGTTGAAATCGGTGCTCATTTTTTGGAGAAGCTTGTAAAGAAATTTATCGAGATTGTGGATACCCCGCAGGAAGTGGAAGATAAAAGACTGGATAATGTGATCATGATGATTTCGCATTTATATAATTTTAAGGTACAACAATTCATAATGAAATTATCTAGGTGGATGGGTACCTGAGCTTCGGGTAGGGTCAGGAACCCTAAAGTTTATATTGTTCGGAGATCAGGTTCCTGGCTCGATTTCGACTTCGGGACCTGAAAACTCTGGGTACCTGTCCATTCCTCTTCTCCAGAAATTTGAACAAATATTTTCATTTCCTCAATACAGGTATATGGACACAGGCTGCTTTATCAAATACTCGATAGACTTACAATGAAATTCACAGAGAAAGAAATCGATTTGATATTGATTATTTTGAGGACAGTAGGTTTTGCACTGAGAAAAGACGATCCATCGGCTTTAAAAGAATTCATACAAAATTTGCAGCAAAGAGCTAGCTGTAATAACGAGCAGGGGTATGTATTCCAATTCAAATAAAGCGAGAAAATGGAAACGTTTATTTAATAGCACATTGTTTTATACAGTTCCAGAGTTCGCTTCATGTTAGACGTTCTATTAGCAATAAAGAACAACAACGTTAGTAAAATACCGCAATACGATCCTTCGCACGTGGAGCATTTGAAGAAGGTTTTGAGGACCGTGATACGGAAGGGTAACAGTATCGCGCAGTTCAATGTTACCTTGGAGGATTTACTAAATGGTAAATGCACTTATATTTCTTAATATGTAAGGATAGAGAATGAGATTCTAAATTTGATTGGCATTTGCGTAGCTGATGAGAATGGAAAATGGTGGATTGTCGGTTCCGCTTGGACTGGATCGAGCAACACAACTAATAACGAGACGGTAAAAAGTCAGGATAAACTTCGTTTCGGTAAAAAAATACTCGAACTAGCAGAGAAGCAACGAATGAACACCGATACGAGAAGAAATATCTTTTGTATTCTCATGACGGCTGAGGATTACGTAGACGCTTTTGAGAATCTCCATCACCTCGGTTTGAAAGAACAACAGGCGGAGGAAATCATACACGTTTTAATGCATTGTTGCTTACAAGAGAAGAAATTTAATCCTTACTATGCTGTGCTGGCGCAAAAATTCTGCGAATATAACCGGAAATATCAGGTATGGTGATTATAACGTTTTTTTATGTATACATACAAACAAACAAATAAATTACCAATAATATTTCAGCTCACGATACAATACGCTTTGTGGGATAAATTAAAAACTCTGGATACCCATGGAACGAAGCAGCTAAGCAATTTGGCCCGATTTCTAACGCATTTGATCCTCGAAAAATGCCTCGCCTTGTCAGTTTTAAAAGTAAGTACTATATATCACGTTACACCTTCAATTAATCGATGCGCAATAAGATTTACTTGTTTCTATCGAACTTTACTTTGACCACAGGTGATTCAATTCACGGAATTAGACAAACACACCATGCAACTAGTCAGGCAAATTATACTAGGCATTCTTTTACACAAAAACGAGCAAACGTGTTTGCAAGTGTTCGAGAGAATATCCGTGTCTCCGCAATTGCAAACGTTTCGAGAAAGCCTACGCTTATTCATTAATTACTTTCTAATAAGGAATATAGATTCATCTGGCACGTTAGGCGAGAAGGAACTGACTCTTAAAAACAGAGCTGAATTAATGGATAGAATAATAAGTTCCCATGGAACGAAACTGAAATTTTAAGACGATTAAAGTATAACAAATTATTTTTAATAAGGTGCTAATCATTTAACAATCCTTCCGAAAGCGTTTTAACGTTTCTATATGTTTGTGTGTACGTATCTTCATCGGTGAGTACCTTTGATTCTTTATCGAGCCAGCTTACAAATTTTTTAATGAATAGAATTACATGAAATATATCTTTATGGTGCAGCGATTATGCTTCCGTGGTTTATACGTTGTAGATCGCCATGCAACGCTTGTATTTGTCTTCGTATTTAGCGTCCAAAGAGCCATTGCATCCGTAACCGCCTAATCGATGAATACGAAGGAAGTCGTCGCAATTGATATTGCCGTCACCGTTGCAATCCTACGAATCAAAGAAACAACGAGGTGGTTACTTTATTATTGGTGGTTTATTTATTAGTTTGGAAATAATTACCTGAGCGAATTTTTCCATATAGCCTTGCACTGTGCGAGCCGCGCAGTATGGATCGTTTACACATTGTTGAAATCCTGAAATTAACAAATAACTTTTCGTATGAGATTCAGTGTCATAGAGAAGATCGTATGTACCGTATGAAAATAACTGTATATCTACCGTCGTTGGCCTCGCCAGATTTGTCATCGAGTTTCGGTTTACCAGCATCGGCCCAGTAGCCCCATGTTATTCTAAACGGCCCACAGACATTCCCGTCGCAACCAACCGTAACGTTGCATCCCGAAGCAGCCTCGCATATGCATCCGAAGCAAGTTTTCGATATCGTTAAAGCTTCCGTCATAGAATCTTGTTGCCCTAGATAGAAACCGATATTTTTACTGTTTCGTTACCAGCGTATCGCTATAGAACAATGGACGAGAACAATACATTGAGAGTTGGCAAGAAAATAATTTCTCGTCTTCTCCTTTCGGCAGGTACCAAAATTTTTCAATAAAAAAATATCGATATTCGTACCATAATATCTAAACAAATAAATGAAAATCAAAATTTTCTATATAAAAATGTTTTATATGAAAATTTAATATAAACCTAAAATAATATTAAATTTTCTATATAAATTCAATATATAAAAATGTCTAGTTTTTAAAACGTGACTATATTATTGCATATCTATTTAAAAATAACTGGTAAGGAGGCACGACATTTTTTCATAAAAAAGAAAGCAATATTCGTACCATAATATCTACAAATACATGAAACTCAAAATTCAATATATAAAAATTTCTAGTTTTTAAAACGTGCCTATGTCATTGTATATCTATTTAAAAATAACTGGTAAAGAGACACCGAAATAAGTTTTTTCTCGGAGAGTCGTATTTAGCAGCATAAAGATTGCCTTTTTTGGCAAGTGATGACACATCCGCCATATAGCCCGGACATTGCACCATTAGATTATGAAAATTGATTTTTTATTAAAAACTTCAGTGCCTCCCCCGGAAGTCGTTATCTTAAAATATCGACATTAAATATTTCTTGCTAATCTAATATATCGTTCTTGTTTATTGATCGGTGCCCATACGATCGTAACAGTAAAAATGTTAAATGAAAAAGATTTTATCACGCCGTAAAATACCGAAGTTACAACATACATGGTTTCGTGCGTATAAAAAAAGAAAAACAGAGTTGACCTTCACAGGTTCTTTACGCATTCCGCCCACGACGCGAAAGAATCAAAACATCAGAATGTGCCCCCGCGAAACCACTCATCTCATAAGTACCTGGAACTTCTCTCGCTACGGATAATAATAATAATGACGCAAATCAAGATGGTAATATCAGGCCAGGGACCCTGTGCATACACATACAAACGTATATACGTGTATATACATTAAGGAGCATAACTGTTTTCCACACAATCTGAATCAGAATAACTTTTTTATGAATGGACCAAACAACTTCAATTTACTTTGTAAGATTAAAAAGAATTAATTTAGTAAATGACTTATAAAGAATTAATTTAGTAAATGACTTTTAAGAATTAATTTAGTAAATGACTTATAAAGAATTAATTTAGTAAATGACTTTTAAGAATTAATTTAGTAAATGACTTATAAAGAATTAATTTAGTGAATGACATATAAAGAATTAATTTAGTAAATGACTAATTATGAATTAATTGAGTAAATGACTTAAAAGAATAATTTAGTAAATGACTTATAAAGAATTAATTTAGTAAATGGCTTATAAAGAATTAATTTAGTAAATGACTAATTATGAATTAATTTAGTAAATGACTTATAAAGAATTAATTTAGTAAATGACTTATAAAGAATTAATTTAGTAAATGGCTTATAAAGAATTAATTTAGTATATAAATGACTTAAAAGAATAATTTAGTAAATGACTATTTAAAGAATTAATTTAGTGAAATACATAGTACAAAATTGTTTTTTACAACTTTCTTAGCTGAGCCAATAACCCCAACTCGTATAAATTATATAGGTTCTGAAAATTTAATTGAAATTAGCCTTCCATCACAATTCCAATCAAATGTATTTTTTTAAACGTATTTATTAAATTATTTCTTTTAGCCTTACAAAGAAATTGAAATTGTTCGGTCCATTCGTAAAAATATAATGTGTTGAGACATATAATATTTTCTAACAAGAAATTTCATGGCTGTCCAGATTAAATTCTTTAATCCAAGGGCACTTTTGGTCTACCGGGTAGATCGTTTAATAAAATCAAAGCACTTAAAAATTTACAAACGACATTTTGCCGAACTAATAATTTATTTTTTTTATTAATATTACCGTTTACTTACCGAAAAGTAGAAATAAATTTAAAAATATCGCCAGGATCGGCATAGTGGGCGACATTTTCGTTGCACGTAACACACGATTTTTCTTCGTGTAGAATCCGGTATCCTTGGTATCCTTGATACGTGTATTTGGGAATTCCCTTGCGATACTTGGAACGATACTCACGCGATACTCCGTCCTTCCGTTCTTTTATATACAAAAGTGTTGTAGCGGATACGGCAAGTGGGCGGTGAACGTATATAGACGGTTGCAGAAGTGGGGACGTCGACAAAGGTCAGTGGCAAGGTCTGCGATCCGGTGAGAAGGATCGCCACTGAAAAACGAAGACTCGCATTTTTTGGAATTCAAGTGGTCGCGGCGTTAACGTCCACAAATAAAAATCAAACTGAAACTGGTACCCATTTGGTTGCACACGAGCGTTCCCTATCGATTTCAACGAAGTGCTTACCGTATATTTCAATTTCCCACGACAGAACTAACGTCTGCTTCAAGCTTGTTACTTCTATTTTTTTTCTTTCTCTTTCTGATAAACGACAAACCAACGATGACGACGACGAGTTATGTGTACAGATAGTTCCGCTCCTATTCCAAGAGTCATCCTGGAATCGTGTAACGGAATTCCCGATGTTCGCATATTCAGATGATTATCTGAAAGTTGCAATTATCGTGCGTGTAACACGTACGATTGACACTAAAGAGGAAAACGATAGAACATTGTTTAACCCTTTGCACTCGGAGCTATTTTGATTCGAAAATTAAGCATTTCTTTCGACCTAGAATATTTTTGTTAAATTTGAAATATTTTATATTGTACCTCGTATAATACTTAAATGTTTAGTAATATTATATAGATTAGTAATATTATTTATTATATATACCCAGATAGCACAGCTACATCTTAAAGATGTTGGAAAGATATCTTTCGCAAGACATTCAGATATCTGAAAGATGTCGCGCTATGTCGCGGCGACGTCGTAAAAATGTCGGTTTTACGTTGGTTTCATGTCGTTTGTTASAAAGTTGGGCATCTTAAAGATATCWKWMAGAYRTCTKWMWGATATCTTTAAGATGCCCAACTTTSTAACAAACGACATGAAACCAACGTAAAACCGACATTTTTACGACGTCGCCGCGACATAGCGCGACATCTTTCAGATATCTGAATGTCTTGCGAAAGATATCTTTCCAACATCTTTAAGATGTAGCTGTGCTATCTGGGTGTGCTATCTGGGAATGTTCGAATCATGTCTGTTTTGCGATATAGACGTTCAGACATGAAAACGACATAAAACCGACATCTTTAAGATGTCGTGTGCTATCTGGGTAGATTAATAATATTATTTATTGATATTATTTATTATATAGATTAGTAATATTATTTATTAATATTATTTATTATATAGATTAGTAATATTATTTATTATATAGATTAGTAATATTATTTATTAATATTATTTATTATATAGATTATATAGTAATATTATTTATTAATATTATTTATTATATAGATTAGTAATATTATTTATTAATATTATTTATTATATAGATTATAGTAATATTATTTATTATATAGATTAGTAATATTATTAATTAATATTATTTATTATATAGATTATATATATAGTAATATTATTTATTATATAGATTAGTAATATTATTTATTATATAGATTAGTAATATTATTTATTATATAGATTGGTAATATTATTTATTAATATTGTTTATTATATAGATTAGTAATATTATTTATTAATATTATTTATTATATAGATTAGTAATATTATTTATTAATATTATTTATTATATAGATTAAGTAATATTATTTAGTAATATTCTATATGAATATTGTTTATTATATAGATTAGTAATATTATTTATTAATATTGTTTATTATATACATTAGTAGTATTATTTATTAATATTATTTATTATGTAGATTAGTAATATTATTTATTTAATATTATTTAGATTATATAGATACCAACAGATCGAATTAACATAAAGAATATTTTAAACAATCAATTATTTCTTCCTAGCTAAAATAAATAATTCTATTCTATACGATCTTTTTCCTTTTATAGATATGAAAATAGATATTATAATACCTCGTCATATTTAAATGCTTAGATTTGATAATGTAAACAAATATTTTGAAAAATTTGGTACAGTAATGTGACTCTTGAGTCACCACTAGAGTGCTAAAAGGGTTTTAAAAAACGTTGCGTATTATTGTATGTAAAAAAGGAATTGATTCATTTCTTTGTAACGGCCGGGTATCGAACTGGTAACGAGTACTTTGCACCCTTCTCAGCGCGAGCGTAACCGTTATTACTCATATCGGCGTAAGAACGGAGAATCCGTGTTTGAAACCGGATTTTAGCTTTCAACATATGGTATACCGTAGTCGAATGCCACCTTTTATGCCAGATATTCACCGCAAATGTACAACTTTTGTTAGAAGAAAAAATGACGCATATGTACAGGATGGAGGAAATGTAACTAATCGAACCGCAAGCATCCACAACGCTGCGCTGTTGTATGAATAGATTCTCTACGATAACTCGTAGAAAAGGATAGATTCGACGAAGATGTTACAGATGAGATCTGTAATTATTTATCAATTCTAATTTCCGAGTAAATTTATTCGATTCGATTCAAGGCCACTTTTGTCCGGATTCGAAGCTGCAAATAACAGTAAAACAAACTCAATAATAATTTAAAAAATACCAAACTTGACTTTAAAAATGATTACTTCAAATTATTTATCCCTTTGCACTCGGAGTTATTTTAACTCGAAGATTAAACATTTCTTCCGACCTAGAATATTTTAATTAAATTTGAAATATTTGATATAGTACCCCATATAATAATCAAATGTTTAGTAATTAATTATACAGATACAAACAGATCTAATTAATGTAAAGAATATTTTAAACAATCAATTTTTAATGGCGCATCACCACTCGAGTGCCAAGGGTTATAAATCTTGAATTATGTAATTGAACCGCTTCCACCAAAATAATTATACATATATAATATATACGTACTTTGCTCGTGGACGAAAGAAAATATTTCGTTTGGACGTTTATTGAACAATTGCATTTCCATTACGAGGTCGCCGTTGATTATTAAATAAATAACAAACGTATATACATATAATAAGCTGCCGAGTAACACAATAACAGGTTTAAGCTCGGTCGAAATTTTCCTCTGATCTTAATAGAAATGACCATGTAAGTATAAATTATTCCAAAGTTCATTTTACAATGTATAATGTACAATAACAAGTATAAAGGCATGTCCTGTTCGCACATTGTTTAATACTACATCAGGCGAACGCGATTTTCATTTTAATATCTTTCAACTGTATAGAATCGTTATTGTTGTTACTGTATTGTTTTTTTTTAATGAAGCACACTGGGAAACAAAAGGATAAAATAGAAGTTACTGTTGCAAAGTATAGATTGAACTTCGATCACTGTTTCAAAGACAAATATTATTCAATTCGTCTGTATTCTATGAATTGCAAAAAGCTCCACCAAAAGCTCCAAAGCTGTGCAATGTAGAAAAAAGATTACATAATATAAAAATGACCTAGGCTTAAGAAAAGTCTTGATTTCGAAATGAAAATTGCTCCGAGTCCAAAGGGTTGTTAACTTATCTTAGCACTCTCGAATGCAGACCAATAATAAATATTACCTAGAAACCGATACTATCACTGTATCATTGTTATTAATCGATACATGTACTAACCAATCTGTGCCTCTAATTAATTTTGAAATACAGAAAGGATAAGCTCGAGATACATATCTTTTGTAAACTATTGCTATACATTAAGGTAATAGAACTCAAATGAATACTCTGTTTAAAGCTTCGTTAATATATTACCATTGAAGTTGCATTAGTAATTCTTCAGGATCATCCAATAACAAATTATATATAGAAACAATGATTATTATTTATTAAGTTAATATTAAAAGTAACGGACACAAAACAGTCGTTTAGATTTTGTTGAATGACTCGATGTCGACGGATTGAACTAGTTCCTCAAAACTTTCGATTTGTTCTACCAGTAAGTCCACGGATACTTTGTCGTCTTCTATAACACACATTATTCTGAACTTGTGAATACCGTAACCCACGGCAACTAGCTTGGCTGAAAACACAAAAGGGAACGTGTGAATATTAAAAACAGATACATCGTGAAATCAGATTTGACGAGAAAGGATTATTACTTACAAGCACCCCAAATTAATCCGTCCATCTCTATAGATCTAACGCTCTCTTCCATTGCTTTCATATCGGTGTCGTCGCCCCATGGTTTTACATCCAATACGAGACTAGATTTAGCTATCAAAGCTGGCTTTTTAGATTTCTTTTCTGTGTAAGCTTTTAATCTTTCTTCTCTGATTCTCACAGCCTCCGCGTCCTCCTCTTCGTCGGAACCAAACAGATCTACGTCGTCCTCTTCTTCGGTCTTTGCCGCTGTTGGTGGAGTATTAACATTATCGTTACTTAAGAGTGCGGGTGCTTTTTTTTCTCCAGGAAGTGTTTCTAAGTCATACGATTTGATATGGTTGTACCATCGTAAAACGTGAGGATTCGAAGACGTCGGAGTCTTTCCCAAAGCTTCTAGCACTGCTACATCGGCTTGTGTAGGTTGCCACCTTAAAAACATCAAATTCTGTATTTCAATACGTGAAATATTCACGAATTTAAAACCGGAGATTCACTATGTGATCTACATATGTCATTGCACGATAATAACAGTTTCTTTTTACGATAAATACAAAACGGTTCCGGTTGTTATTACACATATGGATCGATAGTTTCAAAAAAAACTTGGAGCCTAAGTAGTTTAAATAGAAACCGAAATTTAACGAGAGAAATGCCAATAAGGAACATACAGTCGCAAGTATTGAACGTAAAATGTTCAAAACTGAATTTGTATAGCGACGAACTCGAATAATTCTGTTCAAGAATTCCTTCTTCGAGACTTTCATACAAGAGAGAAAGAAAAAGAAGATTTGCGGCTCTCGTAAGATGCCGACAAGTGGAACACGTGTACCGCGGAGCAAAGATTCTTCACCAGTAAAGCCAGACTTACCCTTCGATATAACTGCGATCTGCTAAATAAGTGTTTAAATCCTTGACACCCTTATCTGTCTTAAGATCATCGATAGCCATTGTGAAAATTCAAGTAAAGACGATGTTTGATAGAAGCCGACAGTAACCAAGTACTCTCTACCTGCTCACCGGAAGAGAAAGCTATATGCAGTGAAAAAGTTGACGATTCGTTGCTTCGATGCAGGATGACGTCATTCCGGTAAATTACTCTTGGCAAATAAAAAGTAACTACTGCTTTGTATAGTGATTATTTCTCAACGGTAGAAATTACATTCTATTGAAACTCGAGACAAATAACAATATCTAATTGTTCAAGATTTTTGGTCCCTCGATATACTTTTATTACATTTTCATTTTGTCTCGTTTAGTATAAGTATACTCTTAGAGATGGCGCATACTATATGTATAAGTATATTGTATTACTTTCTATCTCATGATATGCATATTTTACAATTTGAAATTTGCTTGTATGAATTATTTCATTTATAGGTTTCGCTGCAGGGTAGTTTCACTCGAATAAATGAACTGTTAGCACGAATTTAGTACTGTAACACAAAATAAAGATGTCACTACCATGCAAGAGTAATTCTCAAAGTATCGTACGCCGCCCAAGTCCTTAGCCACTCGATGGCTGCAGCTATAAATATTATGCCACGACATATAGTAAGTATTAGCATTACGATTACAGTCCACTGTTTATTATAATTAATTTGAAGTAAAGAATGTATTTCTCTTTTCAGATGAAACTGATGTTACAGGAGAATTCTGCATGGACAGCAAAAGCAGTGGGACTGCAATGATGATCAACGAATTCGACGAGATTTCCGTCGCCGTCGCCACTCTAAGAGCCATCACGATTTGCGTCACTACGCGATCTATGGGCTTTGGTACTGTAAACACATTTGTCGCACTTCGAGATTTACACAATGTACCAGCCCGCGGTGACATCTACCAACTATATCGTGTGGCTTTGGCGCTGTTTGAAAGTAAGATTCAGATGTGCCAGGGGTCTGTGTCTGTCTTAACAAATCACTTTGACTATTACCACCATTGTAATAATTCAGCCGATTTTATGCAAAATTGCCGCTCAAGAGCAATTATGCCGGATCCAGTGGTGCGTCCTATAAACGCGCTTGGCACCGTAAAGGTATACGATTCAGTGTATTACCCTCGAATTGCCGCCGAACGAGAGGATACCAGAGGCAGGTTTATACCGCAGAGTGAACGAGTGCTTTGCTCGAACCTGCGAAGAACAGTTATCGCACTGGCAAGTGCTGATACGTCGATTGCACATCGTCGACTTTTTCATAAAAACAACCCTATACCAGGGTGTATTTGGAGCGATGACCACCTTCTGATGAATCCTGATGACATCATACCCGCTAACCACGACCTGCATAGTCTGATCGAGGACATGGACGATATTCAGGCGAAAGTTTCTTACCTGGCCAAGAAGTCTCCGAATTATTTTACGGAGCCGGTTAGCTACGCCTCCGAAGGCAGCAAATCAATGCTCGCGTCTAACTTTCAGTCTGGAATGAAAGTTAAGGACCGCAACAGGGACGAGCCACTGCGAGATTATTGCCAACGAGTTCGCGTTGATGGCAACATCACTGAATTTGGGAACCTTCAACGTCTCACTGGAGCCGAACAGTTGGTTGCCGCTTTGAGCTTACTTGGTGAGCGACCTACAACCGTAGCCGCCATGTACCCAGTATATGCGAATCGCGATGCCACTGCAAGCCTGGAGATAAGCAACATGTCATACAAGGAGGCACGAAGCATTACATACACGAATACTTAGCAGCCATCCGCTTGACGCAGGACTAGCGGGGGTTAGCTACAAATAAAATTTGTGCAATACAATTCGAGGAATCATTTAGATCTTTGTTAATTAAACAAATTACTAGTAAACAATCTCTAGCCGCGAAGACACATTTGATGAATCTTTAATTCAATTAAACCATTTGTTAAATTCAAATTCACCGCAACCCAATGATGATCTTAGCTTTAATAGTAATTCAAAAATTGATATTATAATATTAACATCTAGTTCGATCATCAATAAACAATTGAAGAATTTTGTAATGAAATTGATTTCTCGATTTGTATTGCAGAAAGTAATACCAAAGTTTGATTGTACAAATTGTACATTACATATATTAAAACCAGCGATAAGTAGAAATAGAAATATTATTCTTAATGATTACTTTTTACGGTGTTTATGTAGAAGTTACAATATAGCGCGCTTGGTTTTATATAGGTGTAATGTACAAAGTAATGTAAAAAGTACAATTAAACATTTTATAAGAAAACATGTAGTTTTCAGTTTTAAAAATCATGGTGGGGCCCGTGAGTGAGTACGGGGAGTCGCGTCCCTGGGACTACC
>CM052320.1:261821-289901 GCA_028455615.1 Lasioglossum zephyrum | reverse complement strand
TAAAATGTTTTAATTTTTTTATTTTTAAATAAAAATTATAAATTAGCAAGGAATGGGTAGTATGGATTTCAAATCCCCGCGTTTTGACCCGTTAGTTGTGGTACCTAGAAAGGAAGGCTTGCATATATATAACTAGACTGCGGATTTTATTTATTTATGACAAAAATGATTAGATGTATATATAAACGCATTTATATACATTTGATGTTTCATCTATTCCTCAAGCCGGTTTAAAATACATCGATTTGCGTCTTCTTTGTACTTATAAAAAGACATTGCGAAATGTAAAACACTTTTGCCAGATCGAATAATCTATATACCAAAAACAGTTAATTCAAGCACCCTTATTTCACACGGACGAGTAATTATATTTTCATTTACCTCTGGCAAAAGTCACCGAAAAGTCTGTTCGAAAATTAGTCGTTCCTCAACGATTGGCTTTCGCGAACCTGGAAACGAGCTACATCAGAGTCGATCGCAGCCCAGTTTCGGAACAATCTTGTCATCCGTTTGCCGTAGGCATTCCTTTACGTCTGTAAGGAATCTGAGAGGACGGATAGTTTTGGTAATTTCCGACTATAATAAAGCTCATTTGAATTGTTTAACAGTTACGAATAGAATAATGTTGCGTTAATTGTACACGTTGTAGAGTCACTGTGTTCTGTTACGCTTGTGTTAACGGCAGAGAAGCATAGATTTACTCGCTGACATAGAATTAGGTTATCGCACTCGATACGTTTTAACGCAGTTTCAATTATGACTCTTTCTTACATAACAGATCGACGCGTAAAGGTTGATTAGAGCCAGAATGTTGAGGCTCCCGGTAATAAGGTTGTCCACAGGGCTACCGAGTGGTAGACCCTTTGCCGTGGGATTGCATACGTCCTCCAAGTTGCAACAAGAATTGGTAGAAGTATTCATAGATGACAAACCCGTTCAGGTTCCACCCGGAACAACCGTTCTGCAGGTAAAACAACAAGTTTATGCATTGTTTAACCCTTTACATCATCTTTACATTATATTCCGACTTCGAATAATTTTGTCGTATACGATTATTTTAATTCTGTGGATACGAAATGAATGTAACACCTCCTCCGATACTTAAATGCTTAATAATTTATTAAATACCAATCTGAACTATATTTTGGACAATGGTATAGCAATTTTTAGTGACGATTCTGAGTCACCTTTCGAGCGCCAAGGTTTAAGCGATATAAGACAGTATCGCTGATAATTTTTACAATTTAGCCGCTTCTTAAATCTTGCGATACTTCACAAAACATTCAGTAACACATTACTATGTTTATTTCAATGGAATTGCGTTTCCTAGGCGGCTGCAAAAGTGGGAGTCGAAATTCCCAGATTTTGTTATCATGAACGTTTAGCCGTAGCTGGAAACTGCAGGATGTGTCTGGTGGAAATCGAGAAGCAAGTCAAGGTATCTTCCAACGGCTACATACAATAAGATACATAATACAGGCAAAGGGAATAAATAATAATTGTAAACTGTGTTTAGCCTGTTGCCGCTTGCGCCATGCCTGTAATGAAAGGTTGGAGAGTCAAAACGAACTCCGATTTAACTCGCAAAGCTCGAGAAGGTGTCATGGAATTTTTATTAGTCAACCACCCGTTGGATTGCCCTATTTGCGATCAGGGAGGCGAGTGCGATCTGCAGGATCAAAGCATGGCTTTCGGTAGCGACCGGAGCCGATTCGTCGACATTGATTACAGCGGCAAGAGAGCGGTGGAGGATAAAGATATCGGACCCCTGGTAAAAACAGTTATGACGCGTTGTATTCATTGTACAAGGTGCATACGCTTCGCGTCTGAAGTAGCTGGCATCGACGATTTGGGGACTACTGGCCGTGGGAACGATATGCAAGTATGTTGAGCGTTTCTAAACGTTGATTATAAACGTTTATATTGAATGTATCTTAATTAGAGATCACAGTTTTGAACATGTAGTACGAATTTAGGGATCCATTCGGGACGTTCGATCGAAAAACAATGACTCATCAGTTGTCGGACTCGAATGGATCCTTAAGAGGCAAGGGGCACCACGTGTGATAACTAGACAGTAACTAGAATCTTACTAGATTTTATATCGAAACATTTATTGCTATTAGTAGATCCGAGTGGACTCAAACCCCATATATTTGTTGTTGTTACGATTCCACGTTGACAGTCCTGACTAGGCGCCATCTGGTCTAACAAAGCTGAACTAAAATTGGCTCTAGACTTGCTTTAGACTCTGGCATCATGAATGGAAGTTTTTCTACCTTATACGAGCATATTTTGAGCTGCACAAGGGTTCATTTGATAGAGGAAGGTTAACTGCACCACGCTGCGTCCCATCATATCAGTAAAAAATGTCTATTTGTGACAGAAAAATAAGCCCAAAGTAGAGCAAACATCGAGAAAAACACCAGCAGATGTATTTTTCTGTCACAAATAGACATTTTTGACTGATATGATGGGGCACAGCGTGGTGCAGTTAGCCTTCCTCTATCAAATGAACCCTTGTGCAGCTCAAAATATGCTCGTATAAGGGAAAAAAGCGACAGCCCGTGATTGCATTCAATTTCCCCATATTCCATTCATGATGCCAGAGTCTGAAGCAAGTCTAGAGCCAATTTTAGTTCAGCTAGTTAGACCAGATGGCGCCTAGTCAGGACTGTCAACGTGGAATCGCAACAACAAAAATATATGGGGCTTGATTAATGTCTTTTAATAAAGACATTAATAAAAAAAAGGGAAAAACGTGAAATCATAGCAAAATTGAAGCGTTAGACTGATACATATGTATGTTTATTAGTGTTACGTGGTGACCCTTGCCTCTTAAATTCTTGCTACATGGTTCATATACCAGGTGTATAATCTAATCTTAACATTTCTCACGTTTCTATTTATATGCACATTTCATATTATTTTAAACAGGTTGGAACTTACGTAGAAAAAATGTTCCTGTCCGAGTTGTCTGGCAATATCATCGACCTGTGCCCTGTCGGAGCATTAACCAGCAAACCGTACGCTTTCGTTGCTCGTCCATGGGAGACCCGCTCTACAGACAGCATTGATGTTCTCGATGCTGTTGGTAGCAATATCGTGGTAACGCACAGGACTAACGAAGTTCTTAGAATCCTACCGAGGGTGAACGAAGTTAGTATCGTTTACTATATTAACTAGGGTTGTTACTTTCCTTGAAAGGTCGGAGATCTCTAACTTCGTGATTTAATTAACTTCCCGATTTTATAGGGAAGTTACTGTAATTACCCCGAAAATCGAAAATCGATTTTTTAGTAGATCTTCACGTTTCATGGTCATTGGAGTCATTTGAGACTATTTAACTATTTACAGTGATTCACAGTGATTAGAAATATTAAGTACAGAGATTTAATTAACTTCCCGATTTTATAGGGAAGTTACTGTAATTACCCCAAAAATCGATTTTTTAGTAGATCTTCACGTTTCATGGTTATTGGAGTGATTTTAGACTATTTAATTATTTACAGTGATTTACAGTGATTAGAAATTAATTACAGTAATTTAATTATATGATTATATGTACTGCGTAGGAGATAAACGAAGAGTGGCTGTCCGACAAAGCGCGTTTCTCTTGCGACGGATTGAAGCGCCAGAGGTTGATTGCCCCCATGATGAAAGTCAATGGGAAATTGGAAGCTGTGGAATGGGAAGATGCTCTTGTAGCAAGTATATCGTAGTTATACTTTAAACGTAGTTATACCTTCAAAGTAATGCTACACGCGCACAAGTGTACAGTACAGACGTAATTGGAATTTTCCATCCTTCGATGTACTTTTTAACTCCAAGTACCGTTTTTCAGCCGCTCGAGCGTTGCAAGACGTACCCGCGGACAAAAGTGCGGCAATCGCTGGAAAATTGGCAGACGCCGAGTCTCTTGTGGTTCTGAAAGATTTAGTAAATAAGCTCGGCAGCGAAACCCTCGCAACAGAACAGACATTTCCGAAACAGGGTGCAGGTATCGATCTAAGAAGCAGTTATTTGTTGAATAGTACAATTGCCGCGATCGAGGATGCAGACGTGGTGTTGCTAATCGGAACGAATCCGAGATACGAAGCACCGTTGGTAAATACGCGTTTGAGAAAGGGATACCTCCATGGAGAACAAACTATCGCGCTGATCGGTCCGAAGGTGGATTTGACGTATGACATCGAGGTAAGTTTCGTTACATTTATCTCTTGAAAGTTACCAACGCTTACAGGCTGAGATTTAATTCGCGTTTCAGCATTTAGGCGAATCCCCAGACATTATAACGCAGTTGAAAAATGGTACTCACCCATTCTCCAAAACACTGAAAGCTGCTAAGAGACCTCTAGTCATTTTAGGCGCTGAGCAATTGACCAGGAACGACGGAGTGAAAATTCTGGCCGAAACACAGGCGTTGGCACAAGCCTTGGGAGAAAAATCGAATGTAAGATAATTTTTTTTCCTGTGTAAGAGAACTGCAGCTATACATTAGGGCTATAAATTTTCCGAAGCTTCGAAGTTTTCGAAGGAACGAAGGGACCATCAGAGTTTTAAAGTTTCGAGGTCTTCGCAATCTTATACCGTGTCACGATTTTTGATAAATAAAAATATTAACTGTCAGTCACCGGTGACTGACATTGAAGTTTCCGTTTGAACTTATCGTAATTAAATTATACTTAAAAAATTGCATTCTATTAATTTTCTGGATCATATCACTAATGCACTTAAAAAATAATACTTTGTAAACAAAATTTTAATTCGTTTTATTAAATTCGGTGAAATCGGATATAATATAATATAATAAATTACTACGGAGTATTATATACGGAGAATTAATATCTTGGACCTCCGAAGGAAAGTTACAGCCCTACTATACATTGCAGTTGTATTAATCCTTTTCTTCGTGTCGATAGGCTCCGCAAGGTTCGCAAGTGTTAAACATCCTCCACACGAATGCTTCGCAAGTAGCTGCATTAGACGTAGGTTATTCGTCGACTGTAGAAGAAGTGAAGCAGGCGCAACCGAAGGTTCTTTTCCTATTGGGTGCAGACGATGCAAATATAAAGAAAGAAGACTTTCCAAATACTTTCATCGTATATATAGGTAAATTTGACTCTTTGTAGTATTATACAAAACAGTTTTGATATTATTCAATTCGTCCGTTTTCTATAAATTGTAAAAACAGGTGCAATTTTATGTTCACAATGTAAGAAAGATATTACGTAGAATGAAAATGATCTGGGTTGAAAGAAATGTCTTGTCGACTCCAAAGGGTTAATATGCTTCACGATCGATGATTGTGAAATATGATCAACGTTTGTCTTATTTTAGGTAGTCACGGCGATGAAGGAGCCGCGATGGCAGATGTCATACTTCCTGGTGCAGCATACACTGAAAAAGTTGGAACCTACGTAAACACAGAAGGTCGTTCTCAACAAACTTGCGCCGCTATTACACCTCCGGGATTGGCGCGGCCAGACTGGAAGATTATACGGGCGCTTTCCGAGGTAATTCTCAATTACCTTACCAAACATCTCCTTTCTTTTCCTCCTATTAAACATTTTTAATAGCTAACGTGGTTCTTGAACCGGATGATTCATATCCGAATCCAGCGTTTAGTATTCTTACAATATAGCTATTTGTTGCGTAGAAAAATGATCGAACCTTGCGCCGAGAATAAAATTCATAATATCTGAAAGATAAATTACGATCGATAAACTAATTAATTATGTAAGTTTCAACCATCTCAAAACTTTACTATAGCGAATCAATTTTAAACGTCTCCGACAGGTCTCTGGCGTTTGTTTGCCGTACGACAACTTGACGGAGGTTAGGTCTAGATTAGAAGAAGTTGCACCTCACTTGGTCAGATACGGCAACGTAGAACCTGCTAATTATTTTGCCCAAGCATTGCAGTTATCGAAGGTACAAAGAATTAAACATGATTCAATGATTCATCGGGAGCTTATATGATATATATTTATGTATTTGTAGGAATCTGAAGGATCCCTATCTTCAGAACCAGTGGAAATTAAACAAAAGTCATTGGATCAGTTCTTTATGACAGATGCAGTGTCTCGTGCTTCGCCAACAATGGCGAAGTGTGTACAGGCGGTTATCAAACAACGAGAGAGTGCTGTGTAGGCAACTAATTGATACATGTAAATAGGAAGTTGTACCATGGTAGATGTCTAATAGTAATTGAGAATACATGAAAAACTGAAGTCCCTCCCCCTTTGCAATTATTACGTTCAAATAGAAGCGGTATCTGAAAATTCATATTTATATCGATTTGTTTGATCATTTCTCATCGTCGTTACAAGGAATAAACGAATGTCTACATACATATTTCTCATTTGGAACAAACGAATTCATACCATTCCGTTGATTAAATATTATTTATTAATATTAATAGAGTAGAAAATTTGCGCATATGCTCATTTTGCATTGAAAAACATCTTTCCCAAAGAGATGTTTGGCGTCTCGAAAAAATTTCTCATCATTTTAGTGTAATTTTTTCTACTTCGCCGGACACTTTAAAATTAAATAATTATATTCAAATTTACTAGCGGGCCCTTAGCTCGATCTTCTAGTCAACTTTTTTTTTTGGCATTTCTATTTTTACTATGCGATTCTCGTGGAGTTTTTTTTGCACTAATTCCGAATCTGCCGTTAATTTTTCCCCAGACGCACAGTTTTTGAGAAGTTTCATTTTGAAAAAGGAGCGACACTTACCGACAGACCTACAGTGCGGCCTGACCGAGCTATAGGCGATTCGGGTAGTCCCAGGGACGCGACTCCCCGTACTCACTCACGGGCCCCACCATGATTTTTAAAACTGAAAACTACATGTTTTCTTATAAAATGTTTAATTGTACTTTTTACATTACTTTGTACATTACACCTATATAAAACCAAGCGCGCTATATTGTAACTTCTACATAAACACCGTAAAAAGTAATCATTAAGAATAATATTTCTATTTCTACTTATCGCTGGTTTTAATATATGTAATGTACAATTTGTACAATCAAACTTTGGTATTACTTTCTGCAATACAAATCGAGAAATCAATTTCATTACAAAATTCTTCAATTGTTTATTGATGATCGAACTAGATGTTAATATTATAATATCAATTTTTGAATTACTATTAAAGCTAAGATCATCATTGGGTTGCGGTGAATTTGAATTTAACAAATGGTTTAATTGAATTAAAGATTCATCAAATGTGTCTTCGCGGCTAGAGATTGTTTACTAGTAATTTGTTTAATTAACAAAGATCTAAATGATTCCTCGAATTGTATTGCACAAATTTTATTTGTAGCTAACCCCCGCTAGTCCTGCGTCAAGCGGATGGCTGCTAAGTATTCGTGTATGTAATGCTTCGTGCCTCCTTGTATGACATGTTGCTTATCTCCAGGCTTGCAGTGGCATCGCGATTCGCATATACTGGGTACATGGCGGCTACGGTTGTAGGTCGCTCACCAAGTAAGCTCAAAGCGGCAACCAACTGTTCGGCTCCAGTGAGACGTTGAAGGTTCCCAAATTCAGTGATGTTGCCATCAACGCGAACTCGTTGGCAATAATCTCGCAGTGGCTCGTCCCTGTTGCGGTCCTTAACTTTCATTCCAGACTGAAAGTTAGACGCGAGCATTGATTTGCTGCCTTCGGAGGCGTAGCTAACCGGCTCCGTAAAATAATTCGGAGACTTCTTGGCCAGGTAAGAAACTTTCGCCTGAATATCGTCCATGTCCTCGATCAGACTATGCAGGTCGTGGTTAGCGGGTATGATGTCATCAGGATTCATCAGAAGGTGGTCATCGCTCCAAATACACCCTGGTATAGGGTTGTTTTTATGAAAAAGTCGACGATGTGCAATCGACGTATCAGCACTTGCCAGTGCGATAACTGTTCTTCGCAGGTTCGAGCAAAGCACTCGTTCACTCTGCGGTATAAACCTGCCTCTGGTATCCTCTCGTTCGGCGGCAATTCGAGGGTAATACACTGAATCGTATACCTTTACGGTGCCAAGCGCGTTTATAGGACGCACCACTGGATCCGGCATAATTGCTCTTGAGCGGCAATTTTGCATAAAATCGGCTGAATTATTACAATGGTGGTAATAGTCAAAGTGATTTGTTAAGACAGACACAGACCCCTGGCACATCTGAATCTTACTTTCAAACAGCGCCAAAGCCACACGATATAGTTGGTAGATGTCACCGCGGGCTGGTACATTGTGTAAATCTCGAAGTGCGACAAATGTGTTTACAGTACCAAAGCCCATAGATCGCGTAGTGACGCAAATCGTGATGGCTCTTAGAGTGGCGACGGCGACGGAAATCTCGTCGAATTCGTTGATCATCATTGCAGTCCCACTGCTTTTGCTGTCCATGCAGAATTCTCCTGTAACATCAGTTTCATCTGAAAAGAGAAATACATTCTTTACTTCAAATTAATTATAATAAACAGTGGACTGTAATCGTATTTAATGCTAATACTTACTATATGTCGTGCCATAATATTTATAGCTGCAGCTATCGAGTGGCTAAGGACTTTGGCGTAGTGATGGGCACCATCGACTGAAACTATCGACTAAATCGATAGTAGCCAACTACTATTTTCTATCGACTGATTTTTTAAACTATCGACTAAATTAGTTGAATTTCAATGGGCGGGAGTTTTGAATAGATTTTATAAGACTTACTATCAAATACGTTCACTCATTAGCTATATCGAATAATTGGTTCAATAAGAATGTGTATGTAGCATAAATAACAATTATTATACTAGAAATATTATACAATTATAATATTTATAATATTAAAAATAATATTAATATTTAATATTATATTATTATTTTTCTTCAATTTATTTCAATCGCTGTACGGCTGGCTTATGGCAATACCGTATCCATAGTATACATATCAGTGGTTCAGGGTGAGAGACACTGATATATATACTAATATATATCAGTGGGCAAAGCGTTGAGCTTCACAGGTGATCGCGGGGTGAAGGGAAGTACATAGTACCATTGGTTTTCGATAGCGGCGCATCATGCCAATACCAGCAATGGCGATTTTGAATTTGTTTCAAGGATCTCCTATCCATAGTATATATATCAGTGGTGAGAGATGAGACGCATAGACATAGGCATAGACTATAGCCCGCAATTTAGACGTAACCACTAAAACAAAATTTCAGTCAACTAAAAACTATCGACTAAATATTCGATAGTATGCAGTAACTAAATAGTAACTAGTCGATAGTCCAATATAATCGATGGTGCCCATCACTAACTTTGGCGGCGAACGATACTTTGAGAATTACTCTTGCACAGTAGTGACATCTTTATTTTGTGTTACAGTACTAAATTCGTGCTAACAGTTCTCTTATTCGAGTGAAACTACCCTGCCACAGAACTAAAATCCGTGATTTACCTATCGTGTTGGCAACGTTGGCATCATGAATTTTTTCAGCCACATCTATCATTAGTTATTACAAAAGTCAAGCATTAGTTGAAACCACGACAACTGATGATTATCGATACATATCATCTACAAAACATGTCAAGATACCTCGGCTACAATAAAGTATTAAAAAACAAGACACAACAGCCGTGTCGAGTGTAATGTACAGTGATTCTCTCGTGGTCAGGTGTCGATAAATAAATATTGTATTTTGACCGGTGTATCTCATTGTTTGTCGTTGGCCCCGCAACCAAACCGACACAATTCCGATTCGATTCGGATAGATATGTGTTTTTATGAATCAACCATTCATCGAATATATTGCTTAGAATATATTTTCATGAATAAATATCGACACGTCAGTTGTTGAAGCTATCGTTGAAAACAGTAAATTACCGATGCACCTGACGTGCTGATAGCATTGAAGGTTATTGTTTTCTGTTTGAATAAAAAGGATTTCACACGGAGTGAAATATGTTGATAAACCAGGATCTACAGTGGAACAGTGTTGCGGCATCTGAAATTCAGATGTTCCCAGATCTTGAATTAATGGGTACAGCATATTCTTTCAAGTTGAAAAAAACATTCGAACATTTGCTTATACTATATATGGTTGCAAGGAAAAACGCCGCGTGTCGGAATTTTGAAAGATTCGAGTTTCGTGCATTATTTGAGTGCAATTATGAAAACTGCATTATTTTATCAAAACAAATTCGAATGGCTCGAAAAACTATGTACTATGTCGAATTAAAAGGCAATATCTTGAAAGCAAAAGTATGCAGCATTCTTTCTAACAACCACAGACATAATGTACAACAATAACAACAATAACTATAACAATTTTGTAATGCGTTAGAATTATAATGTTAGCACAAAACCCAAGGCTGGCTAGCCGAGTAGCAAATGCTACGGGCCCTTCGTTTCTAGGGGTCCCTTTCGTTTATAAATGTTGTGTTTTATTTTATTTATTATCAACATTTGCTGTAGGCTCCGAGCTGGCTTAATCCGCCTCTGACGAAACCATAAATTTTCTTGCAGACGGCGATTGTTCACCTTTCTCGGATGATTTATTTCAGTCTCTAAATCCTGAGTTAAGCATTCCGATGTTCTTAGAGGACGAAGTACCTTTCCAGATAGAGAATGATTTCGATTATCATATCATGAACGACGTTTCATTAGGAGAAACCGTGCAATGTATAGAAGAACCAGATGCGCACAGTTCTCAGCAAACATCAGGTATATACCACCGAACTTAAAAGTTGTAAAAATAAATTTATAAAATTATTTTCTTCATAGTCACAAATTCAAATTCAACCGAGGATGTAAAAATGGAGGACGTTAAGCTGGAGCCTAGAAGCCCTTGCGTGCAATTTCCACTATCGCCTGAATCCAGTCATTCTGAATCTAGTAGATCTGAATTGCAGATGGAACCGGACTCTGCTCTCTCATTCTGTGACTTTAAAGTATATGAATCGCTTCGTATCGACATTAACCCTTTGGATTCTAAACAATTTTCTTTCAACCCAGATTACTTTTTATTCTACGTAATCTTTTTTACATTGTGCACATTGATTTGGTTGAATTTCCTACAATTTGTAGAATACAGACGAATTTAAAGGGTTGAAGTTTTGACTATTTTCTCTAGCTATATATTATATGTATTAATTGATTACAGTCAACTCCGGAGACACCACCAATTTCACCGCCTCAAAATATTTCTCCGTCCGTATCGCCAGAGCCAGTGTTTAAGCAAGCAAAATTTATGCCAATTAAATGCGAGGATAGAAAGTCCACGAAGTTTATCCTTTCCAAAAGCAATTCAGCTAAACATATTCAAGTACAGCCAAAGACACAGCCTGTAAACAATGGTAAAACATTATCTTAAGATAGTATAAATATTTATTTGCGACGCATTGGTTCGATCATTTATAACAATGGAAAAGAAAAGGAGGGAGGTGTTTCGTCCTGGACCGGATCGAACCAATGCGCCGCAAATAAATATTTATACTATCTTTAGATAAATTACGATCGAAAACCAAATTAATTAATAATTGTAAAACATTATTTTATGAATTATTCTGTCGAGTGGCATTCAAAGATTGCACGATACTAATTTTTACGTTTCCTATTTTCCAGAACAGCCTCAGAGTACTATTTTATTGAGCACACAAAACTTGTTAACGTTCACGCAGAAGGTTAAACAAAACTACGCGCCGTACCCTCTCATGACTCGTTTAGTACCGACCAATGGAAGTAATATCACAGCCGAAAATTCGATACAATTTTCACCGGTCCAAATAAAAACAGAATCGAACGCAGCACAAATAACACAAGCGAATTCTGCGAGCACCGCGGATATCGGAGTCGCGGACGGACCTCTGATTTTGAGAAACGAAACAGCTGGATGCACTTCTATAGTTGTAAAAAACGACACCCCTGGCTGCAGGCCGATATTAATTAAAACGGAACACTCGAATTACACTCCCATCGTTATAAAGAACGAAGCCCAAGACGTTCATTTCACCGGGCGACAGGAGAACGAGATAAAAGCATTGAAGAGGCAGCAGAGAATGATAAAGAACAGGGAATCCGCTTGCCTTTCGCGAAAGAAAAAGAAAGAATACGTGTCCTCGTTAGAGAAACAAATTTGCAAACTGCAGGAAGAAAACAAGCAGTTGAAGATGGTGAGAACTCTTAAAAAATTAGTTAATCGATTTGTTATGCTGGGATCGCTCTGAGGATTAAGTAAATTGATAAGAGACAAGAGATCGCAGATTTTTATGGATTTATGAAAAAATTGTCCGAGTAAAAGATACGAAAAATTTTTAAATATCGTAATTCTGTTTTTAATCCAACAAAATTATTAAGGAATTAAATCAATTTTTACTTTGCTCCTGCTTCCCACAATCGTTGCAGAACATTATTATTTTAAATAAATGTCCGCAGTCTAGAGTCATTCCTTCGAATCCTTCGAAGGTTCGAAAAAGTAACAGGCTTACTACAGTTTACATTTGACGTACAGTTAAAGATAATAGATAGATTGTTTCCAGATGATCCCAGCCTTAGGTAAATAATTGTAATCAAACTGTGTTTGTATCAGGAGAATACAAGCCTGAAACAGAAACTCTCTACGCTAGAGACCGCGACGAGTGCTGTTAACAAGCTTCGGAGTATAAATCTCAATGCGAATAAGAAGAATGTTGCAATCCTTCTGGGTATGGCCTTTATGGTGTCCTTGAATGTGAATACTTTTAGGTGAGTTGATCTAGGAATAATTTAAAAATTAGGAAACGAACAGGTATCCCTGAAAAGTCTTCGCTCTTACAGTAACGTTCTCTCGAGAGAGAATCATTTGAACGTGCTACCCGTTGACATTGCTACCAATACCCCGTACATAAGACATGGACGAACATTGCTCTGGACACCCAAAGATCAAGCTCAAGAAGAGGAAAAGAATTTCCGTAAGAATGTATCGGTGCTTCAACCAATGTGTCCGATGTACATAAACAAAAGCGAATCGATTCGCCTGGACTACGAACTGAGACGATGGATCGGTGGAGAGTCTGAACAGGATAATTGGTTCACGTCGAAGACCGCGAAATTCGGCGAGAAGTTTATGGAAGGGCTACTGTCGCCGTACGTGATACAGAAAAGGACTAAAGACAAGCATAGCCTGCCACGGAAAACCAAATCGGAGTTACTTCGAAGAACAGCGAGCTCTACGATCACGAATGCAGTGGAAGTTTTTTCGCCGACGTTGAAGGAGCATGCGTCTCTGTTCGAAGCTTTGGGTAGAAGGGACGATACGTTTTACGTGGTTTGGTTCAGCGGAGAGCATTTGCTTTTACCAGCTTCGAGGAAGAACAGTACGGGCAGACCAAAAATGTCCTTGGTTCTTCCTGCGCTGCCTACGAATGGTGAGGGCTGTTTTCTGTTCGAGAAGTTTTTAAGGCAACAGTTTCCAACCTTTATATTACGCCTCCCACAAAAATATTAATAGATATAATAATATAGACACGTTTTAGAAACTGTTAAGATACGAGGGATAGCATGTGATATAACTAGAAAGTAACTAGAATCTTTCTTTTTTATTAATGTCTTTATTGCTATTAGTAGATCCGAGTGGATTCAAGCCCCATATATTTTTGTTATTACGATTCCACGTTGACAGTCCTGATTAGGCGCCATCTGGTCTAGCTAGCTGAACTAAAATTGGCTCTAGACTTGCTTTAGACTCTGGCATCATGTATTTCAGTCGCAAATAGACATTTTTCACTCATGTGATGGGCACAGCGTGGTGCAGTTAACATTCCTCTATCAAATGAACCCTTGTGCAGCTCAAAATATGCTCGTATAAGGTAAAAAAACAAAACCTAACCTAACAAACCCATGTTTCGATACAAAATCTGGTAAGATTCTAGTTACTGTCTAGTTATTACACGTGGTGCCCCTTTGTTTGTCGACCGACATAATACTGTTCTCTTTTTTTCGCAGAAACATTTTCAACGCCCACGAATCACATAACTATGATGCAAATCGACTGCGAAGTTACTAACACACAATTGTTGCATTTACAACAATCGATAATACCGAATCATTTGAAAAACACTGGTAGATCTGGAAATGAAACGCGCCAAGCTCATTCGACCAACGATGTGTCCGAAGATATCGCTAAGAATTATAAACCATATTTCATTAAAGAATCTAGTCAGAAGACTTTGCAAAAGAGAAATCTGAAAGCTACTTATGAATTTAATTTGGAAGCAGTGGAAACCGAAATGTCTAAAGACCGTAAATGAAACGAGTACAATCGCAGAGAAACAAAAATGAAACTATAGCATTGAAAATCTTTGCCTGTTTCTATGTGAAATTGTACATGAATAGAGTTCAAATAATTAATACAATTTAATACGTACAAACGAATCGTAAAAAAGGAACAGTAAGCATAATTGACATAGACAAGATAAAGAAGTAAGAATATTATACATATACGGTAAGATATTAAATACCACATTAGAAAAATGTGTATAAACTAAATAATATTGTACATTGAATGCGTTAGAGAATAGCGTTATCGAAAGGTATAATGTTCAAAGTAAAAAGCGTCACAAGATTTAACACTCGTAGAAATTAATTCTTTTTACAAAAAAAAGTATGCTGTGATCATACTGTTGCATAATAACTGTGCGCACTTAGATCTTCTCGTTTTTCGCACTCTTATAGAAATATATTTAACGTGTACGTTTCCACATTTATATTTAAAAGCAAATTTTTACGGGATTGCAATATGTAGGTCTAACAACTTCGCGTGTAACTTATTTGCGTTTGTTCAAATGCATTTCTATTACAATCGATACTGACATTAATTATAATATCGATAAAAAAATCACTAGTAAATAAATAAGTTCGTTTTTTATATATACAATGTGGTACAGAGCATACGAAAAGAATTGTAAAATATATTATAAATTATTTCAAGTCCGGTGTCGAGGCACCGAGGTACGTTCTCAAATCTGTTATCGTGGATTGTATTAATTTAGCTTTAATGAATGGCCTTCCGAGTCTCTGGTGGGCCGTATATCGATGACATCCACCGAAAGAGTAATAATAATTACCACCTATAAACAAAGACAAACAGAAATATCTCCAATGAACTAATGTAAAAGAGTTTTGGAAATTACCTTCGCTGCCTTCGATCCACAGAATATCGATCGGTGGTACAGACGATTCCGTTTCTGGGCATTTTAAAGTGTTCATCAGACTTTGAACCTTCTCTTCGTCCACTATCGGAGGAATGGGTCTGATAATTACCTCCATCGGCACATCATACACTTCAGCGTTTGCGTCAGAATGTACGCTTGTCGGTGTTACGTTGTTCATCTTACGAATCGAATCTGAAAACTAAAGAAGAATGGCGTGAAAGAATCAATAAACTAAGCGATCGATCTAGGTTTACATATAAACACGTTTGAACTGATCGAGGTCGAGGTTTATTCGAAAATAAAAGTCTGATTAAAATAGGAGAATTTAGAGGAGATATCTTTCCGATTGAACTTACTTTTCAGCATTTAAACGTATTATTTGAGATTGCTCAACATGTGCCCGAAGATAACACACGCTTACTCAACGACATATATCAGTGTTAGGTATGTATAATGTAATCTTGCAATGAATCATGTGGAAACGGATCCGAGCTGATATACCTGTTTCGCTTTGGAGGGGATAAACTATCGAACCAGGTGGGGACGAAGATATGTGGGTACTTAAATATCGAGGAAAAGAAACAAATGTATATGTTGTATTTTTAGCGCTGACAAAGGGTATAGCTGGATAAGATAGTTAAAAATGCCCTTGAACCAAAACCAAAGTTCCAACCCTGTATCTCGATCCAGAGGGTAGTTATGGGGTAAAATCGAAAAATCAGTTTTTAGCCTATTTTCCCTAGTTAATGACGTTTAGAAATTCTGAAAAAAATCTGACACGTGTCAAGAACCCAAATACATACTTTGCAATTGGTTTCAGATTTTTTAAGTGAAAATCCTGCTTGCAAAAAATCAAAAACCTGAAAAAAATCTAAAAAATGCAGATTTCACATGGAAGTTCTAGAGTGTCCACATTTATATTTTTACAGTAGCAGTATACTGTTGTAGGTATTGTTCATGAATTTTTTCAGATTTTTTCGACGTTTTTCCTAAGTTACACCTATCTTTTCTGAATCTTAAAAATATATTACGTAATATTAAATGTAACTATGTTCAGAGGAACATCTTCCAGACTTTAAAACTTGCGTAATAGAGAAAACTAAAATATTACTATGTTACTATACCCTTTGAATAGCCGTTGGAAATAGTATTACGTTTTTTGTACCGATTCATTGGATAGAAACGAAACTATGTATTTTGCTAGGTCTTTGTATGCTCGGGCTTGAATACTTTCCGGAGCGGATAACACTATCGGTTTGCCAGTGTCGCAACTGTGTGCGACATCTTTGGATACAGGTATCGATTGTAAAACTGGTACACCTATAACAAATACGAGAGCTTTATAAACCTGAATGAATGTGTATCGAAATTTACAAGTTCGGTACCCTGTTCTGCAGCCATCGCTTTCACATTATTGTCGTAAAGAGCTATCTCATGATCGCACTTGGGACATACAATGCTGCTCATGTTCTCAACGATTCCAGCGATTGGAATGTCCAGTCGTTTGAACATTATAAGCCCTCTTCTAGTTACATCCACAGCTGCTTTTTGAGGCGTAGTCACCAATAATGCTCCAGCGACAGGAATATTTTGTATTAACGAGAGGTGCGTATCTCCTGTTCCTGGAGGAGTATCGATAACAAGATAATCCAACGGGTCCCATGCTACTTGACGCAATAACTTTTCAATCGCACTCATTATCATTAATCCCCTCCATACTACCGGCGATTTATCGTCAATCAAAAAACCCATAGACATACTATACATAAAGAAGAATTACAAGAAGGGAATGTTATGATTAGAAGTCCTTTCAACATTGCAATCAAATTTCTACCATTTCACTCCATAATTCACAACTGGCTCCATAAGATTGCTCTTATTAACCACAGGAGACTGTTTTATATTCATCATTAGAGGCACCGAAGGACCAAATATATCCGCATCTAGCAAACCAACAGATTTCTGCGGTTCAATTACTTTTAAAGCAGTCGATAAATTTACAGCAATCGTAGATTTTCCAACACCACCTTTCGCAGAGGATACAACTATGATCTGCTTCACCCCTTTCAGGGGTTTCTGTTTCGGTAGACCACGCGCCATGATCTCTTTCCGTCTTTCCTCAATTTCCTTTTGCTTTTCTTCATCGTGACGAGCGTAACTCTGAAGCGAAAGAAGCTTATTGAAGAACGATTCTCTTCCCTGTAAAAGTGTTGTCGGAACAGTCGGGCTGTTCATCGTTTCATCATTTGTTGAAGTACGTGTCCATCCGAGAGTAATCCAGCATTTTCTCTTTTTGAAATATTACTTTCACGAGTACTCATAGTGTGTGTGATATGATTACTTGGTCCCCTCAGGGTTTCAAATCCATTTACCAAATCTCCCCTTTCTCTCCACTCTCCCTATCACCTAATTTTCAGTGGGACCTACTGTTTATCACGGTGGGTTCCGAACCACCTTTGCCAACAAGATGTGAATAGCACCTGGGAGTCACTTCCTGGATTTTTACCAGGTGATCACCCATCCAAGTCCATTCCACGCTCCACATTGTTTAACTTTGGTGATTGAATGAGAACCGGTGCTTTCAACGGGACCACGGTCATTGGCATACTTTCACGAGTACTGTAGTGTAGTGATATGATTATTTGGTCCCCTCAGGGTTTCAAATCCATTTACCAAATCTCCTCTTTCTCTCCACTCTCCCTATCGCCTAATTTCAGCCTAATTTT
Organism: Lasioglossum zephyrum; assembly: GCA_028455615.1. Classification (NCBI taxonomy): domain Eukaryota; kingdom Metazoa; phylum Arthropoda; class Insecta; order Hymenoptera; family Halictidae; genus Lasioglossum; species Lasioglossum zephyrum. The sequence continues at coordinate 271,991 of CM052320.1, read as the reverse complement.
CAGCAGGACCTACTGTTTATCACGGTGGGTTCCGAACCACCTTTGCCAACAACACGTGAATAGCACCTGGGAGTCACTTCCCGGGTCTTTACCAGGCGGTCACCCATCCAAGTCCATTCCACGCTCCACATTGTTTAACTTCGGTAAACGAACCGGTGCTTTCAACGGGACCACGGTCGTTGGCATACTTTCACGAGTACTCTTATACTCTTATTCTTATGAATAATGACGCAAGAATATGGTTTTTATGGGCAGTGCTGTATTAGCGGAAATACGAAGAGAGAGGTCCTAGTGTATTAAAGAAATTAGGCTCTTATGAATAATGAAGATAATAGAGTACTCTTATAGACTACAAATTTTTATGCATTTCTAGCTTGTAAAAATCTTTCAAAAAATTTAAACAATTTTTATTTATGTTGGATTTGCAGATACTATTACCAATGAAAATAGAATTTCGTTTGGTAGCGTTTTTTTTAAATTTGTCCGTAAAAATTGAAGTTATTATTATTATTGTTTATAACAATTGAGTTATGGCCCCACACACCTGAGAGGACCCTCAAATTCAGAGTACTAACAAATATATCAATCTCGGATGAACGCGTACCTTTAGCCACGTGCCTTCCAAGGAAGAAATTGAAAAAAAAATTGCCGAAAATATAGAAAGTTATTTACCAATGACAACGAACGGCGAATCTCCGTGTTCCTACGATGACATCGGTGGCGCGCAAAATATTTGTTAGAGGCGAAAACTAACGGCAGCATTCTCGGCGCTGATACATATAAAAACATACATACACAAGAGAATTGTTTGACCGTTTCTAACCTTGCATTTCAAATATAAAAGTACATAAAATTGTTACTTAGTAAGAGCCCGATAAGATCTTCGTGTAATATTGCAAAATATCGTTGAATGTTCGACGTACAAATAATTTCTTAACGTGCAAGTCTCGTTCTCATTCAATCGAAAGTTCCTCATGTTTTCCCATCGAAAGTAACTGAGATGTTTAACGCAAGGGCGGTACAGTTTTTCATTGCCGTGAAGTACATTATCGGTAATGCGGTGAATCTTTTTCGTAACGTAAATATGTGAATGTAAGTTCTAATTTCGCTTTGGACTGGGTTTTCTAATTAATTTCGTATCGGTACCGTGCTTATCGGTTTGATATTCGGCGGGGCTGCTTCGCGCTGGCTTTGTAATGTTATTATCGTTCCGCCACGGTTAACCTAGATTTTCAATTTTAATACACACATCGACTCTCGTCAGTCGAATAAATCATGTCGAGTGAAATGGTCAACAAAATTTTGTTTTTCTTCTCCCGAGAGCCCCGCGTTTGAATGTTTTTTTCGCCAGCGTGACCGTTCGACGCTTTCGTGTTCGATTCTTCGGGAATAATTCCTGTTACGAGGAAACATGCGTATTTAATCGTTCGGATTAATCGATTCGGGATTTGATCGATGAACGTGGTATTAATTCATCCTTTTTCGTAAACGATTCGTGCGTTTACCAGCTAAAATTAGAAGAGCCAGATCGGTAATTAAAATTTCAGTGCATTGTGTTGGATCTCCGTAACCTGACCAAAATTGTGGAGTTTTTATGTGACAATATGTTTAACATATATATTTCGCGTGAACGAACGCATGTCACTGTGAACACGTATGTATCTCGTATTATTCAATAATAAATCGCTGGATGTTGTGCAAATTCAAGTTCTAGCGTTTGTTAGGCGTAATTAGAGGTTAAGTCCTTATTTACCTTATTATATATAGGCAGAACGTGTTGCATTAACGAGTCAAGGTGCACGGAATATGGGCCTAAACGCAGCCATACAAGCTTTAAAGTAAGTAACGAAAATAATAAAAACAACTTGCGTTCAACGCTCATCCGAAACTGATCGTATGATTCAACGATTAGAAAAGCCGAGCCACTAAAGGATAAAGTTCAACGTTGCAAGGACCTTCTAAACGACAGCGATGCATGGGTATGCCAACAGCAATTGCAAAAGATATACCAACAAGTTCTCATATTGGATCTGGAGTATGCGCTGGATAGAAAGGTAGAGCAGGAGCTCTGGAATCTTGGGTTCAAGAATTACATAGCGACTTTGCAATCGCAAGCCAAGGACAGAAAGAACCCGAAGCGAGGGGAATCGCAAGCTTTGCTCAGCTGGTGCTTGGAGGCGGCGAGCGGTTTTTATTTGACATTGTTGCAGGAGATTTGTACAGCGTTCGATTTAGATTTACCGTTTAGGAGGTAACTTCATAGAAACGTCACCCCTCAGAAATTTATCTTATCTAACCCAACTTAATTTTGTAGGAAAGGCTATGTGTACGGATGTACTTCGCCCTGGAAAGCTGTGGAGAACTTGTCGGTGCCTCATAAATCATCATGTTTCTACGCGTGTCAGTATTGTTTGGTACACTTGGGAGATATCGCTCGCTACAGGAACGAAAGTAAACAAGCAGAGCTGTTCTACAGACACGCAGTGTCGTTATCGCCTTCCAGCGGACAGCCGTATAACCAGCTAGCACTTTTGGAGGCTTCGCGTGGCAACAAGTTGGGAACTGTGTTTCACTATACACGATCTGTTGCTGTGAAGCATCCGTTTCCTGTTGCTACCACAAACCTAGCGAAGACGTTATCCTCTGCTTTGAACGACACCTCAGTGAACATTGAAGGGAAAACGAAACTAACATCTCAGGAATACATAGCAGTATTCTTAAAGCTGCACGGTGTAATTCATCATCTGGGAGACACGAAGATCGCATCCAGCTACACGAAATTGCTGACGGAAACATTAACAGCTCTGGTGGCGACGGAGAGTTTCAGTTCGTGGATGCTTGTACAGATGTTCGTGATTAATTTGTACGCGTTGGAACACACGACGAACATTGTTATAGGCAGCACCGAACCGCTGAGAACCGAACAGTTAACCTACGACGAGAAACTAGCTCGAGATTGCATTTTCGATCTCATCGCTGGGAGCCTGTCCGCTTTATTGTTGCCTGTTTACACGATCAAGAACTCGATCGTCGAATACTTCGCTTTGCCTTCTATAAAGCTGTGCCTTGACTGGATTCACACGAAGCCCACAGTTTTGGAGGAAGTCGCTTTCACGTCGAGACTTCAGATCTGGCCGAGTCTTTGCGTATTACTGAACGCCTTGCAAAATTGTGTGGTCGATTTCGCTTACGATCAATACGTGAACGTGCCACTGCCAGAAGACCGTGATTTACAAGGCTTCTTACCACTGGAAAAAAGCTTCGAGTGTCTGAAGTTCACGAACACCGATTTGGAAGGTGACCTGGACACCTCGAACAAGTTGCGGGCGGTTCGGATTCTGCGTTTGGGACATTCTCTGACGCAGTGTAGGATCAACGGTTCCGCGGTGATCGCGATGGGAGGAGAGAAAGGTGATAACAAGTTCAGCTCGATGGGCGAAGGTAACGGGCCGAGCAACGAGCTGATGAAAGAACTCGAAGAGCTCAGTCTGAACAAGGAGAGGCTGTCGGTTGTCTCGGCCAGCCCGGTCCTCTCCGAGTCTGCCAGCAGCAAAGGCTCCGCGGATGTCGACATGCTGTTACTGGAGAACACTTTGTTCGACAAGAGAATAGGCATTCTGAAGCCCCAGGGTTCGCTGGAGCGGAACAAAGACTCGTTGACCGGTCATATAGAGTCGAACAACTTCGAGGGCAACGTGACCGCGCCGATTTCGAGGAAGCCGAGACAGAACATAGCGATGCAGGCCATCATGCGCCGCGCTGAGACCGAGCAGAAGCAAGTCACCTTCAAGAACGTCTCGCCGCTAGTCATCGAAGAGGAACACGAGAAGAAGAGTAAAATTGGTTCAACGTCGCCGGTGAAAAATCTGCTCGCAGGAAACAAGGGCGCTCCTGTCACCGGAGAAACGTTGAAGCCAACCAATGCATCCGTCGTGTCCACAGCTACCAACGTTCAGAACCGGTTACCTTTGATGCCTTTCCCAACGACCACCGTACAAAATTCAATAGTTTCGAACCCTTCGATCCAAGCCAAGCCAACGAAATCCCAGCACGCTGTTATCCAGCTCACGCAGATTAACCATTTACCTTCGAAAGAGCAACAACCTTCTGGGAATCTACCGATATCAGGTGTGTCTCAGTGCGTGGGGGCTATCTGTTACCAGACCCCACCGTTCAATGTACAAAATCCTCAATTCGCCAAGAACTACATGACCAATCAAATAGGAAACGCAGCGAGCTATCCTATGCAACAAGGGCATTTCGCTTCGAGCTCCGGACAGCAATCAATGTCTCAGAATATTAGTTTGCAACACGCGGCGTCGAGTCAGAGTAGACCTTTGCATCAGAGAATGCAGATTCACAATATACCCCAGAGCTCGTTGATACATCAGAATGTTGGACATCTTCCACCTACCAACCAGCAGAACGTGATGTCGCATAATATTAATTCTCAGCAGACTGGAAATGTGGTGTTGCAACCGAATCTAAACTTACAGCAACAATCTCACAATTTGGATATTCAACAGAACCACAGCATGGCCGCGATTCAACAAAATGTTGGGAAAAGTAACCTTAGATCGAGTACGATATCCTTGCATAATCCAGTAAGTTTGACTAGCCCTGCCATTGTGAACGCTTCGAGTTTGTCGTCGTTGAATACATATCAGAAGAGTCTTCATCACGTAGCAGCCAGCATGGTACCTTCGAACGTACCAACTGTTGTACCAGGCAGTTCGCTGAGCCCAACCACCACATCGAGCTTTCAGTTTCATTTTAATCAAACCGACCCGACACGCAACGCTTTCGGCCAAATCTCGCAGAAACAATTACCGTCGTCGTCGATCTACAACAAGAGCTCGGACGTTTTGGAGTTCTCGTTTCCCAACCAGTTGGGCCTGTCAAGAAGCCAATCGCAAATCGCGAATAATTATCCGCTCTTTCATAATTATGATGGTACAAACTTCAGCTTGTGGAAGGACGCTCAACAGTCTCACGTTTCAATACCATGCTGGGGTTCCAGTACAAGTACTGATACACAGTTGCGGGGAAAGGACACCACTGTCGTCGAGAATTTCAGGAATTGGGAGGACTCCATCAATCCTGTTAACACGGTCTCGCAACTGCCATTGAGAACTTCGAATTATCAGTCTGATTCGCAACATGGCAAGCATTTCGGTAGTGCAAACAACTTCGACCACTCTGCCACTCGAGAGGTATGTATTCTAATATTATTTTGGTGGGCCAGCTAAACGTAGCCATCTAAATATCGCCTTTATTTCTATATAATATATTTATTTATTTGCGGACCTTTATGCATTTATAGGAAAATTTAGTAAATGAAATTGAAAATTCAAGATATTAATATTGTATATAGAATTCGTTTCTGATATGCCATCAAAAATAATGGAGATATTTAGGTGGCTATTGTAATATAATTTTGGTGGTCCACTTAAACGTAGCCATCTGAATATTGCCTTTATTTCTGACAACTAAACTGCGGATGGATGTTTATGCATTTATAGGAAAAATTAGTAAATGAAATTGAAAATTCAAGATATCAATATTGTATATAGAATTTCCTCTTTGAGAAAAATTATAATATGACGTTAAAAACGTTTCTGATATGCCATAAAAAATAATGGAGATATTTAGGTGGCTATTGCAATATGATTTTGGTGGTCCACCTAAACATAGCCATCTGAATATCGCCTTTATTTCTGACAACTAGACTGCGGAGAATCTTTATGCATTTATAGGAAAAATTAGTAAATGAAATTGAAAATTCAAGATATTAATATTGTATATAGAATTCCTTCTTCTCTGAGAAAAATTATAATATGGCGTTAAAAACGTTTCTTATGTCATCAAAAATAAAGGAGATATTTAGGTGACTATTGTAATATAATTTTGGTGGACCACCTAAACGTAGCCATCTGAATATCGCCTTTATTTCTGACAACGTGGATCTTTATATGTTTATAGGAAAAATTAGTAAATGAAATTGAAAATTCAAGATTCAATATATATAGAATTCCTTCTTCTCTGAGAAAAATTATAATCTGGCGTTAAAAACGTTTCTTATGCCATTGAAAATAAAGGAGATATTTAGGTGTCTATTGTAATATAATTTTGGTGGTCCAGCTAAGCGTAGCCATCTGAATATTGCCTTTATTTCTGACAACTAGACTGCGGATGGATGTTTATGCATTTATAGGAAAAATTAGTAAATGAAATTAAAAATTCAAGATATCAATATATATAGAATTTCTCCTTCTCTGAGAAAAATTATAATATGGCGTTAAAAACTTTTCTGATATGCCATCAAAAATAAAGGAGATATTTAGGTGGCTATCGTAATATAATTTTGGTGGTCCACTTAAACGTAGCCATCTGAATATCGCCTTTATTTCTGACAACTAGACTGCGGATGGATCTTTATGCATTTATAGGAAAAATTAGTAAATGAAATTTAAAATTCAAGATATCAATATATATAGAATTTCTTCTTCTCTGAGAAAAATTATAATATGGTGTTAAAAACGTTTCTTATATGCCATAGAAAATACAGGAGATATTTAGGTGGCTATTGCAATATGATTTTGGTGGTCCACCTAAACATAGCCATCTGAATATCGCCTTTATTTCTGACAACTAGACTGCGGAGAATCTTTATGCATTTATAGGAAAAATTAGTAAATGAAATTGAAAATTCAAGATATCAATATGTATATAGAATTTCTTCTTCTCTGAGAAAAATTATAATATGGCGTTAAAAACGTTTCTTCTGCCATCAAAAATAAAGGAGATATTTAAGTGGCTACATTTAGGTGGACTACCCTGTATATACTGAATGATAGGTACAATGTTATTATAAGCTCAAAAGAAAAACTCGTTCTATCTGATGATTAGACAATTTAAAAAAAAACATAGTAATACATAGGAAAATTAAAAAAAATTGTATCGCACTGATCGATGGATAGAAAATTTTTTAATCTTATTGCGTCTCTTTGCAGGTGGACTTGAAATCTTCTCAATCGATTAACACAGGAAACACATATTCGCTGTTCAGCAGTAATAACACGTGGGGATCTACTTCGCAAACGTGTAATGTTTCGAATCAGGATCCAACGAAAACTCGACTCAGTCAGCAATCTTTGTGGTCTGGACCTGGTCCGTCTCCTCTGGAGCGGCTTTTGGAACAACAAAAATCTTTACGCGAAGGAGGTACCTGAAGGAAAGCAATACAGATATTCTATCGAAATATATTGGAAAAGGATTTATTCGATTTGCGGATTCAGTTACCAAAAGGAGTCCAGCAAAACAACATACCACAATAAATATCGATCGTTCGACGAGAATGTTAAATTTGTTACAATGCAACAAGCTACCGTGAGGTTTCGTAGCCGCTTAGGAATTCGTTTTACTAAAAAAAAAAAGAAGAAAAAGAACAAACGAATACATACATACGTCCAAAGCGTTATGAAATACGCTCTAGAAATACATAGGTATTAATTACTTACGCTACTTATTGCGCGCATGCTAGAGAATGAGAATATTCTGATAGTGCTATCTGTCAGCGCTGTCGAATTTTTCAGAATAGTCCTTTTAAATCTATTAAAGAACAGTTGATTGAGGTATTTCGAGTCACTTAGAAAAAACAAACATAGAAGGATTCAGCGGACAAGTAATTCATTTGTTGCCAATGAACCATATATAGGAAAGGCGTGGTATAGAAATTTTTAATTATGTAAACACCTCGTAATCCGTGGAAATTTCTATTGCGAAAGGTATGTGTATTCGGTCGATTTGATACAATTCGATTCGGTTCTGAGATATGAACTTAAAAAAAAATTGTTCTTTCCTCTATCTCTCTCTTTTATTTCTCTTTTTTTTTTAAACTTTTAGACACGACATTACATGCATATAAACGCAATTCTGTTGGTACACATATGTAATAAGCAGTCGTAATCGTGAATATACATTTCGTATCATACAACGTAGCTACGCTACTGCATACTTCTATTTACTATTCTCGAATTTTTCCATACACGGTTGAGTTCTGCGAGTTATTTTGCAATAGAATACATATATAAGTATGTGTGTATATATACATGGCTCTTTTAGATGTTTTGTAATTTTCATTAATCGGAAAAGAAAGAAAACACACTCGATAGAAAAATGCGAAATAGCTCGTTCTCCATGAGAAATTCAAATGTAAAACAATCTCCGAAGACCATCTTCTATCCTTCGAATTTAAATATGTTGAATGAAATGAAATTACGTCTCCGGAAATAAACAAAAAAAAACTAAATGTAACAAATGCACATAAACAACAATTTTATCGAAGTGATTGAAGGGTTCACTTATTTGCAAATACACAATGTTACAAGTTCAACAAAAAAAATCGTGTACGAATTCAATTATTCTCGATTCATTTTATCTCACTTCTCTTCATCCTTTAATAATATTTTTCCCTCGACTAAAGAGTCTTAAATTGCTTGAAGAAGCAACACCCATAGAGATCTACCCTCCTTGTCAACGTGTCAAAAATAATGCATACATCGTACGTTATATTTTCACCTCCTCGAACATATATAAACATACTTATCGAAGAAATTATTTAAAGTTATGTAATTCAAATTGTACATATGACGGTGTCGATATTATCCTAGGACGGACGTCTTCCCCAGAGAAACAAGTATTATACGCGTCTTCAATCCTCCATTCTGATGTATATGGTAACACCTAGTTTGCCAACAAAAAAAAATGTTGAATATCGAAAATCCTACATTCCTGTGAAACTAAAACATGTTTTTCCGAAATTGATGTTAACCAAAGCAGTGTTACCTCTCCTTTGTATACCAATTCCTCAAGTTTAATACTATAATAAATTCTATATGAATCAGCTGATAATTCAGTATACGACTCATCTACATAGCATACGTAGCATTTCACAGAACAATTTTTGCGTATCAAGATATTTACAAAGTACAGACATCCGGAACACGTTGATAATACATATTGGCACTCCCAAGGCAACCGATTGGAATAAAAATGAAATTTAATTCTGATGTTCACAGTGGAACTATCATACTAAAATTACAACTTTAATTAATATCGAATTATATTCACAATGATTACATTGTCTGTATATAACAATACTTTTACTAGATTTTCCAAATGATCTTCTTGTAAATGATCATACAACAGTGATCTCGTTCTGAAATAGTTGTATCTGGAGCAAAGCAAACACAGATAATTTTGCGTCTTATTTACAATTTGCTTCCTCCCATTATTATTATTAGGTCTAACGGAGTATTCATTGCATGTCTGTGTGTAGACAGATTCTTTGGCGGGTATCAAAATATTCGTTTCATCCGTTTGAGTATTAACCGATGAATTAGCTGTTAGAAGATCCGTTTGGACACTTTTGTCCTCTTGGGACTTTTTAGTGGAAGACTCTATTTCCTGAATGATGGACAGCTACAAATTGTAAAACTCAATAAGACAAAGAGAGAGTGAGTCCGCAGAAACGGAACACCTAAATATCTCCGTTACTTTTCGTTGTACAAAGAAACTTCGTAGCACAAAGTTACACTGTTTGAAGGGTCACATGTAACGGTGTGAGAAAAAAAATTTTGCACCATTATATGTGGCCCTAGAAACAGTGTAACTTTGTCCTACGAAGTTTTTTTGTACAACGAAAAGTAACGGAGATATTTAGTTGTCCTGCTTTATCGAATTCACCCTGTATATTTATACACAAATTTATTATTTTCAATTACACCATAAACACGTAAAGAATTCTGTTTGTGGGATAAAACGTGTACGTATAAACATAGGTATGGAGTATTGATTTTTGTGAAATATTTTAAAGCCAGGAGTAGTGGTATAAAGTATAAATGAAATAATTTTAACGAAACCTGAATGGCGCTTAGCTTTGATGTCAACTCATTCGTCACTAGGTGGTTAATTGGTTTTGGCATAAAATTGTTATTGCACATGGGGCATATTTTTAGACCCTTTAGGCAATACCCACAAATGTGATGCCCCCGTATACAAGGTATGGAACAAGAATCGGCTATTTTCAAACACACTGGACATTGTACAATGTCTTCTATCATGCGATACCAATCCTGGAAAAACATACACATATGTATTAATATTACA
>CM052320.1:244853-261721 GCA_028455615.1 Lasioglossum zephyrum | reverse complement strand
GAAACTTGGCAGAGAAGGGTCTTTTTGGGTAGGCTATCGAATATTCCAAGGGCGATTAAAAAGCCGCTGGGGGCGAATTTCACCCCAAAACCCGGCTATAGCCTTTAGGGCCTAAATAGTTGGGCGCAGACGTCAGAGATGGTAACTGGGGCGGGTTGGGCGCGCATGCGCGAGTTTTGTCAGGGACGTATCTACGTTTACGTCCGAAAGTGGGAAACTACTCTCAGGGGAAAAAGTAGTGGGGGACTATTATGGGTGACCAAGGTACCCGATTTTCGCACTTCACTGAGGCCGTCTGACGAAACTCGCGCATGTGCGTGAAAAGCGCCAATCATCTGCAACCATGCTATCACTGTATCAAGTAATTACCACGTTTTATTAGTATCAATTAGTATCAACAGATTAATGAATTGTGTACTGTTGTTATGGGGATATCCTAAATAGGTGTCTGATAATTACAATCGTATCGCAAAATATTAAGAAAACATGTCAACACATACAGATAATCGACAAAAAGACGAAATACTGTCGCTTTCAGCTATTTATGATTATAAAGAATTTTCTTATAACATGAATGGTGTGATACAGTGTTATTATAATGTATTTCCTAAAGTTGAGAACGGTGTGTTGAAGCTAAAAACAGCCGATGTGAACAATAATGATACCCGAACCAAGGCTTGCTCCAAGTACTGCGTCAAATACTTACCCCCCGTAAGGGTCTACATTCTACTCCCTCATAATTATCCTGCCAAAAAGCCACCAAAGTTTCATATTATCTCGTCGTGGCTTTCTTGCCAGCAAACGTCTCGTATTTGTAAAAAATTAGACGATATATGGTTACGCAACGAAGGACAAGAAATATTATTTCTTTGGTTTGAATTTCTGAGGAAGAATCTTCTTAAATTCCTTCAAATCGAAGACACGTTAGATATTTCACTTTTATATTTAATGTATTGCAACATATCGAGTTACTTTCATTCGAATTGGACGTATCAATGCGACGAGAGAATAGTGTGCAACACGTCAGTTCTCGATCCGCTCCAATTTTTAAGAAGCTACGATAGACAGCAATGTAGAACTGAATTCGAACAAAGTTTCTACGAATGCGTTGTATGCTTGGAGATCTATTCCGGAAAGGAATGCGTGAAGCTTGAGAAATGTAGCCACGTTTACTGTAGGCAGTGTATAGAAGAGTACATTGCTTTAAAAATTAACGAGAAGGATGTACTTAATATAACGTGTCCTGCCTATGATTGCGATAGCTTCGTCACCTTCAGTGAAATCAAGAACTTCTTTCCAAATTTATTCACGACATATCAAGACACGTTGCTGCAAATAACATTACGTAGCATGGAAAACTTAATTTTCTGTCCACGAAAGGGATGCCAATTTCCATTCTTAAAAGAAGACGATGCTGCGCTAGCTACCTGTTACATATGTGATTATTGCTTTTGCGTTTACTGCTATGAGGTATATACTGTAAGTGTACGTAATTCGATACACAAACCAAGATTTACTAATTCAATCTATATATGTTAGAGTAATCATGGAGCCTCACCATGCATTATAGTACTAGCCAAAAAGGAAGGGCTTATCAAAGAGTACCAAAGTAATGATGCACGTGCAAAGCAATTGTTGATAGAGAAGTACGGTAGAAGACAACTAGACATACTCGTTGAGAATCAATTATCGACTGCATATTTAAAAGTACATTTTAAAAGCATATATGATTTACCTACGTCAACAATTTTAAGCACTATGATCGTATTTACAGAAAACTACCAAAACTTGTCCAAATTGTGGAAGTATGATCCAAAAAGTTGACGGATGCAATTTAATGAGATGTAGTCACTGCAAAGCTCCCTTCTGCTGGCTATGCGGAGTACACATTACGTTACAGCGTCCTTATGACCACTTTCTGTTAAGTCCAAGTGCATGCCATAAGCGCTTATTCGAAGGAATGGAATGAAAGTTTTTCTTTTTGTTATAAAAGTGATCGTAGCATAACTCATTCCAGCAGACTCATCTATTCAATAGCTTAACCACATACGCCTTAGCAGTATACCATAAGAATTAATTTCATAATTGATCATGTTTTATATAACATTTTTATTTTTGTATACAATACATCTGTAGAAAATAAAATATTCTGCGTAATAACAAGAGATAGATGTCTACTTATCGCACTACCATAGTTTGCATTAACTTTGATTTATACATCTCTCGTCGCATGAACCTCGACAGTAGCTTCGGTCACTTGTTCCGTGACTATAGAAACAGTCGATCCTATTCTTTCATTCGTTATGTTATCTACAAATTGTTGTAAACACTATGAAGTTCCAACAAAATCGATGAGAAAGGTGTGTGTATATTAGGGTGGTCCTTATTTTTTGAATTTCGATTTTTAAGGACCACCCTAGTGTGTGTGTGTATGGTATATGTATATATATATGGAATCTTACCTGTGCATTCCTCGTCGCAATTTAATAACTTTTGTCTGTCATGAAATTTTTTCAGATTCAGTTCTATCAGTTTAGGGCCGAATATCCAATAGCCGACGCATCCTCCCAATACGATAGCGATATTAATATAGACGTTATAAGACATAACAGCCAACATTAAAATGTAGCCTAGAAGCGTGTGTATAGACCAATGAAACACTTGAAGACACCACATCGACCAACACATACTGTGAAAGTAATATAACATGTATTTACATGGATACAGTATCTTTTTCTAGTTTAAGGGGGTAAGGGATAGGCAGAATATTACTAGAATATTACTAGAAAAACAAGTGAAAAAAACACTGTTTTCATCAGCGAAACAGCTTTTGCGGGAAACAGTTGTTTGTCCTTATACGAACATAATAGGAGCTGTGTGAGGGCTCATTCTAAAGAGGAGGGTTGATTGTTGTGCACTCATGATTTCAGTAAAAAAAATCGTTTTGTATTAGAAAAATGCATGGGAACCTAAGGGTGGTTGTCTCGATTTGTCCCCCTATTTTAGACGCTCATATTATTAATTATAAACATAATCTCGTTAAATCATGATGGAAACAAGCTACAATCAACCTTTCTCTTTACAATGAGCCTTCACACAGCTTGCTAAGATGTTTCATTTGTTTTTCTAGTAATATTCTGCCTATCCCTTACCCCCTTAACACGTTCACACCAGGTAGGTCGCGTGTCGCTCTCTCATCAGACGGCGTTATATAATATTACATTGCAACTCTGTAACAAGTTACAAGAATAAGTAACAAATATAAGAGTGACAAATTACAGCAACAGGTGTTGCCTGATGAGTAGACGCGTAAGGACATATAGACCAGAGTGAACGCATTCAAGGGGGTAGTCTCGTTTCTTTTCCTAGAAATCCTAGAAAGGAGATTACCCCCTTAAAGAAGAAAACAGATATTACATACCACTGTAACGGAACTTGGATTCTAATGGACTTTGAAGATAATCTAGACAGCAACGAAGAGTTTTCCGACGTCATAGTCTTCTGCTTTCTTATATGGGCTACGTTATTCTGCTGTATTTTAATCTGCAAGATCTTCATACCCTCGTATAATATTGCAAGTGCCGTTAAGCCTATGCATGTGCAAACGAAACCAGAGGTTGTCACTACATTGTACCCGGAGAGAAGAAAGCTGCCTAAATCATCTCCAAACCAGAACCACATATGCATCTGAAAAGAGGATAGGTTTGATAAGAAAATTAAGAAAATGATCTTGCGAATACATAGGAATTAAAATTTATGCATACCATAGTAGGTGTTAATGTTTTGCAACATACAGCCAAGTTTCAGATAACTCAAACTGATAAGAAACGAATGTATAATTGTTTCCTACATTCTGCACTCCACCTAGCCTTACCCATTTATTCAGAAATGACTAAACTGTACATAATTTGCAGTTGATTAACAGCGTGTCACGGACTACATCTTTATTTTCATGGTATTTCCGCTTGCGGTCTCGTTACGTGTTTCCACATTGTTTCGTGTTGATTTTTAAAACGTAACCACTGTATTCACTGAAACTCGACGCGTGTATCAAAAGTTTCTCAAGACCGTGCACACAAAATCGGCAATGATACATTATTGGGAACGTCGGTGCCACATCGTTCGTTAAATAGTATCGTGGGCCACGACCACGCCCTGGTTTATTATGAAATCGGCGATAACATGCGATAACATACTTTGGGAAAAACAAAATACATACTTTCATTACGTTTTGCTGTTTGAAGTTGCCAGGAAGCAGAGTCACGTGACTGCGGATTTTAAATAACATGCCGATTTAAATTTTTCTAGTCGTTCAAGGTAAATCGTACAGGAACAACAATTATCGCCACATCGCTAGCGAAGCAAAGTAGGAACAATAATAATATACAAATATACAAGTTTATCGGCGAGAACGTCAGGGTATTATACGCGCAAAGGAAGAAGGCACGAGAAACTCGTAGGTACCACGTGGTCTCCCACTACGCGCTATACAAAAGGCATGGAGCCTTGCGTCAAGAGTGGGGATTCGCCGTTCCCCCTGCACCCCACTGACGAAATTCTGTGCCTTCTTTTTTTGCGCGTATAATAGTTAGCACGAAATCGAACGCCATCTAAATTGTTTGTTGCACACTAACGGGTCAAATCGCAGGGATTTGAAATCCATACTATCCATTCCTTGCTAATTTATAATTTTTATTTAAAAATAAAAAAATTAAAACATTTTATTACATTTTAAATACGTTCTATTCAATATTGCATTATTTACATTTATAATTACATACTACTATTTACAATGTTTCCTATACTTACTATTTCTAATTGCGATGCACTGTTTAATAAGTAAACACGAAGTTGGTAAAAGTCTTTCGCGCTTGCCACACATTAAATCATTAAGATAACTACAAAAATTGCGAATTGCATACAGAACTAAATAATCTAAAAGGAAATGAATAACTACATTTTTGTGGTCGCACGTAAAACTGAAAACTACATATTTTCTTATAAAATGTTTAATTGTACTTTTTACATTACTTTGTATATACATTACACCTATATAAAACCAAGCGCGCTATATTGTAACTTCTACATAAACACCGTAAAAAGTAATCATTAAGAATAATATTTCTATTTCTACTTATCGCTGGTTTTAATATATGTAATGTACAATTTGTACAATCAAACTTTGGTATTACTTTTTGCAATACAAATCGAGAAATCAATTTCATTAGAAAATTCTTCTTGTTATAGGTCCTGTCAGTGGTTTTAATGGTCCATGTTTCCTTCCTTCTCCATTAAGACTGTCGAAAATCTCGTCGAATTCCTTGCTAATCATTGCAGTCCCACTGCTTTTGCTGTCCATGCAGAATTCTCCTGTAACATCAGTTTCATCTGAAAAGAGAAATACATTCTTTACTTCAAATTAATTATAATAAACAGTGGACTGTAATCGTAATGCTAATACTTACTATATGTCGTGCCATAATGTTTATAGCTGCAGCTATCGAGTGGCTAAGGACTTGGGCGCAGAGATGGTAACTGGGGCGGGTTGGGCGCGCATCAGCGCGCATGCGCGACGATTTTAGCCTCAGTGAAGTACGAAAATCGGGTACCTTGGTCACCCATAATAGTCCCCCACTACTTTTTCCCCTGAGAGTAGTTTCCCACTTTCGGACGTAAACGTAGACACGTCCCTGACAAAACTCGCGCATGCGCGCCCAACCCGCCCCAGTTACCATCTCTGCTTGGGCGGCGTACGATACTTTGAGAATTACTTTTGCACAGTAGTGACATCTTTATTTTGTGTTCCTGTACTAAATTCGTGCTAACAGTTCTCCTATTAGAGTGAAACTACCCTGATGATTATTCAACGTAAATTTCAAATAACCATAATAAAGAAAGAATTTTCCTCTGTGTGAATCGTGAAAGGGGGTACATAAATAAAAATAAAGATATATACAAAACATACATTTACACAGTCGAGCAGATACTACACGCACTCTACATGCAAAAAAGAGCCGGAAGGTGGCGAAGACGGTGAACCACGACAGCGCTATCTATAACGTTGGGAGGAGCAAGCGTGGCTAATCAAAGCACCAAAAGGTAAGCTGTAATGGCTGTTTATTTTCGAGTTTTCGTTGGTCCTACGAGGCATTTTCTCGGGTTATGTACTCGTTAGTCGTGTCGGATCGCGAAACGTGTTCGAAAGTCGATCGATGACGAAGCAATGGCCACGAGATCGTGGTAGGTGAATTCGGTGGCACGGGGCCGCTGTAACATAGGACATCTCTCGCCTAGTAAACTCCATTTGTCGTTCCCTCTCGCTCTATATCCTCCCCCTCTACCCCTGTTATCGGTGTCCTCTCGTTGGCGCCTTTCTAACCAATTGCCAGGCGTGTGTACCAGTGTTCGGATTGTGCCGACAATTTTTCGCGCATGCGGCTCAATGATGCCGAAATCGTGGTACTAGACTACTATTTAAAAAATTACTAGACTTATTACTTATTACTACTAGACTTATTACTACTAGACTACTAGATTACTACTAGACTACTATTAAAAAAATTACTTGGACTTTATTAGTGGTAGTACTACTAGACTACTATACTCACCAGCATTGCTTTAGGGCAGAGTTGTGCGGTATTACAATTGAATTACGCCAGAATTATAATTGCAAAGTAATTGAATTAAATTGTAATTCAATTATGTTGTAATTTATAATTCAGATCTTCAGTCAATTAAATTACAATGTAATTCGTAATTGCTATAGAGTACAATTATAAAATACATTGTAATTGAATTACATTGTAATTTATCATTCAGATCTTCATACAATTAAATTACAATGTAATTCGTAATTGCAATGGAGGACAATTATAAAATACATTGTAATTAAATTAAATTGTAATTCAATTATGTTGTAATTTATAATACTGATCTTCATTCTATTAAATTACAATGTAATTCGTAATTGCAATGGAGGACAATTATAAAATACATTGTTTTCGTGTATTGTATTGTATTTCAAGTATATTGCATTTCAATTATACTTTAATTCAATTACAAATTGCATTTCAATTATATTGTATTTCAATTACATTGTATTTCGATTACATTGTGTTTCAATTATATTGTATTCCAATTACAAATCTGATTGAAATACTTGGTAATTGAATTACGTTGTATTTGAATTATATAGTAATTCATTTACGACGTAATTGAATTACTATTAATTGAAATACAATGTAATTCAACTACGTAATTGAATTACAATGTAATTGAATTAGCACAACTCTGCTTAGAGCCAACGGTACTATAAAACGAACCTACAGAGCCCAAATTCTGATTTTCTCTTTAATAGTTATTTTTATGGTATATCATAAATAATATATATATATATATATTAAAATTGTATTTTCACGGTAAAATTTTGAGAAAAGCCAGAGTTGTGCAGAATTACAATTGAATTACTCCAGAATTATAATTACAAAGTAATTGAATTAAATTGTAATTCAATTATGTTGTAATTTATAATTTAGATCTTCATTCAATTAAATTACAATGTAATTCGTCAATTCCTCAAAATAAAGACTAAGTTTCAATAGTTCATATATACGAGGTGCTCGACTGCCCGATTACATCGGAAAAGTTACGTTACTGAGGCTGAAATTGCCGCGCATGCGCTAAAAGCTGTGGTTAGTACTGATAAAAGTACAATTACTGGTTGAGCCAAAGTAATTGCAATTACAATTACTGTGACTCGAAAAGTAATTGCAATTACAATTACTGTGATTCAAAAAGTAATTGCAATTACAATTACTGTGATTCAAAAAGTGATTGCAATTACAATTACTGTGATTCGAAAAGTAATTGCAATTACCAATTACAATTACATGTAATTGTGCTTTTATGTCTGCAATTACAAGTTACATTAATTTGTAAGTAATTGTAATTGCAATTACTTTGGCTCAACCTGTAATTGTAATTGCGGACCACAATTACAATTACAGTGATTCGAAAAGTAATTGCAATTGCCAATTACAATTACATGTAATTGTACTTTTATTTCTGCAACTACAAATTACAGTAATTGTTCTCTAAAACCATTAATTTTTATGTTTTGGACCATTATCTGTTTTCGTATTGAAATTGTAGTACACATTTGTTCATGTAATTGCAGATGTAATTAATTACTGCCTAACTCTGGTAATATTCAATGGAAGGATAAATGTTACAAATTAATTTTGTAAATATATCTAAAAGTACATATATTTTTTAATAGAATTGACATGTACAAAAATTTCTATTTATAGTATTTTTCAATGGAAGGATAAATGTTACAAATTAATTTTGTAAATATATCTAAAAGTACTAATAATTTTTTAAAATTCGCGGGGTGCTCGAGCTACCCGATTTCATCCAGAAGGTTACACTACTGAGGCTGAAGTTGCCGCGCATGCTCGGAAGATTGTTGGCACAATCGGAACACTGGTGTGCACAGAGCGCCGCGACGTTGTCTAAACCTTACGTGTAACATGTATACCACCTAGATACATTCGCAAATTTTTTACGCGCACATACCGTCACGTATTTTTCACACGCAACGTGCGAAAACTACCGATCTACGTTTTCCCGAGCGTGACTGTGCGATCGCTGTCCGACGATCTTTTCAAGAAGTGTTTCTTCGTTCGCAGGAATATGAGCAGTTCCGAGGAGGTATCCTGGATCTCGTGGTTCTGCAACCTACGGGGCAATGAGTTTTTCTGCGAGGTAAGCGAGGCTGGTCGCATCGTGAAATCTCGTATTGTTACCCGTACGTTTTGCTCTCTCTCTCTTCCCTGCCCCTCTCTCCATCGCTTTCTTTCCGACTATTTCTTCCTCTCCATCTTTCTTTCTCTCTCAGCGTTCCATTTCGTCTAGGTTAACACGTTTGTATGCACTGTTTATTTCACGAAGCGATTCTCACGTTCGCGTTACAGACAGAACGTTTCGTTTCTACCGAAATATAATGCTAAGGTGTCAGAAAATAAACACAGATTTCATATAACAAACATTTATATTAAAATTTAACAAATAAAATTAATTAATAAAATTAAAATTTCAAAAATATAATTGTCCAGAACATTATTGATTTATTAATCAAGCATCATAAATATTATTTGATATTATAATATCAATTTTTGAATTATTGCTAAGATCGTCATTGGGTTGCGGTATATTTGAATTTAACAACTGGTTTAATAGAATTAAAGTTTCATCAAATGTATCTTCGCAATTCGCAGTTAGAGACTGTTGTAATTTGTTTAATTAACAAAAATCTTTCTCGCTCCAACTATTTCTTCCTCTCCATCTTTCTTTATCTCTTACAGTTCCATTTGGTCTAGGTTAACACATTTGTATGTACTGTTTATTTCACGAAGCGATTCTCATGTTCGCGTTACAGAGAGAACGTTTCGTTTCTAGCGAAATATAATGCGTTCGGTCGTTGGTGATATAGTAAGTTTGTTTTCGTCGAGAGACACGAAGCTACAGATTAATCAACGGCACGTTTTTACAGGTTGATGAGGATTATATCCAAGATAAATTTAATTTAACTGGACTAAATGAGCAAGTACCACATTATAGACAAGCTTTAGATATGATACTTGATCTCGAGCCGGGTAATTAATTATTAGTAAGTGCCAGTATAAATATTAAAATTATTTTAGAATCTTTTTGTGTTAATTTAGATGATGAAATGGAAGAACATCCAAATCAAAATGAACTGGTTGAGCAAGCCGCTGAGTTGCTTTACGGGTTGATTCATGCCCGTTATATACTTACCAATCGAGGCATTGCTCAAATGGTCGAGAAATATCAGGCCGGTGATTTCGGTCATTGCCCGCGGGTTTATTGCGAGAGCCAGATGATGTTGCCGTTGGGCTTGAGCGATGTTCCCGGAGAGGCAATGGTAAAGAGTTATTGCCCCAAATGTATGGATGTTTATACGCCGAAAAGTTCACGGCATCATCACACCGACGGAGCGTATTTCGGAACTGGATTTCCGCACATGCTTTTCATGGTCCACCCAGAGTATCGACCAAAACGTACAACAAATCAATTCGTACCTAGGTAAAAGATACACAGCGAGAGTTACGGAGAGAAAATTTGAAAAGGTTCTAATGAGAGAAATGATGTTTGTTTTGCAGGTTATATGGCTTTAAAATTCATCCTTTAGCATATCAGATCCAACAACAGTCTGCGTCAACGTTTAAAACACCGTTGCGTCTTACCTATAACAATGGGAAACGTTAAGAGCGTCACGACATAGCCTAGAACATTTTTTTTTTCATTTATCACGATACAATTCCTAATTTCGTCCCTAAGGATTAAATGAAATATTATTTTTTATATCGCTCTTTATACATCTTAGCAAAGGCGCCGGAAAACTAATTGTTTCGTTCGAATTTGCCGACTACGACATTAAACACGCAGCACTCTATACTTTTCGGGTTTTTCCACGGTATTTATGCCGAAAAGATTAAAGAGTGATATATGAAAGTTCTAATGCTCGTTAACGCGCCTCGTCTTTATTTCGATTTTTTAGTAAGAATTTTTCTTTCGTGTTGAAAATTATATTTCGTTAATCATATATTTAATTCGTGTATCGTTACATCGAGTTTTGTCCATTAAAAACGGTAAAAAAAAATGCATACTTAGGTTAATTGCTAGACCATAAGGGAGCAGGCGAGGATCATGAATGGAATATATCCGTTTAGTTGAATTTCGCATTCTCCGAGATTGCTGTCTATTAGTTTCTATATACACCCAGTGACAGGATGTTTCCCATCGGAGGCATTGAAACGGATTTTCGAGAAAACATTCACAATTTAGAAGTATAAAATATTACTTTACGCAGTTAAAACTGATGGGAAATGATAAAGAGGCTTATTGAAGAATGAAAAGTAACAAAATAACATAAGCTTACATTTATTATGGCAAAGAAACGAACAAATAAGCAAATTGTTATTGGGAAAAAAGTTTCCGATTCGATTTACACTGTCCAACACCAAATTTGTTAAACAATTGCAGTTGGATGATTCCTATAGAATATTTTTAAGTTTGTAAGAAACTTAATTTGAATGAAAAAATATATTTTTCAATTTTAAACAAATATTGTCATGTTATTATACAAGGTATTGCACTGTTCTTTGCAGAAATAGATTCCATTATGGATAGTAATAATATGAGTATTAAATAGAATACATTATGAATCTTTAAACATGTTTAAACAATCGTTAAAGATGGAGAAACAACATTTTACACCAATTTGTGAGGACATTTTTCAATTTATCTTAAAAAATAAGTATATCTTAATAAACTGAAAAATATCCTCACAAATTGGTGTAAAAACATGTTTAAAGATTCTCATATTATTACTATTCATAATGGAATCTATTTCTGCAAAGAACAATGCAATATCTTGTATAATAACATGACAATATTTGTTTAAAATTGAAAAAATGTATTTTCTCATTCAAATCAATTGGAAACTTTTTTCCCAGTAACAATTTGTTTATTTGTTCGTTTCTATACTATGATAAATGTAAGCTTATGTTATTTTGTTATTTTTCATTCTTCAATAAGCCTCTTTATCATTTCCCATCAGTTTTAACTGCGTAAAGTAATATTTTATACTTCTAAATTGTGAATGTTTTCTCTAAAATCCGTTTCAATGCCTCCGATGGGAAACATCCTGCCACGGGGTGTATAAAGAAGATGACAGTCGAAAATTGATTGTGAAAGCCAGAGGAACGGATAGCATTGGATTCTGACTTCGCGACACGCAAGGCGCATGGTAATGATGAATTGATAAACTTGTTAAATATAATTGAATTCAACTAAGAAGAATACGGACTTGAAACTGTGGAAGAAGCAATTTATTTATACTTGGTTTATCTTAATAAAGCTCAGATAAAAGAGATACGAAATGGATTAAGTTTAAAAAGGTGAAACTGTATGGTACACCGCATAATCTTCTTTTGCTATCGCAATCCTTGAAAGATTTATACGCTGCGTTTAGCGAGAGTTTAGCGAAAAATTCCAAACAATCTTTGAACATCGTATGTATCTAACATATAGACAGTGTATATTTTAATATAGAGAAATAGAAGTCATTAATACAATGGTTCTTGTATTACAATTATTATAGGTGTTCAAAATTGTTCTCTATATTAATTCGAATAAGTTGTGTAACGTTAAACTTATTATTTCTCTTTCTTTTTAAGAATTGTATTTAAGATATAAACTGAAAGTTTTTAATATTCAAAGGCGATGTTTTAAAGAGAGGGAAAAAAAGAAAATAATGACAATATTTCTTATTGTATCGTCTATTAAATTCCGAGAGAATTTTCGATAAATACAGTTTTCGTGTTCTTTCAATATTTCCAATAGTGTATTTTACTTCCGTGTAAGATTTTTTTTAGTCGTTTTCAGATTTCATGTCGAATATTAAATCAAAGTTGCTGGGATGCGCCTTCTCATTTCTCGTTATCGCTAAGGTTTTTCAGTAGTGAAAAGCGCTAGATAAAAAACTTCGATATTTACGTTTGCAAGGCGTAATTTTCGTTATTTGGAAGTTTAAAACTGCGACAGTTATGCTGCAGAATAATAAGAAGGCGCATCCCATTCGGAATTGGAGATAGAACCGGACTCTGCTCTTTTATTCTGTAACTTTGAAGTAAATTAATTGCTGTATATAAAAACTGATATCAACGTTTATGGAGAATGATGTCTAATTTTATGGAGAATGTAAATAGTGAGGAGCTATCACTGGCAGAAATAGTTGTTTATAAAGTTTCAACTGAAAAATTGCAAAAATGGCTCCGTACGTTAGTCCGCAATAATATAGAGAATATTTCAACACAATGATCATAAAATATTGCTCGTAAAAAATCAAGTTGTTTCGTATTCTCTGTCTTTGTCTCTCCCAGGGTAGTGTCATGTATTTTTCACGAAATCGAACGCCATCTGAATTTTGTGTTACACAACTAACGGGTGAAAACGCGAGAATTTGAAATCCATACTACCCATTCCTTGCTAATTTATAATTTTTATTTAAAAATTAAAACATTTTATTACATTTTGAATACGTTCTATTCAATATTGCATTTTTCACATTTATAATTACATACTACTATTTACAATGTTTCCTATACTTACTATTTCTAATTGCGATGCACTGTTTAATAAGTAAACACGAAGTTGGTAAAAGTCTTTCGCGCTTGCCACACATTAAATCATTAAGATAACTACAAAAATTGCGAATTGCATACAGAACTAAATAATCTAAAAGGAAATGAATAACTACATTTTTGTGGTCGCACGTAAAACTGAAAACTACATATTTTCTTATAAAATGTTTAATTGTACTTTTTACATTACTTTGTATATACATTACACCTATATAAAACCAAGCGCGCTATATTGTAACTTCTACATAAACACCGTAAAAAGTAATCATTAAGAATAATATTTCTATTTCTACTTATCGCTGGTTTTAATATATGTAATGTACAATTTGTACAATCAAACTTTGGTATTACTTTTTGCAATACAAATCGAGAAATCAATTTCATTAGAAAATTCTTCTTGTTATAGGTCCTGTCAGTGGTTTTAATGGTCCATGTTTCCTTCCTTCTCCATTAAGACTGTCGAAAATCTCGTCGAATTCCTTGATAATCATTGCAGTCCCACTGCTTTTGCTGTCCATGCAGAATTCTCCTGTAACATCAGTTTCATCTGAAAAGAGAAATACATTCTTTACTTCAAATTAATTATAATAAACAGTGGACTGTAATCGTAATGCTAATACTTACTATATGGCGTGCCATAATATTTATAGCTGCAGCCATCGAGTGGCTAAGGACTTGGGCGGCGAACGATACTTTGAGAATTACTTTTGCACGGTAGTGACGTCTTTATTTTGTGTTACAGTACTAAATTTGTGCTAACAGTTCTTCTATTAGAGTGAAACTACCCTGGTAGTATAGTTTCGCTTCCGCGCACCATATTTACTTTGT
Organism: Lasioglossum zephyrum; assembly: GCA_028455615.1. NCBI lineage: Eukaryota > Metazoa > Arthropoda > Insecta > Hymenoptera > Halictidae > Lasioglossum > Lasioglossum zephyrum. The sequence goes on along the minus strand of CM052320.1, from coordinate 247,664 downwards.
GTACGCGCCGTGCAACTCTGTTAGAATCGGCCAATGAGAGCGCACCTTTAGAATTCAAATCTGATGACGTAAACAGAAAGACCAGTACGATACAAATCAAACAGTCCGGAATCGCAAAAGTCAACTTTGTGTTTTTTAAACGACGTGTTGGTGAAAACAAGCGTTTCCTTCTGAACGTTCTTTAAAGCATACGTCAGACCGGCATCGTTACGTTCTAAAAATGCCTGTTTAACGTCACAGTGAATGTAATAAGTAGAAAAGCGACGATGCTTTCGGGACAACAAAGAGTGAATGGTTCTCGAGAGTTTTTAATAATTCTTGTGAATGAATACATCGTTTAAAAGAGGTTCATAGTTTTAAGCGACATCGAATTGTGCATGCCACGATCACAATTTCGCTTGGGACTGCTGGGACAGTTAGCGTGAATTGTTTACAGTTTAGAGAATGTCGGATCTTTCGGCGAAAGGTACGACCGAGTTGAACACCATGGATGTACAAAATCACGCGAGCTCAATGCCAAAATGTCTACCGATCCGCGTGAAAGAGTTGTTAAATTTTTATGGAAGCGACGATGATGATGAGAGCGAAGACAAAGCGGAGGATTCTGATACAGAGTCAGATGTCGATGAGCCTCAGCCTTTGCCTGACGACGATAGCATTGATAATACGTTAAACGAGTCATTATCAGATGCAAATTACGATAATCGTTTACAACCAACCACCAGCGAAGTTTCACTTGCGAGCACTGTCTCGAAGACAACCAATCCTCTGTCAGTCTATAACAACGCGGAATCTAAACCAGACAGCGCAAAAGTACACGTGTCTGTACAAAGCAATTTTCATAACGTAGATTCGTACGATAGTAAATACAAAGATATAAAACACGACAGTTATAGATCAACGTGGTCCGTGGAAATTAACACCGATAAGAAATGTGAATCAAACACATCGCAACCGAGTCATGCACAATCGAATTGCGAAAGCGCTTACGCTCAAGAAAGGGTTCCTCAAAACGAGCACAAAAGTAAACACATGGTTAACGTAGACATTAATAGACAGTCGAGTAAAGAACAAACCTGTAAAAGCAACGCCCAATCTACAGACAAATATAGTAAAGGAAATAGCAACGAACTCGACTCTATAGCGTACAGATCTCAACATTTCAGGAATGTACAGCAACCCGGAAGTTGTACTTTACAGAATACAAATGTAGATACAGTGGATTCTAAAGCAGCAGATAATATTTCTTCCAATAAATTAGGTGCGTTGGAGAACGGCACATTAGTAAATTCTATGGATCATTTGGCGCTGCAGACTCCCCTGAAACACCCACCTTGTTCTTCACATCCAGAACCGTGTTTTTCTCGCAGGAATATCGTTCAAACGCCGCAGAGCAAACCGTTTGACATGTCGAGAAGTCTTGGTTTAACACCGGCTACAGTTTCGTGTCGTATGTCTGTGAACAACACGAGGCAGACTCCGTTGCAAAATAAAAGCGTTAGAATCAAAGAGGCTGCTCAGACACCCACAAATTCTGTTTACTTTACTCCGAGCATGACTAATCGTGAAACCTCAAGGTACAAATTTGATTTATAATTATATATATAATAATTAATTATAATAATAAACTCTTTGCACTCAAAGCTATTTCAACTCCGAAACAAAATATTTCTTTCTAGCTAGAACAATTTCGATATAATACCTCGTGCAATATTTAAATGTTTGAATTTGTTCTTCAAATTAAGATTTATTTACAGGTACGTAAATTCAGAGACAAAGCGGAAACAGCCTCTAGCAGACGCTGGAAGTTATATACTCAACAATGCTTCGAATAGCCGCGTGCTACAAGGATATCAATTGCCCAAAGTAAAAGAAGAAACACCTAACGTTGAGAATCAGATACTGAATAAAAATTTACCTAGCAAAATAAACGTGAACGAACGAATACTTGCAGCGTCTGAAAATCCTGCACAATTCGAACTGGAGTCTAACGAACAGTTAAAGGAAAATAAATACCCAGATAAAGAAGCAAAGGTACAAAAACCGATACGAAGTTCCACACACGTTTCTCGTTCGACTAAGAATGTCAGCGACGCGCCGAAACAACTAAGTAACGATTCTCAAAATCAATATCTAGCGGTTAATAATCAAAACCAGCAACCGGAACCGAAAAGATCCGCAGAAACCGCACCGAATGTACAGTTCTCGATACCACCCAACACTCCCAAACCGACACAGTCTAAAACGATTTTTGTTAAGGGAAAGGAGTACTTAATTCTAGGCTCGCTTGGCCAGGGAATGAGCGGAGAAGTTTTGAGGGTGCAAGATCTATCGACGCTGGTACTGTGCGCTATAAAATGCGTTAATCTCAGTCGAATGGACAGAGAGTCAGCTCAGGGCTGCTTGGAAGAAATCTCGATGCTGCATAAGTTACAAGCACCGTGCATCGTTAGAATGTTCGACTAGTAAGAAATGATTTTGTAAACGCGTGTTGCAGGTACTTATGTGCACTGACGATTACATCAAAGCTTTTTCTTGCAGCGAAATAAGGTATAACATGGTGTACGTGGTGATGGAAATGGGAGACACCGATCTCAGTCGACTCTTGAAAACTATATCGCAGGAGGGACACATTTCTCTCACAATGGTTCTTTATTACTGGACAGAAATGTTAACAGCTGTTAAACATATACACGATAATGGTAAATATTCGAAAAGATACAAATACAGTAATTCTAAAAGTAATTTAATAGTAATTCCATTCCAAAACTTCTTTAGTGAAGCCACAAAAAAAATAGTGTCTCGTTCCGA
>CM052320.1:219061-244753 GCA_028455615.1 Lasioglossum zephyrum | reverse complement strand
GTCAACACGTGCTTTTTAACAACCAAAAATATCATGCTTTTATACTAAGCAAACGCAATTTATATTTTCTAGAAAATGGTCCCAAGAAGGACCGAAACGTCGAAATAAATATAAATTTCTAAAACAGCTTAGTTTAGTAACTTAGGATCGAACCTGTGCGCCGTAATCTCTATTTACAATTTATTTAAGGAATAGTATTCCTGACCGATAATTGTCCCTGGCCGGACCCGTGTTTTCGACAATTATCGAGAGAACACTATATCTCGTAATACCAGAGAATACTTACGTCGAACTGAGAAAAAGATCAGACAGATAAAACAAACGAGCTTTGTACTTCGTGTGAAAGATCTCCGGCTCGAACATGGAGTAGAGTTTCGTGAAGATGTTCGGGTACTCCAAATTGTGTTTGGTGACTAGCGAAAATACACCTTGTAACGCGAGTAAAGCGATAGGTCCGTCCGCATCCAAAGAGTCCATAAGGAAGTCCGTTAATAGAACAGGTTTCTCTAAGTGTGGCATCACCCGCTCCAACAGGACCAACAATAACTGCTTGTGCAACTGCGGAGTTAATTCCCAATGCATCACGCAAACCCAAACTTTGTTGAGTGCGCGCCTAGATCCTGCTTGATCCCATACGAAGGTTCTGCTATCTGATAACAGGAAAATCAAATGCAATATAGTATTTTATTATATATTGTAATATTTAATAATTTATAATATTATAATGTAATATAGATTTTAGTTACTCTACCTTGTTGCGTGCTACACAGCAAGCTTTTACCTTCCGACATTTCGTACTCTGGAATAAAAATTCAATGCCAATGTTATATTTCAAGCTCTTCGAGGATTCTATAAAATCGTGACGATCATTACTAGACTGCAGATCTTTATACAAAATAAAAATTTTCTGTGTCTATTTCAAATCCTATCTAATGCATATAAATCCACAGTCCAATCATTATGCTCTAATTTGTACCTTCGCTTTTCTTCGGCAACGGTGATTTGTGTATAAGCTCTAATAAATTCTTTATATAAGTTTCGTGAGGCTGCCTTTTAGGAGTCAAAGAAGGAAGACACTTCCAAGTGTAATACAGAGCGTCAGGATACTCCGTAATTTCTTGAAATCTAGATATTAAGCTGGCGTTGTCCTTCTCGGGCGCCAGTAAGCTCATTAGGATCGGTTTCAATCGATGAAGCGGAAAGTAGTATCCCAAATTATCAGTTGGTTCTAACGGATATCTCCCTTCCTCCGCCATCAGTTTAATAGCAGTGGTGAGAGCTTGTAATTGAATGGCAGGTCTGCATTTCTCTATTGACAACAGTATCTTCTCCCATATCTCTTCGTAACAGTTCCTCAACCAGTTGACGTATCTCGCTTCTGGACTCGGCTCTGTTAGGGAAACCTTATAGAGAAACTGTATTGGGACTTTTTGACCCTTCGCACTCGAACGGTGGCTCTAAGGCGCTACTAAAATTTGCTGTACCATTGTTCGCGTTATTGAATATATCGGTATGAAACCAATTACTAAATATTTAAATATTGTACGAGGTATTATACCAATTTCATATCCATAAAATTTCAAAAATCATATGGAATGGAAGCATTTTAGGTAGAAGAAAATGTTCAGTTTTCAAGTTGGAGTAGCTCCGAGTGCGAAGGGTTCATATTTGCTTTGTCGAAACGTTACGTATCGTGATTTAATTTTGTGCCTTAAGAAATGTTTTCACAAAATATAAATGCACGGTACACGTTTATAAGTTTTATATTAGGTAGAAGATTCTAAGGGACGTGTATGTTGTCAAACTTGAAACGATGATAGGAAAATGTTGGAGCTTACCTGAAATCGTGAGGGCTATCGTACGTTCGAGATACATATCGCCTCTTCTTAAAACGTCAACGAATATCGTCTCTATCGTGAGCAGACAGGTCGAAGTAGATTCCTGACGAACAGTGATCAAAGAATTTTAGAAAAACGACATAACCTCGAAACACTCGATACATTCGTCGATCGAAGACGCTTCTCAAATGCAAACTTACATCCCATTGTCCTATTATGTCTACTAAATTGTTCGCGTATTTCCTCGAGGACAGAAACTCCTGCGCCTTTTGTCTTAAAACTTTCGACGACATCTTCTGTCCAGAAGAAGCGCCGGAAAGATCTGCTGCGTCCGCCATCGCTGTTCACGGAGGATTCGCTAATGGCAGGATACACACTAACTTATACAACGTTATTGTGCTCTCTCGTGTTCTCACTTCTGTTTTGTAATCACCGTGTGTATCGAGTAAAGCCTGAAGCATAGTTCAACTCGAATCGTAATTCCAGCTCGATCGGGCTGAATCGGCTGAAAAAGAAATCGGTGGGTTCAATCATCGTTCTCTGTTTTCGAAGACTGAACTCGTATATCATGTGCACATAATTTTCAAGTTTCTCGAAAGCAAGTTCCAAGTGTTTTTCGATATATATCACGAGTGTAAAAATATAAGGAAGATTTATTTCTCAGCAACTGTAATAGAATACCCAGTAAGTAAATAAATATTGCACACCATTATTATACAAGAGGACGGATACAGTATCGTCTATATTATACAGCTTTTTGGAATTATTTGTACAAATTAGCAAAGGTTCGAGTTTTGATTACGTTGCAGATTTTTTAAAATAATAGATTGTTACTACTTGTTATTATTATTATCATCGTCGTCATCGTAATGGGTTCATAACCTATAAACTCTCGACATCGGAGAATTACATCTATAGATGATACGTAGTACATCAATTATAGTTGATATAGTATCAACTATAGTTGATGTAATATTATTTTTGTGCAATTATCCTTTTCTTGTTTCTAAAAAGTATCCTGTAAGCAGTGTGGGGCAAAAAGTAATTATAATTACTGTAATTTGTAATTGCAAAAATAAAAGTACAATTACATGTAATTGTAATTGGTAGTTGCAATTACTTAACGCCAAAATGCCACTAAAAAATATTAGATAAGAATCTAAAAAGAACAAACAAAAAACATATGTTATTGCAGAAATAAAAGTACAATTACATGTAATTGTAATTGGCAATTGCAATTACTTTTCGAATCACAGTAATTGTAATTGCAATTACTTTGACTCAACCAGTAATTGTAATTGCAATTACTTTGGCTCAACCAGTAATTGTAATTGCGGACCACAATTATAAATTACATGTAATTGTACTTTTCTTTCTGCAATTACAAGTACAATTACATGTAATTGTACTTTTATTTCTGCAATTACAAGTAATTGTAATTGGTAGTTGCAATTAACGCCAAAATGGCACTAAAAAATATTAGATACCTACTCAATGGAAATGTCTAAAAAGAACAAACAAAAAACATATGTTAGGAAATATTTATTATTTATTAAATACATTATATATTGCGAAATATTTATTAAATATTTAGCTTTATAAAATTTATTTATATAAAACGATTACCATTACTTTTCAAAATATCCCTCATTTCAAAGTTCAAGTCGGATAATCGATTTGCTTTCAGAGTGTTTGTCATGAAATAATAAATATTATTATATTATCATAAATATTATCACAAATGATATATATTTCCTAACATATGTTTTTTGTTTGTTCTTTTTAGAGATTTCCATTGAGTAGGTATCTAATATTTTTTTTATGTAATTGTACTTGTAATTGTTCTCTTAAATCATTCATTTTTATGTTTTGGACCATTATCTGTTTTCGTATTGAAATTGTAGTCCACTTTTGCTCATGTAATTGCAGATGTAATTAATTACTGCCCAACTCTGCCTGTAAGTAAATAAATATTGTACTCCGTTATTATACATTCGTACGGATACAGTGTCGTCTATATTATACAGATTTTTTTATACAATTCGTACAAACTAGCGAAGGTCTGAGTTGATTACGTTGCAGATTTTTTAAAATAATAGAGTATTACTACTTGTTATTATTATCATCATCATCATCGTAATGGGTTCATAACTTATAAACTCTCGACATTGGAGAATTACATCTATGTAATATTATTTTTGTGCAATTATCCTTTTCTTGTTTCTAGAAAGTAGAAAATGTTAGAGATAACTTGTAACGACCGTCTTGGGAAAAAAGTTAGAGTCAAATGTAATCCGGACGATACGATAGGCGACTTAAAGAAATTGATAGCTGCTCAAACTGGAACACATTGGGAAAAGATTGTATTAAAGAAATGGTACACGATTTTCAAGGATCATATAAAATTACAAGATTGTATCCTTCAATATTAAGTACACTTTTATATTGTCGCAAGATGTTGTTCAATTTTTAACAGATTTTTCCTTAATTGAGTAATTCAGATGAAATTCACGACGGCATGAATTTAGAACTTTACTATCAATAATTACGAATTTTGTACAGAATGTATCGAGGTAAAGGTGATGGCTTTGGCCAACAAAATCCCTCTCTATACCTGAAAGACTCGCTACCATTGTGCGAGGACTACGTTCGTAGTCCCGTCAGCCTTTCGTTAATACGTGAAGACGTTAAGAAGTTTAGACCCACCGGCAATCATCCAGAAGGTCTTGCTATGGACTGCTCCGGTTCCCATGATGCATTTGTGTGATGTTTTCTTGCAAGATCTACCAATATGGAGTTCATCTCCAGGGATACCATGGAGTCAGCAGGGTTACAAAACTAAGAACGACATCAGAAATGACCCTGAGGCGATTCGTCGTGTCAGATTGTTTTGGCACCGTATCAAGCAGGGCGCAAATCATCAGTTTCCAGACTGTTGCGCCTATGCTCGAGCTCAAATTGTTAAAGGGGAGACAAAAGCTAGATTAGCTTGGGTTTACCCGGCTATGATAACCTTTGGGGAGGCTGTATTTGCTTATCGCAGCCTATAGGAATGGTCATTATCCTATTTCATATGGACTCAAGACTGGTCATATGCTCGACGAAGCAAAGGACAGTCAAATTCTTGGAGTAGACTTTTTGGATTTTGATAAATCCGTTCCAGAATGGTTGATTAGAGTAGCTTTCGACATTCTTTTAGTGAACATCGATTTTGTAAATTACAAGGATTATGGTGTTGCTTGGGCCAAATCCATGATCCATATGTTTGAAAGAATCACCGATTACTTCGTTAACACGAAGATCCGGTTGCGTAACGGTGAGAGGTACTCCAAGAAAGGTGGGAACCCCAGCGGAAGTTATTTTACCGAGTTAGTCAGTAGTATTGTCAAATACATCCTCATCACTTACGTCAAGCTCAAATGTCAAATTTTCGGCGATGGTTCGGTTACTGCTACAGACGTCGCGCGTCATTTGGAACCTCTTGGTTTTAAGGTTAAGAGGCAAGGGGCACCACGTGTGATAACTAGACAGTAACTAGAATCCTACTAGATTTTAAACATGGGTTTGTTGGGTTAGGTTTCGTTTTTTTTTACCTTATACGAGCATATTTTGAGCCGCACAAGGGTTCATTTGATAGAGGAAAGTTAACTGCACCAAGCTGTGCCCATCACACGAGTGAAAAATGTCTATTTGTGAATGAAAATGATGCCACAGTCTAAAGCAAGTCTAGGGACAATTTTAGTTCAGCTAGATGGCGCCTCGAGTCATAGGAGTTTATGTGTTACCACAAAAAAAACTTTCTCCGCGCAGACGTGGTGCCCCTTGCCTCTTAATACGAATCACTGTTAAATATAAATACAATAATAACAATAATAACTTTTATATTTAAGCACTTGATGATTTTATATCCTATACGTAATATTTAAGTATACAATGTGTGTATAACTATACAATAAACAAATATCGCAGCAGTAAAAATAAGTTTTTTTTTGTTATATTATTGTTGTCGACTAATTATTTATATTACACAAACCTTGTCGCAGTGTTATTCAACACCTAAACTCTTTGCTAAAATATTTTTACAAGTTTATTCTATATATATCGATATAGCCGTCTGCACGCAGTAAAACGTATTATATTAATATTTGATATTAACACTTTGTACCTAAAGTTTCGGATTGTTTAACAGTAATTACGAATCTATATATATATATATATATATATATATATATATATATATATATATATATTTGTGAACAGTGTTAAAATATAACGCAAAAATAGTTCACTGCATATATCCCGAAAATTCTTGTTATATCACCTCGATTATCACTAATTCAATGTAGACATCTCTACACGAGAACGTACACGAGTATTAGGAGTAATGGAAAAGAAAGAAAGAAAAAGGATTACTGAAACTTATTCTCTACCAAGCTCTAAGTCTGTCAAAAGTTAATGTGGCCTCTTGGACAGTTTTTCTGTTTTGCTTAACGGAATTTCAGGCTCGGTCGTAACCCTACCCCTGTTGCTTAAGAAGTCTCTTATGTGTTGCACTATCAAGTCTATAGCCACTGTAACAAAATATCAAAATAAGTAAATGGTTAAAGGTTCGCTTGTTCGGTCACCTTAATTTCTTTATTATTATATATTCCATTTTACACAATCTAAATAAATGGCGTATCAAATTACATAATTCGAACTGTATACGTGTCCTGTAAAAGAATGATATCTTTAGCGGGGAATTAAAATAATTTGAGCGTTCGAGAAAAATGAGAGCTTCGTGTAAAGTGATTAATAGCACCTTACCAAACGATGCGATTAATTAAACGTCAAGTATGATCGTATATGTATAATGCACCAACTTAAACTAAAAGTATCACATTCTAGAGAATTATGCTAGTAAACGAATGCTTTATGCTCACTTAAATCGTCTTGTACAATGTTCGAGTTTGCACTGAATCGGTATGGGGTACATTATATTTAAAAAAAAAAAAAAAACAATGAATTCGATCTTTAATAACATGCATAATACATACACACATACGTACACATATGCTCACAGAAGTTCGTGTATGTGTAAGTAATACTCAAAGCTTTCTATTATATTAGCTGTTACGTATAAACTTCGAATAATTATGCTCGATTGGAATTACAATATTTAGATATTTTTGGTACGGAGTAAAATTAATGTTCACCTTCATGCATGGGGGTATAATGGATGTGGTAAATACACTTGTTCGAAAGTGATATCGTTTGCTGCTCGATATATAAACGTAATACAAATACAGTGTTTGTTAAAGGTATAGAGAAGTATTAAGTACATAAAATAAAAGTCTGAAGGTTATCGTAAACTCGATTATATGTAAATGTATGATATATATATAGATATATGGAAAAGTGTGGTGCTTATAAGTGAGCATATCATGCTTAGATCATCTGCTGAGCGTGTCAGATAAAGTTGAAGTACGCCTACGTTGGTAGTTGTATGGATGCTGCCCGGATGAGTTTTCAGCCTTTTTCAAACGCAAAATGTCCCAGATGTGGTACACTATAAGATCTATTGCCACTGCAAACATACAACAACCAAACCATGTACTTTTTTAAATGACCTTAATCGTTGTCCTAGCTTAAAAAACAGCACGTTTCTAGCAGCCCTTTAATACCAGGCAGCACCCATAAATAGCTATATAGACATGTGCAAATAATTAAAGTTCAAGCTGCCTTGTTTATTCCAGATCTGCATCTAAATTCTGCGTCGACCAATGAACGCGTGAGAACATTAGTGTTAATCTTTTAATAAACAGCACAAATGAAACTGTTATTAGTTGTAAAGCCGCAGAATGAATTAGGTGCAGATTGGATGAATATGAATCCAAGTTATGGTAGAATGCATAATTTATGTTTATGAATCAGTTAATAATCCTATAATATGTACCAAATATTCAACCGGTATGATTAAATATTTTTACAAGATATATACGTACATACAGGCTGATTCTAGCGACCGATTTATAATTATCTTTCTACCAAGGTTGTACGAAAACAGTTTTACTTTTACAACTCGAACATTCGAAAAAATTTTCCATTCATCCTGTATATACACGTTTAGCACCATATGCTTGGAAGTATATTTTGCATGTAATCGTTATCGCTATATATGTATATGGTATCGTTTACCTGTGTTATCCGCACCCCTGGGAATTATAACATCGGCAAATTTCTTCGTTGGTAGGCAAAACTCCTCGAACGCAGGCTTTACAAAATTCATATATTGATTTAAAACGTAATCCAAGTCTCTTCCTCTTTCGTTTATGTCTCTCGGCACTGTTGAAATCATTCGATAACAGTTTACAATCGTTATCGTATAAAAAATGTAAGTACGGAACAGGGCTGTTGCTTTTTCAAAGCTTTGAAGCTTTGATTCTCATTGAAGTTTCTGAAATCGAAGCTTCAAAATCTTCAACCTTTGAAGGAAAGCAACGGTACAAATGTGTTTTGTCTAACGTTACCTCTTCTAGCCAGTCTAGTATCCGAGTCTGTATCCACGAACAATTTCATATGAAACAGATCGCGTATCTTCGGGAAATAGAACACTAGAATTCCTTCGAATAAAACTACATCCGCAGGATAGATGGTTGTGATCTGATCCTTTACTCTGAAAATCAAAGAAGCCGTTGATGGATTTGGTAACGACAACAAATATAACGTCGAAGGCTATACATACAAACTGTTCGTTCTGTAGTCGTAAGCAGGTATCTCGCACTTTATACCAGCCAATATATCCTGTAACGTCTGAAGTATCAGGTCGTTGTTGAACGCATCGGGATGATCGAAATTGTATTGACCCTTCTCGGCTTTCAGTTTCTCAGCCGGTGATAGATCTCTGTAAAAACTGTCTTGCGAAATACAAACTACTTGCCGTTGCATGTGATCCATATCAACCTGACCTAATTTCTCCATAATACGTTTGCAGACGGTCGACTGAAATATCGAGGAGCAATCTTTACGTTTCTCTTAACGCACGCTTAACCGCGGAGGTTAAGTCGTAGAGAAATTGCCACCGTTCGCAAAGCGGTGAGTGGCATCGATTCGTTTACATTGAAAAGTCAAAATCATATGGTACTCACTTTCCCACTGGCCGTGCCGCCGGAAACTCCGATCAGGAACGGCGTTTTATTTTCCAAGCCGTTCAACTTTCCATTGATACCGAAAGACATTTTCCGTGGCGCGATGTTGTTCATCGACATATCTGCCATCGTTGCAAAATTTTCTATCCGCTCGCCGATTGAAAACTGTGTCGGTCCCGAACGAATGACTGTACGTATCGCACGAATGATCCGAAGCGTAAGAATATCGATAGACATAGAAATAGAACACGCAGTTTGGTGTAAATCATTAAAGCAAAAACGCGCCCGCGCGTTACCGGCAGGATGATGTTCAATTTCTTCTATCACGATGTGCAATATTTATTCATTGAATGCAAGACGAATGTGCGATTTAATAGAAAATTTTCCATTTCGATATATGACAAACGAGCTTTTATGAACTACTCCTACATTTATAGAATTTTTGATGCATTATTAATTCTTTAGTTATGTGCATCCTGGTTTTTGTAAATAATCGTGATTTATTTTGTTGCGCGCATCATTTTTATTATTACTTTATTTTGAAAATTCAAAGTAGGCTGTTTCACTCGACCGAGGAAACTGTCAAAAAAATTCCTATCGAAGACGCAACAATTACATAATACAATTGAACCTCGATAACTCGAGGAGATAACATAACATAGTTTCGCTTATTTATAAATAAGAGATTCTACAGAAAGAATTATTTCTTATATTATATATTATATTTTATATAAAATAAAATATAAAAAGAATTCTTTCTTATATTATATTTTATATAAAATAAAATATAAAACGAATTCTTTCTTATATTATATTTTTCTTATATTATATATTATATTTTATATTTATAAAATTATTTTTATTTATATTTATAAAATTATTTTTATAAAATATAATATATAATATAAGAAAGAATTCTTTTTATATTTTATTTTATATAYAAAATAAATWTATTWTAWAWWTATTAAWAATWTATTTTAAATTATWTAAAWTATTTAWATATATAWAAATWTATWTTATATKTWAWATAAWTWWTWTATATAATTATATAWAWWAWTTATWTWAMATATAAWATAWAWTTTTATATWTATAAATAWTTTAWATAATTTAAAATAWATTWTWWATAATTWTAWAATAWATTTATTTTRTATATAAAATAAAATATAAAAAGAATTCTTTCTTATATTATATATTATATTTTATAAAAATAATTTTATAAATATAAATAAAAATAATTTTATAAATATAAAATATAATATATAATATAAGAAAAATATAATATAAGAAAGAATTCGTTTTATATTTTATTTTATATAAAATATAATATAAGAAAGAATTCTTTTTATATTTTATTTTATATAAAATATAATATATAATACAAGAAAAATATAATATAAGAAAGAATTCTTTCTATAGAATCTCTATATGTAAATCGAAATAACACTTTATTATTCCTTGAATTATTTACGATGCGTTCAGATGCATTATTATATTACCTCCGTTATTCGCGGATTTTGAATAGTTAAATCTCTTCGAAGTTTATCATATTACAAAGTTTATCTTGGTTTATCGATAAACCAAGATATGATAAACCTGGAGATCTCCATTTCTTCTTATTTTATTAAACAATTGAATTTTTCTTTCTCTATAGACGAATTGATAATAAAGAACTTATTTTTTATTTTTATTAAAGAACTTTTTTATTTTATTCTCTATAAAGAACTTTATTTTATTATTTTATTAAAGAACTTTTTTATTTTATTCTCTATAAAGAACTTTATTTTATTTATTTATTTTATTATTTTATTAAAGAACTTTTTTTATTTTGTATTATAAAGTTTACCTCTGTAAATCAAACCGTTTAAATACTCTGTTAAAATATTCAATATATTTATTAAATAATTAAATGTTTCTTTCTGCCATCGTATGTAATTAGAACATTATTATTATTTCGTACGATAAGTTTCTGCACTGTTCCGAAAATTCCAGCCCTCGAGATTTGAATTATTGTACCAAGGTTTCATCACGGGGTTTCACCAAAGAGGAATCATAACCTATTTTTGTAAATACTCTTTGCTTACGCTATAACACAAATCGTAGATTAAATATAAACTCGATACGTAGTATTTTAGATGTTTAGGTCGTGGCAGAGAATGATGCGGAATACTATAATCAAACGCAATTCATGCTCGTTAGCAGATTATGAGGTAACTTTATGTGATATCTACGTAAGTAGTAGTATAATTCTGTGTGTATGTATATTTAAAGCCGCGAACAGTCGGAATTTCCGTGATTATGGAATGTAAAATGAATCGTGATAATTTGTTGAGGGTATAATACGAATTATTGTTTAATCCATATTATCTCGTTTACCATTGTATCCTAATATTGTTTAATATATTTTTAGACCACTTTGACAGTGTTGCACAATTTACAAAGCAACGCTGAATATTTAAAGCTATCCGCAGAAACGAAGAATAAACCCAGGAAATTAGAGGACGTACAAAAATATTTACTCCGGTAATAATTTATTTGTTTAGTTTTCAATACGTTCTGTGTTAAACTTCATTCTGGAAATGAGACTCTTAAAGAGCGTGTCGAAGACACAAGAATTTGCTATGATCGAAGAGGTAACTGTTACCGATATTATTTTTCAGTAGTGGTATCACTGTCGAAAAGTTGGATACATTGTCTGTTATCCATGTAGCAGGTACTAAAGGAAAGGGTTCTAGTTGCGCGTACACCGAAGCGATTTTGCGCGAGCATGGCTACACCACAGGGTTCTACAGTTCCCCGCATTTGGTTACCGTAAGAGAACGCATCAAAATAAACGGACAGTCTATAAGCGAGTCCCTCTTTATCAAATACTTTTGGGAAGTGCATCGGAAACTAGAGAACACCAAAGAGCATGAATCCGACATGCCTATGTATTTTAAATTCTTAACTGTTCTAATGTTTAAGATATTCTTAGAGTTGAACGTAGACGTTGCCATAATCGAAGTTGGAATCGGAGGGCTGTACGATTGCACGAATATTGTGAGAAATCCTGTCTGCATTGGCATAACAAGTTTAGCGTTAGATCATACCTGCTTGTTAGGTTCGACAATCGAAGACATAGCTTATCAGAAGTCTGGAATTTTTAAAGACGGCTCCGTAGCATTTTCTGTTCCTCAAGATCCACGAGCAATGGGTGTGCTGGAGAAAAGAGCGGTCGAACGAAATTGTAGATTGCACGTTATCCCTCCTTTCGAAGAGTACAAGTGGGACAATATATCTCCTATTCTAGAAATCAGAAACAAGGTTCAGCAGGAAAATGCATCTTTAGCTATACAGATGGCTAACACATGGATAAAGTCTAAAAACAAACACTTATCCGCTATGCCTACTACCGTAGATATCAACAAAAATACTATCCAACATATGGATAAAATTGCAATGGGTTTGTCGTCTTGCAAATGGCCCGGTAGAATGCAAATTTTAAGGAGCAGCATTGGCGACTTCTTGCTGGACGGTGCGCATACAATTGAGAGTATGCGATCCTGTGTTTGGTGGTTCAACGACTTTGTCGCTAAAAAAGGTGGGGGGAAAAACATATTGATCTTCAATACTAGCTTCAAGCGAGATCCGACGACTCTACTGACGCCTTTGAAGTCGATACAGTTCGAGAAAACATATTTCGTGCCAAATTATGCTGGCGTTGATAGTGTAGACGATGAATTCAATCATTACCATTTACACACGCAGAAATTGCAAGTGTCGAATAATGCTAAATTCTGGGGAGCGGATTCGGTAATTGCGAATAGTGTTTCGGAAGTTTTGCAAGACATAAAGAAAGCTAATTGCAACAACAACGAAACGTGCAATGTTCTCGTGACAGGGTCGTTGCATTTGGTAGGAGCAGCTCTTGCTGTATTGGACCCACATTTAACGATGAGCACACAGTTTTGATACGTACCTTTAGATATCGGATTCTATCCACAGCTTACGAATAACAGGAGTATATTTTACAAACAATAGAATAATGTATTTCGTAATGATTAGAACAAGAACTGTAACAATTCATTATGATATATTAATGAAGGATTGCATTGTTACCTTCACAATGGCAAGGTATCCATTAATATTTGTTCTTAATAATATTTTTTGTACTTTCACATAAATACGTTTTTTTTCCTTCATACAGCTATGTATGATTGTTGTTGTGTATAGCATAGTTTTTTTTATACATGACGAGCGAGTGTTGCTCGACGCGCGTGGACATTCAAACGAAAGAGTAAGGTGACAAATGCTTAAAATATTTTAGAATGGTAATCTAACTCCGACTCGGCCTCCGTATCTGACAAGCTCAACGAGATACCAGTTCTTCGTCGTAGATTTTCGTCAGGACTCTGTATAATAAGGATAAGAGATATTATATCATGTAAAATAGTTTTCTACAGATCATACACATATCACATGACAATATGTACAATAAAATGGAAAATATGGAAAATAAAACAACGTTCTACCTCACCGCATCGTTATTTTTCATTGTACAGAGTGTTTGGAAAGATGGTGTAGAGTGTAGACGATTTATTAAATGTACCCGCTTGAAACTACTCGACTCTTATCCGGAGGCAAGGGGCACCACGTGACATACCTATTCTAGGGTATTTATTGAAAGTTTTTTTTGTGGTAACACTGATAAACATACATATGTATACGTCTAACGCTTCAATTTTGCTATGATTCCACGTTTTTCCCTTTTTTTTATTAATCAAGCCCATATATTTTTGTTGCTGCGATTCCACGTTGGCAGTCCTGACTAGGCGCCATCTGGTCTAGGTAGCTGAACTAAAATTGGCTCTAGACTTGCTTTAGACTCTGGTATCATGAATGGAATATGGGGAAATTGAATGCAATCACAGGCTGTCGCTTTTTTACCTTATACGAGCATATTTTGAGCTGCACAAGGGTTCATTTGATAGAGGAAGGTTAACTGTACCACGCTGCGCCACATCATATCAGTCAAAAATGTCTATTTGTGACAGAAAAGTTTTGACTGATATGATGGGGCACAGCGTGGTGCAGTTAATCTTCCTCTATCAAATGAACCCTTGTGCAGCTCAAAATATGCTCGTATAAGGTAAAAAAAACGGAACCTAATCTAACAAACCCATGTTTCGATACAAAATCTAGTAAGATTCTAGTTACTTTATAGTTATCACACGTGGTGCCCCTTGCCTCATAAGGGGGTAAGGGCTAGGCAAAATATTACTAGAATATTACTAGGAAAACAAGTTTGTCATTATACGAGCATAATAGGAGCTGTGTGAAGGCTCATTGTAAAAAGGAAGGTTGATTGTTCTAAGGTGCACTCATGATTTCAGTAAAAAAAATCGTTTTGTATTAGAAAAATACATGGGAACCTGATGTTGGTTGTCTCGATTTTTCCCCCTACTTTGGACGCTCATATTATTAAATATAAACATAACCTCGTTAAATCATGAGTGCACCTTAGAACAATCAACCTTCCTCTTTACAATGAGCCCTCACACAGCTCCTATTATGTTCGTATAAGGACAAATAACTGTTTTCTGGAAAAGCTGTTTTGCTGATGAAAACAGTGTTTTTTTACTTGTTTTTCTAGTAATATTCTGCCTGTACCTATCCCCTGAAAACCATGATTTCTGTATTAAACTTCTTCCACAAAAATAAATAAACGCACTCTGTATAGTTTGTGTATGAAACAAAATATTTTGGTTGGACATTTATCATACAATTGCATGTCCATTACGGAGTTACCAATTATTGAATAAATAACAAACATGTAAGAAATAAAAAGGGAAATATTCTATCGTTAAGTAAAATTAAAGATCATTACCTGATCTAGAATACCGGCAGTGGGTTCAGACGCGTAACCTACTTCTTGTGCGTCTTCTTCTAAATCTGCTTCGTACTCTTCCATCTCATCCGTATCGGAATCAATATCCATATATCGACTTCCTCTGGAGACTTTGCATACCATTTGTGCCAGATCTGTGAAAGTGTACGAAGGTACAGATTGTTGATTCGTTGCTTGATGCTTGGCTCGTAAAGCCCTTGCATTCTCTCTGTCTGCGTTAAACCGTGGGAGAACTCCAGCCTTCGATTGTCCTTCGAAATAAGTTTTCCCTGTTTACGAAGAAAGATTATTCACACATTAGTAAACTGATCCTTTTAATATCTCAATAAAAAACTCAAACTGTTGGGTCGAATATTGAAGAAGTTATTCGTTTTTAAAAGTTTACCGTGCTGATATCCGACATCCTTAATCTCATCGAAATTGGTGAACTGAAGTGTTTTATATTTGTCTATCGGTGGCCTGATGTATTCGCAATAATCCGAATTCTTCACTTCTTCCAGTTGCCGGACGCAACTCACGTATGCTAATCTCGACTGTATGTCCGGCAAATTTGGTACTTTGACGGGTGTCGCGAAAGGATTCCACCGTTTCCAAAGTAACCACCAACCGGACAAAGAATCGCCGTAATTCGTTAAATCGGTGTCATCCTGTGACCCAACATCGATAGCCAGAATGTGATGCGCTCCTTGCCTCAACATTTCGTCAGCTTGAACAAACAAAATGATGACTGTATACGCTGCCAATCGGTCACTACAGAGAATATAATTTCATTTCTCATATTGAATGATTGCTAAAGTTCGTACCCAATTGACCTCGTATATAATTAATTGATAAAACTGTTATTTTTTAAAATATAACTGTTCTAATTTTATTTTCAAATAGGCTACGAACTTTAGCAATCATCTAATATTATATATATGTATATTTATGTACATATATAATAGGATAAACAATACATGTTTAAGGTACCTGGCACGTTATTAACATAACACCCATCGACCAAAAGATGCCCGTCAAGAGGGTCGCAAAAAGGAGGAAAGACCCCCGCAATGGTCATACTGGCTCGAATGTATCTCCATAGTAAACCTGAGTTCACTTAGCTATTCAGAATTTGACAAATGCATCTTTCATCAACGGGAGTGAGCTTTATCTTTTTGAAAACTGTTCTATCGTTCTCTGATCAAATTACAATGAACCGTTTCGGCGCTTGTACTTGCATATTGTTACACTCCAATGACTCTGTTCGTTTCATTGAGGAAATAGAGAACGATCGCACAATGTCCAGGTAATTTAATCAAATATAACAACAAGAAGTTATATCAACATTATTCATCGAGAGCGTACGTGCGTTCAATTTGCAACGATTTTTTTAAATCGTTTCGTAGGAAAACATGTATAGTAGATAAGGTAAGATTCTCGACGCACTTCTCTTTAATGTCACGCTCAAATTACCTGGAAGGTTATTGACGTACCCGCCGTCGAGTAGGAGATGGCCGTCAACTGGGTCACACATGGGTGGCATATAACCAGACAAAGACATCGAAGCCCGAATGTACCGCCACAGCGATCCTAAACACGACGAATTAAGTTCTTTAATGTATATAAATATATACCCTGTGTGTCTCTTCTCTTTTATTTCCTACGGTCGTTTTAATAAGTACAGATGCTTGAAAGAACAACTGGCAGTCCCATGGTTCTTCGTTATCATCGTAATGGTTATACGTAACAAATACAGATGGATGATCCTCCAACCTGTACAGCTATCTCATTTGAATTAAACGGTTAAACGATTAACGATACAGAACGAAGAGTACGTCAACAATGATTTATATCCAGAAAGCTCACTCCCGCTGTTCAAGCTTATCTCTACGTAATGACACTCTATGTGATATATATTTAGATGTATTGAAATTTCAAAAAGAAAATCTCCGGCGAGAAGCAGATCTACAGGGTCTACGAATCGCACTAAAACAACGAGAGAGTTTCCAGTTGAAGCAGAATCGACATCTGAATAGCACAGTATTAAGAGGGTAGTTTCGTTTCCAGGATTGCAAAGCTGTAAAGATGGGGGTTTTCAGTAGTCAAAAGCACTAGACACAATATTAATCTAGGCCATAGTCAAGGGGCACCACGTGTGATAACTAGACAGTAACTAGAATCTTACTAGATTTTGTATTGAAACATGGGTTTGTTAGGTTAGGTTTCGTTTTTTTACCTTATACGAGCATATTTTGAGCTGCACAAGGGTTCATTTGATAGAGGAAGGTTAACTGCACCACGCTGTGCCCATCACAGGAGTGAAAAATGTCTATTTGTGACTGAAAATGATGGCAGAGTCTAAAACAAGTCTAGGGCCAATTTTAGTTCAGCTAGTTAGACCAGATGGCGCCTAGTCAGGACTGTTAACGTGGAATCGTAACAACAAAAATATATGGGGCTTGATTAATGTCTTTTAATAAAGACATATTATTGATTTCTTATATAAAATTTAATATTGCTGTCGAAAAATGCAAATTACGCCTCGTAAATGTAAAAATATGACTTTCGAGGGTGACTGCGGTTTAGATTAACCTTTATCCAGCGCTTTTGACTACGGAGAAAGCCCATTGCATGCATTATCGAGAAACTAGAAGGCGCATCCCGCACCCTCACAATCTTGGAAACCAGTCTACCCCCCTAACTTTTAATTACTCGCATATAGTACTTGCAATCTGAAAATTAGCGTTTTAGAAGCGCAAACAAATACGTCGACTACACTAGCAAATATTTATTTTATCGAATAAAAATTTGATTTATATTCAGGCCATACGAAGCTCTACGTAAACAGTTACATAGAAAGCGGAGTGCGAGTAATCAAAGGTTAAGCATACTCGAGCGACAGAAAACTGGAAACTATCAATGCTTCGAACTTCTTCGAACAATGCCAAACGTTACTGCTTTTATATACAGACCGTGTGTGTGGGTACGCATACAAGAGTCGGTGATGTCTGTGGTTATTATAAAAAACGGCAACCATAAATCTTCGATGTACGTGTCACCGAACGTTCCTTGAATCGTCTTATTAAAATCTTTCCCGGAGAACATGGATGTCACCGGGTACGTTAAATCCATTATTTGCCTCCACCATTGCGTCATTTTCTATTGTAAAAGGATGATGATCGATGATATAGGGTAGAATGAACTGTCGTTCGGTTTTTGCTGTGAAGGTTCTCGACGTCAATTACCTTGGACCATTCGCGAGCTTTCTGAGTTGTCGTCGTAATATTTCTCTCCATGCACCATAATGCACCCATGAATGCTCCGATACTAACTCCACCGATCATATCAATGGGTATTCCGGCTTCGATCACCGCTTTTAGCATTCCCACGTGAGCTGCGCCTCTAGCACCGCCACCTCCGAGCACAAGCCCCACAGAGGTTCCAGTCAACCAGCGAGCCAGTCTACTAAAATCACTGTGCACGTTCGGCTCCGACATCAGCACTTTCGAATACAATTCATTCTAGAAAATAGAAGTCGCTTATTGATCTCTCTGCATCTGGCAAAATTTAAGAATTAGGATAAATAAGCTGTGGTTACTCACAATCCTGTACTGCGACCTCCTCGTGAACATTCTCTTAGGACACTGAATGTGATGATGACTAGAAATCCACGATCTCATATTCAACCATTGCACCGTATTCGAAGGCCGTTGCCCACCTTCTTTGTGCAACAGCACTAATTCCTTTTGGGTTCTCATTACCAAACGTTCAATCTCTCGTTCGGTCCTACCTATAGATGGTGGTCTATCGCCTAAACCCACGATAAGAATACAATCCGCTTGACGCACGCATCGCTGAGTCCACAATGTATACGTTGGATCGCACTGATATAGGGAGATTCGGTGTTGATCCTCTTGTTGCGCCAGCCAGGATGTCAATCGATATTCGTTTGCTGGTTCCATGATGGTACTGCCCAGTGTCTATTGGAAAAAAGAATTAATCTAAGAATTTATCTTATTAATATCATAAGAAATATAATATCTTATAATATAATATAATATCTTATTAATATAATTAATATAATTAATATAAGAATTTATCTAAGAATCTAGCTGGTTCAGAGGTACTGGATTCGAATTTCTTACTTTACGGACAACCTCAGACGTCAGGCGTAAACATGGCCCGATAGCGCACAGCGAATGGTAGAGTTCATAGGTAAATGCCGTCAATGGCACATCGTCGGATACCGAGACTATAGCAACCGTTGAAAAATTTACTTGAGCTGGCCTCGTATCCACTGTTGCAGCCGCACGTCTGAAAACGTATCTCCACTAAATTATTAATTCACGTTACCAAGCAGAGTATCTCGTAATCGGTTAAATCGTATCAGATAGGAGTTTAAGAGGCAAGGGGCACCACGTGTGATAACTAGACAGTAACTAGAATCTTACTAGATTTTAAACATGGGTTTGTTAGGTTAGGTTTCGTTTTTTTACCTTATACGAGCATATTTTGAGCTGCACAAGGGTTCATTTGATAGAGGAAGGTTAACTGCGCCACGCTGTGCCCCATCACACGAGTGAAAAATGTCTATTTGTGACTAAAAATGATGCCAGAGTCTAAAACAAGTCTAGGGGCAATTTTAGTTCAGCTAGCTAGACCAGATGGCGCCTAGTCAGGACTGTCAAATCGCAACAACAAAAATATATGGGGCTTGATTAATGTCTTTTAATAAAGACATTAATAAAAAAAAAGGGAAGATCCCTTGCCTCTTAAGGGTGGTTTCAGATATTTTGTTAGTACGCACTGCTTATCGATATTGTTGGTTTTCGTATGCGGTTGCTGCCAAGTACCGAGTATACGATGCCCAAGCAAGTTGATAAGCCTGGTGACGACTATCGGGAAACGGAGTTTGATAACGTTGAACAATCCCTCTGGTAATTTCGCTAGCTCAGAGTCCCGTACCGCCATCACTGTGGTTGACCTTGGAGTTTGCGTAACCATTTCTACGATGCCAACCAAGTCCCCTTTACCGTATTCCGCGACCAATTCTTTCTTCCCGTTGTTATACGTGATCACCGATCGAAGTCGACCGCTCAACACGATGAACGTCGAGTCCGACTCGTCGCCTTGCCTGTACACGGCTCTCCCGCTTTCGAGGAATAGCCAGTCAAGAGCGAAATCGACCTGCCTAACGAAAGGACTGAGTCTACGGACCACCGAGTGTGCCACGTGTAAGACGACGGTAGGTTGTTCTCTCATTATCGAGAAAAATGTCGGTTTACTGAGGAGTGCTATGCGACTAGGATGCTTCGCTCTGATTGTGTAGAAAGAGGGTTCTCCGGTTAACACAGCCAATCCGCCAACGATTTCACCCTGATGGGCGCTAAACATGTGAACTTCTTGGCCTACGTCTCTGCCTTCTGAAACGCGCTGGCTTACCGTCAGCGAACCAGACACGACGTAGACGAGGGCAACGTCTTTGTGAGATTCTTCTTTCATTAAATACGTTCCAGCTGGTACTTCCCTGATCTGAATCTTGTCGTCCTTCAATACTGTATCGTCTTCCAAGCCAAGCTCTCGAACGAACGCTTCCGTAGCTATTTGGATGAGATGCGCTTCGTCTAATTGCTGTTGAACCGGTTCCACGATGGTAGATCGTTTCTTGGATCGAGAACTTTGGGAATTTCCTGTGTGAATGACATCCGGCTGCGATCCGCCCTGTGGCTGTGTCATAGGTGAAGAATTTGACCAATGGGAATCACATTCCGGTACCATGTCCGCCACGTTTTGATCCGACTGCATACCCGCAGTTTGGTTTTTCCAGTCAGCGTTACTTCTTGGCCTGTCCGAGGAAAATATTTGCCAAAATATATAAGAATTCTTCCGATACTATAGATACTGCTTGCAAAGAAATTATTTGTTATATGTAGACTTCAGATCTTTATGCAACATAAAAATGTTTTATTGTATAAATTAATTTCATCCCTCAACGTCTTTGTCACATTAAAAACGACATTACAACGTTCTTGAAGTGTTCAAATGTTTTACTGTTTTGTATTTCGCCCAACCAATTTCTTCATAAATGCATAAAGATCCGCAGTCTAGTTATACGGAAGAGCTTTATTGTCTTTCATACGGAGTGTTATTATTCTGGAGACGCCATTCAACGCAGTGTTCTCTTTAATAATTCTTTGCATCCTCCATATAAAAGACGATGAAGTTCTTTCAGGTAATGCATAATTATTTCTGTGTACAGTTAACGTACCTTGTATTTATGACAATGGGTACAGATTGGGGACTACTCAGGGTAGTAGTATCACGATATAGCATTTCGCTTCCATCGTGTTGCTCCGACGAAGCAGGCGCAGCTGCAGAAGACACCGTCTCTGCATTTTGAGCGGAGAAATTTTCTTTGGTTCTCGATCTGACCGGTGAGCCAGAAAACGGACTCTGTTTCTTCTTGTGCGTTCCCTGATTAACCAACTCCGCGGATAAGCCGAGATATTGGTGCAGCGCGGTGAAGGTGACTCTTTGGAGGCGAACCATAATGACCTGGATAACTCGAACAAATGTATCGGGATGATCCTTGAAAACCTACGAGCACAAAAACACAGGTATAGTGGTATTAGAAATGGTAATCTTGAATATTTCTTTATATACCTCTTGGAATGCAGACATTGGTAACTTCACTACGATAGAATCCTCCACAGTTCTGGCGGACACTGTTTTATAGGTACTCGTATGCCCGGTAAGTACATCCGTGAAACTGAGGAGACTGGTTACCGACTCTCCAGTCTTCACTAATTTCAATGAAATCTGAGAACTGTCCGGTCCGGTGATATAAACGTTCACCAAGCCTTGCTGTACGATAAATAAATTCTCATCGGGATCTCCGATTTTAAATAAAATGCTTCCAGCTGGTAAATTCATGATTTCCGTGTGTTTGCATAATTTCAGGAACACCGGCTTCTCGAAATGACCAAACACCCTGATGCTCTGCAACATGTACAAAGCATCCGGCGGTACTCTGTCCCCGGGACCTAGGTCTTCTTCTAAATATTCAGCAGGTGGTTCCAACACCTATTCAAGTAGAAGATTAGTTTACAAAAGAAACATACTCCAACGAAATTAAGAAGAATGACCAATATACTTTTAATTGTTGTGGGGTGGAATCCTTTTTCAATTGCAACAGTCTACGCGCGAATCGCATGACAGCCTTTCGTTTTTTCCCTTGTCCAGTCGCGTGCACTTGTCCGCTGATCGATTTGACTTTGCGTAACATTTTCCTTCCGTAAAAGAGCACCTTGTCCCTTTTTCGGAATCTGGGCTTGCTTGTACCTACCCCGACGAATTCTTTTACTTCGGGGAGAAACTCTTTGTTCTTCCATTTCCGTAGGATTATCATGGACGCTACCAATAAAATCAGTACGATCGATGTCAGAACGACAACGAAGGTTCTTGATATTTGATAATCCTCTATGAATCTGCCGATCCATCTTGAGAAGATGTACGATCCAAAATTTTCATTGAACAATTCCACTACCTAGAAAAAATACGATACATGAACAACTATCTTTTTTTTATTGTAAATTTTTTTAGACTTGCATAGCGATACCAAAGAAAAGAAAGAACTGTTTATAAAAACAGTATGCTTCAATGAATAATTATAAGAAACTGTGTTCGCGTAATATACGTGTTCGTAAAAAATATAAAGTAATAAACAACAAGTACAACCTCCATAGTGGGTATTCATTTCTTCCATCAGCTTGTTGGGAAATCGTGTACGAGAGTCATGTCACGACTTCATAAGTAAAGAATGAAGAAAATTCGCGGCAGATGAATCGCAGCGATGCGTATGGTTCGATATAAGAAACGAGTTATCTACATTCAGCTAATGACCTTTGATACTTTGCTCGAGTCACCCAGCGCCATTTTAGTCGCGCTTATACGTTGTAACGTTGTAACCAGTTGTAACGCACAAATCAATTACATAGTGCATTTCGACTTGCATAGATCTAATCGAGAATTTCGAAATATGGTATTCTGAAAGCGGACAGGATTTTTCGATGGTACATTATCGAAATAATGTTACGTGAAACTGTTTAAATCGTGATAAAGCGAGCTCTAGTTTACAACCCCCGTAACATTAAAAATATAGGAAGACATATAAGTATGTATATATATTTAGTGTAACCGATGTAAAGTTGTTGTCGATTTATATATGTAAGATGAGTAACAAAGTTATAGAAATGGACAATGACATATCCCGTTGTTTATTACCAACCGAAGACATAACACGTATTTACGTAATAACAACAGTTTTAGATTTCGTAAGAGGTCATTCTATGGTTTACACAAGTTTGGTATTTGCTATTGACAATTCGTGTTTGTGTGGAGGTTGGTTATCGTCGGGTAACGGGCATTATTTGGTGAAACAGCATCGGCGCGGTTTGAATAGTCGCGCCAGTGCTGGACAAGATGGCCAACCAATAAGAACGCGCTCTGCGTAATTGTTTCTCCCAAGATTATAATTTATTTACAAACGCTTCATAGACAGGTATACATTATAGTTTTCAATTTATTTTCACTTCGTTATTATTTTTCTCTCAGATAACCTGTCAATTCGTTTCCCAATCACTCACTAGCACCATGTGTTTTTGATTTACCAGAAAAATCACCTGCCTAATACATTACTTTCTGCCAAATAATTATTTCTTCATATACAAAAAATATTTAATATAATTAAATAAAATGTCGTAGATACATTTTGATAAATCGCGCCAGTACCGAACAAAATGGCCGACCAATGAGAACACTTTCACCCCATCCACTATGTTCATTCGTGCGTAGAAGCGTCGGTAGAGCGCGCTACGGCAAAATTCCGGGCGGTTTTCGCTGGGCAGTCTGGGCCGGCCAGTCAGTGGTTACAGGCCGACATGTTGGTGAAGTTTTAGTGAGCGTTTAGCGCGGTGGGATCTGACGCGTGATTTATTGATGCGTTTTCAAACGCGTCTCCGACACGAAAAGTGCATCTCGATCGCTACATGTGAAGTGTGTCGTGTGTGACAAGGCTGCAGCTCGTGCCTGGTTTACCCGGCCCAGCGAACATGAGTTGGGGTACGGAGCTCTGGGTAAGTCCTACATCCACATACCTCCCCGTCTCTACCTGTTTGTCTCCGTATTACGACCGTTTGCGACACACGAGTCACGCACACCACGGCGCACAACACATGCCGGAATAGTTTAGGCGTTCCGTCACGGTACCCGTTGTTCTTCGGTTGTTTCCTCTAAAGACAGGACAACAACGTACATATCTTCCCGAAAACCAGTTCAACGCTGGTAAACCACTCGCAGGAGTTTTGCCTTTGCGGTTGCTAGCCGCGGGCGACGTTCTTCTCTCCTTTGGTGTATCCCCTCCTCTTCGTCCATACCCAGCCCGCGAGTGTACGTGTACTCATCGCTGTGTGCTCCTTCGCTTCCTTTCTCATGAAATCTTGGACGAATATGCCGGCGCTAGACGGTGGCTTGTCATCTCACCGTCCAGCGACGCACCATTCTCGCTTCGAACGATTCCAGAAAATCGGTTATCTTGCTTTCTTTCATCCCGTTTCTATTTACCTCGGGATACCATGTTTCTAGTGATGGGCACCATCGATAAAACTATCGACTAAATCGATAGTAGCCAACTACTATTTTCTATCGACTGATTTTTAAACTATCGACTAAATTAGTAGAATTTTAACGGGCGGGAGTTTTGAATAGATTTTATAAGATTTACTATCAAATACTTTCATTCATTAGCTATATCGAATAATTCGTTCAATAAGCATGTTTATATAGCATAAATAACAATTATTATATTAGAAATATTATACAATTGTTAAATAACAATACTTATATGTTGCACTTATGGGAATAACAATTTTAATCATAACCTAAAGAAAAAGTAGTATTTTATAATTATATCTGTCAATAACAGATATTTTTCTGAAAGGTTCATTAACACTTATGGGAATAACAATTTTAATCATAATCTAAAGAGAAAGAGTAGTATTTTATAATTATATCTGTCAATAACAGATATTTTTCTAAAAGGTTCATTAATACTTCGTCTTTATATTGTATTATTATTAAAGGATAAATAATAATTCGATTGGATTTTTTAAACTATCGAATAAATTGGTTGAATTTTAACGCGCGGCAGTTTTGAATAGATTTTATAAGATTTACTATCATACTTTACTATAATACGTTCACTCATTAGCTTGGACTCATTAGCCTGGATCGATTATATTGGACTATCGACTAGTTACTATTTAGTTACTGCATACTATCGAATATTTAGTCGATAGTTTTTAGTTGACCGAAATTTTGTTTTAGTGTTTACGTCTAAATTGCGGGCTATAGTCTATGCCTACGTCTATACGTCTCATCTCTCACCCTGAACTCTTACAGCGATTGCATGCAATCGCGATTACAGTACTGTACTGCAATGTTCACTCAGTATTGTAGACACAGAAAGAGTAAATATATTAGTGGTGCAGGAATCTGAATTCACCATTATTTTTGTAAATTTCTTACTCCATAATTTCAATTTAAAAAATGTAATGTATAAACAAGTTTTTTAGTTTAACAATTACTAATATTTCGACTTATCGTAAGATATTTATTATTGACATTAAAAAAATTTACTGCTCCAAATTTTGTGTGAAAGTCAATTATAGGTTATATGTGAAATATAATTTGCTCTGTATATAATAATCCTTTAATAATAATGCAATATAAAGGCAAAGTGTTAATGAACTTTTTAGAAATATTTACATAAAAATAAATTTTTAAAAATACCACGTTTTTAAAAACG
>CM052320.1:192973-205746 GCA_028455615.1 Lasioglossum zephyrum | reverse complement strand
TAAAAAATCTGAAAAAATTCATGAACAATACCTATAACAATATACTGCTACTGTAAAAATATAAATGTGGACACTCTAGAACTTCCATGTGAAATCTGCATTTTTTCGATTTTTTTCAGGTTCTTGATTTTTTACAAGCAGGATTTTCACTTAAAAAATCTGAGACCAATTGTAAAGTATGTATTTGGGTTCTTGACATGTGTCAGATTTTTTTCAGAATTTCTAAACATCATTAACTAGGGAAAATAGGCCAAAAACTGATTTTTAGATTTTACCCCACTACCCTCCCGATCGAGATACAGGGTTGAAACTTTGCACAGTATTTTTTTTCTTGGTGGTCCTAATGGTGATCCTATCTACGGAAAACAGGCCCATGGAAAACTATTTTCCTTGCACGCAACATAAGGATCCATAAATCTCCTCTCGAATTTGATGACATTTGATGAGTATGAGTGGAGCCTAAGAGGCTCCTACGCCGCCGTAACCGATTCACCATGGTGGTGGGTCTCTTGCCGTGTCCATGTCTTCTTTTCTCTTTTTTTCCATAAATTAACAAAGGCCCGAGTAGCCGAGGTTAACGATTTCAATGGGACATCCTGTATAACGAGCGCGTCTCACGCACCCCACGAGTTCACGGACACAAGATGCAGCCGGTAATATTGTATTAAAGGGCCCCCTTGTTTGTTCCGTGAATGCCGTTTACTGTTGCACACGTTTGTTACAACGGGTGTCTCGGAACACTCCATCCTACGTCTCGCGCGTTCACCTTTAGGCTCCACTCATACGGAACGCCAAATGTCATCAAATTCGAGAGCCTATTTTCCTTACACGCACAATAAGGATGCTCTCGAATTCGATGACATTTGGCGTTCAGTATGAGCACAGCTGGAATTTGCAAAATAATATAAAAATATAAATATTTATATATTATTTAATATTTATAATAATATAAAAATTAAAATTCTTCTATTAATTGTTGAAAAGATTCCTGTAACAAATACTGAATGATATTCAATAAGTAGCACTACGCCAATATTAAAGAATTATTACAGCTCCTCTTATGAATTTTATTTAATAAGCATTCTAAAATAACTAATCAATTTTATTTAAACAATTCCTAATCAAGGATCCCCCACTAGGAAAATAGGCCCATGGAAACCTATTTTCCTTGCACTCACAATAAGGATGCTCTCGAATTTGATGACATTTGGCGTTCTGTACGAGCACAGCTGGAATTTGTAAAATAATATAAAAATATAAATATTTATATATTATTTTATATTTATAATAATATAAAAATTAAAATTGTTCTATTAATTGTTGAAAAGATTCTTGTAACAAATACTGAATGATATTCAATAAGTAGCACTATACCAATATTAAATAATTATTACAGCTCCTCTTATGGATTTTATTTAATAAGCATTCTAAAATAACTTGGTCACGTGGAACTTTTGTTAAGTAATACAAATTCTAAAATTGCTAATCAATTTTATTTAAACAATTCCTAATCAAGGATCCCCCACTGGTGAGGATAATACTTTTAATGTAATCGGTAAATTAAAACTATTAAAAGTTTTATTAAAAAATTTTTATTAAAAATTATTGTTATTTCGTTGCCGATACCGGCCTCGCCGATTTTCTATTTTATCTTTTCGGCAGCTTTCCGATTGCTTTTCGATCTCCTTGCTCGTATCGGAAACCTGATTCGTAATCGATCCATGCTTTATTTCTATTACCGATAACGTCGTGTTAGCAGGTACCTGTCTTTTTCAAGATACAAGGTGGTTCGATTCGCGAACTGGTTCAAATTCGCCTGCTAGTTTTTCAATTGACCACGAACGAACGTTGTTTTCGTAGAGGGGGGCAGGTCGATTTGAACCGGCTCGTCGATCGAACTTGATTTTGTAATTCCATTTCTATTACCGATAACGCTGCGAGCTGGTTGAAATTCAACCGGTCAATTTTTAAAAAACTAATACATAATTACTTATTAACTATATATATATATATATATATATATATATTTATATATTTAATTATTGTATAATTTAATTTTACCACGTTTTTATTAGCTCGCTTTTTTGTTTGTTTGTTAGGTGGAAAATTTTGCAATTAATTTTAAACTAACAACCCTATGAGCTAGAGAATTTCAATTGGATACATAGCTCAGAACTTGATGACAATGCATTATTAAAAAAAAATTTTTTAAAAGTCTATCTGTTTCGGAGAAAATAACAATTAAATATTTACCTTTTTATCCCACCGCGAAACGCTATCGCGTTCGGCTATCCCCACTCCGCGCGACAACGTCCTCTACTTTACTATGCGCGCGCACTCATCCCCACTCCGCCGACCCACTTCGCCCCGACGGAGCTCAGTATATTATAGTACGTCGCCGCGCGAGGATCGGTAGTATATCATCGCTTTGTTTATCAAGTGAAATTTACAGTAAGGTTAGTGAGTATCCAAAGTATTAATGAGTATCCAAAGTATTAACACAAGACTAAAAAGCAGAAAATTATTATTTAAACAAAAATAAATTTTTAAAAATGGGACTAGGAAAAATTATTTTATACTTTTCAGTCCGTTTTTAAAGACGTGGTATTTTTAAAAATTTATTTTTATTTATATAACAATTATTTATATAATAATTTATATAATTAATAAATTTATATAATTATTTATATAATATTTATATAATTACTTATAAAATAATTTATATAATTAATAAATTTATATAATTGTTATATAATAATTTATATAATTCTTTATATAATCATTTATATAATTCTTTATATAATAATTTATATAATTCTTTATATAATAATTTATATAATAATTTATATAATTAATAAATTTATATAATTATTTGTATAATAATTTATATAATTATTTGTATAATAATTTATATAATCATTTGTATAATAATTTGTATAATCATTTGTATAATAAATAATTTATATAATTATTTGTATAATAATTTATATAATTATTTGTATAATAATTTATATAATTATTTGTATAATAATTTATATAATTATTTATATAATAATTATTGATTGCCGATAAACGATGCGAACATTTTTCAAGAGACACGTGGGGTGGTTTCGATTCGCGAGCTTATTGAAATTCAGCCGGTTCTTTTTAAAACGACGACGGAGAAACGTTATACTGTATGCAGGCCGCGAAGAGCACCTGAGTCTCGGCTGCGCTTCGATATGTGGTTTTCGAGCCGACAGCCGGTAGCCGGGAACGTCGGTTAACTTGTTAGTCCTCGTGGCACTCGCGCTAATGTAAGCTACATCGTGTTCACCGGTTGTTTTTGTAGGTTTTTAATTGCACGATTGCACCGGTGTGCCGCCGTCGCTCGGACAGCGTTCCCGTTTAACGGGCTAATAGAGATCGCAATTATCAGTCGGTTACTTAGTCGTCGGCTATTAATACCGGAGAATCTGCCGAGCGACTCTAGACGAGTTCGTAATTAATAATCTCGCGGTAACTGGCTCTCGGCACTGCCGCCTTTAGAAATCCCGATTATCTCGATCCTAGATCGTCGGGACAAGCGTACAAAGGAACGTTTGTACACGCGGATCCGACGTCGATCACGGCTACCAGTTTCCATTCGAGTTTTCCCCTATTAAGATGCAACGGATAGCACGTGACGTAACTGGAAAGTAACTAGAATCTTACTAGATTTTTTATCGAATTTTTTTAGAAAAATTTCGAGAAAGTGGAATGAAATGTATAATTATAATGTATAACTGCTATGTTATAATTATAATACATAACTGCTATGTTAGAATTATAATGTATAATTGTAATGTATGACTGCTATGTTATAATTGTAATGTATAACTGCTATGTTATAGTTATAATATATAACGGCTATGTTATAATTATAATGTATAACTGCTATGTTATAGTTATAATGTATAACTGCTATGTTATAATTATAATGTATAACTGCTATGTTATAATTATAATGTGTAATTAAAATGTATTACTGCTGTGTTATAATTATAATGTATAATTATAATGTATAACTGCTATGTTATAATTATAATGTATTACAGCTATGTTATAATTATAATGTATAACTGCTATGTTATAATTATAATGTATTACAGCTACGTTATAATTATAATGTATAACTGCTTTAAATCTTGCCTTCCCAATTTTTGTCATAAACACATAATTCTCGCTGTTCGAACGAAAGCAAACTCGACGATTTTTTTAAGCTGATCCGTTTAAACTCTTAATCGTGTGTCGCGCGTGTAAATAGAGGGGGAAGGGACGATTTTCGCGTGCTCGTCACAAAGAAATTTATCCTGAGCGCACGTTCGCAGTCTTTGCATGTAAATTATAAATTATCGCAGGCACGTTCCTTGCGCCTTTAACGCGTCGTAATTTCAGCGATACAAGGCTCGCGCGTTGCTCGCGCGTCGATCGTGCAAATACAGGAGGTACCGTTCACCGGCAGTCTCAGTTTTCCCCGACGATACGCGACGAGGGACGACAAGAGGCGACGTGCCGTTGATTTTCATTAAATGCATTCCGATACGGATACACGGCGTGCCTTCGATCGCGAATGGTTTCGTGCCTGCCCGGTGTTTCTCAGTCAAGCGGACGAGTGAAATATCCCGGCTACCCTCTTCTGGGAAACTCGCACGGAAAATTATAATCTCTTCGAAATATTCCTCTCGCAAATCGTTCACCTTCGAAATCTCTTCGAACTGCGATGTATCGTGTTGGATTCAAATTTCATTTAGCTTTTATGTATACAGGGTGGTCCACCTAAATTTCTACTCAAATTGTAAGGGTACAAAAATATTTTTTGTTCTATTTGAATGGTTTGAAGGAACCGTTATATTGCAAACAATATTTTTTTTTGCAAATTTTGAAATATATTTTTGAAATTTGAAAAATATTTTATTTTGCATTGTGAAGCTAAGGCACCTAACATAACGAAACCACTAAAAAAATTGCAGTCGACTAAAAACTATCGACTAAATATTCGATAGTATGTAGCAACTAAATAGTAATTAGTCGATAGTTGAATTTAGTCGATGAGGCCCATCACTAGGCACCTAACCTAACCTAACCTAACCACTAAAACAAAATTTCAGTCGACTAAATATTCGATAGCATGTAACAATTAAATAGTAATTAGTTGATTGTTGAATTTAGTCGATGGTGCCCATCACTAGGCACCTAACCTAACCTAATCACTAAACAAAATTGCAGTCGACTAAAAACTATCGACTAAATATTCGATAGTATGTAGCAACTAAATAGTAATTAGTCAATAGTTGAATTTAGTCGATGGTGCCCATCACTAAGCACCTAACCTAACCTAACCATTAAAACAAAATTTCAGTCTACTAAAAACTATCGACTAGATATTCGATAGTATGTAGCAACTAAATAGTAATTAGTCGATAGTTGAACTTAGTCGATGGTGCCCATCACTAGGACCCTAACCTAACCTAACCACTAAACAAAATTGCAGTCGACTAAAAACTATCGACTAAATATTCGATAGTATGTAGCAACTAAATAGTAATTACTCGATAGTTGAATTTAGTTGTTTCCATCACTAGTCTATCCCCTTGATAAGTGGAATTGCGGTCGCCTTGTTATCAAGTGAAATGGTAATCGACGAGTTTCGGGCAGCGACCTAAATTCGAGTGGACCCGAGAATAACTTATCCGATATTTGTATGGTAACCCAGACCCAGCTAGCGAGGAGAGGAGAAAAGAGAGCCGGCGAAAATAGCTTTTCCGATCGGACACGAGTACTCGAAGGGGTCTGGAGTCGATCGGAAACGGTGTTCCCCACTCTGCGAAGTCAAAGTCCCGCGTTCGACCCGTTTCCTCCGCAGGCCCGGCGACGTACGGTCGATCTGGTATCAAGGACACGTCAACTTCCGGATGATAGTGCACTTAACAGCCGGCACACATTTAACGTTCGTAGGCCCTGGCTCGGCTCGGCTCGGCGTGGCTCGGCGTTGTTCGAAATTAAAATCGACGGAGCCGTTATTCCCCGCCACTCTCGAGCTCGAGTAAACGACCAAATGATATTCCAAGTCCTAATTACTCTTCGAGTCGTTCCTCCTTTCGCGACCTTGCCAGAACTGCTAATGGACAGTTGATGGTCTCGACCTCGTGAAATTTTCGTGATTTCTAATCGGAATGACTTTCTAATTTCTGCGTGGACGAATACGGTATTTCGGCGTGCATGTCGCCGCGAACCTACGCAAACTTGAAGAATTCCGCCTCTAGAACAGTTGGTTTCATACTTCGTTTCTCCACTGAATTTCATTCAATCCGCACACTTAGTTTGCTATACAGGGTGGTCCGTTTAAGTAAGAACACAAATAGACCAAATATCTGGCTCGAATATTTTTTTCCGAGGGTCATTTTTTTCGGAGTTGTCAAGGTCATCGATGTTTTTTGGTACATAACTACATTTTTTTTAATTGCATCGTGTAACTGATGGAAAAATACATTCAGATATGTATAATAACATGACCTTGAAATGATTTTCATCATGACCTTGATGATGAAAAATACATTTAGATATGTATAATATCATGACCTTGAAATGACTTTAATATTCGGTTGCTTGGTACAACGAGATGAGTCATTTTAAGGTTAAGATGTTATACATATCTAAATATATTTTACGATCAGTTACACGATGAAATTAGAAAATTGTAGTTATGTATCAAAAAACATTGATGACCTTGATAACTTAAAAAAAAATGACCTTTCGAAAAAAATATACTAGCCAGATATTTGATCCAATGACACTACGCAATGAACCTGGAACCATTACCTGCAAAGAAGAATAATATCCGACCAGAGCTTTATTTGTTAATTTAATTAATAATCATGTGGATTGTTCCTCTCTACTTGAGCAAATCAATTTTTATGTACCGGAACGTGAACCGAGAACAAGAGCGACTTTTCAAACACTCAAAGCGAAATCTAATTATGGATTAATTAATCCATTAAATCACAATTATTGCAAATTTTTGCACTATTTATAATCGTGTTGATTTTGTCCACCACTTATTTATTAACTTTTCAAATACAACCTAGCAGGATTGTATGATGGTACCATGTCGATTGTGCATGTCCCTTGTTTGTTATTGTTAAACGAGTAGTCAATAAAAATAATATAATAATATAAATAAATAATATAATAAATAATATAATAATATAAATAAATAATGTAATAAATAATATAATAATATAAATAAAAAATAATAATATAATAATATAAATAAATAATATAATAAATAAATGTGGAATTAGGACCCCCAGAACGAATATATATACAGTAGAAGATCGGGAATAATATAAATAAATAATATAATAAATAATGTAATAAATAATATAATAATATAAATAAATAATATAATAAATAATGTAATAAATAATATAATAATATAAATAAATAATATAATAAATAAATGTTGAATCAGGACCCCCAGAATGAATATATATATAGTAAGAGATCAGGAAGCATTATTAGGCTCCGTGGGTGAGCGCGTTAGTCGATCGGCTACCGCCAGTAAGGCCCAGGTTCGATTCCCGAGACAGCGGTCCCAATTTTTCCTGAGATCCTACATTAATAATAAATTCGGTACCAGTTTCTGGTCTCAACCAAGTTCCTAACACGACCGAAACTCGAGGTTTACGCCCTTATAATAATCGATTTGTACTATTCGCTTGAACACGGTTCCCGGACAACTTCCATTCAAATACATTGAAGAATATCTGTCTGGTCGGATACGTTCCGTGTCTCGTTGCGGATAGCATAAATCGACCTTAATCCGTTCGTTCTCGTGTCGAAACGAGCGCATCGGAGATCGTCCAACGGTCGGTCCGTTGACGACGAACCGCAGACGCTAGATAAGGAGACATTATCTGTAATGGGTTCTCGGGGAACGTCCTCGAGTTTTCTCGGGATTACGCGAAAACGATCGTCCATCTAAGGGCAGGAGCGGCGGCGGTACAGACTGAAACGTCGATGCGCGACGCTAATCTCGCACCGTTTCTGATTGCAGACGTCTCGTGAAGAGCTATCAGCCGAAGAAGAAGGAGGAGGAGGATTCACAGTGAGTATGAGCCAACGTTTGAAGGCGTAATACCGGATCCACGGCTCGGCAACGATCTATGTGGCCCGTCGCGGACAGATACTCGAGAAATAATTCCGTTCTCGAAATCCATCCGAGGAGTTTTGCTTTTCCTCGCGACCCGATGCGTAAATCACCTTTTAATGATCCGACGATCTCGATCCCGAAGACGTACGATCTCTCGCTGGCCGAATACGGCTCGTTTCCCCGCTGGAATTCACTGGCTAGCTGGCATTCAGCCCACTTTTTCCGTGCAGCCGTTGTTTCTTTCGCTACTCGGGTCGATCCTCGATATTCGTTCCCCCTTGTCCAAGATTGATACCCGGTTGCACCGGATTTCCCTCTGTGAACGGTAAAACGTTGGAACGGTACAATGAGAGGCGAACACGGTTCTTGGGATGCTTTCGTCCATCGAGCAAACTCGGCCGCCCTGCCTACGCCCTTTCTTTTTTAAGGAATTCAAAAAAAAAATTTTTTCAAAGGAATTAAAAAGCTTTTTTTTTATAACAAGAAGAATAAGAGTATCGGGGGCCTTGGTGAGGGCCTTTTCTTCGTTTCACTCACCAACTCCATATTCCCGAGTGTCGACCCTGCCTACGCCATTTTTTTTTAAGGAATTCAAAAATATTTTTTCTCTTAATAACAAGAAGAACTGAAGTATCGAGGGTGTTGGTGAGGGTCCTTTCTTCAATTCACTCACTAACTCCATATTCCCGAGTGTGGACCCTACCTAAGGCCCCTTTTTTAAGGAATTTAAAAAACTTTTTTTTATAACAAGAAGAACAGGAGTATCGGGGGCGTTGGTGAAGGCCCTTTCTTCGATTCACTCACCAAATGCATATTCCCGAGTATGTACCCTGCCTAAGGCCCTTTTTTTAAAGGAATTTAAAAACCTTTTTTTATAACAAGAAGAACAGAAGTATCGGGGGCCTTGGTGAGAGCCCTTTCTTCAATTCACTCACCAACGCCATAGTCCCGAGTGTGGACCCTGCCTAAGGCCCCTTGTTTAAGGAATTTAAAAACCTTTTTTTTATAACAAGATTAGTAGGAGTATCGAGGGCGTTGGTGAGAGCCCTTTCTTCAATTCACTCACCAACGCCATATTCCCGAGTGTGGACCCTGCCTAACATTTTAGAAACATTTTAAGGCCTGTCAAGGTCCACGGAAATCGATAGAACGGTTCTAGTCCCCTACCGCTATAACCCTCATCCGTCCCTCATCTCACAAACTTAAGCTGTCACTCAGTGTCAGGAGGTTGTGTTGACTTACGAATTATAATTATACCAAGTCGTTCAGTCACATTGTGTTCAATTATTTCGTAATTAGAAATTCCGTCGCTACTCATTCAATTAAAGCACAATGTAGTTTATAATTCTGGTCTCTCGTTCAATGAAATTACACTGTCATTTGTAATTCTGTCAAATTGGCACAGTGGTAAACAAAATATCGATGAAATACAATAACAAGGTGAACAGTTGTTTTTAATTCAGAGCTTCCTTTCGAACCATACAATTTTTATATTAAATATATTTATAAGTATAAATAATTATTAAATATTAATATTTTATATTAAAACTGTTTTGAATATTCATATAATATTAAAAAACGATTCAAACTTTTTAATATTCAAATTTACATACAATATTTATTTTATATTAAGTAACTATTTTTTTTTAATAGGCAGAAAATATCTATTTCATGTTAGGACAAAATATTATTTTCTAACTTTTCTTCTTTTTAATTGAATGTTATTTAAATATTGAATTTATTTAATTCATCAATATTTATATTTAATTTTATTTAATTATATTTATATTTAATTTATATTTAATTATATTTATATTTAATTTATCAATATTTTTCAAATATTGATTTCACATTCTTCGCAACATTTACTTTATATTTTTTAAATATCTAGTTTATATTCTCTGAATATTTAGCTTATATTTTCTAAACATTCCATTCACATTTCTTAAACATGCATGCAATATTAATAATTATTGCAAAATCATGTACTATTTATAATCGGATTGATTTTTTCATTGATTCGTTACATTATTTTCTTTAAATTTATAAAATTAATATAAAATTTTTAATTTTAATTAATTCTTTCAAAAATCTCTATACTGCTTTATAATTTTTATTTCAATAATTAGAGGGAATATATTTATATTTTCATATTTTACAAGTCTGGCTAATATGTATACTCTCTGTAGGGCAATAACCGAAAAAAATAGCGCACGTAGAGATGTTTGTTTAAGTTCAGTAACTCGCTCGATTCTCGCCTACGGGCTGGTTTTCCGCGGACCAGCCTTCTTCCCGTTTCGTCTCTCGTTTGGTCTCGTGCGTCATCGGGATTCGCGTGGGTGGTGGTGATCGATCCTCCCGCCCCTAACCTCAGACTCCCCTGTTGTGAGTCTGTCTGTTTTCGTGTACCTGTTCCTTAGACCATATATACCTATATACCATTCCTTATCGCGAGCTTAGACCATATAGAGGGTGAGTCCACAGAGTTGAATTTTGTTATTTTTTTTATTTATTTTCAATTTTATTTATTTGATTTTTTTGGGTTGAAGGTCATTTGTAGGTCATATTGTGTTACATGGATGAGTCCGCAGAAACAGAAGATTTTGCGTAACAGAAATAAAGCAAATGACTCTTACACGTTGAAATTTATTTATTCGATTTTTTTGGGTTGCAGGTCATTTGTAGGTCATATTGTGTTACATGGATGAGTCTGCAGAAGTAGAAGATTTTGCGTAACAGAAATAAAGCAAATGACTCTTACACGTTGAAATTGATTTATTCAATTTTTTTGGGTTGAAGGTCATTTGTAGGTCATATTGTGTTACATGGATGAACTCGTTATTTTGTCAACTACAACATTACGTTAACGAAGATATATCATTCCATTAAAAAAACATCGATGACCTTGAAATCTCATTAAAATATGACCTTGAAAATTTTTTCCCTTGAGTCACCTAACGTTTGCACCTCAAATATTTTTGTTGCTTCTAAAGATACTAAATATGATAAGGACAAAGTTGAATGGTACAATGGGGCTGACAAGATGCCAAAAAAATGTTGTTCTTGTCTCATTTTTTTTAGATATGTCAAGGTCACCTTGACATTTCAAGGGAAAATTTTTCAAGGTCATATTTCAATGAGATTTCAAGGTCATCAATGCTTTTTAAATGGAACGATATATCTTCGTTAACGCGCGTAACATTGTAGTATTGACAAAATAACGACATGTAACACAATATGACCTACAAACGACCTTCAACCCAACAAAATAGAATAAATAAAATTCAACGTGTAGTCCGTTACCTTGTATGACCTTGGAATAATTATAATCACTGAATTCCTAATGAAAGGGACTATCATTGTAGGTGTTTAAAAAAGGGTGGTTCCATTTAAAACAAAGTCAAGGTGACCTTGATATCTCTAAAAAAAATGATACAAAAACAAATTTTCTTTTTGCATCGTGTCAACCCCATTGTACCATTCAACTTTGTCCTTACAATATTTTACGTATCTTTAGAAACAACAAAGATATTTGAGGTGCAAACGTTAGGTGACTCAAGGGCAAAATTTTGAAGGTCATCGATTTTTTTTTTTAATGGAATGATACATCTTTGTTAACATAATATTGTAGTTGACAAAATAACGAATTCATCCATACAACACAATATGACCTACAAATGACCTTGAACCCAACAAAATCGAATAAATAAAGTTCAACATGTAAGAATCATTTGCTTTATTTCTGTCGCTCAAAATGTTCCGTTTCTGTGGACCCACCCTGTATATGGTCCAAGACCTATTCGCGTTCGAGCCGTTTGATCGACGACACAGAGTAGCGTAACAAGGTTCGCGAAATCCGTGTTGTTCGCGCAGGTACAGCCCGTGCCGGGCGTTCAAGCTGGAGCTGAACGAGGTGAACGATCAAGCGGGTCAACGGGAGGTGATCGCTGAGAATCTGCAGGCGAACGTGCTCAGGGAGCTGAACATCCTGGTCAAGGACTTCAAGGAGGACAGAAAGAAGCACCTGCAGGAAGGCGCCAGATTGATGGCGACCCTCGCCGGACAGATCGGGAATCTGGAACGGGCCAGGAAGGCCTACGAGAAGGCATTCCGCGAGGCGGAGAGGTCCGTCGAGAACTACCAGAGGGCGGACGCTGATCTGCATCTATCCCGAGCGGAAGTACGTCAATCGATTGCGCTTCACCCACCTTTTTTTCGACCCTTCGACCCCGCCCTCCCGTCAGAATAGACCCGCTAACCTGTACGATTTTCAGGTGGAGAAACAGAGGATGAACATGACGCTGAAAACGCAGCAGAGCGAGGAGGCGAAAACGGAGTACGCGAACCAGCTGCAGAAGACGAACGAAATGCAGACGCTGCACTATCACACGGCCATGCCAGAGGTGTTCCAGCACCTCCAGGTAGTTTTCAGCAAGCTCTCGTCCTTCCCACGGTGCACAGTGGAGTATTTGTCCGATCTTAGTGGTCATAAGGCAATTTGCAAAATTTTACATAAATGGTAAAATTATTTTACAAAGTTAATTTTACATAAATTGTAAAATTATTTTACAAAGTTAATTTTACATAAATTGTAAAATTA
>CM052320.1:176981-192473 GCA_028455615.1 Lasioglossum zephyrum | reverse complement strand
AAGGCAACCCCATCATCAATTTTGAGTTCC
Organism: Lasioglossum zephyrum; assembly: GCA_028455615.1. Taxonomy (NCBI): domain Eukaryota; kingdom Metazoa; phylum Arthropoda; class Insecta; order Hymenoptera; family Halictidae; genus Lasioglossum; species Lasioglossum zephyrum. The sequence goes on along the minus strand of CM052320.1, from coordinate 192,443 downwards.
CCTTCAGAAGGCAACCCCATCATCAATTTTCGGTTCCCCTTCAGAAGGCAACCACCTTCACAATTTTCGGTTCCCCTTCAGAAGGCAACCATCTCGTTCGGCGTTTTAGCGTGACATAAACTACAAAACTATTTGATACAATAGAAAGATATATTTATATCAATACATGTGATTATTAGACTCAAATTCGATTATTGACTCTTTGAATTTATAAATTGATTAAGAGATTAATTATGATAATTAAGAGATTCATTTATAAATTAATCTCAAATTATCTTCATGCAAAATAAAAAAATATTTGCATTGATTGCAAGACACAGGAGCCCAATAAGATTTTTATTCTTCTTTTAATTATCTTGTTAAGGTGAAACAACACTGTTTCAAATTGTACGGTACGGATTTTTGTGATAAATGCATAAAATCCACAGTCTAGTAATTATATATATATATATATATATATATATATATATATATATATATATATTAGATTAATATACGTTACGTTAAAAAAACCACATTTTCCTAAAACTGTAAGATTGAAAATTTTCTACGGAATTTAAATCAAACTACAAAACAGGGGAAGTTTGTGTATATACAAAACGCTATAAAATGGCCAGAAGAAGATGGGTCCCGAGTGACCCGGCACCAGTCGACCGTGCCGAACGAGCCGAACCAGCGAACCGGTTGTTTTACGTTGTTTTACTTATGACTTTTTGCAGTAAAGTAGTAAATAGCATCTACGGCAAGTTGCCATTTAAGGTTACGTTTCCATAGATGGTGGCGCCACGCATACAAGACACGCGTGTACGGAGGGTTGCATACACTCTCGTTCTACCACATCAATTCATCCACGAGCGGGCAAACCGGCTTAGGGTACAAACAGAATCCATAATTAATATCTATTATATTTATATAAATAATATATAATTTATATATATAATATACATTTAATATAAATAAAATTTAATATTATTTGAGATTAATATTGATCTTCATATAAAAAATTGTATATGTTGATTTTATATAGAAAATTTGCATTGTCATCCAGTTTCGTGCCATTAATGCAATTTTAAGTTTCTAGCTCATCAGGAAATTGGTTTAAAATCAATTGCAAAATTTGCAAAAATCAGCCACATCGAAATTTGAATAACTGTTCGGTGACTAATGGACGGTAGTGCAGTTTCGATTGAAATTAATTGACTCGCTTTGTCTTGCAGGCTGAAGACGATCTAGGATAGCCGAGGAGACAATAGGATGAGCAATTAAGCGACGCAACGAATGAGTAATCTATCGCTGGCTGTGCGTAAAAAGGATCAGGAAGACGGAACGGATCGACTCTCGCACGGCATGCAAAGCGTGCGCGTTTAATCTGCCTAGGCCCCGTAGCAGTTCACTATTCCGAGATTGACCTTTCGTGTACACGGATGCCTCCAAAACGTGCAAGAGTTTTCTGCCGACGGACCGGTTGGCTCACGATTATATGCTTATTTCAAATAATATAAAAATTCAATATAAAGGGTATAGCCGGATAAGATAGTCAAAAATGCCCTTGAACCGAATAGTATCAACGAAACGTTATTCCATAAGGCCCCAAGAAAAAACATACTGTGCAAAGTTCCAACCCTGTATCTCGATCCAGAGGGTAGTTATGGGGTAAAATCGAAAAATCAGTTTTTAGACCATTTTCCCTAGTTAATGACGTGTTTAGAAATTCTGAAAAAAATCTGACACATGTCAAGAACCCAAATACATACTTTGCAATTGGTTTCAGATTTTTTAAGTGAAAATCCTGCTTGCAAAAAATCAAAAACATGAAAAAAATCGAAAAAATGCAGATTTCACATGGAAGTTCTAGAGTGTCCACATTTATATTTTTACAGTAGCAGTATATTGTTATAGATATTGTTCATGAATTTATTCAGATTTTTTGGTTCGGTGCGCCGTTGTTAAAAAAAACAAAAACCGATTTTTTCGACGTTTTTCCTCATTCATTATTATAATATATGTACATTATTATTATATACATTATTATATACATATTATATACATATTATTATATACATTGTTATATACATATTATATACATATTATTATATACATTATTATAATATACGTATTATAATATTATTATAATATTATTATAATATATGTACATAATATTATTTTCGTTTTCTGTATTACGCAAGTTTTAAAGTCTGGAAGATGTTTTTCTGAACGTCGTAACGTTTAATATTGCGTAATATATTTTTAATATTTAGAAAAGAGATAGGTCTAATTTAAGAAAAACGTCGATAAAATCGGTTTTTATTATTTTTTTTAACAACGACGCACCAAACCAAAAAATCTGAAAAAATTCATGAACAATACCTATAACAATATACTGCTACTGTAAAAATATAAATGTGGACACTCTAGAACTTCCATGTGAGATCTGCATTTTTTCGATTTTTTTCAGGTTTTTGATTTTTTGCAAGCAGGATTTTCACTTAAAAAATCTAAAACCAATTGCAAAGTATGTATTTGGGTTCTTGACATGTGTCAGATCTTTTTCAGAATTTCTAAACATCATTAACTAGGGAAAATTAGGCTAAAAACTGATTTTTCGATTTTACCCCATAACTACCCTCTGGATCGAGATACAGGGTTACAACTTTGCATAGTATGTTTTTTCTTGGTACCCTATCGAATGACGTCGATACAATTCGGTTGAAGGGCATTTTTGACTATCTTATCCGGCTATTTTAAATAATAATTTAAATAATATTGAATTTTAACGATATCTAGGGTCCGCATAGAGGTGCATCGACGCTGCGACGCGCCTGAAAGAGAACGGTCTCGAGCAACCGAGGAACGCCGTTGTTTCCGGAAGTGGAGAGCTCGAGCGATCGTTGCGCGAGATATTTTCCGTGTTCCGGTATAAAAACCGTAACGGGCGCCACGCCGGGAGGAACGCGCAGAAGGCAACGGTCCGCCATTAAATTCGCATTGTCTCGTTTGCCACGGTGCTCGGTTTCCTATCGTTTCCACGTAATTATCTGGGGTCGTGAAATTTCCGCGCTGCCGTTTAAACTGCGCCTCGACGAACGGCAAAAAACGAAGACCGCGCTTGCGTGAATCGTCTGCGTCGCTCGGACGGCGAGCAAGGAACAAAGACCGGACACGAGTTGTGCAACAAGATGTTTATCCGAGCAATTATCTATGCCAGAGAACCTCGACCGAGCATTTCACTTTTATTCCAAATGATGCACGGCCGAGGACTACCGCCACCTGTTACGTACTGCCTAACACGTACGACCAGCTGGCACCCGATGCATCGTGCTCGAATTCTTCGCTGCAACTAGGCCTCTTATTGCTCTTCGGACACACGGTACAAGGCAACTCAAATCTTAGAATGGTTGTCTTATTATAATGGTTAATATTAGTCTTATATTATTATATTATTTCAGACAGGCATTTTTCAGCAGTTTTTACAGCGTTTTTATTAGGTCGCTTTCTTGTTTGTTTGTTTTTTAGGTGGAAAATTTTGCAATTGATTTTAAACTAAATTCCTGATGAGTTAGAGACTTGAAATTGCATTAATGGCTCGAGGTTAGATTCCTAACTTTGTAAAGATAGTCCTGAAAATTTGTGATTGTAAATTTTTAATAGCTATGAAAATACTTGTAAGATTTGCAAAATTTTACAATTTTAAAGTTGCAGAATAGAAAATTGTGAAACGATGAAATTGTAAAATTCCAAAGAAGCAAATTGTAAAACTGTAAAATTTCAGAGTTGCAAAGTTGAAAATTCTAAAACTGTAAAATTGCAAAATTTTACAATTTTAAAGTTGCAGAGTAGAAAATTATGAAACGATGAAATTTTAAAATTCCAAAGCAGCAAATTGTAAAACTGTAAAATTTTAGAGTTGCAAAGTTGAAAATGGTAAAACTGTGAAATTTCAAAATTTTACAATTTTAAAGTTGCATAGTAGAAAATTGTGAAACGATGATATTATAAAATTCCAAAGCAGCAAATCTCAAATTGTAAAAATTATTATTTACAGCGAAAAACGTGGGGTGCATGCAATAGATAATTGATACATTTGGCGCCCCACGTTTTTCACTTTAAATATTACAAGTATTTTCATAGCTAGTAAAAATTTACAACCACAAATTTTCAGGCCTATCTTTATAAAGTTAGGAATCTATATGGGACTAGTAAAAATTATTTTATACATTTCAGTCCGTTTTTAAAAACGTGGTAATTTTCTACTCTGCAACTTTAAAATTGTAAAATTTTGCAATTTCACAGTTTTAAGATTTTCAACTTTGCAACTCTAAAATTTTACAATTTACAATTTTTCATAGCTATTAAAAATTAACAATCACAAATTTTCAGGACTATTATTATAAAGAAGTTAGTAATCTGTATGGGACTAGGAAAAATGATTTTATACTTTCCAGTCCGTTTTTAAAGACTTGGTATTTTCAAAAATTTATTTTTATTTATATAATTATTTATATAATAATTTATATAATTAATAAATTTATATAATTTTTTATATAATAATTTATATAATTAATAAATTTATATTTGGTATTTTTAAAAATTTATTTTTCATTGCTTTTATTCGACTGTTTTACAACAGGCAGATTCTCAGGACCCTGGTTCGAATAGAGTGGACTTCTCCTAGCTGAGACACATATCAACGGACAATCGTTTTCATCGAACCGATCACAGCCTCTTGGATCGACGAAGTTATCAACGCATCGAAAAAAAGCATCACAGTCGATTGTTACCTGGAATTTCGTTACAGAGACCTTTCTTCTCGAAGAACGCTACCAAGCGTTATTACAGAGAGACACGTCTTACTCCTCTAGTATAAGTATAGTTATGTCGGCTACATCGCGCTCTCGTTTTCTCCGCCGTCGAGACTTTCGCCAGTTACCGATTAGAAATCTCGCGTTTGCTTTTAACGGATACTGTCGTTGCGTTGCATTTCGAGTCGACTGACCGGACTACTCGTTAAATAAATATGCGATTGTGTTAATTTTTTTTTATGGAGCCACTGAAACCTATTACAGGTTTTAAAGCGGACATTTTCTTTGCTGAACCTAATGTTAAAGCCTGTGAATATATTGTGTTAATTTTAAGAGGCAAGGGGCACCACGTGTGATAACTAGACAGTAACTAGAATCTTACTAGATTTTGTATCGAAACATGGGTTTGTTAGGTTAGGTTTCGTTTTTTTTACCTTATACGAGCATATTTTGAGCTGCTCAAGGGTTCATTTGATAGAGGAAGGTTAACTGCGCCACGCTGTGCCCCATCATATCAGTCGAAAATGTCTATTTGTGACAGAAAAATAAGCCCAAAGTAGAGCAAACATCGAGAAAAACACCAGCAGATTCCGATGTATTTTTCTGTCACAAATAGACATTTTCGGACTGATATGATGGGGCGCACCGTGGTGCAGTTACCCTTCCTCTATCAAATGAACCCTTGTGCAGCTCAAAATATGCTCGTATAAGGTAAAAAAGCAACAGCCCGTGATTGCATTCAATTTCCCCATATTCCATTCATGATGCCAGAGTCTAAAACAAGTCTAGAGCCAATTTTAGTTCAGCTAGCTAGACCAGATGGCGCCCTAGTCAGGACTGTCAACGTGGAATCGCAATAACAAAAATATAAGGGGCTTGATTAATGTCTTTTAATAAAGAAATTAATAAAAAAAAGGGAAAAACGTGGAATCATAGCAACATTGAAGCGTTCGACTGATACATATGTATGTTTATCAGCGTTACCACAAAAAAACAACTTTCTCTAAATACCATAGAATAGGTATGTCACGTGTTGCCCCTTGCCTCTTAAAGGGGTAGTCACGTTTACAATATTGTAAGGGATGCACCTTCTCATTTCTCGATAATGTATACAATAGGGGTTTTCCAGTAGTCAACAACGCTAGATAGAAGCGCTATTTTTACGTTTACGAGGCGGAATTTGCATTATTCGGAACATAATGCTGCGCACGGAGCTATTTTCATAAAGTGCGACAGCTTCGTATTATCGAATAATGCAAATTACACCTCGCAAACGTGAAAACAAGATTTCCGAGGGCGACTGCGGCCTAGATTGATTTTTTATATAGCGCTTTTCATTATTGAGTAACCCCATTGCACCTTTGCAAACCTGGAAACAAGTTGAATAGCTGAGAGAGCAATGTCCGAGAGCAACAAATTTCTGAAGTACTCTCAAATGTACTTTCGAATGATATATTTGAATGTTCTTATTCTGTAAAATTATTATTATTAATTTTTATTGGAATAAGATACTTCAACAAAACAGTTAATAATAACAAAGAAGAAAAAAATATAAGACAACTCGTTAACAACAGAGAAGTTGTTGTTAAATTTAAATTGTTAAATTCACGTTTCGGTATATAAAAATTGATTTGCTCAAGTAGAGAGGAACAATCCACATGGTTATTAATTCAATTTAAAATAAAATTCTGCTCGGATATTACTCTTCTTTGCAGACAATGGTTCTAGGTTCATTTAATTTCAAAATTAATGAAGATTTATATTTTCTAGATAGAAAAGAAACAGAAGAGGATCAACCCAACCAAATCAAGTAGAGAGGAACAATCCACATGATTATTAATTCAATTAAAAATAAACATCTGGTTGGATATTATTCTTTCAATTTCAAAATTAATGAAGATTTATATTTTCTAGATAGAAAAGAAACCGAAGAGGATCACCCAACCAAATCAAGTAGAGAGGAACAATCCACATGATTATTAATTCAATTAAAAATAAACCTCTGGTCGGATATTATTCTTCTTTGCACATAATAATTCCAGGTTCATTTAATTTCAAAATTAATAAAGATTTATATTTTTAGAAAAGAAACAGAAGAGGATCACCTAACCAAATCAAGTAGAGAGGAACAATCCACATGATTATTAATTCAATTAAAAATAAACCTCTGGTCGGATATTATTCTTCCTTGCACATAATGGTTCCAGGTTCATTTCATTTCAAAATTAATGAAGGTTTATATTTTCTAAATAGAAAAGAAACAGAAGAGGATCAACCAGACCAAAGCCGGACGTATCGACATTGAGAAAGGTCTTAGATAAATGCAGGTGAATCAGTCGAGGACCCGAGAGACTTGTCCAGGTTGAACGAGGAAGCGAACCGTGCGATCTATGTCGTAGACCGACTAGGTCGATCGGCTCGATCGGTCGATCGATCGCACGAGCCAAGGCGAAACGCAACCCGCGACAATTCGTCACGGTAGTTTGAAAGTCGAGCTCGTTACGGGTCGGTCGAACAAGAGAATCAAGGCCGGCCAGAAACATGTATCGCGTTGCCAACATTGTTAGTCAGCTAACTGAACGAACCTTAAGGTCACGCGCGTCTATTAGCGTTAGTCCCCTTGTCGGCGCATTGTGTCGGTGTAAGGTTCACAGTGTATATCGATGGAAAAAACAGGCTGCTCGCGTGCTATCTTTTAAAGCGAGGCGCACGCGAACGCGCTGGCACGTCGATGCACCAGCAAAAGCATCCACGGTGTTCCCGTGTAACGGTATCGCTTTCCTTTCTCGCGTTTGCACGCGTCACAGGATTACTTTCGATTTTGCGCGGCGATTGGGATGCCGTGCCGCGCTGGTTGCCTCACCGACGAATTCACCGTTCGAAGTAGATTATGCCAGTAGGGGGTCAGACCATGCGTTGCAACTCGGTGCTATCAATGCACACTATTGCACACGAGTTCGTCGCGTAAGGATGCACTTATACCAGTTTCTCTTCGTTCAGATTTTTATTCGATCAGGCATTTATGAAAAAAATTAGATTATGTATTAGTTATTAGAAAATGCATTCAAAATTAAGCATTAAGCATTAAGCATCAAGAATTAAGCATAAAGCATTAAGCATTAAGCATTAAGCATTAAGCATTCAGAATTAAGCATTAAGCATTAAGCATTCAGAATTAAGCATTACGCATTAAGCATTAAGCATTCAGAATTAAGCATTAAGCATTAAACATCAAGCATTAAGCATCAAGCATTAAGCATTAAGCATTAAGCATTAAGCATTCAGAATTAAGCATTAAGCATCAAGCATTATACATTACGCATTAAGCATAAAGCATAAAGCATTAAGCATTAAGCATTAACCATCAAGCATTAAGCATTCAGAATTAAGCATTAAGTATTAAGCATTAAGCATTCAGAATTAAGCATTAAGCATTAAACATCAAGCATTAAGCATCAAGCATTAAGCATTAAGCATTCAGAATTAAGCATCAAGCATTATACATTAAGCATTAAGCATTAAGCATTAAGCATCAAGCATTAAGCATTAAGCATTACACATTAAGCATTAAGAATATTAAGCATTCAGAATTAAGCAGCTATTAGAAAATGCATCTATTATAATATATTTTAATATAATTTTTAGTGATTTATTACTGCAAAGACACCCAGTAAAGATAAAAGTAATACAGTCCCTAAACGACTAAAGACCGAAAGTATTCAAAAAATATTTTTCCGAAAGATTAATTAAAAATAGTCTGAACATCGTTCAAAATATTTTTACAAAGATTTAACAAAAATAATATGGTTAGAAAAAACTATCTGATTAATAAGAAAAAAATTGACTTGACCGGGATTCGAACCATACCGCAAGACCATAGCCGCTACATCAACTGGCGTTGTAAAAATCATCTTCTAAATATTCGAATGTATGTACATACTATTATTTTCGTTTTTTGTATTATGCAAGTTTTAAAGTCTGGAAGATGTTTCTCTGAACGTAGTAACGTTTAATATTACGTAATATATTTTTAAGATTCAGAAAAGATAGGTGTAACTTAGGAAAAACGTCGATAAAATCGGTTTTTATTTTTTTTTAACAACGGCGCACCAAACCAAAAAATCTGAAAAAATTCATGAACAATACCTATAACAATATACTGCTACTGTAAAAATATGAATGTGGACACTCTAGAACTTTCATGTGAAATCTGCATTTTTTCGATTTTTTTCAGGTTTTTGATTTTTTACAAGCTGGATTTCACTTTAAAAATCTGAAACCAATTGCAAAGTATGTATTTGGGTTCTTGACATGTGTCCGATTTTTCTCAGAATTTCGAAAGATCATTAACTAGGGAAAATAGGCTAAAACTGATTTTTCGATTTTACCCCGTAACTACCCTCTGGATCGAGATACAGGGTTGAAACTTTGCGCAGCATGTTTTTTCTTGGTGCCCTATCGAATGACGCATCGTCGATACAATTCGGTTCAAGGGCATTTTTGACTATCTTATCCGGCTATACCCTTTCTAAGGTTATGTTCATTTAAACTAAATTAATCGCTGCTATCAATGCACACTATTGCACACGAGTTCGTCGCGTAAGAATGCACTTATACCGAACACGATTTTCCCTCGATTCAATACCGTTTCTCTTCGTTCAGATTTTTATTCGATTATTTATTTTATTTATTTTATTCGATTTTTTATGAACAAAATTAGATTATGTATTAGCTATTAGAATATGCATCTGTTATATGGTCTCCGAAAAGCTCTAAGTATGAAATTATGCTGGAGAGAGTGCAGTATAAATTTCTAAGGTTTTGTTTATTTAAGATAATAATACAATGCCAATCTTTGATCATGATTACTCCGCAATGATAACTGAAATCAACCTGGAACCATTATCTGCAAAGGAGAATAATATCCGACCAGAGCTTTATTTTTCATTTAATTAATAATCGTGTGGATTGTTCCTCTTTACTTGAGCAAATCAATTTTTATGTACTGGGACGTAAAAACACTTAAAGCGAAATCTAATTATGGATTAATTAATCCATTAAATCGCATTGTTACAAATTCTTGCACTATTTATATAATTGTGTTGATTTTTTTCACCAATTCTGTAGGATCTCAGGAAAAATATAAGGGACCTACTGCCTTCGGAATCGAACCCAGGCCTCACTGGTGGTAGCCGATCGACTACTGTATATTTTACAAAAAATTTAATAATATTTGAAATTTATATTGAATTTTCATATAAAAAATTATATCCTGGTTATTTTATAAAAAAAATTTAATATTATTTGAGGTTAACATTGAATTTTCATATAAATTCGTTCTGGGGGTCCTGATCTCACAATTCTTTAGTAAATTTTCAAATACAAATTTTAAGCTAGTAATAAATAAATAATAATAATAAAAAAATTGGATGGGTGAAATATAAAACAGTGAACCGATTCGAGAAACGAATAAAAGGGATAAAATCGAATTTCATACAGCCTAATTAGAAATTATATAATACATTATAAAGGGTCTAGCCGGATAAGCATGGGCCAGCGGCCCCCGCTCCGATTTTCCTGATTCCTGTCTTAAAACATCGTATTATGTCTAAAAAAACATTGTGCATTTTCAACTGGCAATAATCGCACCTCGGTAGAACCTCGTTGGTTACGATATCGCCACTGCGCAAAGTATAATACATTATAATAAAATGAATATATAATATAATAAAATCGTATCCAGTCTATACCGCGTCCTACGTTCTACTTCCTCTGTTCGGGGTAGTCCAGAGTGACGCACAAGCTTGAGAAACCGATCGCGAGTAATCCACCGGATCGGGATTAGCACGCGAGCAACCACCGATCTGTCGCGATGATTAATTCGCGGCAACGATTCGCGTTGTACGCAACCTTAACATTGTCTGACATCTAAATGGCGGCGATCGCTTATCTCAGAGCATCGATGACTAAAACTACGCAGTCCGCGTACGCCACGCGCGAAGAGAGTCGTCATAATTTAACATTATTGCGGTTTATTGAGGTGTATATTGAATTTTTTTATAACCATTTTTGTATATGAAATTTATATGGAAAATTTAATATTATCGAGGTTTATATTGAATTTTCATATAAAAAATTTTTGTATATGAAATTTAATATTATTGAGGGGTGTATATTGAATTTTTTTATAACAATTTTTGTATATGAAATTTATATGGAAAATTTAATATTATCGAGGTTTATATTGAATTTTTATATAAAAAATTATTGTATATGAAATTTATACAGAATATTTAATATTATTGAGGTTTATATTGGATTTTCATATAAAAATGTTTGTATATGAAATTTTATATTATTGAGGTTTTTATTGAATTTTTATATAAAAATTTTTGTGTATGAAATTTATATACAGAATATTTAATATTATTGAGGTTTATATTGGATTTTCATATAAAAAATTTTTCTATATGAAATTTTATATTATTGAGGTCTTTATTGAATTTTCATATAATACATCTTTGTATATGAAATTTATACAGAATATTTAATATTATTGAGGTCCATATTGAATTTTCTTATAAAAATTATTCGTAAATGAAATTTATATGGAAAATTTAATATTATTAAGGTCTATATTGAATTTTCTTATAAAAATTATTTGAAAATGAAATTTATATGGAGAATTTAATGTTATTGAGGTTTATATTAATGAACGATTAATTCATTAACGATCATCGTCAGATACGGAAAAGCATCGGCGAGCCTCCTGCAACGTCGCCCCACTCCTTTTCCCGCGCTCTGCACCTGAGCGAAAGTATTCTAGCTCCAACGCGGAAAGACAGCGTACCGTAGAAAGTGTGCATCGTCAAGGAAACAATTACGCGTGTCTTAAGGGGCAGTCTCGTTTTCAGAATTACAAGGGTGCACGATGTGCCTTCTCATTTTTTGATAATGTAAATTTTGCGGTAGTGAAAAGTGCTGGATAAAAAGATCCACTCTCAAAAGTCGTATTTTTAATTTCCATTATATGGGAGCATAAAACATTATTATTATTATCAATAATATACATTATTATTATTATTATTATTTATTATTATATGGCATTACTGCAAATTCTTGCACTATTTATAATCGTGTTAATTTTGTTCACTAATTATTTATTAAATTTGCAAATAGAACATGTCCCTTCTTTGTTGTTGTTAAACGAGTTATCTTATATTTTTTTCTTCTTTGTTATCGTTAACAGTTTTGTAAAAGGGTCTCATTCCGTTTGTAATAAATAAATAATTAATAATAATAATAATTATGAAAAATATATATATTTCTATTTCGCTGAATCTGTTGCAACTCTCGTGTGGACAATTTTAATTTGTTCACCAATTTTTTATTAAATATTCAAATACAACATGTCCCTTCTTTGTTGTTGTTAAACGAGTTGTCTTATATTTTTTTCTTCATTGTTATAGTAAACAGTTTTGTAAAAGGATCTCATTCCTTGATACTGGAAATTGGTGATTCTTGGAATCATTTAAAGCAACATTTTCCTTTGCAAAAATGGCATCCGTGGCTTTCTTTAGGAGTTATTAAAAAAAAAATACAGACCAATCAGAACGCGACCTAGACGCGTGTTGGCATAGTGGGCCCGGCGCGCCACCTGTCAATTGGTCGACTGTACCAACACGCGTCTAAGTCGCGCTCTGATTGGTCAATCTTTTTCTTTAATAACTCCTTAACAAATCCTCGGACGATATTTTTGCAAAGGAAAATGTTGCTTGACATGATCTCAAGAACCTCCCATTTCTGGATGTTGAAGGAATTTTGAGACACCCTGTATAATAGAATAATAAAATCGTGTTTGTGTATATGCCTGTTTGTAACGGCATCAATTGAGAACGCCTCAACGTAGAAAGCTGCGGTTTGGACTATTAAACGCATCGTTTCCTCGGGAAGGTTTAAGAGCAAAGAACATTCGAAAAAACCCATTGGTTCAAAAGTTGTGACGTAATTGCCATTTTCCCCCTCTTTTCAACACCTTTCTGATTATAACTTTTGATCGGATGGACTTTTTCGAATGCGGTTTGCTCTCAAACATTCTAGAGACAAAGACAGATATGTATATAGAGAGAGAATTTTGTAAAAGGATCTCATTCTTTTTTAATAAATAAATAATAAGGCTGTGATGGATACATGCTGCCGAATAATGCAAATTACCGAATAATAATTATAATTACAATTATAAATAAAATTTATAATTATAAGTATAAATGAAATTTATAATTACAATTATGAATAAAATTTATAATTACAATTATGAATAAAATTTATAATTACAATTAGAAATGAAATTAATAATTACGATTTCACTGAAATATATAATTACAATCATAAATGAAATTTATAATTACAATCATAAATGAAATTTATAATTACGATTATAAATAAAATTTGTAATTACAATCATAAATGAAATTTATAATTACGATTATAAATAAAATTGATAATTATTATTATAAGAAAAAAATAGGACTTTTGAGACTGCTGCCTAGGTTGATCCTTTATCTATCGTTTTTCACTACTGAAAAATCTACATCTCTTTATTATCGAGAAACTTGAAGGCGCATGTCCTTACAGATATCCTTAAAATCCTTTAAACAAGACTGCCCGCTTAAATCGCGATTTACCGTGTTTTGTGTTGTTGTATAAAATTATTAGAACTGCTTACTTTTCGGATCTTACAACGGAGCAGCGGATGACACTGTTGCGGATAGAACCTACCTAGGTTGCAATTGTCCTGCGCCTCCTCGCACCGGGAAACTACTCTAATGATCGCCCGGCCCGCCAACTGAACGCAAACTGCCATGGCCACGTTCCTCTCCCCCTGCTCCTGAGATACTTGTTGCACTTGTTCACCATTGTACGAGGGCGGTCTCATCTCTCCTGCTATCGATTCCAACGGAGGTAAACAAAAGCAATATCTTCGATCTTCTCTCGAGAATATCTGCGCCGTATCTCCTCGGATCCTTTCAATCCAAATGGAAATCCACGTCCGACTGATGTACACGTGTCTGTCGCTTTTACTTTTGGAGGTATATATGGATCAACACTGTCGCCCTCTATCAAGAAACCAGCATTTTAAACAGCAAGTTTGTTATTTTCTCGGAAGAACGAAATCGGTGAGGTTGATTTAATCGGATCTCGGATGCACGGTTTTCTCCACGGTCTCCGTGTTCCAGCACTCGTGGAGAGGAGCGAGTAAAAAGGGATCGAAGGCAACGACGAGAGCGTTCGTCTCAGGTGACGCTGCCTGGCACTGACGCGCGTTACCACACGCGGTGCTATTTAAGCCCTCGCCCCACGGCTCTCCCACCAGAGATGCATCTCGGATCAGCTGACTACTTTGTTTCGATTCCCTCTCTTTGTTTGAAAACAACTGTAGGGACACGTTGCGCGCACACGTTGCGATCTGAGAATTGACGGCGCGTGAATCGGTCCGCAACCTGTCGAAATTGCTAAGAGCATTGCTAGCCGTTCAACGGACGAAGGTCGTCGCCTTATATATGGATATATAGCGATATATCTCCTTCCGCTTTGTTTACGTCGCGGCACAAAGTCGTTTATTTATTACCCTAGTAGCACAAAATATTGTATATATATTCATGTAATGTTAAAAAGAGATTCAATCTCTTCTTAATATTTAAATGTACATACGATATTTATTTTATATTAGGTAAGAAATATTTATTTTTAAATATAAAGGAAATTAAAGGATATAAATCCTTCAAATATAAAGGAAAGTACAGTATTTTTTCGATAATTCTCCGCAACATGGGTCTGCCCAGGGACAATTATCCGGCAGGGATACTGTTCTTTGCCACGAATGCACATTTTTTTTTAAATATTTACTTTATATTTTTTAAATATCTACTTTATATTCTCTGAATATTTGGCTAATATTTTGTTAAATATCTATTTTATATGAATTGAATTCTTATATAAAAAATTTCTATTTATTGAATTTATATAGAAAATTTAATATTATTTGAGGTTTATATTGAATTTTTATATAAAAAATTTTTATATATTGAATTTATATAGAAAATTTAATATTATTTGAGGTTTACATTGAATTTTTATATACAAAATTTGTATATATTGCATTTATATAGAAAATTTAATATTATTTGAGGTTAATATTAAATTTAGCTTATATTTTCTGAACATTCAATTCACATTTCTTAAACATGCATACAATAGTTAAGTCCAATATTTATCTCATATAAAAAAAAGTGTGGCTTAAAAAATATTTTTCCAATATTTGAACCAAAATATTTATCCAATATTTTTGTGCTACTAGGGTATAAAGGGAATGAGATCCTTTTACAAAATTGTTAAGAATAACAAAGAAGAAAAAATATAAGGCAACTCTTTTAACAACAACAAAGAAGGGACAATCGACATGGTAACATCATACAATCCTGCTAGGTTGTATTTGAAAATTTAATAAAGAATTGGTGAAGAAAATCAACACGATTGTAAATAGTGCAAGAATTTGCAATATTTACGGTCCAAACCACAGCTTTTTTTATGTATATATGTGTGTGTAATAATATCAAATATATAATATAATAATCTTATATATCTTCGACAAAACATCGAAATA
>CM052320.1:154237-176481 GCA_028455615.1 Lasioglossum zephyrum | reverse complement strand
AAAAATTTTTGTATATGAAATTTTAAATAAAATGTTAAATTTATTGAGGTTTATATTAAATTTTCATATAAAAATTTTACTTCGTCGCAGGTGCCATTTAACGAAACACAGATTGGCCTTCTCTCGTTTCAATAATTTATATTAATTTGTTTATATTGACTTTACATCTTTTTAACAATGAGCCGTAATACCTTGCGAAGCCAGGAAATATATAATATACATTCGAGGCTTTGTCAACCTTCGATTTTACCTATGGATGGAATTCTATCGTATCGCGTGTATTTGTCTGTCTGTCTGTCTGTGACGTATGTATGCATGTGTGTGTCGTACTGTACGCTCGTTAAAATCTGCGCATAGGCAACGCACGAGCGTCGACAATATCGTTGAATCAGTTGCAGCTAATGCGGATTCGTTGCAGAGCCTGTTCGCCGTTCGCTGAAACGCTACTTCGCGGTTTCTCGCAAGACACTAGGTGCGGTCGGGTACCCTAGCCTTGGATCGGGTTTTACCCCCGTTTCACACTAGAGCGGACAGTACGGCGATTTTTTTCAAGGTTAAAAAAACTTTTTTACATAATTTCTCTATTATTCTCACATTCTGCAAAGTTTTAATAAAAAAAAATTTTTTATCGTATTATTTTTTTTATTATATAATTTTTAATAATCGATCCAAGTTGTACTAGTTTGACGAATTTTTTCAAGGTTAAAAAAACTTTTTTACATAATCTCTCTATTTTTCCCACATTCTGCAAAGTTTCAGTTTTAATTTAAAAAAAAATCATCGCTCCAAATTGTACTAGTTTGACGAATTTTTTCAAGGTTAAAAAAACTTTTTTACATAATTTCTCTATTTTTCCCACATTCTGTAAAGTTTCAGTTTTAATTTTAAAAAAATCATCGCTCTATCTCATGTCTATTAAAAGTTCTTTGATTTTGAAATAGAATCCATCGTACATCCTCTTGTACACACGCAGCGCGTACGGCGTACGGTCAGCTCAAGTGTGAAAAGCTCCATTCGATTCAATGAAACGTTGTGGCCAGGCTTGTGTGAGAACCCGAAATTTCGGGAAACCCGACGCTCGAGTCGGGAATTTTCGGTCGAGAATAGTCGGGTTCCCGAAAGTGAGATACGTTTCGGGTCCCGAAAGTATCCGGCTGCCTATGTCTCTTCGGGACCCCGAAGATTTCTGACTACACACGAATCGACACGAAGTTCGTATTACGAATGTACCGAGTATCGTGATATCTAAAGGGAGAGCGGGTGTCAAGAAAAAGAGACGGTGCATGGCGCGGAAAGAGTCGGGATCCCGAAGAGACATAGGCAGCCGGATACTTTCGAGACCCGAAACGTATCTCACTTTCGGGAACCCGAAACGTATCTCAGTTTTGGGACCTGAAACGTATCTCAGTTTTGGGACCCGAAACGTATCTCACTTTCGGGACCCGAAACGTATCTCACTTTCGGGACCCGAAATGTATCTTACTTTAGGGAACCTGAAATGTATCTCACTGTCGGGACCCGAAACGTATCCCACTTTCGGGAACCCGATTATTCTCCACCGAAAATTCCCGACCCGAGCGTCGGGATCCCGAAGTGACATAGGTAGCCGGATACTTTCGGGAACCCGATTATTCTCCACCGAAAATTCCCGACCCGAACGTCGGGGTCCCGAAGAGACATAGGCAGCCGGATACTTTCGGGACCCGAAACGTATCTCACTTTCGGGAACCCGACTATTTTCGACCGAAAATTCCCGACCCGAACCCGAGATTTCGGGTTCTGGCACAATCTTAAGATCTACGACACTCTCCGAACAATATAAATTTTCGGGTCCCGACACAACCCGAATTTCCCAGTACCCGTACACCCTTACAAGACACCGAGAGATACAGAGATACGGAGGCATAGAGAAAAAATGAGAAGAGGACGCACGCATTCAACGACCGTTCACTCGTGACTGAAAAGTCCGACGTATTACAACTACTAATTGATATGAAAAAGAGTAACTCCCGGTCGTGATGAAGCTATCTGAACGCTACTACAAAGTACCTAATTGCCCGTTACCTCGCGCCTCAACTCAAGACACGCTACTTCGTTACCCTAATTTATAATAATCGACTAACCACAGCTACTTGAACCTACACCGAATCGAGAGATAATAATCTAGACGTTGCGCATCTCCGACAACGCGCAGTTGTACTCTGTTCGATACCGATACACGCGTAATCCGTAAATTTAAGTCTTTTATAATATTTGGTGTTTTCTCCGATAACCTATGAAACGATATATCACGGTCTGATTACTCAAGAGTATTGTTTTTCGAGGCCTATCACGGTATTCCCTCTTCGCGTGCCACCGCGAGTTGTCCACCGCATAAATAATAAAAACATTGTTCACGGAAATATACACAACTATCCAAGAAAAATAGTAAAAATATTCATCCCTTCTGCAGGACGATTGTTGAACTAATAATCTGAATATCTCGCAACGTTTACAATGTCCTGACGCAAAATTCATTTTCGTACGCTAGTTAGATTTGAGCAAGGGGCACCACGAGAAAGTTTTTTTGTGGTAACACTGATAAACATACATATGTAGACAGTCTAACGCTTCAATTTTGCTATGATTCACCGTTTTTCCCTTTTTTTATTAATGTCTTTATTAAAAGACATTAATCAAGCCCCTTATATTTTTGTAGTTGCGATTCCACGTTGAAAGTCCTGACTAGGGCGCCATCTGGTCTAAGTAGCTGAACTAAAATTGGCACTAGACTTGCTTTAGACTCTGGCATCGTGAATGGAATATGGGGAAATTGAATGCAATCACGGGCTGTCGCTTTTTTACCTTATACGAGCATATTTTGAGCTGCACAAGGGTTCATTTGATAGAGGAAGGTTAACTGCACCACGCTGTGCCCCATCACATCAGTCAAAAATGTCTATTTGTGACAGAAAAATACATCGGAATCTGCTGGTGTTTTTCTCGATGTTTGCTCTACTTTGGGCTTATTTTACCACGTTTTTATTAGCTCGCTTTCTTGTTTGTCTGTTTGTTTGTTTGTTTGTTTGTTTTTTCTGTCACAAATAGACATTTTTGACTGATGTGATGGGGCACAGCGTGGTGCAGTTAACCTTCCTCTATCAAATGAACCCTTGTGCAGCTCAAAATATGCTCGTATAAGGTAAAAAAGCGAAACCTAACCTAACAAACCCATGTTTCGATACAAAATCTAGTAAGATTCTAGTTACTGTCTAGTTATCACACGTGGCGCCCCTTGCCTCTTAACGCGCTATTATAATTTGTACTACAAGGAGTTTGGCGGATATGGGGTCGTTCCAAGGTCGAGGAAACCGAGGCGCACGGGACGAGGGTCTACCGTACACGAGTATCGCAGCACAATATAAAAACGAACAATCGAAAGAGGTTATTGTGTGTGTTCGCGTACGCACGTGGCCGTGCGGCATCTAGAATCATCGTCGGCAAACAAGTTTCCGATGATGTGACCTTGAAGTATGTTATAAAACTCGACATTTTGAACAACTTCTTCCGTAGAAATAGTCGACGGTCGGCTTTAGTTTCGGAGATATTGACAAAAATCTTTTGTGAGCTTGAGTTAAGTTAGGATATATGGGTAAACGTATATGGTAATGAAACCTTTAATTGTAAATGCTGGGTTAGATTTTACCACGTTTTTATTAGCTCGCTTTCTTGTTTGTTTGTCTGTTCGGTGGTGAATTTTGTAATTGATTTTAAACTAACTTCCCGATGAGACTTGAAATTGGATACATGGCTCAGAATTGGATGACAATGCATTATTAAAAAAATTTTTTTTGGAAGTCTATACGTTTTGGAGAAAATAATAATTGAATATTTACTTTTTCGTCCCCTGGGAAACGCTATCGCGTTTAGCTATCCCCACTCCGCGCGACAACGCCCCCTACTTTATTATGCGCGCGCACTCTGACTCCTTCCCACTCCAGGGGCCCACTCCACGGACCCACTTCGCCCCGACGGAGCTCAGTACATGTTTCGTTTACCGAGTGAAATTTACAGCAAGCTTCGTGAGTGTACAAAGTGTTAATAATACAGAGTGATACAATTATTAACACAAGACTAAAAAGCAGAAAATAATTTTTTTTTAAATACCACGTTTTTAAACACGGAATAGAAAGTATGAAATAATTTTTCCTAGTCCCATACAGATTCCTATACGGTGTTTTACTTTTATATGTATCAGGCTAGGTAGGATTAATCTTAAAGATCATTGAAATCGAATAGGAGGTAGTGTATCGATGCATCGACCTCGTGGATTTACACGGTAAGTTTTTCAGTAATTATCTCGTAAACTAAAGCCTCGTACACAATGTCTTGACGACATATTTAAAGCTCATTGAAATCGAAAGAGGGCCCACATCATCGTCAACTTCACCTTGTCGATACCGATCGACGTCCGCCGATTTTCAGACTGATTTCGAGTCGCGCGGGGTGGAATGTTGAGATCGCAAGTGCCGTATCGGTTATTTCTCGGTCTCTTCTTGCGGAACACGGATCCGTTAAGAGTCCATCCTGGCCTGGCACCGGTGTTGTTCTTCCTGCGCGTGCTGCAACCCGGCGCAATAGTGCAAGAGCAGCACGCTCAGTGCCTGCACCCGCAAATCGCTCTGCGCGATCAATTTAATACTGTCCATGTCCCCGGTCTGCGACAGCTCTAATCTTGAGGTAGTTTCCGCGTCGAGCGCGGTTTTCAGCTTGCTCATCTGCGTGCACGTTCAACGGATTCGGTTAGTTGAACTCGTTAATGAAACACAACGTTATGTTGTACAAATTATTCGCGACTTCAAAGCGTATAGTTTGCGTTCTCGATTTTTTAATCGGTGATGTACACAATTTTTATATTTATAAAAAAAAATTTATTATTATTAATTAAGTTAGAATTTATCGGGCAAGAGGCCAAAGATAAAAGAAATCGATTTTTCATAAATCTATAATATCCGTTTACATGAATTTATTTTGAAAATATGTTTTTGTACGAATTATTTGTAACCCACTATACAGGGTGTTAAGAAATGTTTGGTGTCGACAAGCATAGGCGTATTCTACATCTTCGGATCGATGGAGTGATCTGTAAAAAAAAGTAGCCGCAAAATTGTCCTTGACCTTGAATTTCAAGGTCAAATCTTTTTTTAATTGTATTGTATTCTTAGTTTGTTCTTCGAACTTCTGTTCGTCAAAGTTCCTTTGACACTTTTTATCCTCATGATGCGTAGAATACAATGAAAAAAATTGACCTCGAAATTCAAGGTCCAGGACAATTTTGCGGCATAATTTTTTTTACAGATCTCCATCGATCCGAAGATGTAGAATACGCCTATGCTTGCTGAGACCAAATATTTCTTGACACCCTGTACGTGGGCTTATATTCTATTATATTATTAATATAATATTAATATTATATTATTTTGCATAAACATTTTATAAATATTACATTTCTTAACACCCTGTACAGGAGGTGTACAAAGCATTCATACCAATATTATAATATTATATTTCATATAATAAAATATTATATATATGTAGAATACGCCTAAGCTTGCCGAGACCAAACATTTCTTAACACCCTGTACATGGGCTAATATTCTATTATATTATTAATATAATATTAATATTATATTATTTTTCATAAACATTTTATAAATATTACATATCTTAACACCCTGTACAGGGGGTGTACAAAGCATTCGTACAAATATTATAATATTATATTAATATTATTATTAATATTAAATTAAAAGAATTTATAATTAAATTAAATTGAATAATTTATATATGTATATAATATGATATATATATAAATAGTAATATAAATAAATTAAAAAAAATTAAATCAAATTAAATAAAAAATTAAATTAGAAAAAATATTAATAATATTAATATTATATTATTTTGCATAAACATTTTATAAATATTACATTTCTTAACACCCTGTACAGGGGGTGTACAAAGCATTCGTACAAATATTATTATAATTAAATTTATAATTAAATTAAATTGAATAATTTATATATTTAATATATATGTAAAATAATATAAATAAATAAATAAAAAAAATTAAATTAAATTAAATAAATTAAATAAAAAATTAATTTTAAAAAATATATAATGTTAATAATATTAATATAATATTATTTAGTGGCTAGTATTCGACTATTACAGTGAAGTGGCGATCTATCTCTCGTCACCCGTTCCGAGCAGGGACAAAAATCGTGTAGGGAAACTATGTATACAAAGGACCCCGAACATAAAAGATGAACCCCAGTGGAAGGGGTAGGCGAAGGGATAGCGATCGCGGAGATCCTCAGGAAGCTAGATCGCGACTTTACCGTACTAATAAATGAAGTTGAAAGAGTTCGTACCATGGTGTTGATCTTCTCGACGCGATCCCGTGGCTCCAAATGTTTATACAAAAACTTCCCGGTGTCTTTAGCCCTGGACATAAGACCGTCGTCCAAGTCCCCGGCTAACAATGGCGCCGCCACGCTGGGCTCTGCGCCCTCCAACAGGTCTGGACTTATGCCCAAGCCTCCGACCAATGAATTCTAAACGTTTCAACAATTCGATCAGATTTGTCGGAAGCCCACTGTTTTATAGTCTAAGAATCATAATCCTAGATAACGATGCGGTCGACTTACAATGCAAAAGATACAGCAAGGAAAAGACAGGGAAAAATAGCGTGACAAAGTAATGACCGGCAAAGCAATTCGTACCAATTAATTGCTCTATGAATGACTCGTAACAGTTAGCAGTGATATTAATACAACGTTGTGCAAGAAACGCGGCGGCCTTGATTGTTCATCTGTTACTCCAAATAACAATTAGTGACATGACCAACGTAAAATGGTGCGGAGAAAATTGTATTTTCACTTTTACGTAGGACAATACGGAGAGAAGCCAGTGGAAGCCAAAACGGACAGCGAGATACAGACAGAGAGAAAGAGAGAAAAAGACAGAGGGAAGTCCTACCAAACGCGAAGCAATCAAACACTTTGATCAACCGGCAAGCGTGATTAGTAGACTGCGGATCTTTACGCATTCCCAATGAAATTAGTGAAATATAAAACAGTAAAGGATTAAAAGCACTGTAATGTTTTTAATGCAGCAATGTCACTAAGTGGGTAGTAATGCAAAATAATGCAAAGATGGGGTTCTTCGTTATTAATTTGCATTATTTGGAAGCATAATGCTGCCGAAGAACGAGAATAACAGCTCATAAATGTAAAAACAGGACTTTCGAAGACTACTATGGTCTGGGTTGATCTTTTACTTAGCTCTTTTAACTACTGAAAACCCCTTTAAGGGATGAAATCAATTTTTATTTTATTTATATTTTGAAAAACATTTTTATTTTGCCTAAAGATTCGCAGTCTAGTGATTAGTGTCGTTAGATTTGCTGGTGTAGAAGAATTGGGCAGAAAAAGAGGAGGGGTGGAACAGAGAAGGGGCAAAACTGTACAGGCAATGGTTGTTTTTTTTTATTGTAGCGAACAGGTGACACGGTCAGCGAGCCAAAGTGTTGGATAGAAAATTGGAAATCCTTCTCGGTTCCAAGCAAACAAATCTGTGGTATTAAATTCTACCTTGCGGGATGCACAGGGACTTGGGGGAAGACTTCTAGATGCCAGACCAGTACCGGAAGCCGGTGGTGCCAAGCAACTGGTACTTCCAGCCTTCTTCAGGCCCAACAGAGTGTTAGCTATACTAGCCTTCATGGCCATCATAGTTGCACCCTGATCGATCGGACCAACGAATTGGAAATTCATTAATACAATGTTCTATCGGTTGTTCGCGAGCTAACCGGTATTATTATTAGCTTACTATAATGATAACGAAAGATATGCGACCGTGGTGTCCCTTTCCGATTCATTTGCTTTCATTCTGCAAGATCACCTACTAGCTTCTGTTACACGATACCGAAGCGAAATGGTTGTGTATGTATGTGTGTGTGTGTCTATATACGTACAATGCTCACAGATACTGAATACTCAAAAAACAAAGGTCAAGGTGCAATCCTACAAAAAACCTTCACCGCCCTCTAAATACAGATGATCAGATTCGTTTTATTGGCAACAAATAAAGTGAAACACACTTAACAGTTGTCTCTCTATATACAAAGTACCAAGAAAATACTCTATTATATATAAATATAAATATATGGATATGTTGTTTAAAAGTGTACAGTTTTTTTTCATTTAAATCGTTAGAAACTGCAATTCCTTCTATCGGGTACGATATCGTGAAGATAATAAATAAAGGGGTGGGCGAGTACCCGAAAATGCAGTCCACCCATAATAAATAGATATGTAAGATGAATGCGAATCTCATGGATTATCTTCTCTTAAAATGTCTACCGTGGAAAACTGAATGTACAATTAATTTCTTATAAGAAATAAAAAATATAGGAATTATGCGTTGATCACATGTTCGAATAAATTCGAAAGATTTGAGACTAGTTTCTCCGTACTGTAATCGTTTCTTGTCTCTCTCTCTTGACCGAACGATAACTGAATGGAATCGCCAACGTTTCAGCGTATCTGCGTAGAGCTCATCTGCGATGAGTTGGCAATACCATTGCAGCGTTTAAGAAATACTTTTACAACGTCTTGAGTACCTGTACAGTATCTTCGCAACTGGTTAGAGATATCTCTGGACCTGAATCCCCAATTAGAGTATTAGGCTCTATTTCGTCGGTTTCTAATGCCATCGCTAAACTTTCCGCCCCACAATTTCCTGACGCTTGACAGCGAGCCTCACATTTCTTGTGGCACACCATGCCGCAGTCTCTGCACTGTACAGCATCCTTCAACCAAATCTGTATGGTTTAAAGAATATCCTTTTAACGTTCACAGCAATCACTTGGATAAATTGCACCGATATTCACTGGCAAGAAAATCTAGATTCAAACCTTCTTTGTACAAAAGTCACAGTGCGTTGCCCTGTGGAAATGTGTTCTAATGAAGTCGTGCATTTTCTTATCAATAATCTCCTCGTTCAGCGCTGGTTGCGTTTTGGCAGTCTCAATACTCTCCTTCTTCCCTGGATCGCTAGCCGTATGACGATTCGGGTAACTGGACTCCCACACGTAGGATAGCAAAATATCTCCGTAGCAAAGTGTCGGATCGAATCCAGAGTAGCCTTGTAGCTTTGTGTGGACCGACGTTAGAGAAGCTTTGAAACGGATAAGACAAGATTAGTGGAGATTCAATGGAGAATTCGAGCTTTGCTGGCTGTTTTAATAATTAATTAAGATACGTACCACTATCAGGCGGTAGCAAAGCATGGCATTTAAGGTAGTGACCGGTCGAGGATGTATAACATTGTGCTAGAATCAATTTCATCGGGACGTTAATGTATCCTAATAATTTAGGAGGGAATTCGCCTCCCCTCACACGGCCCCACACACCTATATTCAAATATTGCAATTCCGAATCAATTTGAAAGTTTCTAATCTCCTCGAAGCTGATCAACGAGGCGTACTCTTTCTCTTTCGTGGTGTAGTACAAATCTGTTACGTTGATCACGTAATTATCATCGTAACAGACCTGGGAACTAGTGTTCGACATTAACGATTGACTCGACGTCGTCGAGATCTTCCTGGAGGGTGTAGAATCGGGTGTGTGAGCCGGTTCATCCGCGGTGTGTACGCTGCTCTTCCTTCTTCGAAAAAGTTTGCTGCTTCCCGTCTCCAGTTTCTCGGTGATCTCGTTCTCCGAGTCTTTCAGGTCTGAGAATTTGATTTGGCTTTCGAATTTGATTTTACTAGACTCGTCTGTACTCGGTGTGTCCCCTCTGCTCGTCATCGGGTCCGTCTTCAGAGATTTCCTGTCCATTCCCTTCTCCGCGGACAGCTTCTCGCTGTCCAATTTCATACTGATTTGTTTATCTAAATCGGCTTTCGAATACCTCCTCTCGACTCTTATAATAAATCGCCTCTGCACAGCGTTCTTCACCAGTTTCGCTACCTGGTTCATACTCGACACCTTCTTGCCGTCTACCGCTACCAAAATATCTCCCTTTCTCATCTCGGCTATCGCCGCAGGACTCCCGGCTACTATCGTCTCGACTAGCACGCAAACGTGCCCTATCTCTGGCACGAGTTCTTGCTTAAATACTACACCGAGTTGCTGAGAACCAACTTTGCTAATTATCAAATCCAACACCATGTAAGGAACTCCGGTATATTGAGTAAGAAACACCCAAGGTGTTGAATCGACGCTTATCGTAGAATAGACTTCGATCTGCGACTTATCCTCCGCGTTCAGCATGTTGGGTCCAAGATTCAATCTGCTCACTTCGAACAACGACACTTGCAAGAAGCCAGGTGTGAATTGAATGTTGGAAACCTGAGAAGGAAGAACTTTTGTAAATTACACCCCGTGGCACAATGGCTCCGATCGGAAAAATTGTACCACGGGTTGTATACAACTGTAAAATACAGGAGTAGATCGTCTCTTACTTCGGATAAATCTACTGCTTCGTCGTTCAGTCTGCGGAAGAATGGTTTGTATCGTAGTTTGTAGCGAGGTAGTGTATGCTTTCTACGCACAGCTCTCCGAATCTGTCCAGTGATCAAAGAGATAATCTGTGGTTGTAATTGACGACCTTGAAATTGAGATTGCACCTCCAGTTCAAGTATAGGATCCGAATAAAAACTTAAGGACCAATGAGTATATGGAACACGTGTAAACTGTAGTCTGGCTCTACCGCTGATCATTTTCACTGTGAAACAGACATTCGTTAAATTCGTGTCTCTTGAAAATTGTACTTTTAATGCGCCTCACCTTGCAAAGCCATGTAGGCAGTTTTGCCTAATAACATTTTAACATCTATCGACAATTGAAAATTACCAGAATAATGCAAATCTAAAGATAAATCCAAAGACTCTAGCAAACCCGTATCAGCATCTATCTTCGAATCGGCAACTTCTAAGCCTTTTATCGTAGGGAACTGTGTACCCAGATTCAAGTCTCTCAACTGGAAAAATAAAATACTTGTAAATCTTGTACGAATAATATTTCAGATTGTTCGATTTACCTTTACGCTGTCCAACAATTTCCCTGTCGTCGACTGAGTCAAGAGTTCCTTGAATTCATTGTTCAGCTTTCTATACAGCCACAAACGAACACGCTCAGCGTTTCGCAGTTCATTGAATAGAAATTGCAGAGTCAAGTTTATGGCCAAGTTCTCGTTACCTTGGTACATAGCTTGACGGGATATGTTTGTACTGGAATTACTCTTTTCATCTTGAATCTTTTCGAGCAGTTCCTTAGGTAACTCCGCCTTGCCATGCTGGATCGACTTTTCTGGCGGACTTGCTAGAGGCGCTTGTTCCAGATACTTTTTGAACAAGTAAAACTCCAGTGCCAGCGTACATATTATACCGCACACAAATGTAATCACGGACACGCAAATAAATTCAAAAAAGTCCATATTAAAATGTCGGACAACGGAAACTTTACAGCTTCCTTGAAGAAAAATACTGAGAGAGAAATTGTAGAAATAGGCACTCGCTTGTGTAATAAGAAGTATAATGTAAATGTACAAACTGTATTTGGAAGTTTATTTGTTATTAATATTCTGTTTTATCCGGTGTTCGTCCGAGATATTAGGAACTTATAGAATATCTATGATTCTCGTTAATCATTAAAAAACATGTTGTCTTCGTAACGCCGGATTACATTGTTGTGAATCACCCTCTACTCACGGGTCAACAGTTATTCGGAACACTTTCACCTATCATTACGACGATCGAGATTACGGCATTGTCGCCGAAATATAAAGGAACTCTCTTACAGAACGTGCATATTCACGAGGAAACGTTCCGGCGAAACATTTTCGAGAATCTAGTAACACCGACACGAACTATCTACGAACGAAACGTATTATGACAGTTTTCTATTGATCTCGGTAGCCATGTTAGTGCCAGAGAAGCTTGTCAAATTGACAGATCGTCTGATTGTCAACCCCATGTATTATTTACAGTTGAAGACTATTTATGAACGATATGTCTTTCAACGATTCGCTTTATCCGAAATATATAATAATAATAAAGAATAAATATATATTTATTCATTAATAAAAATTTATTTGTAGAAACCAAACATTGGAGAAAAATAATTCGACTCCAGCTTGAAGCATAAAAATTATTTATATTTTATGAACCATATTTGGAAAAATTAAACAAATTTATTATTAATTTAACAATTTTTTTTATTAATAATATGAATTGTAATTAGCATGTAGTGTACCATTTACACTGTTACTAATAATGAAATAATAAATAATAATAATATTAATAATATTAATAATATTAATAATAATAATAATAATAATATGAAATAATTGGTATTCATTATTTTCGATGATCGTGCGATCAGCTGACAGCAACATAACCTTACAATTTATTATCTTTTAAGTTTGTCACCGTTTAAACTACGCGAGTCGAAGAGTAAGTATAATTAGATATTATTTATATTAATGGATATGTGGTGATTCTCGAATTTTATTAAAAGATACTAATGTTTTATTTTGTAGGTTCGTAAACATCGAGCGAACGTAAATACTGAGGATCTTCGTAAACATTAGGAATCATAACCTAACGATTATTTTCCTGATAGACAAATGTCCGGTAAATTGTTAATATGGCAGCTTTAATGAAGAAAAGAGTGTTGGCAGAGTTTACGCAGAGTCAGGTACCTTACACTTTTAATGATTTTTAAGGGGGTTCTTTTCAACAAGTTGGTTAATTAATTTTATGCCGTAGCACAATAAAATCATTATTTTATTATCCTCTTTTAATTGTAATTTCTTCATGAAACTATATTGTAGGTTGTAACCGAGCCACCGCTAAAGCGATTAAAAACACTACGCTTGGCCTCCGCATCAGGGAGTAAGAATGGAACGGAAGGCAGCTCCGCGCTAGCTTACTTGGAATGTCTAGAGAAATCTAAATGCGGCAACGATGCTTTACAGCTTCTCGTTCGTATATCCGACACCATAGCTTACATTTCTCCGGAGGAGGTTCCCACGGTTGTGAAGAAGCTATCGGAGAGATTTTCCATCGAAACGGAAGCAGCAGTTCGTGCTAAGATACTTTGGATATTCGCGGAATTAGGAGAGATAACGCACGACTCTGCAGAGAAGACTAGAATTGTCAACGAAACTGCTGAACTTCTGAGGAACGAAGAATCGCATAGAGTGAAGAGCCAAGGTCTGGCAACCTTGTTGAAATTAGGAGATCACCAGAGGTAACTTATATAATGTATATTTATTTTTGTATTACGATAAAAGAACGAATATGTTGTTTCAGGAGTCTGGTGTTGAAAATTGCTCGTGAACATTTACCGGACACCTGGCACGGTGTGCAAACACGTTGCCTTTCCATCATCGGTAGATACTTGTCTGCGAACACTGCGGACGACACGTTAATATTCGTTGGCAACTATGCACGGTCTCAAGATCCCAGAGTTCGTGCTCAAGCATTCGAAACAATGGCAGAACTTCATTCTCACAGAGGATGCAGACTGCCCGCGAGTTTCTTCGGTGAAGCTTGCGCTGCGCTCAGAGATGACTACGAGATCGTTCGACGTGCGGTTCTAAAATTGATATGGCTCCTAGGAAGAGAATATCCAGAGAAGTAATATTAAATTATAATTGTTAGTAGAAACTTATACAGGGTGAATTCGATAAAGCAGAAAAATTACTTCGTAGGACAAAGTTACACTGTTTGAAGGGCCACATATAACGGTGCAAGGGGAAGAAAAATTTCATGGTCATTTTTATGAGATTTCAAGGTCATCGATGATTTTTTAAATGGAATGATATATCTTTCTTAACGTAACGTTGTACCTGACAAAATAACGAATTCATGCATGTAACACAATGTGACCTTCAAGGTCGTAGGTTACATAGGTGTTACATAGGTATCCTGCTTTATCGAATTCACCCTGTATATTGAATATATTCAATGAATGTATATATTCATGAATATATTCATGGAATCGTTTTTCAGTATGATTATGGGTTCTGACGGAGAAGATACACGCATGGTAGACTGTGCGTTCTCACAAATCTGCAGTTTCATGGGTGATTTATCACCAAGAGTGAGAACCTCGGCAATGACGCTCCTAGGCTCGATGAAAGGCGTGTCTCAACGATACATAGAGCAAGCATTAGACAAGAAACAAAAAATCGTAGAAGCGGATAGGCCAGAAGTCGAAGAGAAGAGTGGATCTTGCGGTGCTTTCATCCACGGATTAGAAGACGAGTTCTTAGAGGTAGTACCGTATTTATACACATTTAGTTAAAATATATTCGACGTATACACGATAAATTACTTTCAGGTACGAACAGCAGCGGTCGAGGCACTTTGCACATTATCTTTGGAACAACCGAACATAGCTAGGATTGCCCTGGACTTCATGGTGGACATGTTCAACGACGAGATTCAAGATGTAAGGTTGAGGGCTATCGAATCGCTGAGGAAAATGTCTGCGAGCGTAACGCTCCGGGAGGATCAACTGGAGACGATATTGGGTGCGCTGGAAGATTTCTCAGGCGAAGTGCGAGAAGGTCTGCACGCCACTTTAGCTGCCAGCCGGCTAGCCACGAGGAATTGCTTGTACATGTGTGTAACTCGGCTCCTTGAGAACTTGAGTCGTTATCCGCAAGACAGAGAGAGCATTAGAAGCTGTTTGGCAGCGTTGGGAGCTTCGCATCCATATTTGACGTTGCCTTTGGTACCTCAGCTTCTTGGTCGACACCCATTCTTCGACACACCGGAGCCAGACGTAGATGAACCATCTTGTATCCTTTCACCGGTTAGGTTAGGTCTTCTTCTAGATCTTCTTTTACAGTCTTGATGACTTGACAACAGCCATATATTCTATTGCAACATTCTTGACTCGAAATAATAGATGCAAGCGTGTTGGTGATGATATTCAATGCTGCGTTCCACTGTCCAAGTATGCACGCTCTTTTCACAGAACACACATCGAAGCATTATCATTATCTGCGGGACACGATGCCGCATTTAGTTCCTCGATTGCGACCAGCTATAACGAGCGGGCCAGGCTTCGAGAGGGAAGACAAAACCGACGAGGAGACCGAACGTGGGAAAGAATTCCTGGAGAAGGTGGTAACGGGCGTTGAGAATGCAAGGCCGAGTGGTAGAGTTCATACCCAGCTCCTTGAAGCTGCAGCCATCGATTTGGATCGCTTGGCAGAAATGGATTATCGCATGGAAGGAGCAGCGCGGTTTACTGCTCTTTACATACGGTGCTTGCTGCTCCTGAAGTCCGTGTTGAAAGAATTCTCGGTGACATCGGCGAATTCGATATCCACCAGTCCGTTCCCCAACACGACCACCAATGTTTCGGTTCTTCTTCGGAATACTCAAAAGTATGTATTGTAGCTTTAAATGTAGCCACCTAAATATTTCCTTCATTTTTGATGACGTAACGAATATAATCATGAGTGTAAAATTGATCTAATAACTAGAACAACACCTTAAATGTTTAGCAATTGATTATATTTTGAATAATGGTACGTAGAATTTTGATCCGCAGTCTAGTCATCGCAAATAAAGGAGATCTTTACGTGGACCATTCCGTATGCAGGATGTGGCATATAAATTTGATGATTTCAGGTTGCAGCGGTTGTTCAGCGGATTAGGTGAAACCGACACGATGCTAGCCACTGACTTGTGGCTGAGAGCGTTGGCAGTCGAACTGATACGAGTTACAAGAAGCGTGACCGGAAGAAGTGCTCTACCTTTGACTCGATACTTCCTCTCCGAAGCTGACACACTGCCGCAAGACACGTCGAAGCTGCCGACATTTTCCAGAGCTCTTGTTCTACAAATCCCGACATTGGCTGACGTGAAACCAGGATCGTTGACACGGTTATTGTTACCGTTGCTTTTAACGCCCGCGGCGCAAGGAGAGGAACGTCTACCGAGGCCGTCGGTGTCCACGCGGTTCTGCAGGGCGATTATAGAGGAACCTAGAGGCGACGCGGACGCCGCGTTGAAGTTCACCGGTGGTCTTCTATTGGGTATCCCGTTAACGGCTAAATTGTTGAACTTGAGAGACCCGAGCATACTCCGGGTTAAACTGAGGCACCCTGATCAGCAAGTGCAGTTGCTGTTGCCGCGTAAATCCGATCTACGGTTACAGAACACGGAGCAGAACGATTACAGATTGAAAACCACGGTTCTGTTGTCCCATCAAGTTTGGATGGAAGCGTGCAACGTAGAGATATCTCTCGCGCTGCTTGTACCGTCGGCGGCACTCGACGATCCGTGTGTTATAGATCTCTGTAAACCGACCAAGGTATCGATAGCACCGAAGCCTGTAAAGAGAGGTATCTAATGATATTTTCATACAACGGCGGGAATGTTTTTGTACAACCTTCGTTTCTTGTAAATAAATCTGAAATACACTAAATCACATTTCGCGTTTGTTATGAGACGATTCTGAAGAATGGTTTACAAAATTAACGTCGTTGCCCGCCGGTTTCTAATAAGAGAATTATAAATACATGATTTGAACTGATCGAAGATGCTGAATTTACACGGTTATTATCTAGTTAGAAGAATAATCTTTTAGAAAGATCTGACAGTTGCTCAACCTAGTGTTAACGTCGCAGACTACCGCCAACTCGAAAAAGAGCTCCCACTAAAAAAAAGAAAAGAATAGATTAATCTATGAATTGTTTATTTGGTATTTAGGGATTTGTAATTGTCGTCTAGTTACCCGCTGAACGATGGAGGTTTGTCTGGTTCTGGACTTTTCTGAGCTAAACTGCTGAAAGACAGTCCACCCGGTTGAGTAGCCAAAGATTCGAATGTATTGTTGCCGGTTACGCTTCCGAAAACTTTGGACATGTTGTTATCCATCGCCGTGGGGTTGCCCATTGCTGGTGGGTTACCGAACGCTGTTTAAATTCGTATCGTTAGTATTGGCATTTAGGAGTAGGTAATTTTGTTTTCAGGATTGTAAGGATGCGCCTTCTCATTTCATATAAACTTTCAACGCATTTTTAAAATTATTATTACAGGCTCAGAAGTAAAAGTTGAAGAAGCATCATTTCTAAAATGTTTTATGATTTCTACCAATTGAGAAATGAGAAGGCGAGAACGCTATTCAAATTCGTATCAAAAACTTCAAGAAGTTTAATATAGAAAAATTTTCATATAAAAATTCAATATTAACTTCAAATAAAATTAAGTTTTATACCTAATTTCCATACACACTATTTTTGTAATATTTTTTATATAAAAATTGTCTTTTTTTAAAGTTATTACTTATTGAAGCTAATGCACAAAATAAGTTATTATTATTAATTATTTTATGAAATATTTACTATGTAAAAATCAATTAATTTAAAATATTTATAAAAACAATAATAATAATATATATATAAAATTTTTTATATAAAAATTCAATATAAATCTCAATAATATTAAATTTTCTATATATTAATTCTATATTAAATATAGTATATAAAAATCAATTAATTAAAAATATTTATTAAAAAAATATATATATAAAAAATTTTATATAAAAAGTCAATATAAATCTCAATAATATTAAATTTTCTATATAAATTCTATCCATAAATTTTTTTTTATATATTTATAGTTACCTGGAGGAGCTGCGCTAGCGCCAAACGCTGCCGTTCCGAATGCATCTCCGAACATCGGCTTGTTCGAACCAAACGTCGGTGCCGATCCAAATACTGGTTTAGTACCAAATGCAGGTGCCTGTCCAAAAGCGGGTTGCGCACCTAGCACAGGTTGTTCCATGCCCATCGGGGCAACGCTGCCTCCAAATATATTCGTAGACCCTGGAGACGCTGCACCGGGTGCAGCATTGGGTGCACCACCCCCGAAGAAATTCGTAGCTCCGGTATTCGGTGTCCCATCGAATATCGATCCAGACTTTTGAGCGTTATTATCGAAAAGCGATTTCGGAGGCGTGCTAAAGCTGTTTATCGTAGCCGTGTTTCCCCCGAAGATTGACCCGGAAGGAGACCCTTGCGTGTTCCCACCGAAAATCGAGTTAGCATTGTTTCCGCTAAAGATGGAAGTGTTCGCAGAAGTAGTTGGCATCCCGCCGAATATATTAGTATTCGCGGTACTCCCGAAAGGTACAGACGCTGGACTGATAATTGGTTTGCCGAAGGTGTTCGGCGCGGAAGAGCTGGTGGGTGTGCTTAGGAATTGAGCGTTTATCGTGAGAGCAGGTGGTTTCCCGAAAACGGAAGTGACGGAGGTTGTAGTCGCAGTGTCGAAGGTTAATGTAGAAGGAGTGGTGCTGGTAACGGGGCTCGCGGGGGACAGGTTTGCGACGGCCTCCCCGAAGGTAGGCTGTGGCAAGGGCATTTGGAACGAAGAGACGGGGAGCGTCTCGCTAGAGAACACAACAACAGACGTCGTTGCAATCGGAGCAGTACTAGTCGTGGTAGCTGGCTTGAAGCCACCGAAAATCGACATGGGGATTGTCGTCGCAGCCTGACCTCCGAAGGCTGTGCCACTAGAAGCAACGGTGGATGTCGCCGGTGTGGTAGAACTCGACATTCCTCCGAATATGGACACGTTCGATGCAACAGTCTGGTCGCCGAACAATGGAGCAGCGGTGGTAGTTGCAGCTTGCACAGGGAAAGTAGGAACTTTGGATTCTGGAGAAGCAACCTTTTCTATCGTAACCGAAGGGGAGGTTGTAGCTGTTTCCGCTGCGGGAGCTCCACTCGCCAGACCGATGGTTAACTGCCCCAGCGACATCTGAAAGCCAGGCGTTCCAAATGTAGATTTGTTGTTGACCTTTTGATCAGCGTTAACATAAATGCCACGTACGGATGTTTGATTGTTCTGCAGCCCCGTAAACAAGCCAGTTAAATTCAACGCTTCTTGGGTCGGAGGTGCTGTCGTTTGTGGTATTTTCATATTCAACGGGCTTGCAGGAGACGACGGTTTCGAGGCGAAGGAAAACTGCGCGATCGCTGACTGCTCCTGTTTAAATGTCTGCGAAGGGCTCTTTGCGATCCCAGCTGTGGTGTTCAGACTAGCGAAGCTGAATGCTGCGGCTGCAGCATCGAATTTCGTAGTGGGTGTTGTTGTGGTTGCTGTGGTTGCCAGTCCAAATTTCAACGGGGAGGTCAAATTGATTTCCTGTACCTTCGGTGCTTCTGTTAATGACAATACGTCTTTCAATGTACCGGTGTTGAATAAGTTGTTTTGTAGTTTGACAGCTTCGCTGGTCAGCGATACGGTGTCTTTGCTAGGTTTGGATTCTTTGGATGTAGATTTCATAGTTTCTTCAGGCTTCTGAGCTGGCGTGCCAAATGGAATGGAGTCGACTTTAGGGAAAGACTTGATCGAACTAGGTATGTTGAGGATTAAAGCTGGACTCGATGCTACGGTATCGTTCGGTTTACTGATTTGATGAGTGGCAAGAGTCACCGATGGACTTTTCTCTGTCTGCGACGGTTTCGTTCCAGCTGCAACAGGGAAAGCCACAGTATAAGCGGGTGGTTTTGTCTGCGATTTACTTGGCGTCGGTGCGTTATTAAGTTCATTCGTACCGATTCTTGCAACGATGCTATTGAGAGAAGCTAGTGGACTTTGTTGCTTTGGTTTCTCGGTGGTGGTCTGTTTAGCGACCGGAGTCTGTTTCGGTGATTCCACTTTATTTTTGATATCAGCCAGTGCAGCGTTCGGCGAAGCCAAAGAAGACAGCGTCGCCTCCAAACGATGTTGACTGGGTGACGGATTCACAGGTTTTATAATTCGCGGGGTGGAAGAAGACAAGTACTCTCTCAGCTTGATCTGCTTTTCCGGGGTGAAGCTCAACGTTTTCGCGGCGATAGTTTTGCAACGCGCTTCTATGATCCCCGCATTCCTTGGCAGGGAAACCGATGACTTCGATGACGTCGTTATACTCAGATTCGACAGCGAACGATCCAATCCGAATATGTTATTATTACGAGTAAGTAGTTTCCACTGTTTCTTCAGCTGCTCCACTTTGCCTTTCTCCTGCGTAATGATTTTATTGTGCAGAATCAGATTCTGATAGACGAACTCCAAGTGGGGAATCTTCATTCGCGACTTTTCCTGAGTCTTGTGGTCAGACCATTCCAAGTCCAATATTTTACTAGCTTGAGCGAGCTGCGTTTGGGTGTAATAATACAGTTTCTGCAGATCCGACATCTTATTGTTGTCTCCGCAGTTTCTAGCGGGGAAATCCATGCTGACTGCGTTCTTCGACTTGGTCTCTTCGACCCAAGCGAACGACTGCAGCAGCAACGCTTTTAAATAAGCAATATCGCTGGACAAACTGTTCGTCGTCTCTCTTAGCTCTCTGAGAAACTGGTCTATCACGATAGAGGTATCCACAAGTTTCCGACATTCCTCTTCCGTGCCACATTCCCAAGCTTGCGCCTCCAATCTGTTGCGCAACTCCTTCTCGAATAAACTGTGTTCCTCTATGTAGGCGCGGATATCTCTGGTCTCATCCTCGACGGTTGGCTTCGGTTCCTGCACAGGCTCTTGCGCAACTATCTTTTTAATCACAGTTGCCTTCGTGTCTGGCTTCACAGGCTTCTGTGTGTCTTTAGGAGGTTCTACCTTGACTTCTACGTTTGCAGTTTCGATTTTCTGCTCGAGTTTCTCCGGTGGATGCTGCAGGAGAGAAGACTTCTCGAAGATATCCCTCGCGGGAACCGGTTTCGGCCTTTCGGAAGGAGTTTCCAGTTGCTTCGGGCGCGGAGTGCTTGTGATCACGCCGTTCATGACAAGGGACGTGTCCAACGGAATGGCATTGTACTGTTGCAATTGCTGCGGAGGAGGCGGAACGATTTCTGTAGGCGGAGTATTGATAGCTGGACAATTGGGCGTCAGATTCACCATGTGAAAGCTACAGAGTTGACCGGACGTTGCCAGGATGTGTAGCATGGGAACTGGAATAGGTAAAATAGAGTCAGCTCCCCACGGTAACTTTCGAACGGGTGATCTATCTATAGTCAAGCCTACGGGATAACTCTCTGTGGTATGAATCAATGGCAGCTGAGCCCTGCCGCTGTCAACCAGCTGCCATTGATTCCACGTGGCTCCTCCGTCCGTACATCCCAATACTGCGATCTCACTGCTGTTGCTACTAGCAGCGATAATTACACCCCATTCTGGCACATGATCGAAGTAGTAACGTGTTGATAATATTCCTTCTCCTTCGGTGTCTGTTAGTCCATATGTAATATCTTCGTAACATGTGAAAATAGCATTCGCTTCGCCCTTAGGAGCGTCGACTATGAGAACATTAATCCTCTGTTCGGAACCCAAGTAAGCAGCGCAGAACTGATAATTGCTGATCCATAAAATAGAAACAACTTCTCCGATGTATGGAGTGGGACCGGGAATCGTTCTGGCTACTTTCAGGTCAGGTTTCAGTTGTATGATATTTCCATTCTTGCAACCGACCACTATTTGTTTCCCTTTAGGACTCCACGCTGCGCACAAAGCGTCTAGTCCATTCAATCTCTCTAAAGCTTTCAGTTCTACCGTCTTCTCCTCTTTTATTTGAAAACTACCAACTGTATAATCGCTAGCTACTGTACATAACATTCCTGGAACTGTCGGGTTCCATTGCACATCGTTCACGAACACCTCTCCGCTCGATGTGCAAATCCTAATTTCGTGTAACAAGTGTAAATTCTGTAAGAGAAAGAAATAGAATGTTTAGAACCAATCCTGTGTTCGACGAACGATAAGAATCTACGTACACTTCTGGTAAGAGCCTGTACATCGTAAATTAAAACGAACGGTCCCTGCGGTACCACCGCTAAGTAGGAACAATCACAGCTAAGCAATAATTTACAAATAATTATCGATGTATCAACTTCTATTTTCCATTCCGGGTCGCTGTCCTCTCCTGGTTTCAATACGAATATCTTATTCCTCTGGGCTGCGTATAATAAACCCCTTTTCTTGTCTGCAGTGATCAGACTGCAGGCAATTGGCACAGATGTGTATCCATCTAATATTTGGGAGATGTGCGACTGTTTAAATTGAAATTCCTAAAAAAGATAATCGTCGAATCAATTTTACGGAATTACAACGTACGCGCGCACACATGCACAAGCTTATACATTTGCAGGAATAAAAGAACATATATATTCTTTATTATTATTATTAT
>CM052320.1:135379-152288 GCA_028455615.1 Lasioglossum zephyrum | reverse complement strand
AATAAAGATATTAATAAAAAAAGGGAAAAACGTGGAATCATAGCAAAATTGAAGCGTTAGACTGATACATATGTATGTTTATCAGTGTTACCATAAAAAAATCTTTCTCCGCGCAGACCCTTGCCTCGTAAGGTTTTCCTTTACGCGTCCGAATGCAGCGTTCTGCGTTTCATGCGCCAATTAAACTCCATTCGTCATACTCCACATCAGAACTGCGTCTAGGTGTGAATAGGAATATTCTAGAATGTTCCATGATTGTCAATCGTGGTCTCCCGAACGCATTTTTAGTACGTCGTTGATTGTCGAATCAGAAACATTTGTACGTATAAAATTGATAAAATTTCTAGAATATATAGAATTTCTAGAATAGAATTTCACGATTGTGTCTTGTCAATCGTATCTGTGTTCAAGCAAGTTTGTACCGGGTGACATAAACCCCTTACAATAGTGTCATTGGACGCGAAAAGTAATGAAAAAAAGTATGAAATAATTTCTATTTAATTTATATGAAAACACACCAACTATTAATAAAATTAATTTTGATTTGTATGAATACACACCAACTGTTCATAAAATTAACTAAAATAAAATTGATTGAAATAAAATATTAAATATCATATTGAATACGATACAATCTTGTTAGATGCGGTGCAAAATTGAAAATTTTCCAAATGACAGATGTTGCTGATTATGATTTCATTGAAATATCGTAGACTTGGAAATCAGATACATTATTTCAATTTTTCGCCGCCTCCGAAAAGATTGTATTGTATTTAATATGGTAATTAGTATTTAATATTTTATTTTATTTTATTACCAGTTGGTGCGTATTGGTGCTAAAATAAGTAACAAACGAACAATTAAAATTCCATTTTAAGGCAACAAAATTGAAACGTCCGAGATTGTATATAGTGGTGTAGCGTTTACTTAAAATAATTTTAATTTCGTCAATTTTCAAATGTCCAGTTTTTTAAAAACAGGTTCGTAAAGGGCACACTTGTGGCTATATCCTCATTTTGCCATTTTTTAAAAAGTGATCCACTGTGAAAATGGTAAAAAAACATTGTTTTCAAATAACAACATTTTGCTAGTTCTGCTGTTATAATAGTATTCTGGAGCATGGGTCAACAGGACGCATGGTTCAGCGTCCGTACTGCCTTAATTTTTTTTATAAAAAATCAATATATAAATTTTTTTATATGAAAATGCGATATTTACCTCAAATAATATGAAATTTATATAAAAAAAACAATATATATATAAATTTTTTATATGAAAATTGAAGAGAAGTTTCAATAATATTAAATTTTTGATAAAAAATCGAGGCAGTAAATCGATCGATGCACGTGTTTGAGTTTCGGCGATGCTCTTTCGCTTTTCTTCGCAAGTGAAAAGCAAGGAAAGACATACCAAATCGCATCACAGCAACGCAAACCTGTGCGCCCAGAGGCACAGAAAAGAGCTACGACGAATGAAGTATGGGACGCAAAACGCTGCATTCGGACGCGTAAAGGAGATCCCACCTTTACAAAAAGAATGAAACGTTATGTGTACCAGTAATTCGGGTGGACCGTCCTCGGCATCCTCGCTGGACTGCTCCTCGCCGATTTTACTCAGATCCCATACGTGTAGACGCCTGTCTGTGCCGCTACTAGCTAATATCGTCTCGTTGTGCGGCGACCACTGGACTTGGAAGATCTCATCTTTGTGAGACTCGAAGGAATGTAACTTCAGCTTGAGGTTCCTCAGATCCCAGAGCGCTACGGTCTTGTCAGCGCTGCCAGTCGCGAGGATGAACTCCGAGTACGGATTGAAACTTAAACAATTCACTTCGGCGGTGTGAGCGTCCACCGTGTGACTTGGTTTGCTCGTGTTGTTACACCTATTAACAGAGAACATAGTTTTAAACGCGTTAAAACAAAAGTCTGAGTCATAAAAGTCCCTGATAATAATATAATAATAATAATTATAATATAATCCCCACTACTGCGGGGTATACCCCCTTGAGGGGCCAAGAAGGCCAGAAAGGCCACCAGATCATTTTAAAAGAAAATATATTTAATATTATCCGATGATAGAACTTCCATTATGCGTAACAACTTGTGTTTTTCCTTGACAAGTAAAACCAGCTGCTTATTTCAAATCCAACAGAACTTTCCCTCGAAACATTAGGTAATCCCGTAAGTTATTACCTTGTGTCCCATATCATTAACTTTTGGTCATCCGCGACCGAACCGAACAGGGACTCGTGCAGTAAGTGCCAAGCTACATCCTCGACAACAGCGGTGTGTCCTGTGAATATGGTTTTCGCATCGATAACACGGTTTTCTTTCGGCGGCGCGTTAATGTCCCACAAACAGATCGTATGATCGTCGGAGGCGCTCAGCAAATATCCATTCAGATTCGGATTCCACGACAGGCCGTAACCTTCCTTCTGATGTCCTCTCAATCTGTTGAACAACGAAAATTATTGTAGCTTTACCTCTTCCTCCTGAAATCATATTCGATGGAAAATAGAGTTTACCTTAGGTCAGGCTGACATTCGCCGTTCGGGTCTGGTTTGCTAGGATGTTTAGTGTAATCGAACACGAGGACATCGCTGGATGGGGTTTTAGTTGCTATAACGCAAGGATTCTGTGGCATGTACCGTGCTCTGTTCACCTCTCCTTCGTGGTTTATCTTTATTTCGATTTCTATTTTCCCGCTGACTGATCCGAATCCACCGAACTCCCCTTTTTCATTGTCGTAATGAGACGCGTCGAATTGAGCGTCTTCGTTCGGCAATTGAACACTGGCGATGAGCAAATGGTTCTGTTCGTCTGAAGTATGTGTGCCCAGAATTAGGCGGTGTACCGAGTAATCTTTCCCTTCCGGCCTAGTAACGTCGGGCAACCATTGAGCGGTCAACGAGGGCCACTCGAGAGCATGTGTCATCACAAGATCATACAAAAAGGGAGTATTTTTCTTCCATATTTTGTATTCCTCGTTGATAACTCTTTCCTCCACGGCATCGTCGAACGTTTCTAGAAATGAAATACGCATGATGAAACACATTGAAGCAAGTTTGGTTAGACAGTCGGAAAATCAATTTTCACGCGACTATTAAAAATAATCGATAAGATAATCATTTAGATATGCCACGAAACGACTAGCACCAGGGAACAGACTGAAATTCAACCGATAAAATTGTTACATTATTCCCGGCGATATAACCTGCCGGCGAATCAACAAGAACTTCTCTCAGAAATCATTCAAACTGAAAGCGAAGAAGCGAGTTTTCTCTATCTTCGCGATTCCGATGAAACGTCGCGAACGAGTCCGACAATTTTCCGAAATCAATGACACTTTCTGACAAAGATATGTCCGCGAGAAGTTTCGCGAGAGGCAATCTTGTTTACCATAATATGGAAAGCGTCCGTTGAACGTAAGTTCGGTAGTTATAAATATACGAACAATCGGGAAGCTCAACAGAGATACTAAAGAACGTATTTGATTCTTACCGCCGTCTTTATCTCCCATCCTTGCGCTTCGTTAAATCTTTACAGTACTACGTGAAATACTGACAAAACCCGTAACCCGCCAAAAAGCCGCGAAGCCCAGCCGGATTTCATCAAAAATGCAAGCTTACTTGCTAGAATGCCTTAAATGCGTATGCCGCGTTTTCATCGCGCGACGCAATCGTTTTGCGATACGTACCTAAGAGGCAGGGGGCACCACGTGACATACCTATTCTAGGGCAGAGTTGTGCAGAATTACAATTCAATTACACCAGAATTATAATTACAAAGTAATTGAATTATGTTGTAATTTATAATTCAGATCTTCAGTCAATTAAATCACAATGTAATTCGTAATTGCAATGGAGTACAATTATAAAATACATTGTTTTCATGTATTGTATTTCAATTATACTGTAATTCAATTACAAATTGCATTTCAATTATATTGTATTTCAAGTATATTGTATTTCAATTATACTGTAATTCAATTATAAATTGCATTTCAATTATATTGTATTTCAATTACATTGTATTTCAATTACATTGTGTTTCAATTATATTGTATTTCAAGTATATTGTATTTCAATTATACTGTAATTCAATTATAAATTGCATTTCATTTATATTGTATTTCAATTACATTCTATTTCAATTTATATTGTGTTTCAATTACAAATCTGGTTTTCAGCCGACCAATCAATTTTGAATACGCATGCGTCTGGAAGTGTATCAATTTGAACTTTCAGAATGCTACTGCAATTATTTTCAAGTCATGTGTTTTCAACCATAAAAATTACATATATATATGATCTAAATGGATAATCATTGATAATCATCTTGAGTCTTACAATTAGACATAGAGGTTATATGAGAGCAACATAATGCATAGATCATAGATACATAGATGCGTCACAGACTAAACAGGCAAGTATATAAGTATGTGTATTTCAGTGTATTCACATGAATTTACGTGTAACACAACAAAACAGGATGTTTCGATGAAATGAAAAGGAATTAAAAGCAAAACGATTTATTTAATTTTGTACATTGCACGTAAGAATTTTTAACGATCGCGCAGCCGACAAACAGATCGATTTAAAAGAAGATAAGGTAGGCTGATAAAACGAATCGAGTGACCGAATAATTTTGACAGGTTCAACGGTGAGATTTATACTGCACGATTAATTCCAATTATTGCAAGTATTATCAGGAAATATAGTAGATAATACGATATAACAACGCAGAGCGAAGAAAAGCAAAACATATTATTCAGAGGGAGAACAACGTTTACGAGAGCAGCATGGTTAACCCAAATTTACCGGACGTTCCAGCTCCTTTGAAAAGCATAGAGCAATATTTAAAGATAGCAGCCAGTCATCATGAACGAGATCCTGTTGTTAGTTACTGGTGTATGTATCGGGTCTCGATAGAATATTTTGTTACAATAATGTAACTATAAAGGCAACCGATGGTTGCGAATTATTGCGCGTCTGAAAAATCTAATGGTTGGTAATAATTATAGGTCACCTATACGCGCTGCAAACGGGACTGAAGCTTTCGACGAAAACGCCGGAAGAAAGAGCTTTTTTGATGAAACTAATGGATTTGTTAGAAACAACTAAGAAAGAATTGCGAGAGAACGAAGCGATTACAAATGAGATAGTCGCACAAGCGCATTTAGAAAATTGGGCTCTCAAGCTTTTTCTGTTCGCGGATAAAAGAGATAGGGCTGGTGATTTTAGTAAAGCAACCATTCAAAGTTTTTTCTCTGCCGGCTTGTTGTACGACGTGTTGACCGTGTTCGGTGAGTTGACCGAAGAAACGATGCAGAAAGGAAAATATGCTAAGTGGAAGGCGACGTATATTCACAATTGTTTAAAAAATGGCGAGACACCAGTACCCGGACCCTTAGAGGACAACATGGAAGATTTCGATTCAGGTAATAGCAAAGGTGTTATAATGGTACTGATACTGTAGATTGTATTTTGTAATGGTCCCGTTGACTTGTTGATTCAGCCGGAGCAGACAACAGTGCTGGAAGTCAGGAGAAATCAGAGGAAGGCGAAGCATCCTTAGGTTCGAATGGAAGAAGTAACACCGGCGACGTTAACTCGTTCGATACATCGTACAATATGCCTAAGAAAGGGAGTATAGACGAAGGGTCTTCTGAAATTGCAGATGACTACCGTCCGAATACAAAAGCAGAAACAGAAGGTAATACAGGAAAATATAAATAGCATCGAATTCGATTGAATCGTACGGGATTTGACTTGAACATGTTTGTTAGGAGGAATCAAATTGTCGTTGGATCAAATGAACAAGGCACAGAAACTGATAAAATGGGCTGGAAGCGCTTTAAATTACGACGACGTACCAACGGCCGTGTTAAATCTTCGAAAGGCTATAAATCTGTTGACTACTGGCCAGGACGCGGATTAAACTGGATCGTTGAATGTTATTTCATCGTCTTCGTCGTGAACACGTACGTTTAGCATGTAAATTGTTACGAAAGTAAAAATTATAAGTTATTTATTGAACCGTTTGCGTTATTACATACAGCCACACCGAAAACGAAAGCTGTTTCTTCTCTTCTTAACATACTTGTCCTTGTATGCTTGCAAAATCGAGGATAAACCGATGCTTAAGCCTGATTCAAGAGTCACGATTACACGGGAAGGAACACGAATGAGAAACGATATTATTGCATCGTGAGTACAACGGATAAACTTTTAACATATTTGCTTATCCTTTCACGTTTCCGAGATAGAAAAGGAGAGATAATATTATCGATAAGAAACACTAATAGAACGATTTTTACGCGTTCACGCATCGAAATTGCTTGAGCTCGTCCGTCTGCTTGATAAGCACGATTTAACGTTGATGCGAAATCGATAAAGAAAGCCATGTACGTGTACTTGTACGTGTAAATATGTGTATAGGTATGTAAATGAATACGTATATGAGTATGTACTGTATATATAATATAGTATCGATATCGTAAATATGGTTTTTTGTATCTAAAATATTTGACAGCGTCCTTACGTGCTATAAAATACTAACCAGCCTAAAGAACGAACCAGATTCTTTGTTGATTATATGAATATTTAATAAAATTTTTAGTGATATCGCTACGGTGCGTTCATCGTTTGAAAATAAAAGAGGAAGAGATTGTTGGATTTGCGAAATATGCCGTTCCGTGCGTTTTTATTATTCTGTGCCCTTCATTTCATGTGGTCTTCCCGACAAACCTCGATTAATTATTGTTGGACACGAGAGAGAGTCGGAATATTAAAAATCTGT
Source organism: Lasioglossum zephyrum (assembly GCA_028455615.1). Taxonomy (NCBI): domain Eukaryota; kingdom Metazoa; phylum Arthropoda; class Insecta; order Hymenoptera; family Halictidae; genus Lasioglossum; species Lasioglossum zephyrum. The sequence continues at coordinate 145,488 of CM052320.1, read as the reverse complement.
AGGACTACGAGACGAGGCTAACTAAAAGACGTATCTACGATTACATGGCTAATTATGGTTGCTCCGGAAACGCACCAAACGATAGATATTGTAGATGGATGGGTGACACACGGTTCTCGTTTTCGATCTATTCAACGACTTTTGGCAAACACGTTTCTCGCCTAAATCGAATCAAGGACGTGCTTATAAAGGAAAAACGAGAAAATGAAAAGTGCACTGAAATGCTGATATTAATTATCATCTAAGGACACGTACATCTTAACACAATATCACGGGAACACATTAATTCGAATGGCAGTTAATACCTTGTGTTTGAGCTAAAGTTTCACATCGACCTTCACGGCCAACTATTTTATAATAATACCATACCGCAGGTAACTGGGTTATCAATCGAAACGATAGTTTTGTTGCCCTTCCGAATTCGTCATTCGAAATTTGAAAAAGGCCGACTCGAAAATCCAGTCATTTTCGTATCGTTTTAATCTCTTATTGTTAGGGATGATTTCGACAAGACGCGGATATGAATACGAATAAGAAACTCGATTATCACATTCGATAAGTACTCGCAGAGGTGAAGTAACAAATTTCGGATGTTGTCGTATCAATTGATCTCCATTCGACACGAAACTTGGAAGATCGTAAGGATAGCGAAACCCGTGAAACTCTTTTCATTCTTGTTGTTTGTTAACGTGAAGTTTTTAGCGTGACTGTCGGCTATAATCTCGGATTCTGTACGCGTGATCGAAGTCTCGCGTTGACTCGCACGCGTACGCATCAAACAGTCTTGGATTCAATCCTGCTTTTTGGTTTTATCGTCTAAACCGTTCGCTGTCACCGATTGCGCGTCCTCTCGTCTCAATTGCCAGTCTATCACCAGACGTCCTGTTAGCATGAAGAAGAACACCTGAAAGTAACAATAAAAAATTATGAATAAAATAAAGAATTATTTTTTAAATTATTAATAAATTTTATTTTAATATAATAATATTAAATTTTATGTGAAAAATGAATATATATAATTTTTTTATATGAAAATTCAATATAAATTTCAAATAATATTAAATTTTGTATAAAAAATTAATAATTTTTTATATAAAAATTCAATATTAACCTCAAATAATATTAATTTTTATATGAAAAATCAATATATATAATTTTTTTATATGAAAATTCAATATAAATTTCAAATAATATTAAATTTTCTATGAAAAATCAATATATAATTTTTTTATATAAAAATTCAATATTAACCTCAAATAATATTAAATTTTATATGAAAAATCAATATATATATATAATTCTTTTTATATGAGAATTCAATATAAATTTCAAATAATATTAAATTTTCTATAAAAAATTAATATATAATTTGTTTATATAAAAATTCAATATTAACCTCAAGTAATATTAAATTTTATATGAAAAATCAAAATATATAATTTTTTTTATATGAAAATTCAATATAAATTTGAAATAATATTAATTTAATACTATTCGCGGTATTATATTTAATGTTCAACAGCGTAGTTGTTTTTATTGTAAAAAAAAGGTCTTACCAAAGCTGGAGCGATCCTCTCGAATTTATCGTTGACCATGTAGTGAGAATACACGGCCATTAACATTAATAAGAGTAACACCGCGTTCGACGCGTTCTTTATCTTGTCTGAAAAGGTAAAACGGTTGTCAACAAGGTAATGTAGAAAAACTAGTGATGGGCACCATCGATTAAATTCAACTATCGACTAATTACTATTAGAGGATCTATAGGGATTTTTTAATTGTATCCTGTAATAAATATATAAAGGCTGAAGTTATTTTTTGTTATTTAATAATTTAATAACTTTAAGAATATAATAATATTAATAACAATTTCCGAACTAAATTATGTGATCCTACTCCGAAGAAAACAACTTATTGATTGAACATTTTTTTAAATAAAAAGAAAACGTTTTTTAAAATGTGTTGTCTGAATGTTGCTACAGTCGCTACATACTATCGAATATTTATTTGATTGAAATTTTGTTTTAGTCAATATATTTTGTTTTATGTCTAGATTATTATAATTACAATTATTACAGTTATAATTATTATTACTATAAATTATTATAATAATCTATATAATAAAAATGAAATGCTGTTCGTTGGTCGCGACATCACGTGAGAACGGCTGGACCGATTTGGCTAATTTTTTTTTAAATGTTCGTTGTAGTCCGAATCAGGGTTTTAAAATAAAAAAAAATTGGAATAGATGCCCGGAAACATGAAAATTCGGGAAAAATGAAAGTGCTTATTTCTGTGGAATTTTTCTATAAACTCAAGATCTTAATTCACCAATGGAACGACGAATATGCTTAATTCTTTCTTTTTGTTTTGTTTGGTATGGTTATGAAAAAAAATCAAGACAATTAAGAACTGCAAAAATCATAATTTACATCTACAAAATCATAATATTTGAAACGGTCCAAGTAGAGCAGCTTGACATTAATAAATACAATGATCAGTCAGAAATACGTTATTTTTCTCATTTTTACTTTGAATTTAATTACAACTTTAAATTGCCAATAGCTTTTCACAAATTCACAAAATGATCACAAGCAAATTTATTGAAATTTGGACAGGACTATGTCTGTCGGGTTAGCTAGTAATACAATATAAAAGCAAAGTGTTAATGAACTTGTTAGAAAAATATCTGTTATTGAAAGATATAATTATAAAATACTACTTTCTGTTTATTTTATGATTAAAATAGTTATTCCCATAAGTGCAATATATGAGTATTGTTAAATAATTAGTTTATCGATCGTAATTTATCATTTATCATATTATAAGTATTGTTATTTAATAATTGTATAATATTTCTAGTATAATAATTGTTATTTAAGATTACTAACGAACATATTATTCGAGTGCAAAACTCCCGCCCGTTAAAATTCAACCAATTTAGTCGATAGTTTAAATATCAGTCGACTAAAAATAGTAGTTGGCTACTATCGATATAATCGATAGTTTAAATTGATATAGTCTATGCCTACGACTATACGTCTGATCTCTCACAAATTATTATTTATCCTTTAATAATAATATAATATAAAGGCAAAGTGTTAAGGAACCTTTTAGAAAAATATCTGTTATTGACAGATATAATTATAAAATACTACTTTCTCTTTCTCAAATTATTATTTATCCTTTAATAATAATACAATATAAAGGCAACGTAAATGAACTAAATATAATAAAATAAAAAATATATAATATAATAAATATAATATAATGAACCTTTTAGAAAAATATCCGTTACTGACAGATATAATTATAAAATACTACTTTCTCTTTAGGTTATGATTAAAATCGTTATTCCCATAAGTGCAATATATAAATATTGTTATTTAATAATTGTATAATATATTTCTAGTATACCAATTGTTATTTAACATTATTAACGAAAGAATTATTCGATATAGCTAATGAGTGAACGTATTTGACAATAAATCTTATAAAATCTATAATATAGTTTAAAAAAATATAAAATAAATAAGATAAAATACTACTTTCTCTTTAGGTTACGATTAAAATCGTTATTCCCATAAGTGCAATATATAAGTATTATTATTTAATAATTGTTATATAACATTATTAACGAATTATTCGATATAGCTAATGAGTGAACGTATTTGATAATAAATCTTATAAAAATCTATTCAAAACTCCCGCAAATTTCAACCAATTTAGTCGATAGTTTAAAAAATCAGTCGACTGAAAACAGTAGTTGTATCGATTCAGTCGATAGTTTTAATCGATATAGTCTATACTTACGACTATACGTCTCATCTCTCACAAATTATTATTTATCCTTTAATAATAATACAATATGAAGGCAAAGTGTAAAGGAACCTTTTAGAAAAATATCTGTTACTGACAGATATAATTATAAAATACTACTTTCTATTTAGGTTATGATTAAAATCGTTATTTCCACAAGTGCAATATATAAGTATTATTATTTAATAATTGTTATTATATAACATTATTAACGAATTCGATATAGCTAATGAGTGAACGTATTTGATAATAAATCTTATAAAAATCTATTCAAAACTCCCGCAAATTTCAACGAATTTAGTCGATAGTTTAAAAAATCAGTCGACTGAAAACAGTAGTTGTATCGATTTAGTCGATAATTTTAATCGATGGTGCACAATGTGGTGTAGCAGGACAATGGAAGATTGTTTTTCTTACGGCTGGGCACTATCGCCATTGCAAGTCCGCAGATGATCTCGAGCGATCCGACAACTCTTCTATACCATTTGCTCGGTACTTTGAAGTCCAACGTTCCGGACAGAGGAAACACCTTCGCGTACTTGACATATTCTTTCCTCTGTAAAAAAAAAATCAACAAACGCGCTGGTCAACCACACAGCGATAATAGCAACCGAGGGAAAAGGTGGTTGTCCTTACCAACGCATATGTATAGGTACTCGCGCAAAGAAAATTATCACAATTGTCTGGCCGGTGAACATCGAACGCTGGCACTCGCGACGATATTTGGCCCATTACCAAAAGGATCGCAGTTTATAACTATAACTTTGGGCATTGAGTAACAACAGCAGACGAAAATAATCTTTTCACGAGTCGCATCAAAGCAAACCGAATTACCTCAAGATGTGATCGAATTCTACGAAAACTCCGTTCGTTCGAATCAACAAACATCGATGCCTCGATCGGCTGGATATCGTTGTTTACTTCTCGCAACGCTCTGTATCACATTCTAATAAATAGTCTCGCGTGTCTGCTTGTATCGGTTTCCTTAGTTCGATATTCAGGAATTGGAGTAGCGGAATAGTATCGCTTCCACGGTGTACCGAAAATAAAGGGAGGGTGAAAAGAAACGGAAATCGGTATTTAGATAGGCTTGCTAAAACGTCGAATAAAAACAAACTGTTGACGAAATTGAACTAGTCGGGATTGCGCGATCACGTTATCGCGAAAGTGGGCATTGTCGAGGAGGGTGGAAAATGAAGGTATCCGGAACGCAACGGAAGAGAGCAGAACGCAACGCGTCACGGCACGATACAACGGTGCACGGTCGTGACGTGCGAAAGTCGGAGTAAGATGAGAGAGGGTGCGAGATCTGATAAGAGGGCCAGGGTCGAATACGGGAATATCGGCGAAAAGGGAATCTCGGCCGAGTGAAACGCGACCCGTGAGATGGGGTAAATTTCCGTTATATAATTACATTCTAAACGCAAGCGTTTGACTCACCAAGTCCTTGTGAAGATCCTTGCTGATGTGCGAAGTTAACTTCATGGTGCCGACGAAAACAAAAAATATCCCGAGGAGAACCGAGAGTGACTTTAGGACGATCGAGCCCATATTTCGGGACCGCGAGGCTGTTAGCGACGCGAACACTAGCAGTACGGAAGAATCGATCGGAATCTGGGCTGGACGAACGACGAGGTGTAGCCGTGAATTCAGGGTGATGCGCGACTTAGGGACGCTCGGTAAACCATCCGCCCCTTACCTATACATATCTATGGATTTTCGAAACTTGTTTTCACCAGCGCTCTGCAGAATTATTCAAATCTTATAAACGACAGCTATGTACACGATATATCAATGTTCATACTTCCTCTTCTCTCTCTCTATCCTTCTCTTTTGCACGCTCTCTCTCTCTTGCGCGCGCGCTCTCCCATTCTCTCTCTCTCTCTCTCTTCGGTCTATTCCGACTCTGCGCTGTCGCAGACCGTGTGCGACGCTAGGACGCTCTGCGTCGCGTCGCTTCACGTTACCTTCTGTCCTGTAACCTAATTGGTGGGGTTTCTAGAGTCGAGTTCGTTTATTGGTTTTTGATATTTGGCCCCCTCAGGGTTTCAAATCCATTCACCAATCTCCCCTTCTTTCCACTCTCTCTCTCTCTAACGCCAAATTTCAGCCTAATTTTCAGCGGGACCTACTTTTTATTAAGGAGGCCCCTAGACGATCAATCATTTTGATCAAACGATTGACACGCGCTTCAATCAACCTCAATCAGCCCTTCAATCAATTGATTGAAGGGTCAATCACGCTTGACTCAATCAATTGATTCAATCGTTTGATCAAAATGATTGATCGCGTAGAGCGTCCTTTACGGTGGGTTCCGAACCATCTTTTTGCCAACAACACGTGGCCAGTACCCAGACAAGTCACCGCCTGGCGTATGCTGTATACCCGTGCGGTCACCCATCCAAGCCCGGCCACGTCCAAATATGCTGTTTAACTTCGGTGATCGCACGAGAACCGGTGTTCGCAGCGAGGCCATGGTCGTTGACTAGTTCGTTTATTGTTTCATGATATTTATTTCAACAGAATGACGGAGAAACACGTTTCGATTGTTACCTCGGTTTGAAAAATCTATATGTACAAAGAAGACATCGATTACCGTAACGCTCATTGTTTAATTAAAAATTCACATTCGAAAGAAACATGTTGAACTTACTATGATACACTGCCTTCAACAGTATGTACACACTTAACTCGTTATCTACAGCGTTTTATACAAACTCTTCTTTTTGGACAACACTCTTCGGTTTGTCGAGTTGCTGAGTTCACGTCGAATTGTTCACCAAATAATTACCTTTCATCTTACAATCAACGTCAGATCAACTATTGTTAAGACTGTTATTTATAAGGATAGTCATGTTCGCGTTATTGTTCGCCAAGCGTACAGGCTTCTTGCGCCGTGCGAACACAATTATTTTTCCATGTAAGTTTGTAGACGTGTTTTTCCTGTTTTCCGTCTCGCGTGGTCCTTGTTTCATCACAGCTTTACTAGTCTCTTTCTTTCCCTTGTTCACCTTGCCTTCTTCGTTCTCTAGTTTTTCTTCTAATTTCTCCGCAAGCTCCGCTCTGCCTTCTTCCTTGCTCGCTGCTTCTTCGTCTCGAACAGTTTTGTCATCGTGGTCATTGTCTTTACCCTTAGCGATATCAGGAACACTGTATTCGCAATTACCATTAGGTTTATCGGCCTCGACATCTCTGGGGACATTTGTACAGTCAGTTTCGTCGTTGTCCTTATTCTTATCGTCAACATTGCATCCTGGTTCCGAAATTTGGAAAGTACTAGCCGCGTTAGAACTTGGAAGTGCTCCATTTGTTTCCGAGTCATTACTTTCTAATACTTTGTTGGATTTTTCATGTTCTACAAGTGACGGTACCGTCGTTGTTTCTTCCTTTGTGTCATTTCCGGAGGAGCCTTGAGAAACTTCTTGAAGCGCATCCTTCAATTCGACTGCCTCCAGCTTTATATTCGTTTCATCCGAAGGAATCGTGTCGCGTTGCTCCTCCAAATTGGTCTGATCCTTGGAAACGTCGATTGCCGTTGATTCCTCCGCCATCTTCGACGTATCGTTTTTATCATCGAGACTAATTTTATTACCATCAGCGGTGTTATAATTACGAATAAATTTCTCAATGTTTTCAACGTTCTCCGCGCTTTCGTTAGTTGCAACGTTACCGACGTTTTGTTCGCCCACCGATACGATAGTCGCGACGACGTTATTTGTATTTGTTGCGTCGACCGAAACGACTGATGGTTTCGGTTTCTCATCGTTGCAAATACTCGGATCAAGTGAAATTCCATTCGCATCCGTACTTTTGGAATCTTTGTTCCGACTGTTCTGTTGCTTTCGCGACAGATCGGTTGGTTTCGTCGTCGGAAGAGTTTCATAATTTCCCGCAAACCTACGGCGATCGCTTCTTTCGAGACATTTGTCGGTGGGCTTTTCGGGTTTCGAGTCTTCGGGATATCGTGTACGGTTCGTCGGTTTTTCTCCGTCGGACTTGTCGATCGCTCTCCTGGCGACGTACCTTAACCGCTCCTTCGATTGACATTCATAATCCTCGGAACGATCGCTGCGTTTATTTATGGATCTCGCGGACCTCTCCACGCTCCGCGAATCGCGAGATTCTCTCTTAATAGTTGCTTTCGAGCAGTCCGTGCTGTCGAAATTGTTATCGTGACGCCTGACCGATCTCTCCCGATAATTGCTGTACTTGTCTGATTTATGTCTCGTGTATTTCTCGTCTCGAGAACTCCCGCGCAATCGTCGATCTCCCCAGGTTTCGTTCGAGCGACGATCTTCTCTTGGTCGACGACGCTCGACGCTACTCGATCGATAATCGTCTGTCGCGATCGACAATCTTTCGACTGACTTGCAGTGTCTCTTGCTGAGATGTTCATCCGCTTCGTTCTCACTTGGTTGATCCGCTACGGTGGACGATCGATGACTACGCTTTCTGCTTTGTTGTTCGAAGGACGAGTATCGATTACGTTCCGTGTTGAATCGCTGGTCGGTATACTTTTCTGAATATTCAAATCTCTTCGCTCTCGTGTGCTCGTATTTCTTATCGGAAACAATATTAACATCCTCGCAGGATTCTTTATTCGTTGATCTCGATGCGTATTCTTTAACTTCAGACTTGATACACTTGTTCATCGTTCTATCCACTCCATCTTTCTCTCCCCCGTCCGCAATGCCTGCAACGTTTGTAGAATCTATTTCGTTTCTCCCTTCGGCTGAACAATCTGTTGTCGCAAATGGTTTCTTCTCAGAATATTCTTTCACCGAGCCATTCTCTTTGTCGCTTTCAACCACGTAACCGTCGGTGGTCGTAGCACAGCTGTTATTACTGCCGAATCTGCTCGGTTGCTTCGCTCTCTTCTCCGTAGTCTGCGTCTCAGCGATTCTTTTGAGTAGCCGTTCACCGAATACTGTAAGAGGCGCTAAGGTAGACTTGGGTAGGGTAGAATTCTTGGGTGGATTATACGATGAATCTGTTTCCACTGGTTCGCATTTAGGTTGGCTGAGAGGTAGAGAAATTTGTTCGGTTATCTGCTGACGAATTGTACCGTTCTCAGAAAAAGTAGGTTTTCTGGGAACACGATCGTTCGTTCTGTAGCGTCCGCCTCTCCTGAACGCTACATCGTCGAGCCTGCATCAATTTGTATCGGATTAAACAAAGCATGTGACGGTGCGAAGGTAATGAAAATGTGCCACTTACTGTTTTCGCAGATCTTCGATCGCTTTGTCTTTCCGCGTGATTTCCGCTTTCGCAGTCTTCAATAAAGAGACCAAATTCAACTCCAAGGTTTCCTTAAGTTTTTGACAATCTTCCAACTTGCTCGTAAGTTCTGCAATTTGTTTCTTTAATTCCGCATATTCACGAGTATTACTTTCCGTCTGGTTTGCTACGAACTGCGGGCATCGTATGATCGCATCTGTGATGCAAAACTTAACCTAATTCACGAAGAATAAGAGCTTGCGGTTACGATACTCACATCCTCCTCTAACTTGATCTCGACGTTCGCCAGGTCCCCGTAAATATCAGTGTCATCCTCCATGGTGCTTTTAACTAAGATTTATCCTCGGTGCGTCAAGTGGCAGTGAATCGTAAGATTTTCATCCTGCTGCTTCGAAACTGTTTCCTGTGATCGACGAGTCTCCATATGCATCTTTCATACTTGCGTGTGGACGTGTAGATGGATGCGCAGCAAGCGAGTAAATACGAGCACGTCGCGTAGAAGAGGATAGGATAAGTATTTACTGTACTATATGGTACCTATCGTATCGCAGATATGTATTTAATTCTACTATTTCTTCCTTCAAAGTAATCGACATCGATTAATATATGTATTAATTAACAAAGAGGATACGAGAATGCACTCGCTTTCTCTGCCACCACTTTTGTCAGTGCAGACAGAGACAGAGCGTGTCCAAATTTCGTCACAATTTCCAAAAATTTCAGTTTACGCATTTATTGAACGTTACAGGATTTACGTATTTACCAGAAAAATGTCGTGAAAACAAACTCGAAAGGCTCATAAAAATTGCAATTAATATTTAAATTATAATATTTTATATAATTAATATTAAATTTTTCATTCAATTCAACCGATGTTCCATGTCAAAGTATTTAGAGTAATTAATCAAATATTGCACGATTCCTAAAATAGCTAATATACAGGGTGTCCCAAAATTCGTGTAGTTCCCGGAAATGGGAGGTTCCTTGGGTCATTTGAAGCGACATTTTCCTTTACAAAAATGACGTCGGCGGCTTTGTTTAGGAGTTATTAA
>CM052320.1:104072-135279 GCA_028455615.1 Lasioglossum zephyrum | reverse complement strand
AACTTGAACGGTTCCTCCTCTTGTTCGGTAATTGGTGTTCGATATTCGAAATTGAAATGGTTAGTCGATTCGCGGTGAGTGGTCCTCAACAATTCAAAAAGCTAGGCTGTTCGAAGTTGCTCGAGTTCCTAATTGTTTCAATTGGAATGGTTCCTCCTCTTGTTCGGTAATTGTTGTTCGATATTCAAAATTGAAATGGTGTTCCTCGACTATTCAAAAAGCGAGGCTGTTCGAAGTTGCTCTAGTTTCTAATCGTTTCAACTTGAACGGTTCCTCCTCTTGTCCTATGTTCGATATTGAAATGTTTAGTCGATTCGCTGCTCGAGTTCTTAATCATTTCAACTTGAACGGTTTCTCCTCTTATTCGGTAATTGGTGTTCGATATTCAAAATTGAAATGGTTAGTCGATTCGCGGTGAGTATTCTTCAAGAATTCAAAAAGCTAGGCTGTTCGAAGTTGCTCGAGTTCCTAATCGTTTCAACTCGAACGGTTCCTCCTCTTGCTAGTTAATTGGTGTTCGATATTCAAAATTGACATGGTGTTCCTCAACAATTCAGAAAGCGAGGCAGCTCAAAGTTGCTCGAGTTCCTAATCGTTTCAACTCGAACGGTTCCTCCTCTTGTCCTATTGTCAATATTGAAAATTGAAATGGTTAATCGCTTCGGATAGAATCGAACGATTAAACGTCGTAGAGTCGCGAGCATGGTTTGTTTCGCGCGTACGGACTTGCGTACGGACTAGTGTTCGGTCGATGGGCGAAAGCGCTTGCGTTTTGACCCTTCCTCGTTTGCCCGTTTGCTCATGCGAGCGAACGATCAGAGCGGCCACATACTCCGTCCGCGTTGCTCGAATTCGATTCCGCTCAGCTGCTCTGCACAACTACACGGTCTCCGGTATCATCTAGGCGCGACAGTCGATCGTACTATCAGGAAGAATTTGCGACGCCAAGGCCAAAGGCAAACAGACACGTATCGCTCTCGTGCTCTCTCGATTGTTCTCGTATCGGCGGGCAGTTTTGATTTTGTGCAGTTACGATGCGACGAAATTGGCTTGGTTGTGCGCGATATCGCGGGATATCTGTCGCCTCGAAAAGATATCGCAGCGAGCAGGCTTTGGCGAATGGTACCCGGTAAAACCGTGTTACGTTACGAATCTCTTGGAACGATGCACTTCGACATGGGCTGATTCGTAAACGTGGACGTAAGTTGGGCTGCCCGGATGCATAAAAGCGAATTATTCCATTTCCGAGGTTACTCCGATAATCATTCCCAACGACAACGCCTGAGAACAACGAAACGAAGCGACGCTGGCATTCCGGGCAGTGAGGACCGAAATAATGTTAAATATTTATTATTGTATATAAAGGCGATGCCATATTTTTCGCTGATTCGATTCAACTGTACCCAGAAGTTCCAAAGGTTCGATGAGGAACGGATTGTAAGAAAGAACGAAAGGAATACGTCGCTTTTATTCATAACTCTCGCCGAACAATTCTCACACGGAGAACAGACTGAACAAACTTAGGGGACCAACGCTTTACCTTGACGGAGTTTCCCATTTTTCGAAGGGACCACACGAGGCATATTCAGGGACCACAACAGTAGTATCGGTGTTTTCTAGGCAACATGATGGATTGGGGAATCAGACGTAAGACGTGTTACTTTGCTCGATGTTTATCAGATGTACGGTTCTATTACCGTTGACGACAAAGCAGGGTCGGAATAATTTATATACGCGATTGCGAGTGTAAACGCAAAGGTGTCGCCTTCGTAGAAGCTGATCGATTCGCCGCGTACCACGGTGCGGCATGCGATGGACAAAAATCAAAATAATCATGGTTTGATTCCAATCTAATTATCAAAGAAAATCATCAGTAAGTAAGGACCCTAGTAGCACAAAAATATTGGATAAATATTTTTTTCAAATATTGGAAGAATATTTTTTAAGCCACATTTCTTATATGAGAAAAATATTGGATATGAATATTGTATACATGTACAAGAAATATAAATGGAATGTTTAAAAAATATAAATATTAAAAATATAATTAAATTATGTAATTAATTATGTAATTAAAATTGGAAAAATATTTTTTTAATATTGTATACATGTTCAAGAAATTTAAATTGAATGTTTAGAAAATTCAAGCTAAACATTCAGAGAATATAAAATAGATATTTCACAAAATATTAGCCAAATATTCAGAGAATATAAAGTAAAAAATGTGCATTCGTGGCAAAGAACAGTATCCCTGCCGGATAATTGTCCCTGGGCAGACCCGTGTTGCGGACAATTATCGATAAAATACTGTACTTCTAATATGAAACAAACATCCACATAATATTCAGGAAAAAATATTTTTCTCGTAACATGAAATAGATATTTCTTGCATATTTAAAAAGAAATATTTGTGCCTTAATATAAAATAAATATTGTATGTATATTTAAATATTAAGAAGAGATTGAATCCCTTTTTAATATTATATGAATGTGTATACAATATTTTGTGCTACTAGGGGAATGTGTATGGAAAAAGCAGTATCCAAGAAAATTAATAGGGGATCAGTAACAGCCAAGAATTTATTGCAGTATAAATTCTAAAAAATTAGATTACTAGTGCCCTAATTGCTCTTTTAGGTTCGTTTTTGTTTTAAACTGTTTGTTACAACTTAGGTATGGAGAATTTGATCATAGGTATGCATAATTTTTACTGGCAATTTAGGAATTGCTTTTTTTCTAAAAATGCAATTTAGAAAAAAAGAAACAAGACAAAATCGAACAAGATGTTGTAGTATATTGCTATATAATTTTTTCCCGCGATAAATTGCAAGACTCGATGTAATTTAATTTTTGTTAGAGTATATAAAGTAAATAATTATGCATTATTGTAGATACAATTATATTCAACCATATAATGAAAAAATATTTCCAACAAAAGTTGTATACAGTTGACAACAAATTGCAATAACAACTAATCATAAAAAACTCTTTATTAAAAAAAATTGGAATAAACTTTTTTACTAATGGAACCTTATCCCTTTAAAAAATGATTAAGGTACTTGGCTTAAAAATTCATTAGTAGAGAGCTGATGATTTTTGTCTCGAATGACCATTTTATGCCGCACTCCGAGCAACTTATCGCATTCGTATTTTGCGTTCGACTATCGATCGACGACTGCATGGAATTTTCGGACGAGCTAGGTTTGAATCCGAGTGTTTTGTCGATTTCGTACGTTGTGGTACCGTTTTTAGTACTATACATGTATCGATCGAGGTGAATGGTAGAAACGAAAAAATTCTCCCGTATCGACGCACACGAACAATGTAGGTCAGTAATCGGGAACGGACCACGCGACACTCGACGCTCGACACGCTACGTACGAAACACGACAGACAACAGACGACACGCTGTCTTATAGATACGCGATCCGCAAAAAAAAAAACAGAAATAAAACAAGAGGAGGATAGAACAGAGACTATATTTTAAAAATAAATAATATCTTCATTTAATATTTTATTATAAAATTTATTAAATATATAACAAATTTTATATAAATTATATAAATTAATTAAAAATTTGAGGGTATTCAATATATTCAATGAATTTTATAGTAAAATGTGAAATTCATTGGTTGACAATTAGATACGATGAGGCAGCGTCTAATAGTTGTTTGAAAAGTCTAAAAAAAACAAGAGGAGAATAGAACAGAGTATATATTTTAAATAAAAATGAATAATAATTAATTTATAATATTTTATTATAAAATTTATTAAATATATAACAAATTTTATATAAATTTTATATAAATTTATTTAAAATTTGAGGGTATCAATATATTCAATGAATTTTAAAGTAAAACGTGAAATTCATTGGTTGACAATTAGATACGATGAGGCAGCGTCGAAAAGTTGTTTGAAAAGTCGAAAAAAACAAGAGGAGGATAGAACAGAGTCTATATTTTAAAAATAAATAATAACTTAATTTAATATTTTATTATAAAATTTATTAAATATATAAAACATAAATTTATATAAAATTTGATTTGATATAAATTTATGTAAAATTTGATTTTATATAAATTTATGTAAAATTTGATTTTATATAAATTTATATAGAATTTGTGGGTATTTTATATATTCAATGAATTTTATAGTAAAATGTTAAATTGATTTTTTTACAATTAGCCGAGGCAGCCTCGAAAAATTATTTAAAAAGTTGCGTGTAGAATTCCCGCGATCTATGGTGTGCCACACTTCTACAATCAGTTTTTGATTTTTGCTTTTAGGTTCGATCATGTTTCACGTTCGGAGAAGACCCGCGGACTACGTGCCTCGGAAGCGGAAGAAAAAACCTAATGGAAAATGGAACGAAATCGATTACAGGTTAGCGAAGAAAAGGAGAGGTGTACAGTGAATAGGGTAAAAGGAGGATGGAACTAGTATTCGAGAGAGTGAGTGTGTATAGTTTGTGGAATTCGGTGTTCGTAGGTACGAGGACGAAAGATTGCCATTCTTATTGGAACTGAACCCAGATGGTAGCGACGTTCCACACGGGGCAGGAACCCGACATCGGTTACAACCTAACGTAACGGAGGTGGGTTCGGAAAGACCGGTAGGTCCTCAAGCGGTTCAAGCGCAGACCCTCACATTGGCCGGACCCACTGTAATGCCCAGGCATTGCGTGATCGCATTTACCGAAAACATCGTTACTTTGACGCCTTGTTCCAGAGACGCTCACACTTACGTGAATAATCAGAGGATACATCAGACGACGATACTCCAGGTAATCTCTTTTATTTTCGGGCGTGTCGTACCTTATCGCGACGTGCACGCTCCTTATCGCAATGCGGTGTATCTCATGGCCATTCAACTGTCTTTTTTTCCTTCGTAGAACGGGGCGATCGTTAAATTCGGCAGATTGCATACATTCCGGTTCATCGATCCAGCGCCCGAGGAACGAATGAGGCAACGTCATGATTCCGGACGGCAGATCGAATACGGTTACGAACGGTAAGCGCCACTCGTTTGCCTGGAAGCTAGCATAGGTACACAGATAGCCAGGCATTTCTTGGGCCAAGTCGGCCCTCGGCTGAAAACAGGCAGAATTTAGATCAAGTTACGCTTGGAGCTGCTCAAGGCCGACTTAGCTCAATTTCGGAAGAGATTCTGTGCGAGCAGTCGTCGCTATTTGTGCCGTCCAATGGACCAGGGATTTGGACCTGGGCTGAAAGACGGCACAATTCCGGACGCTGGCCGCCGATTTGGGCCGAATTTTCTATTCCTTAAGAGGGCAGCACCGTCGCACTATTGCGAATAGCCGCTTTCCAGATTATTATTATTACTTTTTTCTGCCACATTAGTGCGAACTATCCTCACCGACGGTGCTGCCCTGGAAAGCGGCTATTCGCAATAATTCGACGGTGCTGCCGTCTTAAGGAATAGAAAATTCGGCCCAAATCGGCGGCCAGCGTCCGGAATTGTGCCGTCTTTCAGCCCAGGTCCAAATCCCTGGTCCATTGGACGGCACAAATAGCGACGACTGCTCGCACAGAATCTCTTCCGAAATTGGATTTTTGGCTATCTGGGTATATGAGTACACTCGTGTTTCGCTGGTCCGTTGTTTCGCTCCAAGTCGAATGTCCTAGAATCAAACGGGTATCGTGAATCGACGTCGGGGATTCAAGGTTATAGCGGTTGAAGGTAAAGAAGGGAAAGTCTCAGGAGTTGGAGGTCGGGGGCGAGGTTCGATGATACAAAGGTGAGAGTAGCGAAGTTGTTGAACCAACAAACTAGTTTCGAGCAGGACACGCGCACAAATATATCCGTTGGAAAGCTTTGCGTAATCACGTTTCTCGAGAGCTTCTTTCTGCATCTTTACTTCCGTTTGATTTCCTTTTTATTTCGCTTGTTTTTTCTTGCACGCGACTTGCTTCTGTACCGTAGACGATCCCCAGACTTGACCATCCAAGAGACGAACGCGGAAAGATACGGGTCGGTGTCTGGCACTCCTAACGGCGGGCAGACACAAGCGCAAGGCCAACCGAGTCAAGATCAATCTTCGTCGCATCCGTGTAGTCGGAACAAGTCGACGCCCGTTTCGGCCACTGCTGCTGTCTGTCTTCCCCGAAGTCCGAATCCTGCTCCGGAATCGACGCACAATTATGAAACCACGTTCGATCTTGACGGAAACGTCGAGACCGCCAGTCTCACTAGCAGCAGAGACGGTAACAGGTAACGCAGTGGTGGTTCCATCTCTCGGGGTCGACGAAAAGCGGCGGCAGCTTTCTCGTTTGGTCCGTTTGCCGCGTCTGTCCGTTATTATTGATATCGTTCGCGATCATGCGAATATACGAGTGTAGTAGAGACCGTACATGTTGTAGATTGTAGTTGTAGATCGTAGATTCTAGATTACAGGGGATATATAGGAAGGACAACGAGGATAGGAGGATGTTAGCGCTAGGTCGAGTATAGACCCGACTAGAAATTCAGTTTGAAAGACCATTAGGTCCGCATTAGGCTAGCCTAATTTCGCTTTAGGCCCTAATGAGGCCCGCATAAGGAAATCCGTGTTAGGGCCACGTTACGTTTTCCCAAAGACTTTTGTTTTTCAATACCCACAAATAAAAGACACGCATTTTCTATTTTAAAAATAACTTTATTGGCAGATATAAATGTTAGGATTGAATTGAAGAAATTTAAAAAAATGTAAAAGAAAAATGTTGATAGAGGGACTCGAACCAGCGACCTACTCTAATTACTAGTACATATTTCTCGCTGTGCCCTTGTTCATAGGTAAACGCCATCTCATTATGACTGGAAACAGATTTTCAAATGCAATTTTCTCGACAAATCTCGAGAAGTGCGCGCTACTCCTTTCCTAAATTACATTTGCAAACCAACCTAGGCATCCGCTCAGCCATCCTCATTTGGATCATGTATGGCAACTGTTAGGTATGCCTAACTTAGACGTCCACCATTCTTTACTTATTAGGCCCATGTATGGCAACTGTTAGGAATGCCCAAATTAGGCGTACATCATTCTTTTCGCATTAGGCCCATGAATAGCAACTGTTATTAATGTCCAACTTAGGCGTACATCATTCTTTCGGCATTAGGCCCATGTATGGCAACTGTTAGGAATGCCCAAATTAGCCGTTCAAATTTCTTTCCTTATTAGATCCATATATGGCAACTGTTAGGAATGCCCAACTTAGGTGTACATCATTCTTTCCACATTGGGCCCATGTATGGCAACTGTTAGGAATGCCCAACTTAGGTGTACATCATTCTTTCCGCATTAGGCCCACATTCGTCTTTAGGCATGCCTAACTGAATTTCTAGTCGGGGAGAAACGCGATCGAACGTTGCAAAATAAGATGTAACAAAAGAACGCCGATGTAACAAGAATAAAATACTACAATATTTGATATTTCGACAGACAATTGCAAAATGAGCGGCAACCGCGCGGAACGGACCCGATTCTACCGGCGGTTTTGGAGTTTCTCGAGGAAACGGAGGAAACGTTCTTCCATGCGGTGATTACTGACGTGGAACCGTCGGCGCCACAGTTCAAATTGGCTCCAACGTACACGCTTTACCTGGCTGCGAGGTATCGCGCGAGTACGCATTATAGACCGGAGTTGCAGCCGACGGAGAGAGCGCACAGACTGACGGTGATGCTGGGGAACGTGGCCGGTACGATACATCGAGTAATCCAGGTAACGATCTGCTGTTATACATAGCATAGATAGTAGATACACGTAAATGTGTAATATGGTTCCTTTCTTAAGAGGCAAGGTACACCACGTGAGATTACTAGAAAGTAACTAGAATCTTACTAGATTTTGTATCGAAACATGGGTTTGTTAGGTTAGGTTTCGTTTTTTTTACCTTATACGAGCATATTTTGAGCTGCACAAGGGTTCATTTGATAGAGGAAGGTTAAAGGGGTAAGGGATAAGCAGAATATTACTAGAATATTACTAGAAACTCTTATATTAATAATACAAACTCTTAAGAGGCAAGGTATACCACGTGAGATTACTAGAAAGTAACTAGAATCTTACTAGATTTTGTATCGAAACATGGGTTTGTTAGGTTAGGTTTCGTTTTTTTTACTTTTTCGGGGATATTTTGAGCTGCACAAGGGTTCATTTGATAGAGGAAGGTTAAACTGCACCACGCTGTGCCCATGACATGAGTGAAAAATGTCTATTCGTGACTGAAAATGATGCCATTCATGATGCTAGAGTCTAAAGCAAGTCTAGTGCCAATTTTAGTTCAGCTTGTTAGACCAGATGGCGCCTTGAGTCCACTTGGATCTACTAATAGAAATAAAGACATTAATAAAAAAAGAAGAAAACGTGGAATCATAGGAAAATTGAAGCGTTAGACTGATACATATGTATGTTTATCAGTGTTATCACAAAAATAAACATTTGTTCTACGCGGAGATTGGTAACACTGATAAATACTCTAGAATATGTGTTCCTAACCTCTTAAGCAACACTATTTATTATAGAAATTCATAAAAATTGAATCCTGCATCGTATAATTGACTAACTGTTCTAATATACGAGCAGTCGTTTTTCCTTTATTTTGAATAATTGAGGGTTCATTGTAATTTGTTTTGTTTCATATAAATAAAAATACATACGTACACCTGTGCCACATACACGATTATTTCAGAGGAACATATTGTTAAATTGTTCACTCAATTGCCAATGTAATTGTTCATTAACCTAACCTAACCTAACACTGATAAATACCCTAGAATAGGTATGTCACGTGGTGTACCTTGCCTCTTGAGCAAAAACACAAGGTTGATCAATCTAAAAATATAGAGTTTTATTATTAATTACATAATAAATAATTGTTACATGCTTCCCACGTGTTGTACTAACCTAAAAATATACAGAATCAACAATTAACTGTTTGTGCTTCCCTATATTATCTCAGCACAAGGTTTCTAAAGAGCTTGTGCTGTTAGATTTTTATAATTAGCGGTTTTTTATTTGTTCGTTTACTCACGAATTATCAATGTCAATTCTCAATTAATTCTGTTTACTTTTCTAAACTGTCTAGTGCTGCCCTCTCTCGAGCATATACAGGGTGTCCCAAAATTCGTGTAGTTCTTGTAAATGGGAAGTTCCTTGGGTCATTTGAAGCAACATTTTCCTTTACAAAAATGGCACTTCCTGTACACAAAGCTTGCACATGTATAAGCTGATATAAAATAGAAACTTTGTTGTGTCGACAGGAACGGTACATGGACGCATCATCGTTGGCCCTGTGGCTGGCAAACGGCTCGGAATTGTTGCACATGCTGAAGAACGATCGTCACGTCGGAGCGTTTTCGACAAGGGCTCAAGACATTCTGACCGAAGCGGTTCACGAAGCATTCGCGTCGTTGGTGCGATGCATCTCTCTGGAGCTTGCCCCGGCTATGTCACAGTTTATGGCCGACGCCGACGAACCCGCCAAAGAAGCCGGGGTTTTGCAAATATTCTCAAGCACGATGGCCCTGTTGAGACGTTGCAGAGTGAACGCCGCCCTCACCATTCAATTGTTCAGCCATCTGTTTCACACGATCAACGCAACGGCGTTCAACGCTCTGGTTTCGAACGCGAATCTGTGCGTAAGATGGTTCGGTCGCCGGCTCAAAGCGAGATTGAACGCTCTCGAGACTTGGGCCGAGAGGCAGGGCCTCGAGCTCGCGAGTCAGTGTCATTTGGCGACGATCATGCAAGCGACTCATCTTCTCCAAGCGCCGAAATATAACGCGGAGGAGCTCGCTACCTTGAGCTCGACCTGTTTTAAGCTAAATTCTCTTCAAGTCAGGGCACTGTTGCAAAAATATCAGCCAGCCGCGGACGAGCCGAGGCTTCCGGCAGAGTTGATCGAAAACGTAGTCAGAGTAAGTCGATTGTTTTCTTCGTTTTCCTTATCTCTCGTCGCATTCTCCTCGCTTAACCTCTTAGGCACTATGCGCAACCATAGTGGCTTTCGCGGATGTCATCTTTCTGTACGACGCACCACTATAGTGGCTTAACATTTAGTATTGGCGTCCTCATCATCCATATCATCCCTTTTCGGGTGGGGAGGTTAAACCTGGCTTCCATGACCTCTACAGTAGCGACCGAACTTCGTAGCGAGGGAAAAAAGATAGTGGCTTAACACGTAATTCGCGTTGAACTCTGCCGTACAGAGAAACAGCCCCGTGCAAAATTCAGTCGTGCCTAAGAGGTTAATTTATAGCAATTGTCCTGTCTCGTCTCGTTACGCCAAGATTGACTTTTAGGTGACCGAAGGCGTGGCCGATACGCTCGCAAGAGCCGATGGCAGAGAGATCAGGCTAGAAGAGGAACCTACGCTCGGCTTGGCCCTTCTTCTTCCTGAGGATGGATACAGCTGCGAGGTGATTCGAGGTGTACCGCCGGGGCTTGCCGAGTTTTTGGCGCCCTTGCAACGGGACGGTTTGTGCCGGATGGCGGCTCAGCCTACCAGTAGCGGATATTGGACCATATACATGATAGATCACTACAACAACGTGAGTGGAGAAGCTTGCTTGTTCTATTATCAAAGTTTGCTTGTTCAATTATTAAACGAAATGATTTTGCGCTCAGTTTCGCAGTCCGAGCGCGATGAGCAACCGTTCGGGCGGCGGCTATGCCTGCAACACGGGCTCCGCTTCTGTTCAACCGGAGATCCACGTGATCAAGTTGCACAAATCCACCAACGGCATGGGCTTGAGCATCGTTGCGGCAAAGGTACCCTATATTAAAATATGATACCAAAAATAATATAATAAAATGCCTAATTAATATAACATTAATATTAATTATCATATTTAATTATAATTTAATATAATGCCTATAGCTTTACTCACTACAACTACCTTATTCTACGTATTTTATAGGGTGCCGGTCAAGACAGGCTCGGAATATACATAAAGAGCGTTGTTGCAGGCGGTGCGGCCGACGCTGTGAGTTTCAAATTCCTTATATTAACCTCTTAGGCACTACGCGCCACTATAGTCAGTGCTGAGAATGTTGGCGCTTTTCTAACCTCAAATTCTAACCTCAAAAGGCCTCAGTCAAGTACGAAGATCGGGTATCTTGGCCGCCCCGCTAATTTCGCAAAATTTATTATGATTTGATTTTGAAAAATGAATGTATAACATGTGTACGTGTAACCTACACATAACGTAACCTAAAAAGATTAAAGATAAGAGGCAAGGGGCACCTCATGTAATAACTAGACAGTAACTAGAATCTTACTAGATTTTGTATCGAAACATGGGTTTGCGGGCTATCGTATTTTTACCTTACGAAAGTTTTTTTTGTGGTAACACATAAACATACATATGTATCAGTCTAACGCTTCAATTTTCCTATGACTCGAGGCGCCATCTGGTCTAACTAGCTGAATTAAAATTGGCTCTAGATTTGCTTTAGACTCTGGCATCATTTTCAGTGACAAATAGACATTTTTCATTCATGTGATGGGCACAGTGTGGTGCAGTGAACCTTCCTCTATCAAATGAACCCTTGTGCAGCTCAAAAAATGCTCGTATAAGGTAGAAAACGAAACCTAACCTAACAAACCCATGTTTCGATACAAAATCTAGTAAGATTCCAGTTAGTTGCTAGTTATGTCACGTGGTGCCCCTTGCCACTTAATATGCCGGATTCTCATTTAATTATTTAATCCGCGTTGAAGTCTGCCGTACAGAGAAACAGCCCCGCGCAAAATTCATCCGTGCCTAAGAGGTTAAGAAAAGATATCTCGTGGAGTTGGAGAAACCAAGTTGTTGGTTTCGGTGTGGTGGTCATCGTTTATTTGTTTTAGTTTTCCTTTTCTTTTCACGACTGCTTTTCTCCAATTCCGGAGAAATCTAACGTCACGTTTCTCTACTAATTTTCTTTTTTTCTCTTTTCTTTTCGGCGGTTCCCCGATGCTTGCACAGGACGGTAGGTTAACGGCTGGCGATCAGTTGCTGAAGGTTGACGGCCAGAGCCTGGTTGGAATCACTCAAGAAAAGTGAGTAGACTTTGTTCCGAACGTCTAACAAAGCCTATTGGTCGCAATTATCAGCTACTTATCTTTCCCTCAGAGCTGCCGAATACTTGGTGCGCACCGGTCCGATAGTAACCCTGGAAGTTGCCAAGCAAGGTGCCATATACCATGGACTGGCTACTCTATTGTCACAACCCTCGCCCGTTATGACTAGAGGTACGAATCCGCCTATATTTCAATCATCTATTCCATCTCTCTTTATTTCTTAATCTTCCACACACCTTCTTATCTCGCCTTTCCCCATGCTTCTCTAATCGGTCAAAGGTTTCTCAATATCTTCCTGCGATCATTACCCACAACTACGAACTTGCTCGAACTCCTCCTCGTTTTGCTTTCTCCGGTCGTCCTCGTTTCGCATCAGCTGTCTCGGTCTGGCTCGAAACCACGAGAGTTACAGACACGATCGCTTCACTAACGCTTTACTAACTGATTGTTCCCAAGCAGCGCACAAGATTCGCCCCAAGTCGGAACACTTGGAATCATCGGAGGTTCAGGAAGCGAACGTGCAGCAGTCGACGTCGCATTCGATGGGTAATTTGTTGAGCGTACCAAGACACCCTGTCGATTCCGGGACACGTCCAATCGACGAAATGTCAAGACCAGGTGCGATTCTCTCTCCGCGTTTCGAGGTGGAAGTAGGCGAGTTCGATTCGCGTCCGCGCGTTCCTCCGTACATCGATATCTCGGTGGTCGACGCGATATCGATCAAATGCCCGCTACCGGGAGAAGGAAAAAATTTGGTTGGCACGGTTTCAGCCACGCCATGGTTGTTGAAACCTGGTCCTGTCCTCCGGCCGGATAACTCGCGCGGTTTGATCGATTTGAACGTGTCAAACGCTCCACATGGTGGACGCGTGCACTCTGATAACCGCGTCCCGACCTCTGCAGACGCGAGCTTGTCGATTCGAGAGTCGAATACATTGTCGGTTGGTGAAAGGACGCTCAGCGAAACCTTCTCTCTCGATTCCATACCCTACATTGATCAAACGGTCGAGCCTTTATCCGACGAACCACCCGAGTTGGATCAATTGGATCGACTCGTCCAACTCGACGAATTGGATGAGTTGGACGAGTTTGACGAACTAGATGAACACCCACCGGATGTTGGTTACGAAACTAGTCAGGGGGTTGGTGGTGGTGGTGATGGTAGTAGCGGTGATGGCGTGGACGATGATAATAGTATTTTTCGAGTCTGTTCCGTCGAGTCGTTGAGTAGAGCTCAATTCACTGGCGAAGATTGTATCGAAACAAGTTGTCAAAGAACGAGTGAACTAGAGAAAGAGGACCCATGTACGAACCAAACGGAAGCTTCCACGGTTCCCAAGCTGTTTACAACCATCCCAGAATTGAATCTCGATTTGTCTGGCTTGGACAGCGACAATTCGAGCGACGTATCGAATTACGACAAGCGTTGGCAATCACCGGAGGAAGTTCGTCTTGGGTATGGCAGGGTCGCAGCTTTGGCTAAACATTTTTCGAAGCTCGGTAACGCTGAACTAACCGAGACGATGGTTGCCGGAAGATTGACCGGGGCACAAAGGAAATTCGCCTCCGAGCCCAATTTTGTTTCGCCGGAAGTCTATGAGACACGTTCGAAGCACCGATTTCCCGTGGTCAACAAGGAATATTTGTCGGAGCTGAATTTGAGACGAAGAACGGACGTCGCGAGAAAAGGCTTCGCGAGTGCGCACGAGCTTTCATCGACGCACACGGAAACGATGAATCTCCGTGGAAATCAGAGACCAGCTGATAAAAGAGATAAGTTAACGTTGCCGGAACAACGACGAATAATAGAGCAACTCGAGAGGATGTCTAATCTCGACGATGCTCCGTCAAATGATTTCTCATTTTCGACCGATAGAATCGACGAGCGTCGAGAGGACTCTGTGCAAACGAACTCGGCGGAGTCAAGATTGTCCAAGTGGTTGTCAAGGTCCTGTCCAACTTTGGAGAAATCGATTCTCGTGACAAAGAGAAGAAACAAATTGGGCTCCAACAATGGCGACAAGGTGAATGCTGAACAAAGCGAATGTTGGATCGATAAAGCCTCGTTGTGTACCTCTGCCAAGGCCGGAACTCGTATACCAGAAATGAAAAATGTTTGCTCGGCTGAATCCAACCGTTCTGCGAAAGAGTCGAACAGCGACGACAAGAAATGCGACGAGGCGTCGTCGGCCAACGACAAAACAGGGGCATACGAGTCCATCGCGTATCGACGGACGTTTTGCAGTTCGCTAGGTCGATTTTCCGTGCAAGTCGATTCTCTTTTACGTAAGCAATCGACGCCCTATGTCCTCGTTTCTTTGAAGTCACATGCCTGCCGAGAATTCAAAGCGATCGTTGTACATGGCACGCTTACTAATACAGGGTGGGGCGTCATATTTTGCCATCTAGATTTACGTCATTATTATTAGGCATTGGAAACAATGTTCGGATGAAGTTTAATGGTTCTGAGAGGGGCACATTATGATGGTACATTTCTTTTTGTAGGTTAGGTTAGGTGAAAGGACATATGAAGGTCATTAATGTTTTTATAAATGGAATCATATATTTTTATGGCATCAGCTGATGCTCCTTCATATTCTTTACGAAAAAGTATTAATCTATTTGTGTAAAAATATCATTAGTTTAGGAGATATTTTAATTATGACGCAATGTTCTGATACAAATGGTCGCCATATCGAACCTTTTCTGTAAATAGACATCATCATTAAAATATCTCCTAAACTAATGATTTTTTCCATCTAATTTAAGTCCCTCTGTCTTGAAAATTTTCTTTATTTAAAAATTTTAAGAATTTTAACGGTTAAATTAAATCTTCAGTGGCGCCATCTAATTTAAGTCCCTCTGCTTAACTTAACCGTTAAAATTCTTAAATAAAGAAAATTTTCAGGGCAGAGGGACTTAAATTAGATGGCGCCATTGAAGATTTAACTTAAACGTTAAAATTCTAAATGGAATCATATATATATTTTTTAATTTATTTATTTAATGTTGCTTTAACATCAAAGGTCATTAGCAACATGGTACATTTTCTTACAATATTTGTTATTAAAATATTTGTTCCAATATATTGAATATTAAGTACATTTATATTAAGTACATTTTTTTGTAGGTGGACGTGTAAAGGACATATGAAGGTCATTAATGTTTCTATAAATGGAATCATATATTTTTTATTGCATCAGCTGCTGTTCCTTCATATTCTTTACGAAAAAGTATTAATCTATTTGCGTAAAAGAATCATTAGTTTAGGAGATATTTTAATTATAATGTCTATTTACAGAAAAGATTCAATATGGCGACCATTTGTATCAGAACACTTTCTGAATCGAGAGTCGAGATTTCCTAACAAATTATAATTAAAATATCTCCTAAACTAAAATGATTTTTTTGCACAAATAGATTAATACTTTTTTGTAAAGAATATGAAGGAGATTTTAAAAACCATTAATGACCTTCATATGTCCTTTCATCTAACCTAACCTACAAAAAAAAATGTACCATCAGAATGTGCCCCTCTCAAAACCATTCAACTTCATCTGAACCATTGTTTGCTATTAGTAATAATAATGACGTAAATCTAGATGGCAAAATGTGGCGCCCCACCTTGTATATTCACCTAGAAAAGAATTTGAAGAGCTCGCCGACGCGGTGAGCTTTTCCCGCCAACCCACCAATTTTCAGCACGCATGCCGGGACTTTTTCGTTGACCGGTTATAAACTATGGCGCTCCATTTATTTTTGCCTCGTGATCGTGATTGTGAATAATATCAATACTTGTACTATACAGAGTGGTTCACCTAAGTCAGGCCATCTAAATATTCTCTCTAATTGTGGGGTTACAAAAAATATTTTGTATGCTATTTGAATGGTTTGAAAAAACCATTCTATTGCAAAAAATGTTTCTCTTCTAGGGTAATTTTTTTGAAGTATAAAAAATAAAAAATACCGATTACCTTGCTAACTTCGAAACAAAATGACCTTCGGGAAAAAATTTAAAAAAAAATTCAATATTCAAATAGTACAAAATATATATTTTGTACCTCCAAAATTGGTTCCGGTTCGAATTAGCGATTCCTATTTCACGTGTATACAGGGTGGTCCACCTAAGTCAGTCCACCTAAATATTTCCTCTAATTGTAGGCGTACAAAAAATATTTTGTATGCTATTTGAATGGTTTGAAAAAACCATTCTATTGCAAAAAATGTATTTTTTTAGGGTTTTTCTTTTGAATTATTATACATAAAAGGTTTTTTTTTTATGCATGTCAAGGTCATTTGAAGGTCATTGTATTTTTTGATCAGCTACACGATGCAATTAAGGAAGTATGTGGTTAGGCATCAAAAAATACCGATGACCTTGCAAACTTCAAAAAAAATTACCTTAAAAAAATATTGTTTGCAATATAACGGTTCCTTCAAACCATTCAAATAGTACAAAAAATATTTTTCGTGCTGTTATCTCTTGTCGCATGCAAAATCTTTTTATATTTCCTCGAGAATATATATCTCCGTTTCCAAGACTGATTCAACGAACATATTCGACGTATCGACTGTTGCTTGTTGTACGTTCACAGCGTGTTAAATTTTTTTGTCTTCGCTTTTGCTTCCGCTTTTTCATGTTACCTTTTCTTTTCCATTTTCGTACACTCGGTTTAGGCGCACGAGTGAACGTAGTTTGTCGTCCACGTGCATGAGTGTTCGCGATTGTTCCCGACGTTTTACTCTTTGCACGTAACCAGCTTCGATAAACCATCGAAAAATGTGTTTTGCATCTTGTGCTTACCGCAGGACCTCGTCGCATGAGTGAACGAGATTTGCCGTCACGGCTTGGACGCGACGCCGCTGCTCCTCAGCAGCAAATGCATACCAGCAAATCCGTGCCAGCGTTGCACAGTAAGTAATTTATTTCACGGTCATTTCACCTCGACGAGTCGCGCTTTTCTTCACTCACTTACAGTTTTCTGTGTCTGTCCGTTTCTGAGAGACCCGCTTTCGCTTTTCGCGTTTCATCCGCATCTGCATTGTGATATTAGCATTCAGCACTCGTATACGTATTTCGAATGTGGTTAATAAACAGTGCCTCGTTATTTTTACAGGGTGTTAAGAAATGTTTGGACACGGCAAGCATAGGCGTATTCTACTTCTTTGGTCCTATATAAAAAATAGGCTCTCTTCGATCCCAATGGCTGTATGAAGCCATACAAAATATTGCAGTTGTTGAAAAGCTTCCGCTCTGAATTTTTACAGTGCTTTAAGGGGGTAAGGGATGGGCAGAATATTACTAGAATATTCCTAGAATATTGCTAGGATATTACTAGAATATTGCTAGAATATTACTAGAATATTACTAGAATATTGCCAGCATATTATTAGAATATTGCTAGAATATTACTAGAATATTGCCAGAACATTGCTAGAATATTGCCAGAACATTCCTAGAATATTGGTAAAATATTCCTAGAATATTGCTAGGATATTACTAGAATATTGCTAAAATATTGCCAGAATATTACTAGAATATTGCTAGAATATTACTAGAATATTGCCAGAATATTACTAGAATATTGATAGAATATCGCTGGAATATTACTAGAAAAACAAGTGAAACAGTGTTAGTGGGATCGAGTTGTTTATCATTATGCGAGCATAATAGGAGCTGTGTGAATGCTCATTGTAAAGAGGAAGGTTGATTGTTTCCATCATGACTTAACGATTTTTTCTAACAATAATATTCTAATAATTTTATTTTTCTAATACAAAACGATTATGTTTACTGAAATCATGAGTGGAGGTTAGAAACAATCAACCTTCCTATTTATAATGAGCTCTCACACAGCTCCTATTATGCTCGTATAAGGACAAACAACTCGATTCCGCTAACATGTTTCACTTGTTTTTCTAGTAATATTCTAGTAATATTCTGCCTGTACCATACCACCTTAAGTGGCAAGGGGCACCACGTGACATACCTATTCTAGGGTATTTAACAGTGTTACCAACGTCTGCGCGGAGAAAGTTTTTTTGCGGTAACACTGATAAATATACATATGTGTCAGTCTAACGCTTCAATTTTGCTATGATTCCACGTTTTTTCTTTTTTTGTAAATGTCTTTATTGCCATTAGTAGATCCGAGTGGACTCAAGCCCCATATATATTTGTTGTTATGATTCCACGTTGGCAGTCCTGACTAGGCGCCATCTAGTCTGACTAGCTGAACTAAAATTGGCTCTAGACTTGATTTCCATAGACATTTCATATATAAAATTTTTTTTCAAGTAATCAAGTATAGAACTAGGAAAAATGATCCCTGCAAGGTAGATTACTTGAACAATAACTTTTATATATGAAATTTCTATGGAAATTAGGTACGTAGTAATGGTCAAATTTAATATTTCAATTTTGCCCTTAATAATATTAAATTTCCATAGAAATTTCATATATAAAAATTTTTTTCAAGTAATCAAGTATAGAACTACAAAAATGATGAACTATAAGCATTTAAGAGGTAAGGTGTACCACGTGACGTATCTAATCTAACCTAACCTAACGCTTCAATTTTGCTATGATTCCACGTTTTTTCTTTTTTATTAATGTCTTTTTTGCTATTAGTAGATCCGAGTGGACTCAAGGCGCCATCTGGTCTAACTAGCTGAACTAAAATTGGCTCTAGGCTTGCTTTAGATTCTGGCATCATGAATGGCATCATTTTCAGTCACAAATAGACATTTTTCACTCATGTGATGGGCACAGTGTGGTGCAGTGAACCTTCCTTTATCAAATGAACCCTTGTGCAGCTCAAAATATGCTCGTATAAGGTAAAAAGACGACAGCCCTTGATTGCATTCAATTTCCCCATATTCCATTCATGATGCCAGAGTCTAAGCATTTTAAATTTCAGTAATGAATTATTGATAAAATTAATAAAAAATAATACAATAATATATATACATAATAATACAATAAGAAAAATTTTGACCTTGAAATTCAAGGTCAAGGTCAATTGTTGCGGCAACTTTATTTTTACAGATCTCCATCGATCCGAAGATGTAGAATACGCCTAAGCTTGCCGAGACCAAACATTTCTTAACACCTTGTACGATTGGTCGTTGCGTTCTACCGTGTGATAATATACCATGTACCATTTTGAGTAATAAGAATCTCGTGTTGTAATACCGATACACCGTTTGCAGACGTTGGCACCGAAGGGAAGCCACAACACGAGGTATTCAACCCTGGATACAGCAGAGCATCGTCCAGCAATAGTGTTACACCACCAGTCGCTCAACCTCCCTCGATGATGGCGATCAACGGTTCGACGTCGCTGCGTTCTCGGTAAATATTACTTTCGGTATTCTCCTAGTTGTTATATATTATTATAATGATAATAATTAAATTAATTATTATATTTACTATTAAATAATTAGTATTAATAATAATAATTACGTATATTATTATTATATAATATACGTAATATATAATATTACGTATATCTATATATATAAAAATGGATGTCTGTATATATGTATATGATTAATAGACGTCGAAACTGCTCAACGTAGACAGCTGAGGTTTGAACCATTAGACGCGGCGTTTCTTCGGGAAGGTTTAAAAACAAACCGCATTCAAAAAGGTCCATTGGTTCAAAAGTTGTGACGTAATTAGTCAACACATGCAACTTTTTCGCCCTCTTTTGCTCACGTTTCTGCTTATAACTTTTGATCGGATGGACTTTTTCGAATGCGGTTTGCTCTAAAACCTTCCAGAGACAGACACAGAGATAGAGAGAGAGAGTGTCAGAGAGAGAGTGTCAGAGAGAGAGAGAGTGAGAGAGAAAGAGAGAGAGAGAGAGTTGGAGAGAGAGAGAGAGAGTGCGAGGGAGAGAGAGTGAGAGAGAGAGAAAGTGCGGAGAGAGAGAGAGAGAGAGAGAGACACAGTGCGGAGAAAGATAGAGAGAGCGAGAGAGAGTGAGTTGCAGATACAGGGCAACCTAGGGCAACCCGCCCGGAGGGCCTAGCTACGAGGGCGTGCCGAAGACACGCCACGAGCAGCTAGTTATTTATATATTATTATTATTATTATAACAAAGAAGGGACATGCACAGAAAGGAAAATTTTGATAATGGTACAATCGATATGGTATTATCATATAATCCTGCGTAGTTGCATTTTAAATTTTAGTAATGAATTATTGAAAAAATCAATATAAAAAATAATACAATTATATAATAATATATATACATAATAATACAATAAAATTTTGATAGTGGTACAATCGATATGGTATTATCATATAATCCTGCGTAGTTGCATTTTAAATTTTAGTAATGAATTATTGAAAAAATCAATTAAAAAAATAATACAACAATATAATAATATATATATACATAATAATACAATAAAATTTTGATAATGGTACAATCCATATGGTATTATCATATAATCCCGCGTAGTTGCATTAAATTTTAGTAATGAATTATTGAAAAAATCAATAAAAAGATAATACAATAATATAATAATATACATAATAATACAATTTTTAAAAAATTAAATTTTTTACTTTTATTTTTCGTGGTATCGCTAACTTGTATATTGTTCGAAATAGGTCGAGTCACAACTTGCACGATCCGATACGAATCGGGACGTTGCCGCCGAGCGGACTCGTGAGCAGACAACAATCGTCGCCAAATCTGAATCCCTGTCAAACAACCGGGAACAGCGGCAGTTCGAGTGCCATCGGAGTAGCAGCCTCTGCTGCGCTTCAGAGCAACGAAGCCGAAAGATTCTATCAAAATTTGAGCGTCTACAGAAATCATGATCCGTCGACGAAGCAGCGATGCAGTCCGTCGCAACTTGTGGATGAAAGGTAACTTGTAACGCGGAGGCGATCGTTGGTAACCTTTGGCCCTTCTGGAGGTATGCATCGAAACAGATGGCCCCTTTAGCTAATGGTGTTCCGGAAATCAGTGGAGATAAGAGCTTGAAGTGCTACAGCTGCTGTAATCTCGTTTCCCAGTGACTTTTTGTACCTCTCACCTTTCCCTGGCCTGATTTGATGGGGGTTTTAACGGTATATAAGAGGGCATAGATTCCCTTCATAGTTGGGCTTTTATTTGGAGAGTTTCGCGTTGTGGGCGTCGGTCCACGTCGTCATCTCTTTTATGGGGGTAGGATACAGACAGAATATTACTAGAATGTTATTAGAATATTGCTAGGATATTACTAGAATATTACTAGAATATTGCCAGAATATTGTTAGAATATTACTAGAATGTTATTAGAATATTGCTAGAATATTACTAGAATATTGCCAGAATATTGTTAGAATATTACTAGAATATTGCCAGAATATTGCTAGAATATTACCAGAATATTGCTAGAATATTACTAGGAAAACATGTTAGCGGGATCGAGTTGTTTGTCATTATACGAGTTGTGTGAGGGCTCATTATTAAGAAAAAGGTTGATTGTTCTAACCTCCACTCATAATTTCAGTAAACAAAATCGTTTTGTATTAGAAAAATACATGGGAACCTGATGGTGGTTGTCTCGATTTTTCCCCCTACTTTGGACGCTCATGTCATTAATTATAAACATAATCTCGTTAAATCATGATGGAAACAATCTACAATCAACCTTCCTCTTTACAATGAGCCTTCACACAGCTCGTAACATTCTCGTATAATGACAAAGAACTCGATCCCACTAACACTGTTTCACTTGTTTTTCTAGTAATATTCTAGTAATATTCTGCCTATCCCTTACCCCCTTAAGAGGCAAGGGGCACCACGCGACATACCTATTCTAGGGTATTTGTCCGTATTACCAACGTCTGCACGGAGAAAGTTTTTTTTATGGTAACACTGATAAACATACATATGTATCAGTCTAACGCTTCAATTTTGCTATGATTCCACGTTTTTTTCTTTTTTTATTAATGTCTTTATTGCTATTAGTAGATCCGAGTGGACTCAAACCCTATATATTTTTGTTGTTACGATTCCACGTTGACAGTCCTGACTAGGCGCCATCTGTTCTAACTAGCTGAACTAAAATTGGCTGTAGACTTGCTTTAGACTGTGGCATCATTTTCAGTCACAAATAGACATTTTTCACCCATGTGATGGGCACAGTGTGGTGCTGTGAACCTTCCTCTATCAAATGAACCTTTGTGCAGCTCAAAATATGTTCGTATAAGGTAAAAAAACGAAACCTAACCTAACAAACTTATGTTTGGTTACAAAATCTAGTAAGATTCTAGTTAGTTGCTAGTTATGTCACGTTGTGCCCCTTGCCTCGTAACAGCGATATACTTATTTCCTTTCCAGAGTAAGAGAGAATGTGCATGATGTGCGAGAGATACCTGAGGACACTAAAGCATCTGATAGAGGATTGTGACTAGATGGAAAGAACAAATCCAAGTATGGAAAAGAGAGTACAAAATAAAAGAGAGAGAGGAACAGTAAACTGGCTTAGGAGTGTCGAAGCAAAAAGGAAAGAAATAGCGAAAAGAAAATAGGGAGAGGCAATAGTAGATATAAGATAATAAGATTAGGTTAGGTTATTAGATTAGGTTAGGTTAGACTAGGTTAGATGAACAAATTTATATTAATTACGTTGGAGACATAATTTTAAAAAAAGAAATAGGAAAGGATTAAATAGGAAATAGGATAGAGTTAGGGACAAATTGTAAGGCGTGAGAAGGGTATAAGATGACTGATTATTGACATTAATTAATTGTAGATAGAAAAGAACAGAGGTTACTTCCAATAAAGGTTAGATTAACAAATGGCATAGGATATGGAGGAATGGGTGGAAGAACGAATGGATAGATGGATGGAAGTTAAATATTTTATTATAAATTTCTATAAATTCCTCAAATTTTAATATGATGAGTGATATAGTAGATCTGTAAAGCCAAGTTGAATTTCTTGGCCGCGAGGCCGAAATTAAATAAAATATAAAATACTCATTTCCTTTCCATTTTCATTTTCAGAACTGCTCTGCAACAGCTGCAGAAGAGCTCGAGGGGTTCTCAGAGTTCTTTGAATCGTCCGAACAGTTTTGAGACGGGACAGCCTAGAGACAGACCGATATCGGCTTACGCGTCCCAAGGTCAGCAGCAGTCTTTCCTCGGTGCACAGTCGCAGCAACAAGCCACAGGCCCACCGCCGAGATCGCAATCCTCTCGGGACATAATACGACAAGAAGCGAAACTCCAGGAAATGCAAGAGGAAGTGAGAAGACGAGAGTTACGCGGTGGTGTATCGGTATCGTCCGCCGTCTCGGCTTCGGCAACGGTGCCGGTATCGTCTCCGTCTTCGACATCTGCACCGACACCTGTACCGGTTCCTGCATCTATTCCGGTGCCGGTACCAGGCACGATCGCTCAGTATCGACCCGCCGCTTACAACGTGAAATCTACCGTGACCGCTCAAGCGACCAACATGACGACGAGACCGATGAAATCAATCGCTTCCTCGCCGAATTTAGGAACGAATCCATCGGCTGGAATGCCCCCGGCAATTATGTCGCCGACCGCCGGGCTAGCCGCGAGACAAAACGCCGGTTCAATTTACGGTTACATGGACTCGCAATACGGACAGTACGTCGCTCAATACGGAAAGTCACCGCCAGCGCATCAGCACCCGCACCAACATCAGTATCAGCATCAGCATCAACTTCAGCTTCAGCATCAGCACCAACATCAGCACCAACATCAGTTTCAGCATCAGCATCAGCTTCAATCGCAGCATCAGCACCAACATCAACACCAGCACCAGCATCAACATCAAAGCACGCAGCAAACGAACTTGGGTCACGTTCAGTACGGCACACCGCCGTTTCGAGGGAAAACTGACTCGGCCCGCCTACAGTCGAACGGCGGAATGCCGTCGTTCGATTATGGAAAAGATTCGTCGAGTAATCAAGAAACTAGTAGAGCTTACGCGGATCAGAATCGACATTTTATGGTCGGATCACAGTATTATTTAAACGACAGCTCCGATCTACGAAACGATCAGTATTCCGGCGATAACGATATTCATAGATCGCAGACCGTGCCGGAAGGAAACAATTCCGTCCAAACCAACGAGGTTGTTCCGATTAGACCCGCTCTTCCGGAAGAAGGTTTCGGAGAGAGCCCCCCACCGCCACCGCCGAACGCATCCACGCATCCACTTTACAACAAACAGTCGGATTCCAGGTACGATACTCGAAATCACTCGGATATTAGGATATATATAGTTTGCGGGAAACAGTTGTTTGTCCTTATACGAACATAATAGGAGCTGTGTGAGGGCTCATTATAAAGAGGAAGGTCGATTGTTCTAAGGTTCACTCATGATTTCAGTAAAAAAAATCGTTTTGTATTAGAAAAATACATGGGAACCTAGGTGTGGTTGTCTCGATTTTTCCCCCTATTTTGGACGCTCATATTATTAAATATAAACATAACCTCGTTAAATAATGAGTGCACCTTACAACAATCAACCTTCTTCTTTATAATGAGCCCTCACACAGCTCCTATTATGTTCGTATAAGGTCAAACAACTGTTTGCCGCAAACGCTGTTTTGCTGATGACCTTGAAATCTCATTAAAAAATGACCTTGAACATTTTTTCCCTTACACCGTTACATGTAACCCTTCAAGCAGAGTAATTTAGTCCTACGAAGTTGTTTTGTACAATGAACAGTAATGGAGATATTTAGGTGTTCTGTTTCTGGGGACTCACTCCTGTTCTTTGATTTTAACGCTTTAACCTCACCAATTTTTCTCGTTTCTCCGATAGGTACACAGCAAGTATGCAAGACCCGCCTCGAGGAGGATACTATCCTGCCAACGGAACCGCGGGTACTATGTTGCAACCGCGACAGTACCAGTACAGCGCCACTAATCCTTGGCAACGAGAAGAAAGAGAGAAGGTATGACGACGGTGCACCTCTTAAATTCTGAAATTGTCAATGGCAATCGTATTGCAACAATCGTGGCGTCTGTCTCATGGCAATGGCGGTAATACTATACAGGGTGGTCATTTTAACTGAAGACATTGAAATATCTTGAGAAGTATGCATCGGATCAAAACAAGTGGGTAATGAAAATTGTTCGTTTCGAAGGGGGACATCCAATGATACCAAACTCGACCCCCCAACGTTACCCCCTAAGGGTAGGGGTGGGGGAAGATATATAATTTAAATGGGAACGCCCTTTTTCATTGCAAATTTGGATTCTCCAGAAAAAAATACACTCAATTCTCAATTCTTCAGATAAAATGACCACCCTGTATATATGTAGTAATCGTAGCATTAATAAGAATTATAAAAGATGAAGGAAACTGTAAAGGTAACGATAATGGTAATGGTACAACATATGCAGTAATCGTAGCATTAATAAGAATTATAAAAGATAAAGGAAACCGTAAGGGTAACGATGATGGTAATGGTAGTGATAATGGTAATGCCAGAGCGATATCGGTGATGGCAGTAATTAATTACAGCGACAGCATGCAATAATAATCGCGAAATTAATGGGAAGAACGAGAAAATAGAAATCTAGCTGATACGAGGAAACGTTATCATTGGTGCTTTCCTTTTTTTAGGAACAAGCGCGGAGGAGAGAAGCCGCGAGGCAATGGCGAGACCAGCAGATAGCCGAGTTGAGCACGTTACCTCACAGAACTTCCCAACAGGACGAACAACTCCGAGCTCTTCAATTAGAAAGAGACTTTCAGAAACGAGCCGAAGAAGCTGCTAATCAGCAGGACGACGACGAAGAGAGCAACGACCTGGACGCCGAGAGTATACAAAGGGTTCAGGGTCTGCTTCGCGCGGCCAACATTCAAGACCGAACCAATCTGCAGGAACAACAAAGTCCAAGCTCATCTAAGGCGAACGTAACATCCGTTCGCGGAAATCACGGGCTGCAATCCTTGGGAACACAGATGCACCCTACGACCGGCATTTCTCCGCATCCCGTTGCGCAACAACCTTCGCAAAGCGTTCCAGGCATCTCCTCGCAGGTGTCGCTGCAAGAGAACTCGGGCTTGCAATATCCGCAAAATCATCAACGCGAGCAAACCAATCAATCGCAAAATCATCTGGCACAGATGTCGATGTCTTCGTTGATCCACGTCGCTGCAACTCACAAGACCAGTTCCCTCGCCGAAGACAGGGAAACGCAGCGTAGACAGGAGGAACTGAAACGGAAGCAAATCGAGTTCGACGAAACTCTGAAGAAGAAGGAAGAGGACGCTAAACAGCAGCTTCAACAAATGCATCATCATCACCAGCAACAGTCCCAACATAAAAACCAACAACCGTTGCACCCGAGTATACTGCGATTAGAGAATTTGGTTATCAACGGACCGAACGTATCGCGTAAGTAAATCTTGCTTATTAATCGGAAATGCAAAACCATTTATTCGTGTGCTTGCTCTTCAGCTAACCAAAATGGAAACAACGAAGCACCTTTGCCACCGGAACGAGGATCCAGTTACGCGATAATGTCGCAACAAGGTACTCTAAGAACGAACAACGTGAACGCGACGTCTATGATCTCGTTGGCGACTCATATGCAACAACCGACGTCCATTAAAAGAGTATCGTTCCACGACTCGAACGCGAACATGGAAACATCGATGCAGCGAAACGTTTCGTCAGGAAACGTAATCGGTGCTGCTGCATCCACGACCATGGACATCATCGTAGAGGACCCAAATGTGAGCTTCCCCATCTGCTATACAGTTGCGAGACTACGATATACATAGACATCGGTTCAATTTCTTTTTAACTTCCCAATTTTGTAGGGAAGTTACTGTAATGACCCCGAAAATCAATTTTTTAGCAGATGTCCACGTTTCATGGTCATTGGAGTCACTTTAAAAATTCAAAAGACTACATACGTCATGTGGTTGGGCATGACGGAGGGATTACCTTTAATTTTTAGCATTTCCTACAAAACGTACATTAAAGTTGAACCTGACAAAATAACGAATTCATGCATGTAACACAATATAACCTTCAAATGACCTTCGAATGACCATCGATAACCTTGAAATCTCATAAAAATGACCTTTAAATTTTTTTTCAAAAGTAACAGAGATATTTGGGTGTCCTGCTTTATCAAATTCACCCTGTATACTGCAACTAACGAATCGGGAAGTTGTTTGTGTGGCTCGTGAAGAGTCACAAAATAAGAAACATTAATAGATGCAGGCCCTACTAGCCATGCGTACCACTAACCCTCTCTTTTTTTTCTTTTACAGAACTTTCTCAACGATGCAGAAAACTTATTGGTGTCTCCGAAGGCTTGCGAGGGATCCGGCGTCCCGCTTCCAGGCGGTACACCCGGTGTAATAGGCGCGCAGGAAGTTTACAAGTAATAATTCGAAGCACTTGCACCAGTGATGGTATCTCGGGCGCTTTTCGCGCGCATGCGCGACGATTTTAGCCTCAGACGGCCTCAGTGAAGTACGAAAATCGGGTACCTTGGTCACCCATAATAGTCCCCCACTACTTTTTCCCCTGAGAGTAGTTTCCCACTTTCGGACGTAAACGTAGACACGGCCCTGACGAAACTCGCGCATGCGCACGAAAAGCGCCCGAGATACCATCACTGACTTGCACACGGATTCTTTGTGAGCTGTTATCATTGATCGGGCTGTTTTCAGGGATCCGAGGCAAAGGCGATTGGCGGAGAAACAGAAACAACAACAGAACTCCCAAGTTGGGCCCGTACCTGAGAAGCTCAGTTTTAAGGAAAAGATGAAGATGTTTGCGATGGAGACCGGAGAGGATGGAACTCCGCGGGACAAAGTAAAAATTTCACGTGCTCAACGCGAAATCGATAACATAGGAAATTCTGCTACTATGAACAGCAACAGTAGCTGCAGCAATAGCAATGGCAACAATAACAATGGCAGCGGTAATCCTACTATCGTTAACAACAATAGAAATTAAAACACACCTAACTCTATTAGTTTCGTTAGCTAACATGGAGAATCTGACTATGTTGTAACGCGCAACGATTCCGGCGAATTCCTATTTCGATCGTGTTGCTCGATACGTACCTAATTGTAACAAGTTCCGACCAATAACGCGAATGAGACTAAACAACGATAGAATTACTTAAATTAGGGATATTTGCACAGCCTTAATCGCCATTCGCCTATTCATCAGTGAACCAGGCACGCTCGATTCGTTGATATATATATATATTTCCAACTACATTCTCCTCCCCCTCCGATCTCTCTTTTACCCCCCCATTCCTTCTCCACGTTTGGTCCAATATTTATGCGGCAAGGCCACAACCAACGAATAAAATTGTGCGTTAGATTATACCGTTCGGAAAGTTAACACGTTTACTGTGAGTCGTGGCAGCATATTATGAAAAAAAAGAGAGTCTATTTTACGAATGTACATAGATAGTATTAATTTAATTTTTAAAAGTTCTTGTTGTTCGCTATGTTGCTTCGTATTTATATTTGATACCGTATTTAGTAGGACACCACGAGTTTGTTGTCGTTATGCGTGCGTACGTTTTCGTTATCCACTCTCGAGGCATTTAAAGCTTTAACGCGCGATAGAATGTTCTTCAACGGACTCGTCGAACAACCCCTTCGGCAGCTTTAAAGTAGCGAAAAATTAAGGGTAGGCCTGGTTACATCGTTAGCTCCGGGCCTTAATCTATTCTCGTATCGTTCCGATTTGACTCGATGCTGTCGATGGTCGTGCGACATTCCATTCGATTCCATTCGACTCCATTCCAGTCCGTGCCTTTCAATATGACCACTGACCAAACAGGCTAAATAATTTCCTCCTCGAATATTGCAAAGAAAATGTTCTACCATAAAAACCGACCTCTCGGTATCGTTACTCGTTAAATCGTTTTTTTTGCCAATGGGACGAGTATTCGAAGGGTTTCCCTCCCCGTGCCCTTGACGAACGCAAAGTGTATGTAGAAAGCGAATAATTCTTGTTGTGTATAGCAAACGTACATCTGCACTATATTTTTTGCTAATGCGTATGTCCACGTTTGGCTGAAGGAAAATTAATTTATCGACGAAAACGTGTAATCTGTAACTGTAAATCCTGTTCGCAAGTATCATAGCAATTTATTCTATATATTATTGATAATGCGTCGAAAGATCATATATTTTTTGATTATTATAAGCGATATAGGATGAGAGAGAGAGTGAGAAAACGGTGACGTGTAGTTCGAAAAAAAAAACGAATGCGAGACGCGCTAGACGAAATTGAAGTTTTTCGCCAGACGTGAAGTACAGTAATGTCCGTTTATATGTCCACCGAGAACCATTGACTTTACAAGAATTTGTTCGGTCGGTGTTGGTAAGAACGAAGAAGCGGATCTTGAACGAACGCTTCGAACAATTGCGGGGTGACGAATCATGGCCGTATATCCGGACGTCGCTGTACCGGGTACGCGTATGGACCAATTTTAGCGAAATTTTGTTGAAAAATGGAAAATATAACTTGTTCGTTCGATTTAGGAGACGAGTAATGCTAGAGTAGCCAATAATGAGATAAGAAAGTGTGACGAATATGTGACGAACGAATAAATTTCATTTGTCTAGTAACATCGTAGATGAAACACCAGTACACCAGATGAGAAATCAAAATGGGAATAATTGGTACAAATTGTTATAAATAGGTGAATTCCGTTTCACGCAAGGGGGTAGGGGATAGGCAGAATATTACTAGAATATTACTAGAAAAACAAGTAAAACAGTCTTAGTGGGATCGAGTTGTTTGTCGTTATACGAACATATTACGAGCTGTGTGAAGGCTCATAGTAAAGAGGAAGATTGATTGTAGCTTGTTTCCATCATGATTTAACGAGATTATGTTTATATTTAATAATATGAGCGTCTAAAGTACGGGAAAAAGTCGAGACAACCACCATCAGGTTCCCATGTATTTTTCTAATACAAAACGATTTTTTTTACTTAAATCATGAGTGGAGCCCGCTACAATCGACCTTCCTCTTTATAATTAGCCCTCACACAGCTCCTAATATGCTCGTATAAGGTCAAACAACCGATCCCCGCAAACACTGTTTTGTTGATGAAATCAGTGTTTACGGGGATCGCTTTTCACGCGCATGCGCGACGATTTTAGACTCCGAAGGCTTCAGTCGAGTACGAAGATCGGGTAACTTGGGCGCCCCGCTAATTACGCAAAAGGGTATAGCCGGATAGTCTCCCACTACTTTCACCCCAATAGTCCCCCACAAACTTCGGACGCAGATACGTTCCTGCCGAAACTCGCGCATGCGCGTGAAAAGCGCCACATATCGCAGCACTGTATCACTGAGTCAGCGATATGAAAGCTAGTTATACAAGTATATTTGTGCATTATTTCCGAAACATTTGGAAAAATAGCGCAAACTTGTTGCATAAAAAACCGTAAGAGATACAAGTAAATAATTACAGATCATATATTATCAACATTGACAAAACGAGCTGACACCAGGTAAGATATTGTGCAATTATTATACAGACAATTGCCGTTCAAAGTGTCGAACACTAATGCTTTGATACGCGATATCCGTTAAATTGCATTATTTTTTCGAGCCTTTCGAAGTTATTTTCGACCGATTAATGTATAAACTCGAATTTGTTGAAATTGTGACATGTAGCATTTTTCCTTGCAACTACAGATTTTTTCAGGATCCATGAGCACCTAACAAGAACACATTCGTTTCAGAAATTCACGTCGGCACTATTGAGTCAAGACGACAGTACTCTGCAGAGAAACAATGTGTGAAAAGATGCCTATCCATAGTGCAGTCAAAAAGGATCAAGATGAAAAGGCCAAACTACTGATAAACTATGGAGCCAATGTTAACGTTAAAGATGGTAACAAAAAAACTCCAATAGTTTATGCTATTGAAAATGAGAATACAGAAATGACCAAACTGCATTTAACTAATGGAGCTGATATTAAAGGATATCCTAGCTTACTATGTACTGCTGTCTGGAATGGAAGTCTGAAAATTGTTGAAGACCTATTGAAGAATGGTGCTGATGTTAACATGTTATACAGTTCAAGGAATGGAGAAAGTCTTACATCTCTACATAGTGCAGTAAAAAAGAATCAAGTTGAAATG
>CM052320.1:84791-103972 GCA_028455615.1 Lasioglossum zephyrum | reverse complement strand
AAATATAAATTGATAAATATAATAAAATATAAATTGATAAATATAATAAAATATAAATTGATAAATATAATAAAATATAAATTGATAAATATAATAAAATATAAATTGATAAATATAATAAAATATAAATTGATAAATATAATGAAATATAATAAAATATAAATTGATAAATATAATAAAATATAAATTGATAGATATAATAAAATATAAATTGATAAATATAATATAAAATAATAAAAAATAAATTGATAAATATAATAAATGACTAATACGATCAGTGATGATTATCTCATGAAGGAAAATTTGTTTCTTTATTAAATATACTTATATTAGATCATAGAACTAAATCCTTAGTCCCGCGGGATTGAAATAAAAATCCCACACCAATCTCGTAGGATTGAAAATGGCGCGGGATTGCAATCCCTAATAAGGATCCGCGGACGAATAATTACGTTTATTTTGGAAACAACACGCCAACAGGTGACGAATCCACCGATCGATCCATTCCGAGAGAAGATCGTGATGTCGATGCTGTGTCCCATCGGACCGGAGAGTAATATTTTGGAGCCGAACGAGCAGCAAGTTCATAGATTATTTCTGCCGCAACCAATACTATCGTTGGTAGACTTGGAAATAATTAAACGTACAAAATATCGCGGGTGGAAGAGCAAAGTGATCGACACGACTTATCCTGTGGAGGATGGTCCATCCGGTTTGTTGCCTACGTTGGAGCGTGTGAACCGCGAAGCGACGCAAGCTGCGAGAGACGGTTATCAGTTTCTGATTCTTTCGGATCGAGACGGAGGACCGGACAGGTGAGCAAGAACATTGTAGTATATTATTTATAAATTTTATTTTAAATTTTATTTATAAATTTCATTTATAAATTTTATTTATAAATTTTATTTATAAATTTATTTATAAATTCTATTATTATAAACGGAATAGATCCTTTTACAAAACTGTTAACAATAACAAAGAAGAAAAAAATACAAGACAACTCGTTTAACAACAACAAAGAAGAGACATCATACAACCCTGCTAGGTTGTATTTGAAAATTTAATAAAGAATTTGTGAAGAAAATCAACACGATTCTAAATAGTGCAAGAATTTGCAATAATGCGATTTAATGGATTAATTAATCCATAATTAGATTTCGCTTTAAGTGGCAAGGGGCAACACGTGATATACCTATTCTAGGGTATTTAACAGTGTTACATGATAACACTGATAAACATTAATATGTATCAGTCCAACGCTTCAATTTTGCTATGATTCCACGTTTTTCCCTTTTTTTATTAATGTCTTTATTGCTATTAGTAGATCCGAGTGGACTCAAGCCCCATATATTTTTGTTGTTACGATTCCACGTTGGTAGTCCTGACTAGGCGCCATCTGGTCTGACTAGCTGAACTAAAATTGGCTCTAGATTTGCTTTAGACTCTGGCATCATGAATGGAATATGGGGAAATTGAATGCAATCACGGGCTGTCGTTTTTATACCTTATACGAGCATATTTTGAGCTGCACAAGGGTTCATTTGATAGAGAAAGGTTCATTGCACCACGCTGTGCCCCATCATATGAGTGAAAAATGTCTATTTGTGACAGAATAAAATATATGCTTCATGCTAAATGCAAAATATGCTTGTATAAGGTAAAAAAAAACGAAACCAAACCTAACAAACCCATGTTTCAATACAAAATCTAGTAAGATTCTAGTTACTTTCTAGTTATGTCACATGGTGCCCCTTGCCTCTTAAGTGTTTGAAAGCAGAGTAGAGAAGAACAATCCACATGATTATTAATTTAATGAAAAATAAAGCTCTGGTCGGATATTATTCTTCTTTGCAGACAATGGTTCCAGGTTGATTTCACTTATTATTGCGGAGTAATCATGATCAAAGATTGACATTGGATTATTTAGCTTAAATGAACAAAACCTTAGAAATTTATGCTGCACTCTCGAACAGCATGATTTCGTACTTAGACCTTTCGGAGACCATATAATAGATGCATATTCTAATAGTGGATGGACAAGGGCAATATATAGCAATCTAAGTGTGCGGATTGAATGAAAATCAGTGGAGAAACGAACTATAAAACCAAGTGTTCTAAAGGCAGAGTTAACAATATAATGAAAATGGTTGAAAAAGTTTAAGGTAGAAGAGAAATGAATTCCCAAATCCTTCAGCTCATTTATTGAGGAAAGAATACTGTTATTGAGATGGTAAGGATTTATGAAAGGTAGAGAACGACGGAACGACTACATAACATGGCATTTCTTAATGTCGAGTTCCATTCCGTTCATACGACACCAGTTGCTGAAACAATCGAGGTCTGCCTGCAATCTGGAGATATCATCATAGGACGAGATGCTGCTGAAGATTTTTAAATGGTCAGCAAATAGGAGGAACTTACAATGTTGAAAAACGGTAGTTAAGTCATTAATGAAAATGATAAATAGAAGATGACCCAGGTGGCAGCCTTGAGGTACACCTGATGGAACATGTATTGGGGATGATATACGTATAATTTGAAAACGGTTTGTTAGGTAACTTTCTAGCCATGCCAAAAGATTACCCTTGCAGCCGAATGTTGCAAACTTTTCAATTAAAAACGAATGATTTACCGTGTCAAAAGCCTTTCGAAAATATGTAAAAATTGTATCTACCTGCAGACTAGCATCCAAAGAGGATGCGATATAGCTGCAGTACACAGCTAGGTTAGTTGTTGTTGATCACTTACGTACGAAATCATGCTGTTCGCATATTGAGAGAGAGACAGTATTGTACAATTTATTTGGAACAATTTCATCGATTATTTGTCGTTGTTTAATGTTTTGTAACCTCCATGGTTCGCAGAGTTCCAGTGAGCAGTCTGCTGACTCTGGGAGCGGTGCATCACAATTTAATCGAAGAGAGGCAACGCATGAAAGTGGGCCTGATCGTTGAAACAGCCGAAGCCAGAGAGGTGCATCAGATTTGTTTGCTACTTGGTTACGGGGCCGATGCAATTTGCCCGTATCTCGTGTTCGAGATGGCGAGAAATCTTCGGGCGGACGGTGTGCTCGATTCGGCGTTGACCGACGATGCTTTGTGCGCGGTAAGTTTGATAAAGAGTCGACGAACGTTGGCGTTTACCAACAGTGGCGGCTCACATCGAGCGGAGAGGCCCCAAATGGTGAAAACTGGCCCATTCGAATTCAATAATGAAACTAGTTCAGTCTTTAACATAGCTAATAACGTTCGTGGGTATCAGAAATAAGCATCATAATTCACAATTGAAAATTGAAATTAGAATTAAATAATGAAAGTAGTTCAGTTTTTAACATAACTTACAACGTTCATGGGTACCAGAAATAAATTTAATTCACAATTGAAATTAGAATTAAATAATTAAAGTAGTTCAGTCTTTAACGTAGCTTATAACGTTCGTGGATATCA
The DNA here is from genome assembly GCA_028455615.1 of Lasioglossum zephyrum. Classification (NCBI taxonomy): domain Eukaryota; kingdom Metazoa; phylum Arthropoda; class Insecta; order Hymenoptera; family Halictidae; genus Lasioglossum; species Lasioglossum zephyrum. Next base: position 100,526 of record CM052320.1, on the reverse strand, counting down.
GAAATAAGCATAATTCACAATAGAAAATTAAAATTAGAATTAAATAATAGTTCAGTCTTTAACGTAGTTAATAACGTTTGTGGGTATCAGGAATAAGCATAATTTACAATTGAAAATTGCAATTACAATTAAATAATGAAAGTAGTTGAGTCTTTACCTAGCTAATAATGTTCGTGGGTATCAGAAATAGGCATCACAATTCACAATTGAAAATTCAAATTAGAATTAAATAATGAAAGTGGTTCAGTCTTTACCTAGCTCTTAACGTTCGTGGATATCAGAAATAAACATAATTCACAATTGAAAATTGAAAAAGTAAATCTCTTGTAAATCAATTGAATTTGTACCGTTTAACCCGACACTGTTTACCAATCTACATTCTCACAGCTGTTCCAAATGATTTATTTCTTTTTCGAATCTTACAGAATTACGCGGTTGCGATGGAAAGGGGTATTGCCAAGGTCATGGCGAAGATGGGAATCTCTACGTTGCAGTCGTACAAAGGAGCTCAAATTTTCGAAGCGGTCGGTTTGTCGGACGAGGTGATCGACAAATGTTTCAAGGTACATTGACAATATATTTCGATCGGTGCGAACGCGATCGAGGTACGAATGATTAGTAAGCAAAGAACAGGAGTGGCGTTGGCTATCCTCCACTCTTCCAGTATGCGGAGAGCGGGTCGGAAGAGTGGCGGTAGCATTCTCAGTGGTGAAAGAACAGGATCCAGAGAATTCTGGAATCCTGAGGTGTGGAGGTTTTACGGTCCTGTACCGATTTACTCCACATCCGAAAAAAAAGGTACGAATGATTAGAAACTGGATCCAATTCATGAATAGACGATCCATGATTACACACTTTCAATGACGTACCGCGCTACACCTTACCGTACTGCGACACAAAAAAAAGAACATGGTTTCTTTCTTCTTTCTAACCTCTTTCTTTCATTGCGACAGGGTACGCAGTCGCGCATCGGTGGTGTCACGTTCGACATCTTGGCGAGAGAAGCGTACGAGAGACATCAGATAACCTACTGGAATAAACCAATGGATATGTTCGTCATTCGCAATCCAGGAATTTACCATTGGCGAGCCGGTGGAGAGAAACACATCAACGACCCCGACAGCGTCGCCAATTTACAGGTAAACAAGCTCCATTTTTTTTGCAAAACGACATCTTGCAAGCTTGACTTGATTGTAACCATCCCCTCGTGAAATTTCTAGGATTACGTGAACTCGAAGAACCAAAGTGCGTACGAGAAATATAGGAAAACTACAATGGAGATGGTAACAGCCTGTACGTTGCGAGGTCAGTTGGAGTTTATCGAAACTCCGGACAATTCTATACCCATCGAACAAGTCGAACCCGCCACTGAGATTGTCAAGCGTTTTGCAACCGGTGCCATGAGCTTTGGTAGCATTTCGATGGAGGCGCATTCAACTTTAGCGATCGCGATGAATCGTATCGGAGGAAAATCGAACACCGGCGAAGGCGGCGAGAACGCCGATAGGTAAGAGACAGAGAGAGATATACGGGGTGGTCCATTTAACTGAAGACTGTGGACTACGACATTGAAATGATAAAAAAAATGATTTTCTAGTCGGAAAAAATCCTTGTGGCAATCGTCATTTTAGTAAAAAAAAAACCTATTTTTAAAATTTCATCCAATTCTGAGGATGGACGTTATCGGAAACACAGCCCCCATTTTTCATTGCAGGTTTGGATTCTCCAGAAAAAATTACACAGATTTGACCCAAGAGTTTTTGCATTTTGGTTCACAGATGGCGCTGTAATGGACAATAATCAGAATGGGTAAAAAACGTTGAAAATTGGGGATATTTCGAGAAATACACATTAGGTCAGAAAAATAAAAATAGACGTATTTGATATTTTTAAAAATGTTATTTAAGAACACCATAATTGACCCTCATCACCACCTACTGAGGGTGGGATCAATATTTATAATCAAACCACTGAATTTTTCCAACTGCTCTCGATTGCAGCGACATCTGTGAAAGAAATTACACCAATAAAAAACGGTTTTCCATTGAAGATTTTGAAATAATTCCCCCTCTCACCCTCAGGAGGTAGGGGTGGGGGGTCAATTGTGGTGTTATTGAATAGCATTTTTAAAAATATCAAATGCGTCTACTTTTATTTTTCTGACCTGATGTGTATTTCTCGAAATATCCCCAAGTCTCAACGTTTTTTACCCATTTTAATTTTTGCCCATTACAGCGCCATCTGTGAACCACAATGCAAATACTCTTCGGTCAAATTTGTGTATTTTTTTCTGGAGAATCCAAATCTGCAATGAAAAATGGGCGTTCCCATTTAAATTATTTATCTTCCCCCACCCCCACCCTTACGGGGTAACGTTGAGGGATCCAGTTTGGTATCATTGGATGTCCCCCTTCGAAACGAACAATTTTCATTACCCACTTGTTCTGATCCGATGCATAGTTCTCAAGATATTTCAATGTCTTCAGTTAAAATGACCACCCTGCATATATATTCGAAAGCTTTTCATTTTCTGAAGTGCTGTCATTCAATCGAGATCATCTTGCCGCAGGTATCTCGATCAGGATCCAGAGTTTAACAAACGTTCGGCCATCAAGCAAGTTGCCAGTGGCCGGTTCGGTGTGACCTCGAGTTATTTGGCGAACGCTGACGATCTTCAAATTAAGATGGCGCAAGGAGCGAAACCGGGCGAAGGTGGTGAATTACCTGGTTACAAGGTGAGGACACGTACATGGTGTTTGAATAATAAAAACGTGGTAAAAAGATTCTGCACCTCTAGATAAGTGGAGATATTTGAAATGGAAAAAATGGACATTAATATTGAAATTCACGAATTACCCAATAGAATTATCTCCTCCATTTTTATACCATGTTAGGACAGTTTGTAGACATGAAATAAAATGGTTTACGAAACGTTAAAGTCGTTTTCGACGAACTAAAAAAAACAATTTTTGTAGCAGACCTCCGATGATCCAGAGGCGCATAATCTTACTATAGTGGCCACGACATATAATTTTGAAAGACCTTGTAGCGATGGAGATCTGTAAAAAAAAGTTGCCGCAAAATTGTCCTTGACCTTGAATTTCAAGGTCAATTTTTTTATTGTATTATATTTTACGCATCATGAGAATAAAAGGTGTTCCCATAGTTCCTTTGAAACTTTTTATCCTCATGATGCGTAGAATACAATACAATAAAGAAACTTGACCTTGGAATTCAAGGTCAAGGACAATTTCTCTTCAATCCCAATGGCTGTATGAAGCCACACAAAATATTGCAGTTGCTGAAAAGCATCCGCTCTGAATTTTCACAGTTCTTTAAGTGGCAAGAGGCACCACGTGGCATACCTATTCTAGGGTATTTAACAGTGTTACCAACATCTGCGCGGAGAAAGTTTTTTTTTGCGGTAACACTGATAAATATACATATGTATTATCAGTCTAACGCTTCAATTTTGCTATGATTTCACGTTTATTTCTTTTTTTATTAATGTCTTTATTGCTATTAGTAGATCCGAGCGGACTCAAGGCGCCATCTGGTCTAACTAGCTGAACTAAAATTGGCTCTAGGCTTGCTTTAGATTCTGGCATCATGAATGGCATCATTTTCAGTCACAAATAGACATTTTTCACTCATGTGATGAGCATAATGTGGTGCAGTTAACCTTCCTTTATCAAATGAACCCTTGTGCAGCTCAAAATATGCTCGTATAAAGTAAAAAAAAGACAGCCCTTGATTGCATTCAATTTCCCCATATTCCATTCACGATGCCAGAGTCTAAGCATTTTAAATTTCAGTAATGAATTATTGAAAAAATCAATAAAAAATAATACAATAATATATATACATAATAATACAATAAAAAAAAATTTGACCTTGTAATTCAAGGTCAAGGACAATTGTTGCGGCAACTTTTTTTAGAAATCTCCATCGATCCGAAGATGTAGAATACGGCTATGCTTGCCGAGACCAAACATTTTATTATTTATTTATTATAAACGGAACGTGATCCTTTTACAAAACTGTTAACACCCTGTACACATTGTTCACAGGTGACCGCCGAGATAGCCGCAACCAGGCATTCCGTGGCAGGCGTAGGATTAATCTCGCCACCGCCTCATCACGATATCTATTCGATCGAGGACCTCGCAGAGCTGATTTACGATTTGAAATGTGCGAATCCCAAAGCTCGTATCTCCGTGAAGCTGGTGTCGGAAGTAGGAGTAGGTGTAGTCGCGGCAGGCGTGGCCAAGGTAACGATCCTGTAAGATCGGTAGATCGTCGTGATCCTCTTGTGTTCTTCTCACTTAATGTTCAATGATGGAAATTTCTCGACACAGGGAAAAGCGGAACACATCGTGATATCTGGTCACGATGGTGGAACTGGTGCCAGCAGTTGGACGGGAATCAAATCCGCGGGTTTACCATGGGAATTGGGAATTGCGGAGACTCATCAGGTTCTAACCTTGAACAACCTTCGTTCGCGGGTTGTGGTTCAGGCGGACGGACAGTTACGTACCGGATTCGATATCCTGGTAGCGGCTCTACTGGGGGCGGACGAATTTGGATTCAGCACTGCGCCACTGATTTCCATGGGCTGCACGATGATGAGGAAATGTCATTTGAATACGTGCCCCGTAGGCATCGCGACTCAGGATCCCGTACTGCGAAAGAAATTCGAAGGAAAACCAGAAGACGTTATCAACTTCTTCTTCGCGTTAGCGGAAGAGGTACGTTGCGAATCGATCCGGTTCGAATTAGAGATTCCTATTTAGCGTGTATACAGGGTGGTCCACCTAAGTCAGGCCACCTAAATATTTCCTCTAATTGTGGAGGTGCAAAAAATATTTTGTATGCTATTTGAATTAGCAAGGTTAGCGATGGTTTTTTTTTAGTATAATTGTATAATTTTTTTATTGCATCGTGTAGCTGATTGAAAATACATTGATTGAATACATGAAAAATACATTCAAATGTGTAGAGTAACATGACCTTGAAATGACCGTGAGATCTCTAGTTCGAATCGAATTAAAAAAATAAAAAAAACAAGAGGACCGAGAATAATTATCATTGTTCGTTCGATCAGGTACGCTCGTATATGGCTAAGCTGGGCATCCGTAAGTTCCAAGATCTAATTGGACGCACAGATCTCTTGAGGGTTCGGAAGAACTTGTCCATCGAGAAAGCTAGGACGCTGAACCTCGATAATATTTTGCGCAGTGCGCTGGAACTCCGTCCAGGAGTGAACATTAAAGGTGGGTCGATGACGCAGGATTTCCAATTGGAAAATCGTCTAGACAACCGTGTGATCGAGTTAGCGAGAGACGTGCTCGATGGGAAGCGTGATCGTGTCGATATGGAATTAAATATCAATAACGAGTGCCGGGCATTCGCGTCGACTTTAAGCTATCACATATCAAAGTAAGTTTGCATTTTCTCCGTTTCTACCCTGTCAATATGAATTATTATTATTATAATTTAAATATTAATATAATTAATAAGAATATAATTAAAAAATAATAATAATAATTTGAATTATCTTCAATAGTCTAGGTGTTATTAAGTAGTATCTTGCTCGTAGATTGTACGGAGAAGATGGTCTTCCGGAGGGTAGTATCAACATCAAGATGAAAGGTTCCGCTGGACAGAGCTTTTGCGCTTTCATGACTAAAGGTGTTCACATCGTGCTCGAAGGTGATGCGAACGACTACGTTGGGAAAGTGAGTACATAGACCGAGAATGCGTCTATTTGCTTTAGTCAACGTGAAGACTCTCTTAAAACCATGCTATACCCGATAAAAACATTTTCGATCGGACTGTTACTAATAATAGAGTAATCCCTATTGGTTACAATTTGTGGTTCACTATTTGGAATAGTGTGATGATTTTTGTTTCCATGTTCGTCGCTATATTCTCGTCCCCGCTCCACTATAAGCATTTAAGAGGCAAGGTGTACCACCTGATATATCTAACCTAACGCTTCAATTTTTCTATGATTCCACATTTTTTTCATTAATTGTCTTTATTACTATTAGTAGATCCGAGTGGACTCAAGCCCCATATATTTTTGTTATTACGACGTCGACAATCCTGATTAGGCGCCATCTGGTCTAACTAGCTGAACTAAAATTGGCTCTAGACTTGCTTTAGACTCTGGCATCATTTCCAGTCACAAATAGACATTTTTGACTGACACGATGGGGCACAGCGTGGTACAGTTAACCTTCCTCTATCAAATAAACCCTTGTGCAGCTCAAAATATGCTCGTATAAGGTTAAAAAACGAAACCTAACCTAACAAACCCATGTGTCGATACAAAATCTAGTAAGATTCTAATTAGTTGCTAGTTATCTCACGTGGTGTCCCTAGCCTCTTAGCAGACTTAGTTCTGAACGCTAACAATTGAAAGCCTTCCTTTTTAATTAAGATTAAACTTACTACCAACACAAGTTGTCTATGTGGTCGTCTGATACAGAATTCTAATCATACGCCCTGGCAATGTCCAATCTATGATAATAATAGAGATGCTATAATACACAAACTTTGTAACAAAGGTTAGGTTAGGTTAAAAAAACGACATGCCGCAAACCCATGGTTCGATAAAAAAATCTAGTAAGATTCTAGTTACTTTCTAGTTATGTCACGTGCTATCCCTTGTCTCTTAATTACATTGTTTAATTATTGATCCTCGACCTTCACCAACCCATTATATCTGTACCCTTAGGGACTCTGCGGAGGAGAGATCGTTATATACCCGCCGAAGGAATCTATATTCGATTCCGTGGCGAATGTAATTGTCGGCAACGTTTGCCTTTACGGCGCAACTTCCGGTAAAGCTTACTTCCGAGGTATCGCCGCCGAAAGGTTCAGTGTCCGCAACAGTGGGGCGACCGTTGTCGTCGAAGGTGTGGGAGATCATGGATGCGAATACATGACGGGTGGTTGTGCGGTTATCTTGGGCCTGACCGGACGGAATTTCGCAGCCGGAATGTCCGGTGGAATAGCATACGTATTGGACGTGGACGGATCTTTCAAGAGGTAACGCTGCGAACAGTTAATTCTGTGTTTTCATTATGTCGTATCGTGAAAGACGTTTCAATTGATCTCGAATTAATTTTTCAGTAAATGTAACCCAGAAATGGTGGAACTGCTTCCACTGATCAACACTGAAGATATAAATTATGTTAAAACTCTTCTCGAAGAGTTCGTCGAAAAGACTGATTCCTTGATCGCCAAGGACTTGCTGATGCTGTGGCCCGAACCGACCACGCGATTCGTCAAGGTATGTTGCTTTTGCTTTTAATAGTATATTTATATTTATTATTATATATTTTTTTTATATTTCATATATTATATATTTTTATTATATTTTATATATTATATATATTTTATACATTTTGTACATTTCATACATTTTATACATTTTTTAATACATTTTGTACATTTTATACATTTCTTTATACAGTTTTTTACATTTTATACATTTTTTATACAGTTTTTTACATTTTATACATCTTTTTATACAGTTTTTTACATTTTATACATTTTTTGTACATTTTATACATTTTATAAATTTTATACATTTTTTACATTTTATACATTTTATGCATTTTATACATTTTATGCATTTTATACATTTTATGCATTTTATACATTTTATGCATTTTATGCATTTTATGCATTTTATGCATTTTATGCATTTTATGCATTTTATGCATTTTATGCATTTTATGCATGTTATGCATTTTATGCATTTTATGCATTTTATGCATTTTATACATTTTATACATTTTATACATTTTATACATTTTATACATTTCGTACATTTTATACATTTTTTATACATTTTTAATGCATTTTGTACATTATGTACATTTCATACATTTTTTAATACATTTTGTACATTTTATACATTTTTTTATACAGTTTTTTACATTTTGTACATTTCATACATTTGTTTATACATTTTATACATTTTATAAATTTTATACATTGCATATCGTCATTGCATATCGTATTATTTTTCGTTTGCTTTCCAGGTGTTCCCATACGAATATCAGCGTGCGTTAAAACAACTCGAGGAAGCGAAGCTTGTGCAACCACTGTTGAATGGAAATGCTCAACCATCGTTGAATACTCAATTGAAAGATATCGAGGACGCTATCGTGGACATTGATATGGAGCAACGAAAATTAGACAAAATCAGGTAAGAACAAAATGAGAATGAGTACAGGAACATATCCATATTTGTGTCGTTCTATTGAATCGAGATCGGGCTCGTAATCACACACCGAGTCATGTAATATTTATTATTATTTATTTATTATAAACGGAATGAGATCCTTTTACAAAACTGTTAACAATAACGAAGAAGAAGAAAATATAAGGCAACTCGTTTAACCACAAAGAAGGGACATGTTGTATTTGAAAATTTAATAAATAATTGGTGAACAAAATCAACACGATTATAAATAGTGCAAGAATTTGCAATTATGCGATTTAATGAATTAATTAATCCATAATTACATAAAAATGTTTATGCATTATTGCTAAACGTTGTTATAAATCTTTTTAAAGATTTTCTTAATAAATAAATAAAATGTTAATTCTTTTTAACAACAAAGAAGGGACATGCACAATCGACATGGTACCATCATACAATCCTGCTAGGTTGTATTTGAAAATTTAATAAAGAATTGGAGAAGAAAATCAACACGATTATAAATAGTGCATGAATTTGCAATAATGCGATTTAATGGATTAATTAATCCATAATTACATTTCGCTTTAAGGGTTTGAAAACCCGCTTTTTTTCTCAATTCACGTTCCGGTAAATGAAACCTGATTTGCTCAAGTAGAGAGGAACAATCCACATGATTATTAATTAAATTAATTATAATATTGTTTGTTTAGAGGATTTATGAAGTACAAGAGACAGACAGCGGTATATCGGCCTGCGGCAGATCGCTTGAAGGACTGGCAGGAGATCTATAACTTCCAAGGAGTTCGCAAAGGGCTACGTACCCAAGCGGCACGATGCATGGAATGTGGTGTGCCGTTCTGTCAGAGCAGTCACGGTTGTCCACTAGGAAACATTATTCCTAAATGGAACGATCTGATCTTCCAGTCGAATTGGAAGGAAGCTTTGAACCAATTGCTGCAAACCAATAACTTCCCAGGTTGGAGCGACTGCATAACGTTTGTTCGTTTGTTAAGAGGGTAGGGTATAGGCAGAATATTACTAGAATATTACTAGAAAAACAAGTAAAACAGTGTTAGCGGGATCGAGTTGTTTGTCGTTATACGAACATGTTACGAGCTGTGTGAAGGCTCATTGTAAAGAGGAAGATTGATTGTAGCTTGTTTCCACCATGATTTAACGAGATTATGTTTATATTTAATAATATGAGCGTCTGAATTAGGGGAAAATCGAGACAATCACCCTCAGGTTCCCATGTATTTTTCTAATATAAAACGATTTCGTTTACTTAAATCATGAGTGGAGCCCGCTACAATCGACCTTCCTCTTTATAATGAGCCCTCACACAGCTCGTAACATGCTCGAATAAGAACAAACAATTGTTTTGCTGTGATTGCATTCATTCTCTATATTTCGTTCATACAGACAGAGTATAGACATGCTAAGAGACTTAGAGTGACTTTTAGAGGATAATTTTAGTGCCAATGTTAGTTCAGCTACCTAGGTACTAGGTGGCGCCTAGTAACAGTACAAACAGTGTTTGCGGGATTGAATTGTTTGTTCTTATTCGAACATGTTTTGAGATGTGCGAAGGCTCATTCTAAAGAGGAAGGTTCAACGCACTTCGCTCTGCTTATGATTTAACGAGATTATGTTTATATCTAATAATATGAGCGTCCAAAGTAGGGGAAAAAATCGGGGAAAAAACTGAGTAACGATCCTCAGATTCTAGCTCAGAGATTGGTAACACTGATATAATGTATACGATTCAGCCTATTCCCTATTTTGGACGCTCATATTATTAAATATAAACATAACCTCGTTAAATCATGATGGAAACAAGCTACAATCAACACACAGCTCGTAACATGTTCGTATAACGACAAACAACACGATCCCGCTAACACTGTTTTACTTGTTTTTCTAGTAATATTCTAGTAATATTGTGTCTATACCCTACCCCCTTAACGTTTGTTCATTTGTTAAAAAAGAAAGAAAACTGATTGATCGAATTCGATGTGTTATTGCTAGAGTTCACAGGGAGAGTTTGCCCTGCTCCGTGCGAGGGTGCTTGCGTTTTGGGGATATCCGAACCAGCTGTCACTATAAAGAACATCGAATGCGCCATCATCGATCATGCGTTCGAGCAGGGTTGGATCCAACCGCATCCGCCTAAAACGAGAACTGGTCGTCGCGTTGCCGTGGTCGGTTCTGGACCAGCTGGCTTAGCTGCGGCCCATCAGTTGAACAAGGCAGGACATACGGTAACCGTTTTCGAGAGGAACGACCGAATTGGCGGTCTTCTACAGTACGGTATACCGACGATGAAACTGTCGAAACAAGTCGTCCAAAGGAGAGTGTCCCTTCTCGCTGCGGAGGGGATCACCTTCAAAACGGGCGTCGACGTTGGGAAAAGTGTCTCTACCAAGGTTAGCATACATGCGAAAAATAAATATAACATTGGCTTGGCAAGATAGTAATTACGGTATTTTAATTAATTAGATAGGTGTCATTTAGGAAGAACGTCGAAAAAATCGGTTTTTATTTTTTTTAACAACGACGCACCAAACCAAAAAATCTTAAAAAATTCATGAACATTATCTGTAACAATATGTCGCTACTGTAAAAATATAAACTTGGCCAATTCAGAACTTCCATGTGAAATCCGCATTTTTTCGATTTTTTTGATTTTTTACAAAGAGGATTTTCAATTTAAAAATCTGAAACCAATTGTGAAGTATATATTTGGGTTCTTGACATGTGTCACATTTTTCTCGGAATTTCTAAACATCATTAACTAGGGAAAATAGGCTAAAAACTGATTTTTCGATTTTACCCCATAACTACCTCTTTATATTGAATTTTCATATAAAAAAGTTATATATTGATTTTTTATATAAAATTTAATATTATTTAAAATTCATATTGAATTTTTATATTATTTGAAATTTATATTGAATTTTCATATAAAAAATTATATATTGATTTTGTATAGAAAATTTAAGTTTAATTTTTATTACATTTTCGATCGAGATGTTTTTCATTTATATATTGTAAGAAGTGTGTCGATACTCTTACTGTCTTGTAATCTCTTTATTATTTGAAATTACACCCAACCATTGTTGTCATAAATGCATAATATTCGCAGTCTATTAACAATTGTAATAACTATTAACATATTAATTCCGAGACCTGTATTATGTTATTATATTACCATATTTTGTATATATACAACACATCTGACTTCCGGAAATTGCAGGAGCTGCGCGAACTGTACGACGCGTTGTTGATTTGCACCGGAGCAACCTGGCCTAGAGATTTGGAGATACCTGGTCGGCAACTCGACGGCATTCACTTCGCGGTTAGCTTCTTGGAGCATTGGCAGAAGAAACAAATGGGGAACGATACTCCTCTCGACATGCGGTTGATGGCTAAAGACAAAGACGTTATCATAATAGGTGGCGGTGACACTGGATGCGACTGCATAGCCACGTCGCTGCGACAGGTATGTCACTCGGTAACAATTGTGGGCGAAGTTTCCGATAACGTCCATTCTCAGAATTCGATGAAATTTTGAAAATAGGTTCTTTTTTCACTAAAATGACGATCGCCAGAAGGATTTTTCCCGACCCGAAAATCATTTTTTTATCATTTCAATGTCGCTCTTTACCTTACCGACTCAGCGGCTTTCTATTTTATGTAGAATATCATCAATTAATTGGAAAAATGGATCATTACAAGCCTGGTTCACCTCACAGCAGAGTTGGGCAAATTTTATTTGGAATAACGAATAAGACTTTATTCAAGGTGGTTCGGAACCCACCTTAAAAACAGTAGGTCCCGCTGGAATTGGTTGCAATTAGGCGATAGGTGAAATTGGAAAGAGAAGGAGAGTAGTGGTGTATGGACTTGAAACCCTGAGGGGACCAAGTATCTATTTCCTACTAGAATAAGACTTTATTCGCTATTCCTTATTCGTTATTCCAAATAAAATTTGCCCAACTCTGCCTCACAGCAACATAAAAATTCACACATATGACCTATAAGCGAATTCTCTTTAATTTAAAACAGAGTTGTGCAGAATTATAATTACAAAGTAATTGAATTAAATTGTGATTCAATTATGTTGTAATTTATAATTCAGATCTTCAGTCAATTAAATTACAATGTAATTCGTAATTGCAATGGAGCACAATTATAAAATACATTGTAATTGAATTAAATTGTAATTCAATTATGTTGTAGTTTATAATTCAGATCTTCAGTCAATTAAATTACAATGTAATTCGTAATTGCAATGTACTGTAATTGTACTGCAATTCAATTATAAATTGCATTTCAATTAAATTATTATTTCAATTATATTTCAATTACAAATCTGATTGAAATATCAAGGTAATTTAAATTAAATTTCATAAGGTAAACGTTCAATTTTTAAATCGGTAATTTGTAAGTCGGTAAGGTGGACTGCGACATTGAAATAATAAAAAAATGTTTTTCGAGCCGGAAAAAATCCTTCTGGCAATCGTCATTTTAGTAAAAAAAGAACGTATTTTCAAAATTTCATCGAATTCTGAGGATGGACGTTATCGGAAACACATCCCAATTGTAAATTGTAACTCGTGTAGAGTCGATTCTCATGTCTCGTCTTCGACAGGGTGCCAAATCGATCACGACCTTCGAAATTCTACCGGAACCTCCGGGCAAGAGGGCTGCGGACAACCCCTGGCCACAATTTCCCCGAGTATTCAAAGTGGACTACGGCCACGAAGAGGTCTCCCTCAAGTTTGGACGAGATCCACGTCAGTTCAGCACTTTGAGCAAGGTAAGTGAAATTCAAACGCGAATTCTCGATCTTCTGTCGGATGGATTTACGTTACTCTTTATTGTTTCGCCACAGGAATTCGTAGACGATGGGAACGGTCACGTGAGTGGAATTAAAACGATCACGGTTTCGTGGACGATGGAGAACGGCCGTTGGAAAATGGAACAAGTTCCCGGAACGGAGAAGGTAATTCTCCATCGAATATCTCGTACAAAATTGTCCTTGACCTTGAATTTCAAGGTCCAATATTTTTTTATTGTATTGTATTCGACACTTTTTATCCTCATGATGCGTAGAATACAATGCAATAAAAAAATTGGACCTTGAAATTCAAGGACAATTGTTGCGGCAACTTATTTTTATAAAGATGTAGAACAAGCCTATAATTGCCGAGACCAAACATTTCTGAACACCCTGTACATGCTCATACATTCGTCCACATTTTTCAATTTTGTTTTTCCGGTTCTTCCGTAGGTGTACAAATGCGATTTGGTATTACTCGCGATGGGATTCTTGGGTCCTGAGAAGTACATTGCAAGCGAGTTGGAAACCGCGATGGACGAGAGGGGCAACTATAAAACTTCACCCGGTCGATACCAAACAAGTTTGACCGGGACGTACGCGGCTGGAGGTAAGGCTTTTTCTATTCTTCTATTTTCTTTCCCGGTAATGGCGATAGTTACGGGTCAATTATAGACCAGACACTTGGGACATATCTAGAAAAGAACACAGTACAGTATTTTCTCGATAATTGTCCCCAACTCGGGTCTGCCCAGGGACAATTATCCGGCAGGGACACTATTCTTTGTCACGAATATGTTGATAAAAGTTCCATAAAAAAAATAATGAAAAATAAAGACGTTTTGTGATTGGATTAGTTACCATTTCTCGGCGACCGAGGTCTCTTGAGCTTCCCAGCCCCTCAAGGGGGTGGGACAATTATAGGCCAAACACTTTGGACATATATCTAGAAAAAAAACACATTACAGTATTTTCTCGATAATTGTCCCCAACTCGGGTCTGCCCAGGGACAATTATCCGGAAAGGATACTGTTCTTTGCCACGTCGTTAAAGATCCATAAAAAAATAATGAAAAATAAAGCCTTTTTGTGATTGGATTAGTTTGTAATTGCATTTTTTTTTGCATTTGGGACATTTATGGATAAAATACTGTATAACTTTAGGTTATCGTTGAGCCGAACAATACGATATTCACACGAATATTTTTTTGGTTTATTTAGATTGCCGACGTGGACAGTCTCTGGTGGTTTGGGCGATCACGGAGGGCAGGCAAGCCGCGAGGGAAATAGATCTGGCTTTGATGGGCTCGACCGGGCTTCCTGTATCCGGTGGCGTTATAACGGAAGTTATGGCTTGAACCAGCGATCACTTGTTTTTCACTCAAACGATCTATCTTTTTTTTCTGTCATTCCCTTTTAGCCCTGCGACCGGGACGAGGGCAAACATTGTTGAACGAACGAGAGAGGGGGAGAGAAAGAGATTGAGAGAAGGGGAGAGAAAGAAACGGCTAAGCTACGCGAGAACCAGTCAAAAGCGAGATCAGTATTATCGAAAGCTTCCGAAAGCGCGGACTCGTTTGCTGACCCGCGGGATCTCGTTCGCATGATCAGTCTCGTTTCGCGTACAAGACTCGTGGAGATTCTCTCGGTTGGAGTTTGCAGCGATATCTTTTTAACGACCAGTTGTTCGTTCGTTCGTTTTTTATGGACTTTCTCCGAAAGAATTGCTTTGCCGTGTATTTTTGCTGCGATCAGCGTTTATCAATTTCTGTCGAGCAACAAAACCCTCGGTACACGCTCGTACCGGAAGTACTATGTGTCTATCGTCCGTAGCCGTTCTTCGGTAGTTTTGTATTTCGTGATTGCCCGGATATTTGCCATGATTATTTCGACTCCCCGATCGACCTGATTATGCAAAGCGTAGAATCGTTCCTCGTAAAACTCGCTTTTACGAATCGCATACCGAGAAGTATCCGTTAGATATCTCTTTTTTTTTGGTAATTTTTCCGTTTCTAGCGCATCAAGTAGAGAGGGTGTATCGTATAACGCGATCTATACTTATACCTATTCACTTGACAAATTGGTCGTATGGTATTTATTCGTATTAACGCGATCACACGTATAGAGATTTATATTGTATGTATAACTATGTACAAATGTTCCATATACCAACGAAATAACTTAATCGGTTTGTTCCGTGTCCGCTATTGTGCAGCGCGCGCAACGGAAGAAACATTTTTGTGACAATAAATGAATGAACGAACGAATGAATAAAATATGAGAAATAGAAAAAAAGAAGCGTTGTTATACAATGAACGATGAATGTTTAGAAGAGGTGTGCGAACTGCGCCAAGTTTTCATTTCTTTTGAGTATCGGGCTGTGTTTCCGATTACGTCCATCCTCAGAATTCGATGAAATTTTGAGAATAGGTTCTTTTTTTTTTTACTAAAATAACGATTGCCAGGATTTTTTCCGACTCGAAAAACATTTTTTTATCATTTCAATGTCGCAGTCCACCTTACCGACTTACCAATTTACAAATTACCGATTTAAAAATTAAAGTTTACCTTAGGGCGTTATTACACGAGGACACTGGTGGCGCGACTTGGTTGCGCCACCAGTGTCTCATCACGGTCGTGGGGCATTGAATCATATGGAGCCTATTACACGA
>CM052320.1:66219-84291 GCA_028455615.1 Lasioglossum zephyrum | reverse complement strand
TGTAAAACATTCAATATTGAATAGAACGTATTTAAAATGTAATAAAATGTTTTAATTTTTTTATTTTTAAATAAAAATTATAAATTAGCAAGGAATGGGTAGTATGGATTTCAAATCCCCGCGTTTTGACCCGTTAGTTGTGGTACACAAAATTCAGATGGCGTTCGATTTCGTGCTAACAGAAAAATACATTGAGTGACACTACCCTGGGTTAGGACCAATCGCGAAGAAAGCGGACGCGTAACGCGAGAAGGGTGGATCCGATTGGTCGAAATTCGTACTCGTTGCGAGGGGTGGCGGTGAAACGGTACGGCGAGTGGCGAGAGGAACGGGAGGTGTAGCGAATGTGCGCTGGTCTGTTGGTCTGACCCGAACGCGGCTACATCCCCGTGCCAGACCAACGAGCAAGTAGTAACGCCAACGTTAGAATTTAGTCTTTTGTTTATCATTTATGTTTGTTTCACCGGGAAAAAGCAGAGGCCAAGAAACGTGGTATCGCCGGGGCGGGTAGCTGGTGCTCGGGGATCGACTGATCGGCCAGATAGTACGGACCAGCACCAGTCGCACTGTAAGCACGGCCGAAATTTTGTCGGAGTGGATCCAAGTAGTCGAAAGCGTATTCAGGCAGCCTTCAACGTAAACAAAAATGGAGCTGGGGGAGGGAGATGCGAGGATGTGTCGACTTTGCGGCCAGTACGAGAGCATGTACATCGACGTATTCAGCGACGAAGGCACCAAAAGACTTTTAGGCCTGAAAATCCACTCGAAAATCAACATTCTGGTGAGTAAACGGCAGAGGTGTGTCATGGGGTCTTCGGGCCCAAGTTCCACCGCAGAGGAGGGGGTTAGAAAAATGGCCGGGGGAGAAGAGTAACCGAAGAAAAGATCTTCTCTTTCCTTTGTTGCTTTGTGTTCCTTTTTCCAGAAAATTTTCGCGTCGCTTCGCTCTTACTTTCATTCACGATCGATTCTTTCCATGTTTCTCCGTACATCTTTTTCATATAGACCACGGAAAAATAGTTTCGTTATGTTTTAATTAGAGATATGTATTTTTCTATATTAACTCCAACAAATTTCAAACTATTTATTATTATATTTATGTTTCTCATCGATATTCCTGTTGTCGAAAGATTAACAATGCCTCGACATAGAAATAAGTATTAACATTTATAGGAGAGAGTCGAACGACGCGTTACAAATTGCATGTCGTACAATGATTATGCATTCTACCGAAATAAGATTCTAAAAAAAGTACGTCTTTTAATATGTTTCTCGATGTTATGCGCAGCTAGAATGGGTACCAGATCATCAATTTTGTTAGCGGTGTATTTACAGAGCGGTAGGGTCGATAAGTCGTTGTTAAAAGCAACCGAAACGAGTGTAGTACGAAATTGGACTGTCCGTTAAAAAAATTAAAATCATACATATATTTAGTATTTAGGTATTTTGTTTGAATCACAGATAGATGAGAGGGATCCTCTGCCCAAGGCGATCTGTGTTCAGTGTCTGGGGAAGCTCGAATTCGTTTGCGACTTCCAAGAGGAGTGTCTTCGCACCCAACATGTGTTACGCGATCGATACAATCTACCACCCTTAACAGAGATTGTAAGTTCGTATTCTATTTTAATTGCACAACTCTACCGCTCGTTCGTGATGCCACCGGAGCATGCGGCTCGTTTTTTTTTGCATTATTTTCAATCAAATCTAAACGAAGCGGAGAAGACAAAGCGATAGCTGGTATTTCGGCAGGCGAAAGTTCTCTCGTTAAAACGAAACGTTGCTTTTCAAATATTCTCAAATACACGCCAAAATACCAGACTAGACTTTTCTTGTCGCATAGATTAGTAAATTTCTGGTACCCATCTCTACCTACATTTCAATTTATCCCTAGGCCGAAGTAAAGACTGAAGAAACAGCACCAAGCACATCGACAAACAATAACAACAATGACATCGACAAAAACCTTAATCCTCCAGCCAAGGAGAACGTTAGAGAAGTAGCGCAACGCGTTTCAAAAACAACAGCGAAGACTCAGAGGAATTTACGAAGTCAACATCAAGCGAACATTCACAGTAACGGTATCGCTAGCAGCGGCAGCAGTAATAGTAACAATAATGGTATCGAAGCTGCTAAAGATCAAACCACCATTGAAAGCGCAACGTTGGATAATACAGACAATATCGAAATTGTTCAGAGCACCGGAAATACTGCCACGAGATGGCTCAGAAGTAGGCAAAACACGGAAACTACTTTGACCAACGAAATAACAACCGATACACCGATCGCGAATAGGCTTAGAAGTCACGTTAGCACCGCTGCAGAGATAAGCGTGAATAGTCCTCGCATTAATTCAAGCGAGACAAGTGGTAAACAACAAGATCCTAATAACACCATACAAATCCCAACGTCTGCTTTGAACAAGCTTCTGACCATCGTGTCAAACTCGCCAAACATAGAAGTGTCCGCTAAGGAATCTCGAAGCCAAAACAACGATGCGGAAGATATTAGTTTCACGGTGGAACTGTGTAAAAAGGAGAGCGACGACATCGAGACGGTACGAGCCAGAGTATTTCCAGATCAAGGCTCTTGCTTGGTAGACGAGTCTATCGTTGGCCTTCTACAAAATCAAACTTGCGTAGAGGTGAACAGTATAATAAACACTATCCTCAGCAGCAGTCTAAAGAATGGCAGTTCGACGAAGTCAAAGGACGCAGCCGAGTTCGAGCAAAAATGGCAGGCTTCTCAGAAGCCGGAGCATCTGTTCAAGATCGACGGAGAGGAGATTCGCGTGGACGACAACGTGGAGCATATCGTGACGGATAGTCAAAATGGTTACTCGTGCAAGCTGTGTTGTAAATTCTACGAGCGCAAGGACAAATGCATGGTGCACGTGAAGACGCATCTGGGGATCAAACAGTACACGTGTATTTTATGCAACGCGAAATTCGTATGCAAGTCGGACGTGATGAAGCATATACGGTGCTCGCACACCAATCCTAGACCGATACAGTGTCCGAAATGTCCAAAGAGGTTCAAATCCAAGTTTTATCTAATGGAGCACGACAACGTGCACAAAGGCGTGAGGCCGTACGCCTGCACGGATTGCGGCCAGAGTTACCACCACAAAGTATCGTTGCAGATACACATGAAATCGCATTTACCCCCGCAGAACTTGGCTTGCGAGTATTGCGGTAAAGTGTTCCCTTATCGCACGAGATTGTTGAGCCATATCGCCAGCGTCCACCTGAAGAATCGTCGGAACTTCAGGTGCCGGTTCTGCTACAATCTCTATTCGAGTCTTTCGGTTTTAAACGAACACATCAAGACGCGTCACGCGACTACCTACACTTGCGAGGTGTGCACCAAAACGTTCAAAGTCGCGTCCAAGTACAAGGCTCACGTGTTGCAGCACACCAACCCGAAACCTTTCGTGTGCACCGTTTGCAACAATAGATACGCGTCGAAAGCATTCCTGAACGAGCATCTGCTGAAACACGAGGGCCTGAGGAAGCATATTTGCCAAAAGTGTGGCGCGAGATTCGCCCAAGCTAGTCACTTGGCCGCGCATCGGCACGTGCACGGCGAAAAGAAGCACGCTTGCCCGGAATGCGGGCGAAAGTTTAACAGACGCGACAACATGAAGGTACATAGAAAAAGACATTTCGAAGATAAAAAGACTGGTATCGTTAAAGAGCAGACCCCTGTCACGGACCCGCTTGCCCTGGAGTCCAACGAAAAATAACGGCTCTTCTTATTCGCATTATTCTCAACAATTTTTTACATTTCAACGACACCCGGCAGAAGTTGATTTCATTGTATTCGAAATTCAACTTTATTTACTCTGGCCGTTCTCATTTTTCTCATCATCGAACCAAGCTGCAACACGTATTGCCATGTCAGTCGATTGCGTTAGAACTGTGATCGTTCGAGTCACTCTCATGATAGCATGTCACACTTTTTTGGTGCATTAGTCTTGTTTTGTACATAACGTAGTAAGCGTGCATTTAAGGAAGTATCGAGATCTTTTTTCAAGTTTTCTTTCCATTTACATAAATGCTACCGATTCGGTTTTGCCAAGACTGTAACAGAACCGAAATTCTTCCTGTCGAGTAACCGTTCGGAATATTCGACAAACGGCGAATAGCGTATATTGATGGAAAGAGACGTTTTGCGAAATATCCCCGGATAACAAGGAAGCCAAACAATCGAATTCGATGATACACAGCTTGAAAAATTGTTTTTAACCGCACAGTTAACTTCCTAAGGTAGCTCGATTCACGAACAAAATTGCGCGAGTACAGCATGGATAGGGCTTCCAAAGTACCCTGACCGAAAGGGGCGTAACAAGATATTTTCTAAGTATTTTTACACAGCTGTTTTTAGATGAACTGGGACATTTTTACACGCGCAACGGTGTATTTTACTCTATTTTCGATTATATTTTACATATAAGACATATTTTATATGTACATAGACGTTCGCCGAGTTTGAGAAGGACCCCAGTTCTTTTCAAACTAGTCAATCTATACGCACGCAAGGGTCCGGTAAAAACGCTCGTAGAAACCTAAACGCTTAAGGGGGTAGGGTAAGGGCAGAATATTACTAGAATATTACTAGAAATTACTAGAAAAACAAGTGAAAACAGCGTTTGCGGCAAACAGTTGTTTGACCTTATACGAATATAATAGGAGCTGTGTAAGGGCTCATTATAAAGAGGAGGGTTAATTGTTGTAAGGTGCACTCATGATTCAACAAGGTTATGTTTATATTTAATAATATGAGCGTCCAAAATAAGGGAAAAATCGAGAAAACCACCCTTATAACCATCAGGTTCCCATGTATTTTTCTAATACAAAACGATTTTTTTTACTGGAATCTTGAGTGCACCTTAGAACAATCAAACTTCCTCTTTATAATGAGCCCTCACACAGCTTGTAACATGCTCGAATAAGAACAAACAATTGTTTCCTGTGATTGCATTCATTCTCGATATTTCGTTCATACAGACAGAGTATAGACATGCTAAGAGACTTAGAGTGACTTTTAGAGGATAATTTTAGTGCCAATTTTAGTTCAGCTACCTAGGTACTAGGTGGCGCCTAGTAACAGTACAAACAGTGTTTGCGGGATTGAATTGTTTGTTCTTATTCGAACATGTTTTGAGATGTGCGAAGGCTCATTCTAAAGAGGAAGATTCAACGCACTTCGCTCTGCTTATGATTTAACGAGATTATGTTTATATCTAATAATATGAGCGTCCAAAGTAGGGGAAAAAATCGGGAAAAAAACTGAGTAACGATCCTCAGATTCTAGCTCAGAGATTGGTAACACTGATATAATGTATACGATTCAGCCTATGCCCTATTTTGGACGCTCATATTATTAAATATAAACATAATCTCGTTAAATCATGATGGAAACAAGCTACAATCAATCTTACTCTTTACAATGAGCATCACACAGCTCGTAACATGTTCGTATAACGACAAACAACTCGATCCCGCTAACACTGTTTTACTTGTTTTTCTAGTAACATTCTAGTAATATTCTGCCTATACCTTACCCTCTTAAGGAGGCCCTAGACGATCAATCATTTTGATCAAACGATTGAGTCAATCGATTGACACGCGCTTCAATCAACCTCAATCAGCCCTTCAATCTTTTGATCAAAACGAAAAACTTGACAATTGAAACGTTTTGTCAATTTCATTTCAATCAAAACGTCATGGTGTCTACCGACTGACCGACGCAATGCTTGACGGAAATGCCCCTAGACGATCAAGCGCCCTCTTCAATCGATTGAGTCATTCAAACTTTCTATCAATCACCGTCAATGCTTGCTTCAAGCGTCAAACGGGTTTCTAGACGGTCAATCACGCTTGACTCAATCGATTGATCAAAATGATTGATCGTCTAGGGCCTCCTTTAAAGACCTACACGACACTTGTTCGAGCGAAGTGTACTTGTTAAGGACGCTCTACATGATCAATCATTTTGATCAAACGATTGAATCAATTGATTGAGTCGAGCGTGATTGACCCTTCAATCAATTGATTGAAGGGCTGATTGAGGTTGATTGAAGCGCGTGTCAATCGATTGACTCAATCGTTTGATCAAAATGATTGATCGTCTAGGCCTCCTTAAAAGTCCATCGACAATTGTTTTGCTGGATCCTGCGTGACATAGCGTCCATCGTCGTTCACGCTGCGAAATTTGTAATGCGATCTACAGAGAAAAACGTGGAAACTTATACGCTAAGTGCCTTGAGGGATTCGATATACATGTATTTAATTGTTCCAGCGTTGTACGAGCGTTAAAACGATGATATAATCGATCTTCCTTTAAAGAAGGACGTCAATTTCAATCGATCACTATTTGACAGTGGACTTTCTCTTGGCCTTCGAAGAACAGTCGAGTTCGAGCCTTAGTATAATTGTTAGGTGTATCGCATGAACCGGGACACCAAGTGTTTTGATAGTAACTATTTGAAAGTATCGAGAAAAGAGTCACCGGTGTTTCCTGTTCGTGCAGCATTTATCTGTACGCTACCGTTCGTAGTTGTAAGTTCGTTTTAATTCTATGAAAAATAGAAAAATTGTTTGAACTTACATTTACGGTCGGTACCGTGGACACAAACATATCTTTTTTTTTCTACGAAACAAAGAGGGCGCTACTCGCTTTTGCACGTTTCAAGATTCAAGCGCAAAGAACTTTTCTGATATCGTAGATCGTTACTTTCCCTTGGAACGATTATCGATATACATACAGTAGATCGTGGGAAATAGAAAGTTGTTCACGCGAGAACTATCAGCCGATAATCGCGCGAGAGATATTAACATCTTAATATTACTATTATTATTATCATTACTGCTATTATTACTATTACATTATTAATATTATTATATACACTTTCCTCAAATAGCGATGTAAGCAATAACTCCTATTTTGTACGAGGCGTTTGTTAATCCGAAACTATTTTTCCATCTAGGAGACAATGTACTTGGCATTACATTCTCTCATAAGCATAGCTGTTAATACGTCGTTAAGATAGTGCCCAGTAAAAAATAATAAGCGTATATGATAATTTTTCGACAATAAAGAAGAATTTGTTCAACGATTCCACGACTCTTCTTAATAAAGGTTCAATATTTTTCAAATCTCGATGAATATTCTTTCGATTCGATTCTTTAGAATCGTGAGATCTGTCTATCGTCGGTGACGATTCGTCGACGATCATTTTGTTCCCTGGACAAGCCCGAGTCATTGTCAGACCAGCCTGGACATCGAAATTTCTTTTTGTTTGTTCCAGATAACGGTGAACGACGGATTACCGCACGTTGTTTGCTTGCGGTGCATAGGCGCGTTGGAGTTCTTGTGCGATTTTTACAACTGTTGTCAGCTCACCCAACGCAAACTCTCCTTGCAACAGCAAGCTGTAAGCTATAGCGATACATTTGTCTGACTCTCGAGTCTGCGTTCGTTTAAATCAGGGACTGAAACAGTTATGAAAATAACTGTTTCAAACATTTTTTATGAATTTTATAATATATAGAAGTTTGTTTCTATATTTTATATAATGAATATAGAAAAAAATTTCTATGCATTGTAAAAATTTATTTGTTTAAACAATTACTTTAACAATAAATTATTGCAATAGTCCAGCCTTATATATTTATTATTTGAGTAGTTATTTTTAGTAACTACAACTTAAACAATTTTGAAATAAATTTATTTTTTTATTTGTTTCTATATTCATTATTTTAATTATTATAAATATATCGTTAACATAATTGTCTAAACAAATAAATTTTTACAATATATAGAAGTTTGTTTCTATATTCCTTATTTAAAATATAGAAACAAACTTCTGTATAATATAAAAAATTATTTGTTTGAACAATTATTTTACAATAAATTACTGAAGGAATAATTCAAATAGTGAATATAGAAACAAACTTCTATACATTGTAAAAATTTGTTTGTTTAAACAAATAGTTTAACAATAAATCACTGAAGTAATAATTTAAATAATGAATATAGAAAAAAATTTCTATGCATTGTAAAAATTTATTTGTTTTAACAATTATTTTAACAAAAAATTACTGCAATGGTTCGGCCTTGTATATTTACTATTTAAGTAGTTATTTTTAGTAACTACAATTTAAACAATTTTGAAATAAATTTATTTTTTATTTATTTCTATATTCATTATTTTAATTATGATTAATTTATCGTTAAAATAATTGTTTAAACGAATAAATTTTTATAACATATAGAAGTTTGTTTCTATATTCCTTATTTAAAATATAGAAACAAACTTCTATACATTATAAAAATTTATTTGTTTGAACAATTAGTTTAACAATAAATTACTGAAGGAATAATTAAACTATAGAATATAGAAATAACCTTCTATACATTGTAAAAATTTATTTCTTTAAACAATTACTCTAACGATAAATTACTGAAGTAATAATTCAAATATTGAATATAGAAACAAACTTCTATACATGTAAAAATTTATTTTTTTAAACAATTATTTTAACAATAAATTACTGCAATAGTTCGACCTTATATATTTATTATTTAAGTAGTTCTTTTTGGTAACTACAATTTAAACAATTTTGAAATAAATTTATTTTATAATTTGTTTCTATATTCATTATTTTAATTACTATTTCAGTAATTTATCGTTAAAATAATTGTTTAAACGAATAAATTTTTACAATATATAGAAGTTCGTTTCTATATTCCTTATTTAAAATATAGAAACAAACTTCTATACATTATAAAAATTTATTTGTGTGAACAATTATTTTAACAATAAATTGCTGAAGGAATAATTCAAATATTGAATATAGAAACAAACTTCTGTACAATATAAAAATTTATTTGTTTAAACAATTACTTTAACAATAAATTACTACAATGTTTCGGCCTTATATATTTATTATTTAAGTAGTTCTTTTTGGTAACTACAATTTAAACAATTTTTAATTAAAATTTTTTTTATACTTTGTTTCTATATTCATTATTTTAATTATTATTTCAGTAATTATTCAAATATTGAATATAGAAACAAACTTCCATAAATTGTAAAAATTTATTTGTTTAAACAATTACTTTAACAATAAATTACTACAATGTTTCGGCCTTATATATTTATTATTTAAGTAGTTCTTTTTGGTAACTACAATTTAAACAATTTTGAAATAAATTTATTTTATAATTTGTTTCTATATTCATTATTTTAATTACTATTTCAGTAATTTATCGTTAAAATAATTGTTTAAACGAATAAATTTTTACAATATATAGAAGTTTGTTTCTATTTTTCTTTATTTAAAATATAGAAACAAACTTCTATACATTATAAAAATTTATTTGTTTGAATAATTATTTTAACAATAAGTTACTGAAGTAATAATTCAAATATTGAATATAGAATCAAACTTCTAGACATTGTAAAAATTTATTTGTTTAAACAATTACTTTAACAATAAATTACTACAATGTTTCGGCCTTATTTATTTATTATTTAAGTAATTCTTTTTGGTAACTACAATTTAAACAATTTTTAAATACATTTTTTTTATAATTTGTTTCTATATTCATTATTTTAATTACTATTTCAGTAATTTATCGTTAAAATAATTAAAATAATGAATATAGAAACAAATTATAAAAAAATTCATTTAAAAATTGTTTAAATTGTAGTTACCAAAAAGAACTACTTAAATAATAAATATATAAGGCCGAACCCAATACAGAATACAAAACTGTTATAATATCGGTTCCAGACAGTTCCAGTTTTACAGCCTGACAGAACCGAACCAGTTCCTGTTTCAAAATCGGAACCGATATCATAACTGTTTTCAGTCTCTGATTTAAATTACAATTATATTATTCTATTACGTCGCAACGGGTTGCGCTGTCAGAACGATTCCAAAGTACAACAAATACCTTCGGTATCAGTCAACCAAACTACGTTAAAACTTTTTTACTAAATAATATTAAATTTCTTTTTCAACAATTATCGTAGAATTGTTCATCAGCGACTTGTGTCTTCTTGACAGCGTTCGGTTATCAATGATTGTATTTGTTAATACGTCGTTCTGTACGTATAGTCGATAACTCGAGGATCATTTTCTCCTCTCGAGTCTTATCAGATGAAGTAGAATACACGGTATCCTTCAGACCTTTCTTTTGTGTTCAACAGATCAAATACTCATCGAAAAGTACACCTAGAAGAACACCGCAAGAGGAAAACAACGCGGAATTTAACAAGGAGAATGTTCTGCCATCTTCAAGCGGAACGAAACGAAGGTGCAAAGTCGCGTCGCCCGGCAAGAAGGACCAGCCTACGAATGAAAACACATTGGACGTTAGGAAACAGTCGGCCACGAACAATGCGGGTGTTCAGGAGCAAAAGTTGCAGGAGGGACAAAGCAACGAAACCGCTTCGGCACAGGGAAATCCGTTGATAAAGGACACCTTGAAGGAAGGGTCGAAATTTTTCAACAGCTGTACAGTTCCAATGAAAAAAGGCGAAGCAAACGATAAAATAGCTTTAGCAAACCCGAAACGACTGGTAAGGGGTCAGAAACGTCAATTAAAGACACTTGGAGGAGTCTGTAAATCCTCGAACAGCGTAAAACAATCTCAGGAAGGTTCGAATGGGACGAAACACGACGAGAATCAACCTAAGAGACAGTGCCTGGGTGTAATTTGCACGAACAGCACATCGAATGTTTCGGACGAGACTGGACGCGACGCGAATCCGCGTCAGAGACAGAGTCTGGGTGTAATTTGCACGAATGGTACCTCGAACGTAACCAAGAACGCTGCGACCTTGTCGAAGCCGCAAATCGAGCTACCATTGGAGAATAAAGTAGCGACGATACCGTCGAATAAAGACTGTATTAAAAACAATGATGTAAATAAAGATTTAATCGACGACGTAGTGGAGGTGGCTTCGAAGGGCGAGTCTTCAAACGCGGAAAGAAAAGAGGACGAAAGCAAACCGATATTGATAATCGTGAAGCAAGAGGAAACAGACGTGGAAGTAATTTCCCAAGAAACTGAAAAGCCGAACCAACTGGTTTGGATACCAACCGACGTACTCACAGAGGGACAAACGATCTGCCAGGATCAAGAAATTGACGTGGAATTGTCGTTAAGGCTGAGTCCTGGACCACTCGACGATGATACGGAAAATTCGGAACTCGTCGTCACTGCTCGTACCGATTCAAATTGTACCAACCAAACCGAGAAGCCGAAGATCAGTCTGCCGTCCGAAGAACAAACGCGCGCGACCGTTATAAGATCGTCGCGGAAAAGTCCTGCACCGGTGGTCGTCAAACCGGATGTGAGCAACAACATCGAGGACACCAAAAATGATTCGAAACCCCACCGAGAGTCTTCCTGGGGTGTGCTCTCGAAAATGTTAAGCGCGGAGCAAAGAGAAGAGATCGAGACTTATTATAGAATCGACATGTCCGTAGTTAACGCGGAAGAAGTACAAAAAAATTTGACGGTAGTCGACAAGAAGGACATTCGTTGCAACATCTGCGGAAGTGTTTATCTTCGAATGGACAAGTGTCAGGTAATTTTATTTTACGTCTGGTAACTGTCGAAAGAAAAGCATAAGAACTGTTGCAATTTTTAATTCGCAACTGGTTACAGGTGCATATTTGGGGCCATCTGCAGATGAAACCGTACAAATGCAAAGCGTGCAACTTCGTTACGGTAACTGTCAGCAACATGCGTACCCATATCAGGAAGAGTCATTTAAAGATCAAACCGTACGAGTGTGATGTCTGCGGAAAGAATTTCACCACTTACGGTTTAATGATGGAACATATTAATGGCCACACAGGTAACCGTCCATTCAAGTGTAACATTTGCGATTATCGTTGCACGACTCGACAAATGCTGGCCTATCACAACAATGTCAACCACAAACCGATCAAGGTAACAGAAACATTTGTCGAATATAATCGATCGCATTGTATCGCACTCTATACCACTTAACCTCTCAATCTTATAGGAAGTCAATTGTAAAATCTGTGGCTTGGGACTCTATTCGAGAAGCAAATTACGCACGCACATGCTCGTTCATACGAAAGATAAAATGATCATGTGTAAAATATGCTCCGCTTATTTGTCCAACGAGAGAGCATTGGAAGCGCACCACAAAAATCTTCACACGCAAGACTATGTCTGCGACGTATGTGGCAAACATACGAAATCGAGAAAGGCTCTACACAATCATCTAAACGTAAGCTAGTCTTTTTTTGTTTTCTTACTGACTTCCCTCGACGAAAACAATCACCTACGAAATATTCTAGGTACATTCCACGGGAAAGTACAAGTGTACTATATGTCCGAATGTGTACAAAAGCAGTCAAATACTGAAGGAGCATCTCTTGAAGCACGAAGGAATTAGGAAGTACACCTGCGGTGAATGTGGCAAGACATTCGGACAACTGTCTCACTTGGCTGCTCACAAAGCGGTGCACAGTGGAATTAGGTAAGTTGAACGAATAACAATATCTCCTTTGACAATGAACAACAATTTGCACAATCGTTCTTCTTGCTTTCGTTAGATACTATTGTCCTGGATGCGATAAACCTTTCAACCGTCACGACAACATGAAGATACACACGAAACGGTGTAAACCGTTCCTCGCAAATCCAGAACTGAAGAAGCTCTTATTGAAGAAAGAAAGCAAAGTAAACACGTCGACCGAAGATACGACCAGTACGGATTCTGCGTCGTCGAATTCCCAAAGTTTCATCGAGAAACAGACTGACAACGAAGAGATATCGATAAAGACTTTAGACGACAAAGAAGAGACTGCAATGAAATTAGGGTTGAATATCTCTTGCATCGAATCCCCGGACAAATCGTGGATCCGCGATAACGTGTACGAAGAGGTAGGGGAGCTAACGGGGTCTGACGAACTCAGTGCGATTCAAATCGTCGAACCGAACGACACGTTCATTTTGGAAAACGATAACGTAAGAGTACTTGAGATATTGTAGATTTGGGATCGGAAAGTTTCCAATTCGATACAATCGATACGATCCCATTACGACAGAGTCGAACAGTACAAACCATTAGTGTAAATAGTACGTGAAATAATCATTAACTACAATTAGGAAAATTCATTACTATTCAATGATTCGATTTGTCGCACTGTTCGTTACACGCGCGAGTACTTAAGTCTCAACGTGTCCAAAAAATCAAGTCTAACGATTCCAAGCATTCTGTTGTTGTCAGGAAGAACGTCGCATATCGCCGTTTACATTTGTATTAGTTTTTGAGCTTTTCGAATTTCTTTTCATGACTTTCTTCCTTGTAAATACGTAGCAAAGCTCAATCGATGCAAGAACTGAATTTTTTGAGATTACGACGTGCGACGTTTCTCCTGATAACCACAGAATTAATAAGAACTCGACGCGTTCGAACAATCATTTTCGTGTTTTCGTAGATTAGGATACTCTTAAGTATTTAAGACTCCTTTTACAGGGTTATATCGATGTTTTTCTGACGAGAATACGTTATATTTTCGGAACTTGTTCGATTAGGTCACTGTAAGAAAATGTTCGAAGAGCTATCGTAAGCTCAGTCTTGTTGGAAACCTTGATTTCACGACCAAAGAAAGCGCCATTTTTTTTTTATTCATTAGTTGACACTGCGAGTTTCGTCGAGGTTAGACGAAATGCTGTTACGCTTGTTTCAGTTATAAGTGAAGAAATAAGACTGATATTTTGTACAGAAATTTGCAACGAGAAGTTCCTACGCGAAGCAATTCGGCCTCGATACAATGGAACGATCTCCCGACTTGGAAAACCTAGAATGTTAGAATAATGACGGTACCGATAGTTATACAGATTTACAGACTCTTTACACCGTTTGTCTTTCAATAAATATTCTTGCCTTTGGAACCAAAATATTTAAGACAAAGAAAAATAAAATATTCTTTTGTAACATTACGTTTTATTAATTTGATCACTTATGTTGAAATAATGGAAAAATTTAATGACTGTTTCGATGAACCGTCAAGTAGATGTCGCCCAACATTCTTCGAAATGGTATTCCATTTTAATTTTAATCGTTATCTCAAACACTGTCGACGAGGGGGCAAGGTCTTGGTCAACGAACCGATAAGAAGAAAGCAAAAGAAAGGGGTCATCTGTGTCTGGTGAAAGGTGCCATTGACCCAGATAACTCTGGATCGCGTTAGATCTCAAATATACCGTTCTCTTCACGACATTTGTCTGTAGAACTTTGACGCGCGAACATCTCTTCTCCTCCATGTTACCTTGTGATAATCTTGCCAAGGCCACCGGTACAAGGTACCGTCCGCTTTAGTGTGAAACGGGGATTAGTCTCGTAGAAAGTAGTTTCAGTTGTTGCCAGTGTTCTGTTAAATTGTAAGTCTGACCAAGAAAAACAACTGAAATCTCGAGCTCTGTCTGCCGCGTAGTGTATGGGCAAACACAATAAACGCGAGTGTTTGTTAAAGGCTAAGCCACAAGAACAAATTTGATCTTGTAAGAGTGAAGCAGGAAGTGTTGACGCAATGGCTAAAACTGCACCGGAGTACAAATTGTTAAACGCGGAGAAGACCAAAGAAATGTTGAAAATATTTAAAGGCGAGAGAACCGGCTGGGTACTCGTCGGAGACAAGAACTGGTTTTTTCCATATAGGTATACCGAACAGGGTAATGGTTTTTATAATTTTAAAGCGCGATCCGATGACACTTGGGTCTTATCTTACCCGAGATCTGGTGAGTTCAGCATATTTATCTTAATTCTCTTCAACGATGTTGCGTGGCAGACAAAAATAATTTTCAACGAATTCCCTTTCGAGGTACAACGTGGACACAAGAATTGGTATGGCTTTTGTCAAATAATTTAGACTTTGAAAGGGCTGGGAAGGAGCTGCTTGCCGAACGATTTCCTTTCCTTGAGTTAGTATAATATTAAAACACTGTATGAAGAAAATTAATAGTGCTGGCAATCAAGAGATAGTGAAAACATTGTAATGTTGCGTACAGATTTAGCATGTACAATCATCCGGAAGTAACGAACGAATTTTTGGAGACGAACAAGGGAAATAAAGAGAAAGAGGACCTGTGCAGAAATATTGCGAAGCCAGGATACGAGGTCCTAGAAAAATTGTCTTCTCCTAGATTCATCAAATCACATTTTCCATTCAGCTTGTTGCCTGGAATTCTGGACACCGGCTGCAAGGTAATTACAAAAGTCTTGTAACGAGTACTACCATTCTTAGTCGCTGCCACTTATAAACGAATTTCTTGAAAGATAATATATGTCGCTCGAAATCCAAAAGATGTTGCCGTTTCCTGGTACCATTTGAACAAAGCTATAAAGACTCAAGGCTACACGGGGGATTTCCCAACGTTTTGGAATTATTTTAGGAATAATATGAGTAAGTTCTGTGGAAGTTGCGAACCACTTTTAGAACGTTCTCTAAATATTTGATATTTTTAGCACCCTGGAGTCCTTATTGGGAACACTTGAAGGAAGCGTGGTCTTTCAAAGACCATCCAAACCTTCTATTTATGTTTTACGAGGAGATGCAGCATGTTAGTGAAATCACATATTATTTTAACTTAAGTGTTTCTTTCGAACTTTTGGAACTTTTATTTTTCAGGACTTTCCTAAAGCTATTAGAAAGGTTGCCGAATTTCTTGGGAAGGTCTACACGGAGGAACAAATCGAACAAGTATCGGAATATTTGAACATCAAAAACTTTAAAAATAATCCGATGGTCAATTCGTCCGAATTGAAAGATTGCGGGATCATAACGGCAGGGACGTTCGTTAGAAAAGGAGCAAGCGGTGGTTGGAAGGATATGTTCACTCCAGATCTCGACGCCAGCGCCAATCAGTGGATAGAAGAACATTTGCAAGGAACCGATTTCGTCTTTCCATATTTTAACAATAACGTCGACGATAATTGCTGTTGATATCTCGCACAAGCGGAATTCTTCGTTTAATTAAATCCAGCTCTTACGAAGAGATGCTACTTAAAAACTTATTTATTTAACAAACTTATCCGAGTATTCTAAGAAACAATCAAACGCGCCAACACGTTTGTCCTAAACGCGTGTCGCAGTTCTTTTTCTACCGCTACTGCGACAAGTTTTATCACTTCCCCTTTATTTTTTAATAAAGCAGTTTTGTAGTACTTTTCAGGACATTCTAATATTACCGAAGTCGAGATACTACCGTCTTCCGCGACGTCAAAATGTTCGATCTTCACATTAATTTTGTACGGTATATCATCCGGAAGATGGTCCATTAGTTTTGCTCTTATCGTTCCCGTCACTATAGTCTCGAGCGATTGATCCGTATACAAGTTTCCGTGATATTGCCAATCTCTGCCTTTAGCACAGTCGAGCAGATAATTCTAAAACATGCGTCAAAATAAACAAATCTCGCTAAAACGTTTTTATACCAGCACCGCTTATACTCTGATAACACGTCTTACCCTTAAATCGTCTACTCCGTCTCCATTCAGAGCAGATATCATGAATACATCATCGAACGTCGGCAATTCTTCGTTCTTCGTAAGCTGTGCTGTTATATCTAGCAACACCTTTTTGTCTTTCAATCTATCGACTTTGTTCAAAATTAATATCAGAGGCGTGCCGACTCTCCTGGCTTTTAACTGATTCACCGTGAAACTGGTTATTATGTGTCTAGTATATACATTCGTTACATCTTGCAGCAATCCTACTACGTCTGCTTCCTGTATCGATAGTTCCGGATCCTTCTGAAAGGTTTTCTTCAAATTATACTTCTTCATCTCGTGATCCGTCGTTAATCCGGGAGTATCCATAAAAACGATCTGTGTCTCGTCTTCCGAATACACAGCTTCCGCCTTGTGAATTGTTGTGTGGACCTTGGAAGATGTTGGACATATCTACAAGCGTCAATAACAATTGTTTAACCCGGACAATAAGAAGGACCGATTTAATAAATTTTAATGTTCTTCAAATTTGAGACGCCACTCCAAAATGTAGAAATACTCACCATTCTACGAACTAGAGTATTTACTAAGGTGCTTTTCCCAACATTTGGTAACCCTAAGATAGCAACTTTCAAGAACTTTGCATTTTCCCGGCGTAATGACAAATTGTCGTCGGGTTGTAATATATATTCCTCGGGATTGTTATCGGCACGGCTCGTAGTACAATAAAACAAACATCGTTTGAACAATTGCTTTTCAATGCGAAACACATTACCTCCGATTGTAGATAACATTGTTCACACCATGTAGAAGCCGTTTGATCAAACTATTTGTGTAACCATTTATTCGTATAATAAACTTTAAATATGTTGTATCGCCTTTTAGGTTATGTGCGACGGTGCATAACAAAATTGCTGTGATTTAATGATCAACAGTTGTCGATACAGAGAATACATCGAGAATGAAAAATAATGAGAGACGTCGCGCAATCCGAATAAAAAGGGAAGTTCCTTCTCGGCAGAAAAGTCTCTCAACTCTCACTGCCCATGTCGATCGTGACCATAACCTATTTGTAACTATTGTAGATCACTCATAATTGGATCATAACTAAACATGCGCAGGTCACTCGAGATCACTGCGCCCCGAAAGGCCAGTATTTATGTAATAGTATAATATATTGATAGTGATCACAGGAATCGAGGGGAATACGATTACCCTCCCTCTGCCAGTAACAGGTTAGTAACGAGACAGTGTCATAGTCAACATGATAATCAAAATTTTAGTAGTCTGTGATAATGTAGGCCACAGTCGCCTCCTAATTTCAAATTTTTACGTTTACCAGGGGTAATTTTCATTATTCAATAGCATGCGTCTTCAATAATGCAAAATAGGGTTCTTCCATGGACATAGGAATAAGGGGACGGAGCATAAAGTGTTACTTTAGGCGAGGGGAGTGAAGCCACTCCCGGGGAGCGGGGAGCACGGTCTGGTGCCCAACTGGTGATTGGTTCTAGTATATATGCGCGAAATTTGAAGATGAGACTTTTAGTTTGTCAACAATT
>CM052320.1:38201-57009 GCA_028455615.1 Lasioglossum zephyrum | reverse complement strand
AATATTCTGGCAATATTCTAGGAATATTCTGGCAATAGTGATATGATTATTTGGTGCCCTCAGGGTTTCAAATCCATTTACCACATCTCCCCTTTCTCTCCAATCTTCCTATCGCCTAATTTCAGCCTATTTCAGCCTAATTTTCAGCGGGACCTACTATTTATCACGGTGGATTCCGAACCACCTTTTGTCAACAACACGTGAAAAGCACCTGGGGGTGACTTCCCGGGTTTTTACCTGGCGGTCACCCATCCAAGTCCGTTCCACGCTCCACATTGTTTAACTTCGGTAATCGAATGAGAACCGGTGCTTTTAATGGGACCATGGTCGTTGGCTAATATTCTGGCAATATTCTAGCAATATTCTAGCAATATTCTAGGAATATTCTGCCTATCCCTTACCCCCGTAAGTACTTGTATGTATCTCTTTCTATTTAGAAATGTACTCGCGAAAGAAATAGAACAGTATTTTCGTCTGAATCTGGTCCCTGTAAAAGATGATTCGACATTGAAATTAAACGGAACATTGATGATCCTGCGATAGGATTCTCCCGGATCAACGACCTAGGTTGTTAACACATACATATGTATATAGGTTGAGGTCGCGTAGTGTACCGTGTACCGAAGAATGGGTGTGACGGTTTCAGGGGGAGCAGGTTGAGGGTGGCACATTGCGTCATTGGATGATTGGTACCACAGGAACGAATAGCGTGTCTCTTTTTTCCTCTCTTTCCTCCCGATCGATACGATCAACCAGCTCGCACGAAATTTTCATCGAATCGTTCGATCAAAAAGGAACGCGTTCAACAAATGGAATACAAAGTCGCTTAACAGTCGTTTCGAGGCTAATTTTTTCGTAAAATTTCGAATTTCTTTGCTCAGGGAATTTCTTTGCTCGATATTCTTCAAAGAATTAGTTATGGCTGAACATACGCGATATAAATATCGAGATTTCTTATTTATTTAGATTAGAGATTTTACAATGGCGTAGTCAACCGAAATTTCGAATTTGTTTACTCAGATATTGAATCCTGGCGCAAAGAATATCGATTTTGTCTATACGTTATGACTGAACATACGCGATATCAATATCAAGATTTCTTATTTATTTAAATTAGAGATTTGACAATGGCGTAGTCATCCAAAATGTATAGACTATTTAAAAATTTCTAATTTGTTTACTCAGAATTGAATCCTGGTGCAAAGAATATCGATTTTCTCTATACGTTATGGCTGAACATACGCGATATCAATATCGAGATTTCTTATTTCTTTAAATTAGAGATTTTACAATGGCGTAGTCAACCAAAATGTATAGACTATTTAAAACTTTCCTGTATTTACCATGTTTCACAAATTCATGTATTACAGATTAAAAAATGGACATCGGCTGAAATTTTGTAATATTTTTTAGAGGAACATGGTAGCAAATACCCGGTTAACTACACGAGAGTTAATTATCGTTGATCGGAAGACCAGCAGGAAGCGAATGAGAAATTGAATGTAGAATCTCATCCAAAAAAAAGGTTATGTAAACTGATATTTAGGTCCTGGATATCTATTTATATATAAATTATTTATTATATATTTATATTTTTAGGATTTCATTTAATAAGAATTAAAATACTAGAATTTCAATAGAAACGCGAAGCAACGCCAGCAGGAAGCGAATGAAAATTGAAAGTAGAATCTCATCCGAAAAGAAAGGTTAAGTAATCTGATAGGTCCTGGATATCTATTTATATATAAATTATTTATTATATATTTATATTTTTAGGATTTCATTGAATAAGAATGAAATTTAAACTAGAATTTCAATAGAAACGCAAAGCAACGCCGGGCAACACGTTGCTAAGGGCTACAAGCTTCTTCTTCCGTTCCTGCATGGTGCTTCGTGCCTCGTCGTGGGTGGCTACCGTGATGTCCTAATCCCGCTAAGTCCCTAGGGGTGAGATCGATACATCCATGCCTCTTTCTCTCATGTTTTCACGGGGGTTAGTACCCCTTCGAGTCAATTACCACCGATCCGAAAAAATATTTATTATTCCACATAACACAGGAAAATATCTGATCCTCCACAGTTTCATCGGTCGTCCCTGTTCGTCCCTCTGTTGCTCGAAGGAAAGTGAGTTTTCCATGCAGCGCAAACCGAATCTTCGTTCGAACAATTCTCGCCGAGGAATCCATGGAAAGTGCAAGGGTTTGCGCAGACAAAACGGAAGCTTCGGGACATGCGCACGGAAAGGTACTACGGGAACAAAAGAAACAAGCGGCACAGCCCGAACTTGGAGGCCGAAAACGGATTCTTTGGATTATTCTTCGGACGGATTATTCCGAGAACGAGAGAATGAATTTATGGAGGGCCAAACCCACCATCCACCGCGGCGGAGGATCAGAAATTCTCATTCGCTCCTTTTTTCTTACTAGGATGTAATTCAATCATTAGGAACAATTACAAGCAAAGCTGTGAATCGATAAAAAAGGAGAGGCTCCTCCCTTCAGCTTTTTCGTGCGATGGGATTGAACGTCGCGTTCCAGAATTTTAAGAGGGATGGAGGAGGAGAGGGCTCCTGGAATCTCTAATATTTCCCAACTATTCATCGCGTAGACGATAGATAACGGTTATAGTTGGCGATCGTTCAAATAGTTGGTCTATTTAATTTTTCACTCCTGTTTCGCCGACTGATTTCCGTCGAGCTGAACAATTACAGCTGTTTCCGGTCTAACGCGGCTGTGTGTGTTGCAGGAAAAACAAATGGCAGAAACGCCGGACGGAATTATTTTGGCTGGCCGTCCCTGCCGCGCAAGTTTTCACGTCGGGGGGGGGGAGGGGGGAAGCCGAATTTCACTCGATCGCGGTGTAATTTATAGTTTTTTTCGAGGAGTCGCGGAGTGTCCGAACGCTGACGGGAAATAGTGCGTGCGTGCGAGCGAGGAGCGCTATGCGGAAAGGGATGCAGAAACGACGTAGAGGCTGCGAGAAAGAGGGAGCGCGGGAAAAGAAAGCGACAGAAAAAGATAAAACTGCTGGAGGGAGATGCAGGGAGATAGATGGAGTGAGAGAGAGGTCGCGGCGAAGCGTGGAAAAGGGAGAAACATGGGGAGAGGGTGAGAGAGGCAGAGGGAGAGGAAGGAGAGAGTAGAGAACTCTGCGCGCCGCAACGCTACGGGGTGGTTGCCCTCGTCTGCGCTTTGTGGGAAATGCCCGCTCAATAACGCGTAGGTCCTCGTCTGCCCCTTCTCACCCTCGGAAGCATCGCGGCAAGGGCCACTGCCCCAAAAGGCATGGCCATCCGTCGAACAACCCTTATCCCTGCTGCTATTCTCCCTCCCCTTCCCAGAAGACACTCCTCTGTCGTTCTCGTCCTCCGGCTTCTTCCCCTCCTTTCCGCACCGTACGAAAGGATCGAACCTTGTCCTTACGCCTCGTCCTCCTTGTTTCCTCCGGCTGCAGACACAGCCGATAGACGAGCCTCCTGCTGCATCGATTAATCTTCCGATCGCGGGATTTCTTCGCGCAGAACACCAATCGGACATAGTTTTCTTTCTTTCCCCGCCGCGAACACTAACGGATCAAAGCAGTTTCCTTCGGACGCGACCAGACAGTCGAGAAGATGCTCAGACATTTCATGGATACAAAGGCGTGTACGCATGTAGAAACGACTCGTGGTTGTACAAGCTACACCGATACGTCAAACGTATCATATGTTTTCGGATTATGATAATAAACAATCATTTTTACCTACGTCTTCGATGTCAACTGAACAACCGCCTTGCGAAAATTCAACTTATTAGAGATGATATTTTTTCCTAATTCGAGCAAGCACATAGGTAGAGGCTTTTACAAGAAATAATGTTGTAACTAGATACTTCGCTCGTTCTTGTAATGTTTAAAAAAAATGTTTGCAGTGAAAAGATAGAAATTAAGAGAGGATAAATTACGGATTTATTATGTACAAAGAAAAGGAGAAATATGTACATTTCTTCTCAATCGCAGATCTTACAATGCGGTACATAGAAGAGATATACATATGTGTACGAAGCATCGTTATACATAACACTCATTGTTTTCTATATTTCCCTTGAATCCATACTCTGTACATTTTCAGTTGTTTCCCTCTATTAACTTGCAGCCTCTTGTCTACCAGGTTTTGTTCTTCCCTGAAGCAACAACTCGTGAACAAAGTTCGAACTTCTTCTGCAAATGAAACAGGTCGTTCGAAATTAAATGAATGGGATGTAGGTATTAGGATTGATAAAAAAAGGTTGAAGAGAGTACCTTGTGTAAAGAAATATACCCTGGTTCCATCGCCTCTAGCGTAGAAATTATCCGCGAGGCAGCTCCCTTTTTTAAATCGCAATTGCGCCAAGTCGTACCTTCCGTAATCTCTAAATAAAACCAGCCCACCTGGTTTCAAATACTTGTATACTTGCTGTACAAGATGCTTCATTCTGTAAAAGAAGCGTAACGTGTTATTACGACGATATATGTATCCAATTGTAAGTAAAGGTACTGCATACTTGTCAGGATGTATCGCGGAAAGGACAAATATTAAAATTACAATGTCCAGACTTTCCAAATCGAAAGGCATTTCCCATTCCTGATGCGTCGCGTCCAATACAAACGCTTTACACCTGGATGTATCGTACGCAGGATTTTGTTTCAGTATATCTATCGAAACCAAGTTCTCGAAATTGTTGCGACGACGCCCAGACCTGCAGATCCGCAGACTCGGGCCACTTTATATCGAACCGAGCGAGACGACGCGTGACGCGACGTTCCAAAAGTATTATATTATTATTATATTATATAATTACTATACAGGGTGGTCATTTTAACTGAAGACATTGAAATATCTCGAGAACTATGCACCGGATCAAAACAAGTGGGTAATGAAAATTGTTCGTTTCGAAGGGGGACATCCATTGATACTACCCCCTGAGGGTGGGGGTGGGGGAAGATGAATAATTTAAATGGGAACGCCCATTTTTCATTCCAGATTTGGATTCTCCAGAAAAATATACACAAATTAGACCCAAGAGTTTTTGCATTTTGGTTCACAGATGGCGTTCTAATGAAAAAAAAATCAAAATGGGTAAAAAACGTTGAAAATTGGGGATATTTCGAGAAATACACATCAGGTCAGAAAAATAAAAGTGGACCTATTTGATATTTTTAAAATTGTTATTCAATAACACCATAATTGACCCCCACCCCCACCTCCTAAGGGTGAGAGGGGGAATTATTCCAAAATCTTCAATGGAAAACCGTAATTTCTTTCACAGATGTCGCTGCAATCGAAAGCAGTTGGAAAAATTCATTGGTTTCATCAGATGGGGATGAGGGTCAATTAAGGTGTTCAGTTAAAATGACCACCCTGTATTATTATTATTATTATATTATAAGTATTATATTTATTATATTATTACTCTCTCTCTCTCTTGACGAATTAATCAAATTTGTTTAACCGTAGAATTTGCGATGGAAATGGACTCCTGCGATGGAACTCGAGGATGACCAATGAGCCAATGAGTCGACATGACGGATCAAGTTACAGGATTGTGCGAAGGAGTAAAAGGTCGCCTGGATAATACATTTGCTCCAAGGAACGCGTACCATGTATTGCACAACGCGAACAATTTTCCGAGACTATTTCTGATCAGCATCTTTCATTCCATCAACGCGTTTGTCCACCTCTGGAGGCAGCCCCTTCCACGAACGTTCCATTAGCGGAAATAGATCGGATCCTCGTTTAAATGGACAAAATGGGTTCATCGGTAGAAAGCGTCATCCGAGAATATCAGTCGGACACGTGGTATATATTTAGCCGATGATTGTTTAACTAACCAACTTACCATATTACACATAGAAATTCTTCTTTTATATATATAAATTCTTCTTTTATATATATAAATTCTTCTTTTATATATATATAAAAGAAGAATTATAGATAACTCTAAAAAGTCCTTTGCTATTTGCTCTAACCTCAAATCTGCCGAATTATCTAAAGGTAAACAAGTGAAAAGTCTTGGAACTATAAGAAAGAAAGTGTTCTAAATAGAAAGCAAAGAATAAGGCCATGAACAAGACACGACCGTTAACAATTTTGATTTTTTTGTTTATAACTGTAAAAAGGGTGCGGCACCTAAAACAGGTCACCTGAATAACTCGCTTCTTTTTAAAGATAGAAAAAAAAAGATCACACCAAACTTACTTGATATCGAGGGGCTCGTAATCCGATGTCATTAATTTTTTTATAGGTGGACACGTCAAGGAGATATGAAGGTCAACTCTGTTTTTTTAAACGGAACGGTATGGTTTTTTATTTACATTCCGATAGTGTATTTCAAGACGAATAAAATGACCTATTACGAAGGTCATTCAAGGTCACGCAAGGTCAATAAAATGTCTCAAAGCACTCTTCGAACACTATAACTCTAAAAAGTCCTTTGTTTTTAGGTCGCGCACGGATACAATATGTATTGTACGATATAAGGATGTTCAAAGTTGTGCAACATTTGGAAGACATCGCCGGAATCGAGAATGTTAGAAGACGACGAGAGGCGACGAGGAATGGTCAATTTCATCTTTGCGTTTCAGCTTTTGGGGAAAGTGGTCGATATCGGCACAGTATTCCGAGGCACCTCACCCTCGTTTCAGGCATGGTGGAACCCCCAAAGATCGTTCGGGCAATGACCCCGAGATTATACATTCTACCGGTATAGGGTGGTACAGGGTTATTCCCCTTGAATTTGTCCGCGGAGCTGTATCTTTCAACGAATCGCATCCAAGTCGCAGTCGCAGCCGCAATCGCAGTGCGACACAGAAACACGACGATTTGTCGTTGAAAATAATCGATGATCGAACGAGAAAGTCGACAACGATCTAGAAGAAGATCTTCACTACTAGCCAGAAGGACAAATCGTGAAAAGAGAATATATTTAATACCAACGAAAATCTACGGACAATCCAGGTCAAGCGGAAAAGAAAATAAAATTCGGCATCACCGATCAAGATTTAAGGATCAACCTCCTAGATTTCTCAGGAATACAAAATTAAACGTTGTTAAAGCCGAACAGTTTCATTCGACAATCGCTCCTCTAGGAGGAGCGGTTAGCGTAAATATACAATACAGATAATACATATCTGTAACGATGCAGATAATAGGCCGATGGCATTTATAAGCCATGTCGAGTCGCGCGTTCCATCCATCGTCCCACGGATCGATAAATGCTCTTCTTGTTTCGCAGGACCCATTTTTCTTCGGCAACTATCTCCCGTAAGAACGAATCCCCACTCATAAACTCGTCGACCACGAGGCTTGTGCACACAGAATTGACTGTTCCTTACACGGTTGAATAATAATAAAATAAAACTAAACTGTCAGTTCAAAATAATATTAAATCCTTTTGGAGGTTTGTCAATTCTAAGCGAAAACAACCTGAAAATGTGGCAATAAGTGACAACAAAATTGCAAATTTATTTGGTTTTATTTATTTGGTAGTCCTCTTCTATTTATCATTTTCATTAATGAGTTAACTACCGTTTTTCAACATTGTAAGTTCCTCCTATTTGCTGACGAATTAAAAATCTTCAGCATCTCGTCCTATGATGATACCTCCAGATTACAGGCAGACCTCGATCGTTTCAGCAACTGGTGTCGTATGAATGGAATGGAACTCAACATTAAGAAATCTTTCCTTGATAAATGAGGTGAAGAATTTGGGAATTCATTTCTCTTCTACATTACGACATTATTTATTGCTTCACAATAACCTGAAGAGATAGTTCGGTTGCCTTACCACGCAAAGGAACGGCAATTTTCGAAGGTCAAGGTCATTTCAAGGTTATGTTACTCTCCACATCTGAATGTATTGTTTCAATCAGCTACACGATGCAATTAAGAAAATATGTGGTTATCAAAAAATACCGATGACCTTGCTAACTTCGAAAAAGATGACCTTTAAACCATTCAAATAGTACAAAAAATATTTTTTGTACCCCCAAAATTGGAAGAGAAATTTAGGTGGACTTAGAATATTCATCTATTATATGCTCTTTAAGGTTTTATCATTTAAGCTAAATAATCCAATGTCAATCTTTGATCATGATTACTCCGCAATAATAACTGAAATCAACCTGGAACCATTATCTGCAAAGAAGAATAATATCCGACCAGAGCTTTATTTTTCATTTAATTAATAATCATGTGGATTGTTCCTCTCTACTTGAGCAAATCAATTTTTATTATACTTCTTCAAACACTTAAAGCGAAATCTCATTGTGGATTAATTAATCCATTAAATCGCATTATTGCAAATTCTTGCACTATTTATAATCGTGTTGATTTTGTTCACCAATTACTTTATTAAATTTGCTAATACAACATGTCCCTTCTTTGTTGTTGTTAAACGAGTTGTCTTATACTTTTTTTTCTTTGTTATTGTCAACAGTTTTGTAAAAAGATCTCATTCCGTTTATAATAAATAAATAATAATATCCAAATATGGTAGGTTAGGTTAGGGAGGAAGGACGTTGTCACACCGATTTTGTTGAGACTCTGTATACTTGTAGATCTCGATCTCCCATTTACAAATATATACCATTATAGACGCTAACACTCAATAGTTTTTGAGATATTCATAAACAAAGTTCTTAAGTGGTATACAACGAGACTTCCACCCGGTGGGCTAAGTTCGATTCTCGTTTGGTGAAAATTTTTTTTTCATATTTATTTATATTATTTATTCGCTGTGTAACATTGACTTGTCTATATGAGATTGCACATTTATTACAAGTCGAAGAACAAAAGGATTAATAAATTATAAATAAATTCGCTGTGTAACATTAACTTGTTAGTAAGATATTGCACATTTATTTATATACAAGTTAAAGAACAAACGTATTAATAAATTATAAATAAATCAGCCGAAATTAATTCGTTATATACCTCTAAAATAAATATTCGTTGTATACCTCCTCTACAATAGCAGATTTAAGCAGTAATGTAAGAACTTTGTTTATGAATATCTCAAAAACTATTGAGTGTTAGCGTCTAAAATGGTATATATCAGGAGGGGATGTTGTTTGCTTGGAAGTTTCCGGCAGTAAACCAGATGTGCCTTAAAAATATTTATTAAAATTTACAACTATACTGGAAACAATTAATCCACTACTTTATGCTTTGGCTGTCGACGACAGTAGTCCTTCGTAAAACCACTCTGAATCTGTCTTTCTTCCTCTCTCTGACTCATTCACACCCCTTAGAACCAAACAGTCAATGGAGATAAACCAGGTACAGGCGAGCATCGTGTTACTTTGTCCCTCGCTCTACCTAAGTAGAGGCCCCACCATAAACACATAAACCACTTGGGTCCTACGGCGAGCACTCGCAGTCCCACGGAACCAATGATTTAAAATTGTCGGTTTCAGAAATTTCGAACGCGAAAGCAACTAAGGGCGAACGGGATGTACGTTGGAATCAGGAGGATCGAAGATCGATGCCGTAAATCAGAGTTGGGCAGTAATTAATTACATGAGTAATTAACTACATCTGCAATTAAATGAGCAAAAGTGGACTACAATTTCAATACGAAAACAGATAATGGTCCAAAACATAAAAATTAATGGTTTAAGAGAACAATTACTGTAATTTGTAGTTGCAGAAATGAAAGTACAATTACATGTAATTTTAATTGGTAATTGCAATTACTTTTCGAATCACAGTAATTGTAATTGCAATTACTTTGGCTCAACCAGTAATTGTACTTTTATTTCTGCAATTACAAGTAACTGTAATTTAATTACAAGTAATTGTAATTGGTAGTTGCAATTACTTTGGCTCAACCAGTAATTGTAATTGCGGACCACAATTACAATTACAGTGATTGGAAAAGTAATTGCAATTGCCAATTACAATTACATGTAATTGTTCTTTTATTTTTGCAATTACCAATTACAGTAATTGGTAAGTAATTGTAATTACTTTTTGCCCCACACTGCCGAAAATCAGCACGTCGGTGGTGGAATTTCGGTGGCGGTTCAGCGAGAAAGCTCGCAATCTGTGTGGTGGTACACTTAAAATTAAATTATACAATATTATTAATTAAAATAATATTAATATTTATTAATATTGAATTTACATACATATATATAGATATTTTATAGAAGATTTAATATTATTTGAGGTTAATATTGAATTTTTTATATAAATATTGATGGGATAAGTAATGGAAATCTTATATTATTCATACGAGGGAATGCTATATCAGGAGCTCCAATTATTAAAGGAACTAATCAATTTCCAAATCCTCCAATTATAAATGGTATTACTATAAAAAGAATTATTACAAATGCGCATGTAAAATATTTAATTATATTTTTATATTAATTATCTTTTAATTATTTAAGTTTATTAAATATTTTATTATAAATTTCTAAATTCCTCAAATTTTATATAAAATTTATAATATTTTTGTACACTTTATTGATGATGTTTTCGCGTAATTGACGGTGTAGTTTATTAGTTATTAGTTATTAGCTAATTTTATTAGTCGACACCTGTCGCGATTCCTATTGTATATCTCTCTCACACTCACTCGTTCATTCGCGTGTGTATATGTATTCTTACACGGTTGTGCTACAAATCGTACGGACACGGTTGAATAATATTAAATTTTCTGTATAAAATCAATATATATATATAAAATTTTAACCCTTAGCACTCGAGAGGCGTCACTAAAGATTGCTGTTCTATTATTAAAATATTGTTTACATTATCAGATATGTCGGTATCTAACCAATTACTAAACATTTAAGTATTGTATGAGGTATTACATCAATTTCATATCTATTAATTTTTAAAAAATTATAGAGAATGGAAATATTCTAGGTCAGAAGAAACATTTTATTTTCGAGTTAAAATAGCTCCGTGTTCAAAGGGTTAAATTTTCTATATAAAATCAATATATAAAATTTTAATATTAAAAAAAATCATAGAGAATGGAAATATTCTATGTTAGAAGAAA
Organism: Lasioglossum zephyrum; assembly: GCA_028455615.1. Taxonomy (NCBI): domain Eukaryota; kingdom Metazoa; phylum Arthropoda; class Insecta; order Hymenoptera; family Halictidae; genus Lasioglossum; species Lasioglossum zephyrum. The sequence goes on along the minus strand of CM052320.1, from coordinate 45,982 downwards.
GTTTTGATTTTCGAATTAAAATATAATTTGATATTTATAATTCTATATAAAATCAATATATAAAATTTTAATATTAAAAGAATCATAGAGAATGGAAATATTCTAGGTTAGAAGAAAGGTTTGAATTTCGATTTAAAATATAATTCGATATTTATAATTCTATATAAAATCAATATATAAAATTTTAATATATCCAAATATGGTAGGTTTAGTGCAAAGGGTTAATGTTTCTAAAAAAAATCAATATATAAAATTTTAATATATCCAAATATGGTAGGCGAAGTTCAAAGGGTTAAATCTATATAAAATCAATATACATATAAAATTTTATTATATCCAAATATGGTAGGTGAAGTTCAAAGGGTTAAATTTTCTATATAAAATCAATATATAAAATTTTAATATATCCAAATATGGTAGGCGCAGTGCAAAGATTTCATTTTTCTATATAAAATCAATATATAAAATTTTAATATATCCAAATATGGTAGGCGCAGTGCAAAGATTTAATTTTTCTATATAAAATCAATATATACAATTTTAATATATCCAAATATGTTAGGCGAAGTTCAAAGGGTTAAATTTTCTATAAAAAATCAATATATAAAATTTTAATATATCCAAATATGGTAGGCGAAAGGAAGATCATTTCCAACCAATGATTTAAAATTGTCGGTTTCAGAACTTTCAAACGGGTAAGCAGCTAAGGGGGAACAGGATACACGTTGGAATCAGGGTGATCGAAGATCGATGCCGTGCATCGGCACGTCGGTGGTGGAATTTCGGCTCCGCGAAAAAGTGCACAACCGTACGGACACGGTACAGTTGTGATAACTCCGATTCGGATTTTAACAGCATGCGTGCAAATAGATGCGTGGATGTAGGTACCGGCCGCTCGTATCTATTTATAACGGCGACGGATAGCGAGGCAATTGACCGCGTGGCCTTGACTTCCTGTTGACCCGAGTGTGCCTCTAGAGGATTTTGGTGTACCTCGTCGAATTTGTCGCCGCGACACGCGACACGCGATACACGACGTGCGACATTCGAAAACGCTATCCATATTTTGTTCAGTTTATCATCGTCTAGTTTCGAGACGAACGAAACAACGGTTCCTCGCGGATTCAATCGATTAGGAAACCACCGACAGCGTCGTCCATTATCTAGGGATTAAAAAAATTAGCACATTCAATTGTATCGAAAGATCTCTCTGTCTATCGATAACAACCGTTGGCAATTTTCAATCAACGTCGCACAGTGGGTTGAAACAAAAAAAAACGCGGTCAAAAATCATTTTTGAAGTTACTTCTATGTTTAAATTAATCAAAATGGTACCGTTTTATAGATTTTCAGATGCTGAATTCAAAGCAATAATCAGATTTTACTTAATTCCAAACCCATCAAAGTTATTCAAGGTTTTCTAGAAACTATTTTCTCGAATTTGGACATATATATACATATTATTAATTGTTATTACATAATAAATTCTGTATAATTTACTTGTTGTTAATCAAATAATATAAAATTTTGTATAAAAAATCAATATATAATTTTTTTTATATGAAAATTCAATATTAATATTATTTTATACATATATATATATATATATATATATATATATATATGCACAAACAATATATAATACATGTTATATTCATATATTATATTTTCAATTATATTGGAAATATATTATATCATCACAGATTCAACCACAGAATAAAAATATGTAATATATATACCTTGAATGACCATGAGTAATTCTTAATGAAAGAGATTATCATTGTAGGTGTTTAAAAAGGAGTGACTTCATTTAAAAAAGTCAAAGTGACCTTAATATCTCTAAAAAAATGACATGAAAACGAAATTTTTTTGGCATCGTGTCAGCCCCATTGTACCATTCAACTTTGCCCTTACCATATTTTACGTATCTTTAGAAACAACAGAGATATTTGAGGTGCAAACGTTAGTTGGCTCAGCTAACTGAATATTATCTAGGGATTAAAAAAATTAGCACATTCAATTGTATAGAAAGATCTCTCTGCGTTGAAATGCTACTTCGATCGATAACAACCGTTGGCAATTTTCAATCAACGTCGTTGGGAAGCTTTCGAAAAATAACGCGTTCGACCTTCCCATCGTGGGATTGACGGGTCCACGGGTGGCGTGGCATGTTTATAGTCCGCCATTTATAACGCTGCCAAAAAATTGATCTCGCGGAGTCGTCGCTCGAAAGTAGACTAAAGAATACATTCGCTATTTGATTGATATAAACGCGAATACCGATTGATACTCCTTGGACAAACCGGATCTGATTCGTTCGGATTCGCTGCGATTCGGTGCAACTTTTGCCTAGGACCCTGTTACCGAAAATCAGCCGCGTCGATTCCTCCGCGAATAACTTTGTTTAGCTTATACAGGTCCGTGTGGTTTTTTTGTGCAATCGGTAGGAAACCTGTTCGGTACGAGCAGCAACGGAATGTCTGAGTGGCTGCCGTCCTCTCATCTCCAAACGCGTGCAATTCCACGCGTAGTAGAACAAGTCGACCAGGTGAGATCGTTTCATTCTGCAGAGGGACATTTTTGTTTCGCAATCATACTCCGAAAGAAGGAGGTGCGGCTGTTCGAGACTGCTCCCGCGGAATCCTCCACGGAAAACGAACAGGGGACAACCGGAAGGGGATCGATGAGAAAAGGGGGAAACATGCGCGGGGAATACGTGGAAAAATAGAAACAAAAATAGTGATGGGCATCATCGACTAAATTCGATTAATTACTATTTAACTATATAGTTTGAAGATGTTTCTGTTATCATGCTGTTTATTAATGTTGATTATTGAATACACGATAGGTTAATTAATGCGAAATAAATATATATAACCTAATTATTAGGTTAACCTTGTAAAAAATTAGGTTAAGTAAATAAGGAACGGTTTGTATTGGGCAAACCATTAACCAATTACTATTTAGTTGATACTGGTTGATACATACTATCGAATATTTAGTCGATAGTTTTTAAGTCGATTGAAATTTTGTTTTAGTTAGATTGTGTCTCATCTCTCGCAAATTATTATTTATCCTTTAATAATAATACAATATAAAGGCAAAGTGTTAATGAACCTTTTAGAAAAAAATATCTTTTATCGACAGATATAAGATGGAATATACATACGTGGAAAAATAGGAACAAAAATAGTGATGGGCACCATCGACAAAATTCGACATCGACTAATTACTATTTAACTATACCGTTTGAAGATGTTTCTGTTATCAACCAGTTTATTAATGTTGATTATTGAATACATAATAGGTTAATTAATGCGAAATAAATATATATAACCTAATTATTAGGTTAACATTGTAAGAAATTAGGTTAATTAGGTTAAGTAAATAAGGAACGGTTTGTATTGGGCAAACCATTAAACATTAACCAATTACTATTTAGTTGCTACATACTATCGAATATTTAGTCCATTTTAAGTAGATTGAAATTTTGTTTTAGTGGTTACGTCTAGATTGTGTCTCATCTCTCGCAAATTATTATTTATCCTTTAATAATAATACAATATAAAGGCAAAGCGTTAATGAACCTTTTAGAACAGCATCTGTTATTGACAAATTATATAATTATTAAATAACAATACTTATATATTGCACTTATGGGAATAACGATTTTAATCATGACCTAAAGAGAAAGTAGTATTTTATAATTATATCTGTCGATAACAGATATTTTTCTAAAAGATTCATTAAAACTTTGCCTTTGTATTTTGCCTTTGTATATACTAAAACAAAATTTCAGTCGACTAAAAACTATCGACTAAATATTCGATAGCATGTGTAGCAATTAAATAGTAGTTAGGTAATATTTGAATTTAATTAATGGTGCCCATTACTATTTAGTGGTTACGTCTAGATTATTATAATTACGATTATTATAGTTATAATTATTATAATAATAATACAATATAAAGGTAAAGTGTTAATGAACCTTTTAGAAAAATTGTAATTTGAAAATTGTATGTTTTCGTGTTTTATTTATTTATTTTTTTCTTACAGACTCAATTTTAAGTTAATCTTGAAAAGGGTCCAAATCAGTGACCGAAACGTTGATTATTTAAAATAATTAGCAAAACTGCTTAGTTAAGTTTGTTTTCTACGATCGAACCGTAGCGCCGAGATCATTTAATAATTGCTTTTAGAAAAATATCTGTTATCGACAGATATAATTATAAAATACTACTTTCTCTTTAGGTTATGATTAAAATTATTAATCCCGTAAATGCAATATACAATATATATATATATATATATATATATATATATATATATATATATATATATATATATAAGTATTGTTATTTAATAATTGTATAATATTTCTAGCATAATAATTGTTATTTGACATTATTAACGAACGAATTATTCGATATAGCTAATAAGTGAACATATTCGATAGTAAATCTTTATAAAATCGATTCCCAATTTACTCGATAGTTTAAAGATTAAAATATGAAGGATAATTAATGACTTCTTTATTAAATGCAATATTAGGCTTTAAGACATCTCTATGTTTCTACTTAGTAAGAAGTTCCTATTTAGATATAAGTAATTACATTTATTTCTATTAGCTACGTAAAAGATATATATTTTCATAACGTCATAATTACATGTAAGAAATATTATATTATATCATAAACTGTTATTACTTGTAAGAATAGGCATAAAACTGTAAAAAAAATTGTAATAGTCATGTATATCTACATACTTATAAATGTATAAAGCTAATGGATCCAAGATGATCTCAAGCTTCTAAATAAAAATAAAAAAAGTTTAAAAAATCAGTCGACTGAAAATAGTAGTTGGCCACTATCGATTTAGTCGATAGTTTTAATCGATGGAACAAAATAAACTAACCTAAATATTTTATCTTTCCATCAGTAAACAAAATAAGAAAAACTACATACTCGCCTCGAAAGCACGTTTCGTTGACCAGCGCGAAATCGCGTACCTCACCGATTCGGATCCATTGTCAGCGACCTTACTTTTGTCGTGAAAACTGCGTCTACCTGGCAGCTTATCCCGTAAACCATTGCGCACGATTGTCCGTGAAACTTTGCAAACGATTTATAGATGCCGCTGTAAAATCTGCTTTCATCTAATTGCTGCCGAAGGTGGACGAAGGCGATTAGGAACAGGGGAAAGAAGGAGAACAACAAACCGAGATGCTAGCGAAGGCAGAGCCGGCAGAGAAGGCGGAGAAGCCGGAGAAGGAGAGGGGAATAACCCGTAGGAGGTTGTGGAGGATGTCGAGAAACGAAGGCTAACGGCCTTGACCTTGTCCGTGACTTTGTGGCAAACGCAGAGAGACAGAAAGGCAAGGGGAAAAAGAGAGAGAGACACAGGGGCAACGAGAAGGAGAGACGAGAAAAGACATTGGTCAAAACAATGTGGCCTGGCTCCTCGATTGTGTCTCGTCGATGTCTACCTGCGTGATCCAGCGACAAGCTAATCCAGGTAAACGACCATATTATGAGACAATGTCCCCATTTATGAAACATTACAAGCAAATATGAAAGGGGATTATATTATGAATATATGCATATCACAATTTAAATAAAATTTAATTTATTATAAATATGACCCTTCAAATTTGTATGTGTACAAATATTAATGTTGATTTAATGTATTCAATTTTTTTGTAATGGATATAATGTACTTATGTACTCTCCAAGTCTGTATTACTTAAAATTACTTAGCTTATTTGAGCTGAAGTACAAATACAGTAAGCTTTTTGTTTTATGTATATTAACAAATTTCAATGATTTTAAAAGATGTTAAATATCTTAATTGAAAGCTGAAAAGTTGTAGATTGTAATTAAATAAACACGTTTAGGATTCTGGCGTAATTTTATTAATTATAAAGCTGTTTCATATTATGTACACTGGCTTTTTAGAAGTCCGTATTTATGGTACAATAATTTGCTTGTCCCATGATCCATGGATCTGTTGATTTCCGCCTAGTGACGATTTATGGGACAGCAATTCTAAGGTTGTGTAACTGTATTATTTATTTGAAAATAGTTTTTACCGTTTTCCTATTACTAATTACCTGATTCAACTTTTATTTCTTTCCAACGTACGTATAAGTAAGTGTATTAATGTTTTGAGTTGAAACTTGTAGACCTAAGCTATAAAATATTGTCAATGTCAAATACAATATTTTTAATGTAGATTGAAATTTACATTTATTTATTAGAATAAGTTGTTTTAGGTACAGTTTTTTAGTTTTTTTTACGATACCTGTGCCAATACAACATTTTTATACAACAGATAATAGTAATAGTCTAAATGAAAATTTTGCAAATGTATTTACTTTACCTACACAATATTTACCAAAAAAGAAAAGGAGTAAAGTAGAAGCTTCTAGTAAATCTAAGCTACGCGCCAACTTGACAAAGAAAACCAACAAAAGATTAAAGAAGAAAAGATTTCTAAAAAAAAAGAAACTTCAAGAGGAGAAGCTGAAATTAGCTAACGAAAGGAAAAAATTACAGGAAAAAATAAAAGAAATACAGCAAAAAATCAAAGAAGAAACAAAGTAGATTAAATGTTTAAGTTATGAAAATCATCTATTTATTTTATTTTTCATTTACTATTTTATTTATGTTTCATTTATGTTTTATTTATTATTTTATTTTACAGTTTATTTAATATTTCAGATACATTGTTATATTATTTATTAAAGAAGGACTAAAAAACTAAAATATGAAAAAAGAGTGATTTTTAGATTTTTTTAATCTGTTCCATAAATAGGGACATACAGTATGAAACACCATGGACATGGTGTATCCAAGCTGTCTCATAATACGTACATGGACATAACTCCTATTTTTCAATCTTATAATTATTTGTTAACGTTATAATTACATTATAAAAATTATTTATACTTCAGAAAACATGAAAGAATGGAATAATGCACAAATTCGCAGCATTTTATGTTTTTAACTATTTAAAATCATTGAAAATATCATGTTCTTCTCTAGCATCTGTCTCATAATATGGCCTTTTACCTTAATCCAGGTAAACGACCAACCGATCTTAACGACCGAGAATAATCACAATGAGTCGACCCGGGATGGAAAAAGGAACGACCCACGACCGTTCATAAACCGTGAGGACTTGCGGACCCAATGACTAAGGATAGATGGTTATTTAGTTAATGACAGAATTTAGGTACGCGTCATTGTAACGGAAAACCGTGCGTCAGTTCGACGTTGCTGCGAAAACAGCGATTGCAAATGCGGGGCTGACCTTATCTTGGGGCCTCGGGAAAACGTGCGTCTCTCTTTCTCTCTCTCTCGTTCTCCGTGTTTGCGCGCAATTCGATTCAGTCGCTTCCTGCTTTTACCAACAATAAGTCCAGCAAAGATATTTTATTACTATCGCATTCCGTTTATAATGTATATGAAACTGTTCAGAGGGGTTAAGGGTTCTCTTATCAATTTCTTTCCTTTGTAAATTTACTCTGTACGCAATCGCGAAACAGACACAATACTCTTCTTGCAACCCGATATCGTACAATTGTAAGGAGGTTTGACACACGTCAATATCCTTTGCTCACTCAAAGGAAACTGTTTATTTAATCAAAACTCATGGTAACATCGATTTGTTAACAAAATGCTAACGCAACGCACAAACCAATAAAATTATATATAACAGTATAAATCAATAACAGGTAAACATATGAGTAATTCAATCAGTCATAGACACGGTGGTATAAA
>CM052320.1:26262-38101 GCA_028455615.1 Lasioglossum zephyrum | reverse complement strand
GAATCATTGTCTCGTCAAAAAGTATGCCATGCGACACATTACATTCCTAGCAAAATATTTTTCATAAATATACGAAAAACACGAGTTGGTGTAGATGAATAATAGTTTGCGGCGCTGGTACGCTAAAACTATTGATTTTACAAAAAAAATTGTTATTACATAAATTGTAGGAAATTTTCTCTAGATTAATTTTGTATATAAATGTTTTTATCGTAAAACGAGTCGGAAACGAGATATTGCCAAAAATACTGCAATTATGCACCATTTTACCAATATGGCGGCGCGAGCGGCAAAGATACGAGGTGGCAAAGTTGAAATTCGGAAAGAGCACATCGAAATCTATAAAATTACTAATTTTTAAAACTCCCGGACAAACTTTCCAGGTAACCTTCTCTTTTCGAACCAAATGACTATAGGCAGACTACGTCTGTCCTCGTCGATCCCGCGGCAGAACCGTTAGCTGCGTCCAGCTCGACGAGCTCGTAAGATATCGGTCTCGCGTGGCAGGCGGTACAGACGTACATTTTGCACGGCGTTTTGCGTGTGTTGAGTGGCGGTCATGCAGACAGGTGCGGCCGCCGGAGCCCCGCCGTTGGTAGTATGACTTCAGCGCCTCCGTGCGGCGACTCTCCTCAGTTTCGGGCAAGATGGGCGAACCTCGCCGGGCAGTAGCTTAGACTCTACCTACAAGACAACACATACACTAAATGTTTCCTAACCACAAGTAACAATTAATTGTACATTTATTTTATTTAAGGGAACACAAACTCTATTTTTGTAATATGCTGTATTAGTAGTGCGTCCGTGGAATTTGTACGATAGTAAAACGACGAGAACGAAGGAAAAAGGTGCGAGGCCACGCGCGAGACAGACGAAGAGGAAAAGCACCGAATAAAGATTTCGCGACACGTCTCTCTCTCGGGGACACCGAGCAAGCGGAATAAAGGAAAGTGTGGAAACGGGAAGGAGGACGCGTGAAACCAGGATCGAGAGGACAACGATAGGGACAAATCCCGACGGCAACGAGCTGGATAAGGACGATCGTGCCGCAACCGTGGCCGCCACTGAAGCTGAAAACGACGGCGAAGTAGGCGATCGCTCTCCGCCGATCGTTGGTTCGGCTCTCGGTGTAGCCTAGCCGATTTTTCTCGGTGTGGTGCGTGTTTTAATAACGAGTTACGACTGCGTGGAGAAAAGTGCGACCGATAGCAGCAGTGAAGTGTACAGCCGACACACCCTCTTGACACTCTACATCCGTCTCGGTATCGCCATAGCTCTCTACCCCTTCGTTTTGTATTTCGCTCGCCGACCAGCATACTTTTACCACATCTACGTGGATACATTCGGCCAGTGCAGCAGATAAGCACACGTCCCTCCTCATTTTGGATCTTCCTCCTGTCGCGACCCCATCTTTCTCTCTTTCTCTCTCTCTTTCTCCCCCTCTCTTTTTCCCCCTCCCTGGTCCGTCTCTTCGTCGCTCTCTGTGATCGGCGTATACCGTGGTCTCGTTTCGTTACATACGGTGCAAAAGTGATTAATCGTAGCTGGACGCATTTTGTTCGGTCTTTTAACACCGATAATACCGACTGACCGGCTATCGTTTCCCTTCGTAACCGTACGTGCTTCGTCCTAGGTCTACCTCCCCCCCTCTCCCGGCAAGCCCCCCCCCCTCGTTTTACGAAGCGTCTCACCCACACCTATTCGTCCTCTTTCTCTGTTCCTCGGTCTTTTACTGCCTCCGCTCCACCCTGGTTTATCGGCCGATCAGAGTGCAAATTCGTTCGTGACTGTGCTGTGTGGGTTCTGCACCGAAAACACGGCTGACGCCGCTCTCTTGGCAACGCCAGCGACGACGTGCGATTAGAGGGAAGCGCGCGCGAGAACGAGAGAAGGACAGTTCGACCGGAGTAATAGGACCGACGGCGTTCGGTATCGTTTCGGGCGCCGCGAGCGATAAACACCGCTAACATGTCCGTGAGAATGGAAAACGTAGCCGCGCCGAGGAAGCTCAACTACAAAATGATGGTGAGTACGTTTCCTCTTGATTTTTCTGTTCCCGTCCTCGGTATCGTGCGGTGCCGGGTGAAACGTGTGCCGGCCGCATCACGCGTTCAACGTTCATGCCGTTTCGAGAGCGTGCGTGCATAGTTCCTTGTGTGTACACGCTCTTGGGAAACGTAGCATTACCATGGGGGCGACCGATGGCCACGAACCTTGCGGAACCAACGTAGTTTGACAGTTTGCCGCGGGGCGTCTGCTGCCCCACCCAGTCTCCTCTTCATGGCCCCACCTCTACCGTCTTCGCGTATCCTTCCTTCCTTCCTTCCTTCATACTTTCTTACCTTCCTACATTTCTTTCTTTGTCTCCTTATTTCGCCGCATTCTTCGCCAACTTTTCCAATTCACCTTCTACGCTTTTAATTCGCCCATCGTGCCGTTCGTTTTTCAAACACTTAAATGCAAATCCACATATGGATTAATTAATCCTATAAATCGAATTATTCAATATTTTAATATTCAATATATTCGAAATATTCGAATTCAAAAAAAAATTACGCATAATTATCTTATAATATCAATACCTCTATACCAACAGTTTTTTTATGCATGTCTTTTCATAGTAATTTAAGTCTTTGTTATATTGTAAACATTTGTATAAATAGTCCTCGGTCCGTTCATAATAAATAAATAATAATATTCTTTGGATATTATCGGTTGAGCACGTTACGATTGATTAATTATAATTTACCATTGGTATTGATTTTTATTATTTATTGTAATTGTGTCCAGTGCAGTGGCGCAACAGTGTACTAATTTAATGAATTAGCCGGAAAGAAAACAACTAATGTATTATCGAATGAATTTCTACGTGTTCATTATTTAAGTACGACACTCTAGTCGATTCGCGAGAGATCGATAAATATTATCGAAACGGTGAAATTTTTGCACTCCGCGCTCCTGAAATGAGGTTCTTAATCTCGTTCGTACGGTCCTGGCATTCTGCGCAGACTCGCACCGCCGTCTCTTCTTCCTGTTCTCTGCCTAGATACATCGAATTGATATGCTCTTCGCAGAATAATTCGTACATATTCTTGAAACTTGAGCGTTCTCGACCATCGACTAATTGTTAAAGTTTTGCGATCGTGGTTAGTTTAAAGCAACGGAAAGATTGATGATTCCGGCGCAACGGTTCGATCAATTAAAGTAAATAAAGCGCTTTTGCAAATACTTTTAAACTTTCGACGTTTCGATCCTTATGTGGATCATTTTCAAGAAAGTATAAAATCGATTAATTATCGTGCGTGATTACTCTCGAATCGAGTCGATCGTTCGACTTTGAGGAATCGACTGCATATTTTCGACTATTTTTTTCCTTCCTCTTGCATTTAAAAGGTCGTTCGACACGCGTAGAAAATTATTCGGAATAGTCGAGACGTGTTCGTCGATATTTAATCGAATCTCGGAGTGGGTAATGCGATTCGATTGTTCGTGAAAGTTACGCGAAGCCGGAAACATTCGTTGAAATTCGACGAGTGTCAGTGTAGCCAACTTGATCGCTGGATTTTAGCAATGCACGATGACATTGATCATCGATGATTTTTTTCGAACAAGTTTCTGAGGGGAATGCGTCGACGACGAAATTCGTTTGCGATGAAAGATGGCTGCGCGCGCGTCACATCGAGCACGATATTGTTTGAAAACATTGTTATCAACGCCGTCGATAATTCCTTGTTTCGTTCTTCGCTGTACTCTGATTATTATTAACGTAGCCATTGGAAAGGTTATCACACGCTAAATGCGTTCGGACACACTGACGTGCAAACAGCTGTTCTTTTCAGTGTTGCCAACCACGGCGCCGCGCCGGTTCGATAACGTCCGCGCGTTTCATTCTTGAAATCGATTAGTACCGCATCGATAACTTCTATTTTATCAACGAAGCTGATCTGGTTGAAAGGCTATAGCCGGGTTTGGTAGTGAAATTCGCCCCCAGCGGGTTTTTAATCGTCCTTGGACCATTCGATAGCCTACCCAAAAAGACAATTAAAAATTCTGAAAAAAAAATCTGACACATTTCGGATACCAAACCACATATTATATATCATTTCCAGATTTTTCCGTTGCAAACTGTAGTTGTAAAACATTAAAAAACACGAAAAAAACCGGAAAAATGCAGATTTCATATAGTGATCTTAAGTTGACTATCACGAATTTAATTTAGCAATAAAATATTACCATAAGTATTATGCTCAATTTTTTTCAGATTTTTGTGAGTGGTGCAACAGTGTCGAAAAAAATAAAAACCACTTTTTTCGGCGTTTTTCCTAAGTTACACGTATTTTTTTCTGATTTCAAAAAATATATTATGTGATATTAAGCATTCTTATGTTCAGAGAAACAATGTTCATATTTTAAAAATTGCGTAGTACAAAAAACAAACACTATGTACGATATATTCAAATATTTCGAAGGTAATTCCAACAGACCAACTATGGTCTCCGACTGCGGAGCCGCTGGAGACTTTTTGGTCCAGGATCGAGTATCGGTCAAATCACTTTTTTTTTTCTATGTCCATCAGATTTTTTTTCGCTTACTAACCATATGATTGTTGATAAACCAATGTAAAAATATTTTTTAACTGTGTTTAGACTATTTTAAAATGATTTTTCGAAAAAATTCTTAAGATTACTATATGAAATCTGCAGTTTTCCGGTTTTTTCGTGTTTTTAATGTTTTACAACTACAGTTTGCAACGGAAAAATCTGGAAATGATATATAATATGTGGTTTGGTATCCGAAATGTGTCAGATTTTTTTTCAGAATTTTTAATTGTCAATAAATAGGGAAATTCGGCCAAAAACTGGTTTTTCGATTTTTCTCAATAACTACCCTTACAGATGAGATAGGGGGCTGAAACTTGACAGAGAAGGGTCTTTTTGGGTAGGCTATCGAATGGTCCAAGGACGATTAAAAAGCCGCTGGGGGCGAATTTTACTACCAAACCTGGCTATAGCCTTTCGCCGGGGATGTAGCCATCTTCCGATATCGACGAATAATCTGCACCTCTCGATAGATCGTTGACGGTCGTTGTTACATTTCGATAGATCGCAAGACACCTCGAACTTGGCAATCTATGGCGTTTAACATTTCAATTGAGAAATCAGGCGGAATATTTTTCATCGAGGTCGCGAAACTCGATTTGTTTCGTGCTTTCTCACAGTCGTTTCATCCTACTCTATTTAATATCTTTCGAATCGTTTCATCGACTAAGACGTCGGTAACCTGTAAATATTTCGGTAAAAAGTTACTTTATATTAATTCATCATAACGAATTCGAGGTAAAACCCCTCGAATTCATACTACAAAAAAAAAATGAAATAATTATTGATATTACAAATTTAATTGTTATTAAATAAAATCCTAAAAATATAATAGGTATTAAAATTCTTATAAAAATAATATTTAAATATTCAGATATAAAAATTAAAGCAAATAACCCTCTGAAATATTATCGATAAATATTAAGAAAATATTTATTTGCGGCGCAAATAAAAATAAAATAAAATATAAATATTTAGTTTTCTTAATATTAATTAATTTGGTTTTCGATCGTAATTTATCTAAAGATAGTGTACATATTTATTTGCGTCGCATTGGTTCAATCATTTATAACAATGGAAAAGAAAAGGAAGGCTATTTAACAATGGATTTTTCTTTTCCATTGATATAAATTATCGAACCAATACGCCGCAAATAAATATTTACACTACCTCTAGATAAATTAGGATCGAAAACCAAATTAATTAATATTAAGAAAACCGAAGTTGATTTTCGTTGCAACGGGTGAATATTCATTGTTGCAATTGTACTTTATTTATCCAAGTCTCGGCGCACCACGATAAATATAAACGTCAATCAAGGTTAACTACAAAGTACTAAGCTTTTACGATCACATAACGGGTGTTCGAAACAAAGTACACAAAGTGGTCCCAAAACTTGAAAACGTAGCCAAAATCTCAAGACGATCGTGGGTTAAATTGAATATTTGTGATGTAATGTTTCCAAGGTCCCTGATTACGAATCTGAACTTATAATTTCGATAAACAAAATGGCCGATCCAATATGGCGGACGAGTGTTTGAAAAAATGATTGGATTTATATAAAAATGGGTAACACGTAGTTTTTTGATTGCGAATCTGAACTTCGAATTTCTAAAAGCAAAATGGCCGATCCAAAATGGCGGACGAGTATTTGAAAAAATGATTGGATTTCTATGAAAACAGGTAACATGATGTTTTTTGGAAAAATTTGATGGGACAGTAAGGTTGATTTAAATATGGCAATATTTGCAATGGAGGTATGGGGCATTGATAAATAAAACTATAATATAGCTATGATTAAATTACGTTTATTGGATTAGTCTAGTAACAAGTTAAAATTAATAATAATATTATCTCGCAGAATACTTACTCCGCATTACAAAAAATAGTGGTTCGAACTAATATGCAAAAATCTGCAGCTAATTTTTTTTTCATTTGCAAGAAAGTATAAAATAGTTGCTCTACTAAATATTTACTCTACATCTTTAAAATTTACACCTTCACTTTTACGCTCTCTTTTGCATGCCTAGTTAATAATAAACATTTGGCACTAAAAGTATTCAACTTACCTCCACAAAGAGCATTCAAAATGCACAATAAAAGACATAACGATACGATACAAATTATTTACTGTGCACTTAAAATTCGCACTGAGACTCATAAGCGTAAAATGGCGCAGTCTTAAGAATCGGAAGTTTGGACTGCGATTGTTGCTCAGATATAAAAATTCGACTTTTTTTCGGTTTATCAACAATTTGTGAAACTATTAAGGTACCCAATCTAATACATTAAAACATGCCTAGCTGAAAGTTGACTTTTTAGGTTATGGCCACGTTTTCGGACTTTGGAACCACTGTACGCCAGTTCGATAGGAAAAACAATTAACAAAATATTATGCACTAACTAGTAGCACAAAATATTATATACACATTCATATAATATTAAAAAGCGATTTAATCTTTTTTTAATATTCAAATATACATACAATATTTGTTTTATACTAAGTAACAAATATTTCTTTTTATATATGCAGGAAATATCGATTTCATGTTACGAGAAAAATATTTTTTTTTCTAAATATTAAATGAATCTTTACTTCATATATTAGAAGTAGAATATTTTGTTCCTAATATAAAAATAATATTTGTTTCATATTATGAAAAAAAATATTCAAGAGTTGAGAATTGCAAATTAAGTATAGAGAATTAAGAATTGAGAATTGAGAGTAAAGAGTTGAGAATTGCAAATTAAGTATAGAGAATTAAGAATTGAGAGTAAAGAGTTGAGAATTGCGAATTAAGTATAGAGAATTAAGAATTGAGAGTAAAGAGTTGAGAATTGCGAATTAAGTACAGAGAATTGAGAATGGAGAATTGAGAAGTAAGAGTTGAGAATTATGAATTAAGAATTGAGAATTAATATTTCATGTTCCTAACCTACAAATAATATTTGTTTCAAATTATGAACAAAAATGTTTCTTTCTCATTGTAAAACAAACCTTTGTTTAATAGTAGAAATAGAATATTTTTTTCCAAATATACAAATAATGGTTGTCCTTGTAAATGTATACAATATTCCAATATTTTTCTCATATGAAAAAATGTGGCTTAAAAAATATTTTTCCAATATTTCAACAAAAATATCCATTTAATATTTTTGTGCTGCTAGAGTTACAGTTTCCTCGACAGCCAAACGAGCCTCGCGAAACGCATCCATGACCAGTGCAAAGTTGTCGTTTGCTTTAATCTAAGCATGACATTTATAATGCGTGTTCTCGCGTGCCTTTATCTTGCGCGCGCATGCGATCGGCATGTAGGTTGCTCGCATGTTCCTCGCATCCACTGCCAGGCTCCTATTGTTGTTTAAACGAGACGACCAAGAAAATATCGCTAATGAATTTGTTATTGGTTAGACGTGGAACGAATTTCATTGTTCCTACCTTAGACCATATATACTTCTAGACATGGCGCAGATAATTTTGGCTAAGGCAAAGATCATTGAGATCATAGTAAAATGTGACGCCACAGTTTCGAAAGATGTACAAGCTATGCTCATCGACAGCGCCTACAGCTACGCTTGACTTATGATGGTGAGGGGGGTATACCCGGAAAGAATGGACAGGATAATTTCAAAGAATTTGGCAGTTTATCATGAAATAATCATTATATAAAGTATATTTGAGATACAAATGTTTATTCTATATGTTTTATTAAGGCAGTACAATGAACTATCAATTAATAATAGTATTATATATATTAACTATTTTAGGTATCAATATTTGGTTCTGAAGATTAACAACTTTCGCATATTATGCAGGTTACAGAATGTTTTTTACATATAAATTGATCACATTTACATTTTATGGTAGTACTGCTATATTTACATAATTTACATTTACCTCGCTTGTGATTAGTTATTATTAGACTGCGGATCTTTGTGCATTTATAAAAAAAACATTGAGTAGATGAAATTCAAAATTGTTGAAAAAATTTAAAACTTGAAAATGTCAATATATGATTTCTGCTCTATTACAATCATTAAGGGAAGAAATAACATTCAATTTAGTTTCTATTTCTTGCAATCGGTGTAGACAATTTTTATTTTGAATAAAAAAGGCTATGGTCAGTCGTGTAATCACGTGTAATGGGTAGCGTCGGCGTCGGTCTGCCGTGTCAGCCATTTTGAAATTATCTTAAGAACTATCTTGTGACGTCACATTTTACTGGATTTTACAACGATCTTTGCCACACTCAACACACTCTCGGCTTTCCTATACACATACTATACCTATGCCGTGTCTAGGAGTATATATGGTCTAAGGTTCCAACTTATTTTACCACGTTTTATTAGCTCGCTTTCTTGTTTGTCTGTCTGTTTGTTCGGTGGCAAATTTTGCAATTGATTTTAAACTAACTTCCTGATGAGCTAGAGACTTGAAATTGCACACATGGCTCAGAACTGGATGACAATGCATTATTCAAAAATTTTTTTTTAAAAAAGTCTTAGGAGGTTAGGAATCTGTATGACACTAGGAAAAATTATTTTATACTTTTTAGTGCGTTTTTAAAAACGTGGTATTTTTAAAAATTTATTTTTATTTAAATAATTATTTTCTTCGGTGCAGCAGCACCCGAATGTACCCGAGAGGAGGCGTGTCTCGGTAGGCAGCGTCTTTCGATGATTCTGTACGGGTTCTACAACTTCGTTGCAAATAGTCTCGGATGACAAACGCTTCGTAACGAACAATCTTTCTCGGGAACGGTCTAACAATAAGCCTAAGGCACTCGCAACGACAAGGCGAGCAGCTCGCGTACGTAATCGCGATTGAAACAAATCGGTCCAATTATCGTTATGGTTATGAATTCTACGCGTCCATCAGCGAAGCCGTCTGTAGACGTTCCATCGAAGTCGAAACCGAATTGTTTGCAGAACCGTCCGCGCGGAAGCGTTTTTGGATCAATGCATTTCCAGGGAGGGGCGGAGGAACAGGCTGCGACGAATGAAAGACTTTTAGCACTAGTTTTTTTTTCAATATTCTTAAATTTAACTAGGGAAGTTGTTTCGTAGGTGCATTGTTAGTAGACAATATTTATTTTTTATTAAGTAACAATTTATTTTTTAAATAGGCAGAAAATATCTATTTCATGTTGGGAGGAAAATGTTTTTTTCCAACATTTTCTTCTTTTTAATTGAATGTTATTTAAATATTGAATGTAGCTGTTTAAAATATTGGAAAAAATGTTTTTTAATATATTTATTTAGAATGTTTAGAAAATATTAGCTACACATTCAGAAAATATGAACTAGATATTTAAAAAATATAAAGTAAATATTACAAAAAATGTGTAATCCATATTTGAAAAATATAAATTCAATATTTAAATAACATTTGATTGAAAAGAAGAAAAAGTTATTGCTATTAATGATTAATAATGGCATTTTGAAATTTGGTAAAGAATCAAAGAAAAAATCAATCCGATTATAAATAGTACATGATTTTGCAATAATTATTAATATTGCATGCATGTTTAAGAAATGTGAATTGAATGTTTAGAAAATATAAGCTAAATATTCAGAAAATATAAACTAGATATTTAAAAAATATAAAATAAATATTACAAAGAATTGTGAAATCAATATTCGAAAAATATAAATTCAATATTTAAATAACATTCAATTAAAAAGAAGAAAAAGTTAGAAATAATATTTTTCTCGTAACATAAAATAGATATTTTCTGCCTATTTAAAAAAAAACATTTGTTACTTAATATAAAATATGTATGTGCATTGGAATATTAAAATAAATATTGTATGGACATTTGAATATTAAAAAAAGATATTGATTATTAAAATAAATATCGTATGTACATTTGAATATTAAAAAAAGATATTAAATATTAAAATAAATATTGTATGTACATTTGAATATTAAAAAAGGATATTAAATATTAAAATAAATATTGTATGGACATTTGAATCTTAAAAAAAGATATTGAATATTAAAATAAATATTGTATGTACATTTGAATATTAAAAAAAGATATTGAATATTAAAATAAATATTGTATGTACATTTGAATATTAAAAAAAGATATTGATTATTAAAATAAATATTGTATGTACATTTGAATCTTAAAAAAAGATATTGAATATTAAAATAAATATTGTATGTACATTTGAATATTAAAAAAAGATATTAAATATTAAAATAAATATTGTATGTACATTTGAATATTAAAAAAAGATATTAAATATTAAAATAAATATTGTATGTACATTTGAATATTAAAAAAACATATTGATTATTAAAATACATATTGTATGTACATTTGGATATTAAAAAAAGATATTGATTATTAAAATAAATATTGTATGCACATTAGAAGAATGTAAAACTACAGTTATATTATTATCAACCTATTGAAAATATTACGAAAGACAATAAATGTCGTTTCTTCTCCGTCTAGTTATCAGTTTTTCAGTTTTACAACTTGTTGATTCCTAGTTCCTCGCTACCAACGCGTTCTGTGTAAACATAATTCTTGACGATAAAAGGTAGTAATTCCAATATGGACGTTCATGGTAGAGAAGGGACCCTAGTAGCACAAAATATTGTATACACATTCATATAATATTAAAAATAGATTCAATCTCTGCTTAATATTTAAATATACATACAATATTTATTTTATATTAAGTAACAAATATTCTTTTTTCTCATTATGAAACAGATTTTTATTTAATATTAGAAATAGAATATTTTTTCCTAATATACAGATAATCTTTATTCTTGTACATGTATACAATATTCAGATCCAATATTTTTCTCTTGATTTCAATATTCAATATTCTTCTTATATACACTGTTTCTCTTGATTTCAATATTCAATATTCTTCTTAAATATTCTTCTTATACACTTTTTATATATTCTTCTTTTTATGTATTATTTTCTTATATTATATTTCAATATTCTTCTTGAAATACATTTTTAAATATGCGGGAAATGTCTATTTAATCTTTATTTAATATTAGAAATAGAATATTTTTTCCTAATGTACAGATAATGTTTATTTCATATTATGAAAAAAAAATTTTTTTTTCTTATTATAAAATAAATATTTACGCGTAATCAGAAATTATATAAAATTATATAATATAATATAAAAATTTCTTAATTGTAGTAAGGTCCTTTGGAAGATAAAATGGAATATTCCCTCAAGCTGTGCACAGAAAGTAATAG
>CM052320.1:0-17074 GCA_028455615.1 Lasioglossum zephyrum | reverse complement strand
AATTAATCAAACACCTATTTCGAAATTTTAAAAAATTCATCCCCTAAGGTGGTGAAAAGGGGTTGCAACGTTTGTATTATAAGAGATATATTATTCGTGGTCTGATTTACATCATACTTGGTCTTAATGCTCTTTAATATAATTAATCAAACACATATTTCGGCATTTTACAAATTTCAACCCCTAAGGGGTTGAAACATTTTTATGAGGAATATTTTATTTGTAGCTAGATTTGCTTGAAACTTGTTCTTAACACTCTTTAATATAATTAATCAAACACCTATTTCGGCATTTTAAAAAATTCATCCCCTAAGAGGGTGAAAAAGGGTTGCAATGTTTGTATTATAAGGGATACATACTTGGTCTTAATGCTCATTGATACAATCTGAATAGGGTGAACGAGGGTTAAAAACTTTTTATGGAGAAACAATATCAATTTTCGAGGGCATTAAACAGTTTCCTGTGCGCGCGAAGCCGCGGAAAAACCCTAGTCTTATAAATAAATACACAATCAATAGAAAGGAACATATTTAATAATTCTGATTTTCTGTTTTGCAGGGTACGAACGGTCCGAGACCGACGTACGTGGGTGCTAACAATGGTAATGCCGGTGGCGCCGGGGGCGGCGGTGGCGCCGGAGGCGGCGTCGGCGTAGGTCCAGCGAGTGGTGGCGGCGGCGGAGGCGGTGGAGGAGGAGGTGGCGGTGGAGGAGGCGGAGGAGGCGGGCACGGATTGAAGGGAAACACCGGCGGCGGTCCACGAGGCGGGAACCCGGTACAGTATCGTGCAAGTGGAGCAGCGGCTTGGGGTGCAGCGCCACCCTCCCACGCTGCAGCGGCCGGTTACCCACCGTACACGAGGTACCCGAGCGCTGCAGCCGCCGCTGTGGCGGCCGGTCAGATGCCCGTCGGTGCACAGCAACTTCCGCCTACGGCGAATCCTTACGCCACCGCCTCTTACGCACAACACGCGTCGGTAAGTTCTGCTCCCTCTCCCACCCCCATCTTCTCACCACCTCCCACAGGATGTTCACGCTAGTAATAAGACTTTTTTAAAAAAAAATTTTCGAATAATGCATTGTCATCCAGTTCTGAGCCATGTGTGCAATTTCAAGTCTCTAGCTCATCAGGAAGTTAGCTTAAAATCAATTGCAAAATTTGCCACCGAACAAACAGACAGACAGACAAACAAACAAGAAAGCGAGCTAATAAAAACTTATAAATACTAAATACTCGAAAGAAAGAAAATGAAAAAGCAGTACTGCGTTTCTCTTTTATACGTAACACAATGGCGGAAGTAACATTTTGAATATTTAATAATTACAATACTTGTAAATAAATAGGTATGAGATGTTCAAATATTTTATTACCTTTTTTCGTAAACCGGGTGGGGCTGTGGTGTGGTATCTTTTACGGAGAAAAAAGATTCATCGATGAAGATTCAAAAGAAAGATTCATTGATCCGTAGTCACATGTACATATCTTTCTATACGAAGCAAACGAATATATTTATCGGTAGAGTAGTATAATATGTACTGATCATTACTACGTTACAGAGTAGATTAAAATGTGATATTTCGACAGTATACGGGTTTCGAAGAACCGGTAGATAAGTAGAGGAATCGACGGACATTGGACCACGATGATTAACAACCCCTATTATGTACCGGGTGGGGCTAGAATGGTTTCCACTTCAGGCTGGCTGGCTTTCATCCTACTAAGCTGTACACCATAATATTGTAGTATGTCCCATGCATACGTACAGGGTAAACCACGAATCATAACCAGTTGAGATTACTCTGTTATTAGCAGTCCCATCGAAAATGTTTCTATCGCTATATTGAAAGTGACCATGAAAAATGATGGGAAAACAAGTTATCCAAAAACCATGCTGTAGATGATGAAAACATTTTCGATCGGACTGCTGATAACAGAGTAATCCCTATTGGTCACGATTTACGGTTCACCCTGTATACATATATACCTCTTTCCTTATCCTCCCATTTTCTTTTCTTTTCTTATGTCCAATTCAGAAACGTTCCAGTAAACACTTACGTAGTAATCAAATGTATTTTGTTTATACGCGTATCTATATTTTGTCTTGGATGTTTTTACAGTATGGACAACGGGTACCCACGGCCTCCTCCCCAGCTAACACCAATAGTAGTTCTAGCAGCGCCAATGGTAGTCAAAGCGGGACAATGAGCACAAGCCTTAGCAATAATGCTATACAAGGACAGCAGGCGGAACAACTATCGAAAACAAATTTGTATATCCGGGGCCTCAACCAAAATACAACCGACAAAGACCTTGTTAACATGTGTTCTCAGTAAGTCGCCTCGTGCGATATTAAACGATGAGGAGAAGAACTATATTTGCTTGTATGCAGGGAGAACGTGTCGTTTCTAATACATATTGTGTTTTTGCAGATATGGAACTATCACCTCTACAAAGGCAATTTTGGATAAAAACACAAATAAATGTAAAGGTACTTCTTCAAATTCATTATACTACGTTTTGATTTTGTAAAGATTGGCATTCGGTAACTGCATGGACCTAGACGTATCTGTGCGTGTTAATTTTTATTGGAATTGTGTGTTGCAGGTTATGGATTTGTAGACTTTGAGTCACCAGTGGCGGCAGAGGGTGCTGTGAAAGCACTGGTCGCCAAGGGCATCCAAGCGCAGATGGCGAAAGTGGGTATCTGGTTGCTCCGTAGACTGCCCAGTGTACGTTGGTTGTGCATGCAAGTACAGTAATACCAGAGTAACAGTAAACCTTTCTTCTCTTTCTTTTTTCTTTTCCCCTTACTTTCTTTCTTACTTTCTGTTCTCTCTTCTCTCTCTCTCTCTCGCTCTCTCGCTCTTTGTCTCACTGTTTCTCTCTCTACTACCTCTTTTGTTTCGTTTTTGTTTTTGTTTTCTTTGTTTTTCTTCTGTCTAAACTATCACCCTGTTCTATGTCCATCTGTGCTCCTTCTGTTTTTGCATTTTTTCACATACTCCTTATACCCCCACTGATACTTAATTATTAAATGCCATTAATTTGAGAGAAATTCTTATTCCAGTACTACTGTGACAAACAGACATACAGTATATGCAGTACTTTGATAGATTATTCATAATATAAAGTTGGATAAGAAAGTACTGAAAGTTTAATCGCAGTGGATGCCATGGTTGTCTTGAAACGATACGTTTGTCAGCAAACTTCGTTGCGATAGTTATACAGGAGGAATTCGATACAGCAGGACACCTAAATATCTCCGTTACTTTTCGTTGTAGGGGTCATATTGTGTTACATGCATGAATTCGTTATTTTGTCAGGTACAACATTACGTTAACGAAAATATATCATTAAGATAACCTTGAAATCTCATAAAAATGACCTTGAATTTCTTTTTCCCTTGCAGCGTTATATGTGGCCCTTCAAACAGTGTAACTTTGTCCTACGAAGTCTTTTTGTACAACGAAAAGTAACGGAGATATTTAGGTGTCCTGCTTTATCGAATTCACCCTGTATAATAATAGTTTATCCTCTTTCGTTACCTCTTTCGATAATGGAAGTTTAATTGTTATCGTCGCAAGTCATAACAGTTTGTTGTAAGAGCCCGGTATAAAATTCTTCGAGTTATCCACTTTGAAATAAGACCTACAGAAAGGCAAGCATGGCATTGTATCAATGGCATCATTGCTCTGCTCTCAGCCCCTCTAGACACGCTTAGAAATTTTGAAAGAAATTACTTTAGTATTCCAGAATTGTTGCGTTATGTAGGAAATTTGTTGTTAGCATAGTGATATCGGATAAAAGCAGGACTAGAAGTATTGCAAGGACTACCTGAAAATTAATCGAAAATATTTGTGTGTAACGACAAGTGAGAAAGGCTAGTTACAGTGACGGATACAGTTACAGTTACGGTTACAGTTACGGTTACAGTTACAGTTAGTTACAGTTGCAGTTACTAATAAAGTAATCGAATCAAAAGCAATCTTGGCTGAAAAGCAATACTATCACTAGAGGGGTAATTTCGAGTACACGCTATATTTTCATTGATACTAACATGCGGAGAGAATGAATCTACACGAACGTTGATACGAATCTGAAGAATCTATATTTCGTTAACAGTGAAAATATAGTAGCAGGCAATTATGCATAATATTCAAATAACTGAATTAGAAGAGAAATACCTATTAAAGAAACAGCAAGACTCATCCTATCGGAACCTGTCTCACTTGTCTGACAATCTCTAGTATTCACCAGTTCTGTCTATCATTCTGCCTTACGTACCTACCAAACTGTCGACGCTTGTTGCTATACCTCGGCCACAAATTGCTGATACTGCTGTGTCGATACATTTATAATTCATGTTCGAAACATTACACTCGTTTCAGCACTAAACGCAGCCTTTAGCAACCATCCAATGTATTCGACTTAATGTTATTGTCTGTGTCTACGCGTAAAAGTAAAACTAACAAAAATTAGCAGCCCGCTGTTCTACTGTTCAAATCATAACGTACATCGAGAATTTGTTTCGTTGATATTGCAACGAGCCATTAGATTTCAGATCTTAGATTTGACATTCTCACGGTATAGCAATAGAAGTTTTACGCGAGTTGTGATGCTTCCCTTGCAAATATCACACAAGGGATAACTTGAATTAAAGGGTATAGCCGGATAAGATAGTCAAAAATACCCCTGAACCGAATTGTATCGGGCACCAAAGAAAAACATACTTATCGGATACAATCGAAAAATCAGTTTTCAGCCTATTTTCCCTAGTTAATGATGTTTAGAAATTCTGAAAAAAATCTGACACGTGTCAAGAACCCAAATACATACTTTGCAATTGGTTTCAGATTTTTCAAGTGAAAGTCCTGCTTGCAAAAAAT
Organism: Lasioglossum zephyrum; assembly: GCA_028455615.1. Lineage (NCBI taxonomy): Eukaryota > Metazoa > Arthropoda > Insecta > Hymenoptera > Halictidae > Lasioglossum > Lasioglossum zephyrum. The sequence continues at coordinate 12,189 of CM052320.1, read as the reverse complement.
CAAAAACCTGAAAAAAATCGAAAAAATTCAGATTTCACATGGAAGTTCTAGAGTGTCCACATTTATATTTTTACAGTAGCAGTATATTGTTATAGGTATTGTTCGTGAATTTTTTCAGATTTTTTGGTTTGGTTTTTCGACGTTTTTCCTAAGTTACACCTATCTTTTCTGAATCTTAAAAATATATTACGTTGGAACTTTGCACAGTATGTTTTTTTGGTACCCTATCGAATGACAATTCGGTTCAAGGATACTTTTGAGTATCTTATCCGGCTATACGCTTTTTGCATCAACTGTATTTCTACCTACATACGCACATTGCAAAATCAAAGTGGTAGAAGGGTAGCCTACTCGTAGCTACTTGCTACTCGCGTACATTTGTTACTCGGATAAACTAACTTGGCATGGTTCTTCTAATCTGGCCGCGGTAAAAGCACGGGGTGCCATCAGCAGCTGTGATGATGTCAGTCGCATGTGATATGATACAACTAAATAACGTACCCGTTATTAACTGTCCTCAGGGTACATGGTACTTACTTACCAGTTAGTGGTGCTATGTGAAGATCAGGTGTTATCTTATTCGTGGGGTGTTGGTTGGCTCTGATTGACACACTTGGCTTAAATAATAAAGTTTAACCAGCACACCAAGCAAAGTTGGATGTGTATATTGGATTGTCGCCCTTTGTATTCTCCTACATTGTATACGTCATAAATTCGTATTAATTTCGAGAAACGAAACCGTTGTTCCCTCGTGAAATCCTGTATACACATTCGCACTTGATCAATATGTAAATCATTTTATTGAGAATAAAAAGTCATTAAGATATATATATATTATAGTTTTATCACACACACTCGCACACGTGTGTATACGTACTCGTGCCTGGCACCTTGTACGCGTACATACACGTATGTGTGCATATGTATATAATATTTTCGACAAATATATATATACATATTTATAATGCCATCAGCTTGGCTTATATCATAATATTTTCATTATTTATTCTTTTGTTTTAATGCATTCGCAAGATTGAAGTAAATTGTCGTAAAGTATAAGTATATTCAAGTAACTGTAGAGTTGATTGATTTTTGTTGAGAGAAATGGTGGATCTCAAAATATGCTTGAGGGTGCATAAATATCGAATTCGAGTTAGAGTTGAGTTTAATGTACATATATGCTGTATACGTATATGCGTATGTGTATGTACTATACACATATCTGTATACATATTTTCCTTTTCATTCGTTTGCGTGTGAAACAGTCATAATGCGGAGAAGACTTAAGCATGAACACATGTATATGTATGTGCATATATCTTACATACAATGTGTTTTCTGCGATAATTGTGAGATATATCTATTAGCTCACTTTCATTTTCCGTCTCACAATGTAATTGTATATATGTGAACATGCCTGTGCTTTTTATCATGCTTGTATCTAATAACGTGTCATATGTGATTGGAACTATATTACCGCTTTGAATGGTTACTCTTGATATTGTCTAGTAAAACGTGATTAGATGGTTTGCGTTACGTACTTGTGACCTTATCCAATAAGCGTGTACGATCTTTCAACCAGAGAGTCCTAGAGAAAACGGTTACAAGCGCAAACACGATGCGAATGTTTTCCATTAAAATTTTTATCGTTGCATCGTTTGTGTAATAGAGGAAGATTTTCAAATTACAATAATACTTGATACATTTCTCACACACACATTAGAGAAAGAAAGAGCGAGAGAGAGAGAGAGAGAGAGAGAGAGAGAGAGAGAGAGAGAGAGAGAGTGAGAGAGAGCGAGAGGGAGAGAAAGTTTACATCTCGATAACAACCTAACGATACTATTTCGATTACTTTCGTGGAGTAAGAAATGATTGCACAGGCGATATTCACTAAATAACTTTTATCCTAAATCCCTTGTACATGAAATAGTTGAAAAAAAAGCATTTGCCCTTGATTTGGTAATCAGAAGTTTTATCAGGGAAATAAAACACAATGTATTTTACGTGTGAGCATGCTTTGCACATAAATGGCAGGATACGTTTGAATTTGATTCGAGAAGAAAAGCATCCGTAAAGCAAATTTGGAGAACCACCAGAATGTGGTAACGTAATGCCCCGAAAGCATGACAACCTCTCAATATTAAGAATTAATAATTATCTTGATTCTAAATATAAAACTTTTTCAATATTTGTTCACTCGTATACTGAGAAGTTAGATTAAAATGATTATCCATAGTTTAATGGTCCTTATAGTAGCGCACACCTTTGTAGATTTATGTAATTTTTTGACATACAGAAAGTATTAACGAAAGATTTCTTTTTAAATACTATGTAAAATGTAAATTTTCGTTTTTTCAAGTTTCTTGCATTTTCGTATTGGTAAACTGTTTGATTTTGAGTTATCATTTTAACATTCGAAGTAGATACACGATGAAGAAAGAAAAAAGAAATATATATATCATGACCAACTTCTGAAGTTCATTTATCGAACGAGACATCGGACTAAAATTTCTTCCAAGATTTACCAAAATGGTAGCGATATCGTCTGTGCACTCATTTTCGAATCATATTTATACAGAAACATGCAAACGTTACCTATACTTCGGTCATGAATGTTAAAATGATAGATATGATACCTTTTTGAAAATTTCTATTTCTATAAATACATATTTTACATATCCAGGAATGTACTACAATAAGTTGCATAGTATTTTTACTCTCTTCTCAGCAACAGGAGCAGGACCCCACCAATTTGTATATTGCAAATCTACCATTGAACTTCAAAGAGAACGATGTTGAAGGATTGCTCGCTCAGTACGGGCAAGTTATTTCAACGCGTATATTACGCGACACTGCGGGACAGAGTAAAGGTGTCGGATTTGCAAGGTCAGATATAGGTTTAAGGTACAAAGCTATTCTTATACTTATACATACTAACCAAATAACTTGTACATTTCTCTTTAGAATGGAATCCAAAGAAAAATGTGAACAGATAATCCAGATGTTTAACGGAAAGGCATTGCAAGGGGCTAAGGACCCTTTGTTGGTGAAATTCGCTGATGGCGGTAATAAGAAAAAGTCATTATACAAAAATGCAATATGGAGAGAAACTGGAGAGGTAATTCGTTTTCTTCCATTGCGAAGAAACATTTAATTACGCACAGGTGATCCTTGTAATGGAACAGTGTTCCGTTCAACATTAAGAAATGTATTCTTGCTTTTATTTCCTTTATTACTTTTGTTTCTTCGACAAAGGAGTGCGAAGGGTTAAGATGTACAAGGATCACCTGCGTTCTATATGAATGCGGTACAGAGAATTACGGTGAGCTGATTCTGATGCATATCATGCGTGTGTGTTCACAGAACATGGCACTGAATTACGATACAAGCGGCGTCGGTCAAAATGGGGTTGCAACCACTCACATGCTGCCCGCAGCCACTTTAACGCAATATAGTCGTCATTACGGCCAAGCATTACCTGGCTACAGCGTACCGGGAGCCCCATGGGTTACTCCTTATTTGGTGCAGACCGCCCCTCCACACATGCAACAGGTCGACGTGAGTTTTTCTACAAATTTTTCGTTGTTTTTCTTTCGCTTACACATGCCGAATGTTTCTGTACACATAACACACAATGTTTATGTTTGTCACAAAATGTATTATATTGGGACTATAACTTAAAACCGGAATTTTTTTTAGGAAATTTGAACGTTTATTAAAGAAAATCTTGTATAATTCTGTTATTCAAAGTATTGTCCATCGGAAGTTACAACATTTCCCCATCTTTCTGTCATCTTTTGAATCAAAGAACGAATCGAGCCAATTTTTGATGTTTTGGACTGAAGTGAAGCGTATTGAAGTGAAGTGCATTCTGCATCGACCGAAACAAATGATAGTCAGAAGGCGCCAAGTCTGGACTATATAGCGGGTGGGGCAGGACTTCCCATCCGCTATTTTCCAAATAGTTTCTAACGGGTTTAGCAACAATTCTTCATCTTCAAACTTATAATATATTAAATAGTATAAATATATTAAAAGTTATAGACCCAATATGATTTTGTATTCCTCCTTCGACATTTGTTATGACAATTAGACTGCGGATCTTTGTGCCCAATAAGAATGTTTCACCTGAATTGTAACAAACTGGAGTGAAACAGAGAATTTATTTTCTTGTAGATAAAAGTACACCTACTAATTTTTGTTATAAATGCATAAAGATCCCAGCTGTCTAATGATAATTGATAAGGAAGGTATGGAGAACCTGACGAGAATGTAATGTTACAGATGATGCCATCTGCAGATCCTAGCAACCCACAATACAGTATGATTCCTCAGATTACAACGCAAATGTCTACATTGCATCTTGGCACTGGTTCCGTAAGTTTCTTTGCTTCTTCTTTCGTACGTACATTGTATCCGGGTAACGTTTCTAGCTTCGAATCATCATCTATTGCAATATTGCATTTTCCAGTACATAGCAGCAAGCCCACATCCTTATCCTTACACTACTTACCCTCCTAGCATTATTCATACCATGCCATTGGGTGATTCTGAACAGACAAGTAATGCGGCATCTCCTGATGACTCCTATCAACAATACCAAGCTCAGCAGCCTAAGTAGGCTATGGTTTTTAGGTATGAACAATCTACATTTATATTTGTAAACTATATCTATATACGTGACTAGATTGCCGATTCTTTATGCATAATAATAAAGTTTCTTTCTTGTTTTAATTACTTTATTTAATAGTGAAACTAATACGTTGATGTTCTTCGATTTAAATATGTCCACTGCTTGAAATTTGTATTGGGGTGGAATGAAAGTTCGTAGCGTTCTCAAGAATCGGAGATAAAATTTAGATAAATTAAAAAAATAGATAAAATGTAGTACACGTTTAAGGAATGGTCTTTATTCGATACCATCTTCGATATCAATCAAGTAATTTACCACTAGCAGCACAAAATATTGTATACTCATTCGTATAATATTAAAAAGTGATTCAAACTTTTTTTTAGTATTCAAACGTACATACAATATTTATTTTATATTATGTAACAATTTTTTTTATAAATAGGCAGAAAATATCTATTTCATGTTAGGAGAAAAATATTTTTTTCCAACTTTTCCTTCGTTTTAATCGAATGTTATTTAAATATTCATTTATATTTTTTTAAATATCTAGTTTATATTCTCTGAATATATAGCTTATATTTTTTTCAAACATTCAACTCACATTTCTTAAACATGTGTACAATAGTTAGATCCAATATTTATCTGATATGAAAAACTGTGGCTTAAAAAATATTTTTCCAATATTTGAAAAAGATATTCATCTAATATTTTTGTACTACTACTGTAATAGCACAAAATATTGTATACGCATTCATATAATATTAAAAAGAGATTCGATATTTTTTTAATATTCAAATATACATACAATATTTATCTTATACTAAGTAACAAATATTTTTTTTCTAAATATTAAACGAATCTTTATTTCATATTAGAAGTAGAATATCTTTTCCTAATATACAGTTAATATTTATTTCGTATTATGAAAAAAATGTTTTTTTCTCATTATGAAAAAGATTTTTATTTAATATTAGAAGTAGAATATTTTTTTCTCATTGTAAAACAGATTTTTATTTCATATTAGAAATAGAATATTTTTTTTCTCATTGTACAACAGATTTTTATTTAATATTAGAAATAGAATATTTTTTTCTCATTGTACAACAGATTTTTATTTAATATTAGAAATAGAATATTTTTTTCTCATTACACAACAGATTTTTATTTAATATTAAAAATAGAATATTTTTTCTTAATATACAGATAATATTTATTTCGTATTATGAAAAAAATGTTTTTTCTCATTATGAAACAGATTTTTATTTAATATTAGAAATAGAATATTTTTTTTCTCATTGTACAACAGATTTTTATTTAATATTAGAAATAGAATATTTTTTTCTCATTTACAACAGATTTTTATTTAATATTAGAAATAGAATATTTTTTTCTCATTACACAACAGATTTTTATTTAATATTAAAAATAGAATATTTTTTCTTAATATACAGATAATATTTATTTCGTATTATGAAAAAAATGTTTTTTCTCATTATGAAACAGATTTTTATTTAATATTAGAAATAGAATATTTTTTTCTCATTACACAACAGATTTTTATTTAATATTAAAAATAGAATATTTTTTCTTAATATACAGATAATATTTATTTCGTATTATGAAAAAAATGTTTTTTCTCATTATGAAACAGATTTTTATTTAATATTAGAAATAGAATATTTTTGAGACTGAAATTAAATTAAATATAATTAAACTAATAATTAAATTTAAATTTAAATTAAATTAAACTAAGATTGAGACAATATAATGAACATTTTCGAATACAAGCATAACACTAAAATATCTTTACAATGATATTTAATTGTAAACAATGAGACTGAAATTAAATTAAATATAATTAAATTAATAATTAAATAAAATTAAATTAAACTAAGATTGAGACAATATAATGAACATTTTCGAATACAAGCATAACACTAAAATATCTTTACAATGATATTTAATTGTAAACAATGAGACTGAAATTAAATTAAAATTAAATAAAATAAATAATTAAATTAAAATTACAATGAGACTGAAGAAATGAATGCATATAAAATAGGGGACAGTGAGAGGGTCCGTACAGAAAGGAATCCATCCATTTTAATTTAGAAACGCTACGAACTTTTCTTCCAACTCGATAGTTAACCAATTTTTCTAGTATAATTTGTCTAGTATAATAATGCACGGTCTAGTATATAGACAAGGTTTCGCCCTAAACACGACTATATTTTCGACAATTTTAATGTAAATCTTGTAATTGTGCTATTTCAGATACGATTACACCGAGGGTTATGTAAGTTAGGAGAACAACACCTGTTGATACGAAGGATTATATTAATGAAGAATAGATGAGACTAAATACATTACATAAAGTCAGATAAGATTCTTCCTCATGATAATTGACTTGCCAGCCATCTTTTATACATTTTATCCACCAGATAAATAGGTGAAAGTAGTTAATATTTTCCAACGATTAGAGAATGAATGTTGTCATAAGAAAGGGGGTACGAGTGCTTGTGTCATCTACATTGTTCGGCACCGGCACGGCTCCATTACGCTGTAATCGCCAACACATCATTACGACAGTGACAAAAAAAATTGATATTCTGCGACGGACAGTTTAGTGTCAAGCTGATAGGCTTCCAGGATTAACTTTAGGTATTACATTTACTAAGGAGACGATAAGTCGAAGCTGAACGCTTGAGAGTGTGAATAAATATTTTAACAAAAGAAAAAAAAAGTGTAAACTATAAAAGAAACGCTGCTCAGAAATATACAAAGGAGAATTCTTCCCAAGAAATAATAATAATAATACTACTACTAATAATAATAAATATACAGAGAAACGAAAGCACTTCCAATGCTAGAGGTTGATAAAGAAACGAACAAAAAAAAACAAACGGTCATTCGAATTCGGATTCTCAGTTGATTGTAAATCAGTACCTACCGGACTTGCGCCAGCTGGCTGGCCGGTGGCTGAGCTGCAAAAGAAGAGACGTCAGTGTTTTTTTACCCTGCGAAGATGCTGAGAAACAAAACTCTTCCTTAACAGCACACAACCACCCCATTCACAATATTGCACACACAGACAACACACATACACACGCGCGTAACACATAGGGACGAACAAAAAAAAATGGACGGAGAGCGAGACAGACGGACAGACGTACAAAAGGCAGGCAGACAGATAGAGACAGATTATTTCGTTTTGTTTTCTTCTGTTTTTTGTTCAGACATTCCAAGCCAGGCACGTATGTATTGCCCACGCGGAGATTTTTATCTACTTTTTACGAGTACGGTTCGCGGTTCTCTTTTTTAAATCACGGACGAATAATATATTTTCGAATAGACACGGAACGAAAGATGCGAAACAAGATTAGCGAAAACAAAAGGGGGGAAAAATAAAAAAAAAAGCAAGAGAGAGAGAGAGAGAAGCTTTATTTCTAAAAAGGAAGGAAAAACCTTTTTCAGGATAACATGTAATTATTGTAACAATGAACGAAAGGAACATAGTACTTTTTAGAGGATTTATATTTATGAGTACAGTTACTACGAATCGAAATATCAGTTTTAATTGTACAGTGAATACAGATATTTTTTTTAGAATTGTGCCTTTTCAGACGAATCCGCTAGAGAAGGATCTGCTGAAAAAATAATTATAATATATTTTTACGTCGGTATGTAATATTGCGAAACTTGAGCCAAATTTTCATCTTCTAGTTAAGAGAGTATAATTGTTTTTGCGTTGTAGCCAGTTAAATATCACTGCGTTTGTTTTTTGGTTGTTCGGATTTTCGAATAGATTTTGTATGTGTATAGTTGCCACTAACGGGATTGGGAGGCGGGCCGAGAAAACACGCTGCGCGGCCCGCGGTGCGGAGTCTTAGGAACAATAAAGAAAATCAAACGGCGGTTTCTCGATTTGTAAAACAAGATATTGAAAATGCATATACACACCACCGCTCGAGAAGGAAGTGCAAGAGAACGAGAGAGAGAGAGAGAGAGAGTGAGAGAGAGAACGGAAGAAGAAAATAGATAGAGTGTAAATTAATTTATTATAACGAACGAACGCGTTATTAAATGGGTGAAGAAGAAATTACAAAAAAAAATAACCGAAAAACCAGAGGAGATTCGGATAATGGGACTGGAGAACGACGAGCGAGAGGAAGAAGAAAAAAAAGAGAGAAGGAAATAACGAACGGGGATAAAGTCGAGGATTTTTTTATCTGTACGAGATCTCGCAACACGAAAAAGAAAAAAAAAACAAACAAAAAAAAACACCCTCCTCTCCTGCGTTCCTCTAAGCCCGTTTCTTTTTTATATCCGGCACAACAGTTTTCACGTTGTCTGACTTGAATCGAGTCGAGGAACGATTAGCAGAAAGCTTTCTACCAAATATTGCGAGCTCCGGGCTCGAAGTGGCGGGCAGGTAGTTAGATAGAGTTAGAGGCGAACGTAGCTATTATTATAATATTACAATAATGACGCTGTATTATTATAATTAACGATTACTATTATTGACGTCATCTAAAGTATGAAAGATTTTTACACTGTTGAGACTTGAAGTAAATAATATATTTAGTTTATTTTGGTACATCACGATTTGATGACAAGAGATAAAAGATGAAAAAAGTGGTATGAGCTATTTTTTAAGAGACCGATTATTACTCGATTTGAGTCCATGCATTAAGGGAGAATTAAAAAAAGAAGAAGAATAATAAGAGAGCGAGAAGACGGATAGAAAGAAAATGAAGGAAGAAAGAAGAAAAGGTAGAGAGAGAGGCGAAAGGGAGAAACTATTTGCAAATTGTTGCACAAGCGATTGTCACCACGACTGACAACAAAAATCACATGTGATTTAATAGTGAATTTTGAAGAATTTTACTAATAGACTTGTACTAAATAACTAATTATTATTGTGACGACCAAACAAAAAAGAAGAGATAGCAGCATTCGTTGCTGGACAAGCGGAAGAACGACAGTTCGGCCGACTAATAAAAAAAAAATAAATAACGCCAGATACGGAGCCGCACTGGAGGGCGGGTAGAAAGAGGGGGAAGGAAGAGAATCATAGTGAAAGGTATAACGGTGCGAAAGGAATAAAGAGAGTGGGCGAATGAAAGGAAGAGTGAAGTAGTTTCTGAGGTTGAAGAAGCAAATGAAGAGAGCGAGAAAGAGGACGAATGAAAGCGAAGAAAATAGGGAACGAGAGCGAGCGCAACTATTGTATGGAAGATCGAGAAAAGAACACAGCGTGAGAGATGTTGTGTAGTTAGTGTTGACTATGAATAGGCTAGGCACCATTTTGGATAGGAAGTAACCGATTAAGCGATTTAAGTTTAGGTAAATAATTTAGACGATAGCTAGGTTACAAACTGCCTCTCCATGTTTTGAACGCATCCGGGCGAGGCACCGTTCAGCCTATGCACCTTGCACCCGTCAAGACTGACTGGCTATTCATATTAATAATAAATATTATATTATTCTACAACATATTATCTACTGTAATATAAATAGTAAGGACTGCTTGCTGCGCACCGCGGGTCGGGTGCTTGGGCTGACCGGTTTACGAAGAAAACGAGAAACCATTTTGGAAAACTCTGTTTCCAAGCAATGCTGCTTTCCGTAAGCTTTCTTTAGAATTCTAGCGATAGCCTCTTCTTAGATTATAGAGTCACACGTGAAACACACGACAGAGGAGACACACGTACACACATACACACGGTCACACGTAGTCGTAGGCTGACTGTAGAAAGATGAGAATAAAATGAAAAAAAAACGTAGGATGTTTTTTAAGTAAAATGAAAAAAACGTTAGATTAGTCGAGAATCGGCTTAAGCGAAGCGGAGTCGAGTTCGACTCCTCCGTACTTCGACTTGTACAGTGTCCCTTAGGTTTATCGAGGTTTATAAGTCATGTTGTTTTTCTTTTTCATTGTTAAGCGATAGGTTTTTTTTGTCTCCATTTTCTTTTGTTTTCTTTTCTTTTTCTAGGTGCAACGAGAGATTTCTTTTTACGTTGATCCTTCATTATCGAATTCCTCCTTGCGTTACCCCGTCGTGTAAACGAAGAGACACCCACGTGATTCTCCGGTAACGAAATAACGTGTGCCGTCTGTTTGATAGATTTTCTTCTCTATTTCCTTTTCGTCCACCACGTAATACTTGTTACCGCGGTGTGCGACCAACGTGAACACGAGAGAAACGAAAAACGATTCTCGGGACAATGTCGCATCCGTGATCGAGGATCGATTTAAGGGAGGATGGGAAAAAATAAGCTGGAAAATTGCGACGAAGAAGAAAGAAAAAAATTATACCTAGGTTCGGATATTTTAAGATGGCGAGGCATAGCACGTAATGAAAATTCTAGATTAAGGCAAGTGTGTCATAGCTAGTTAAGAAATAGGGACTCTTAGTAGTCGATAGGTGCTGTATTAAAAAAAAAATGAAAAAAATGATGAAGACGATGATCATTGATAATTATGATGATAACGACGACGCGACGACGACGGTGACAACGACAATGATGGGCGAAGAATGACGATGATGAACGACGAAGCAGAAAAAAAAGCAACAACAACAGAATTAGATTTTTCATGAAACTTGAAATAAGAACAGGGCATACGCCACTGAAAGTGCCCTTAGTTTATTTTGGACCGTTTAAAAACGCTAGTCTTTGTGTGAGAGGTAATGTGGGGGTTAGATAGGGTCTTCTAAAAAAGATGAAAAAGCAAAAAAATAGTACGATAGTAGAAAGCGAAATGAGAGTAATCGATCCAAGAGTGAAAGGAAAAGAGAGAGAAAGGGGGAGAGAGAGAGAGCGTGTTTGTGACGTTGAGCATGTGGTATGCAAAGTGTATGCATAATTTAGAGATGCGTACTTTTAATGCCATCTGCCTATTACACGATACAGACTGCAGACACACTGTTACTGTAAACTGCACACTGCGTGTGCACGCTCTGAATCGTCACTCTACACCTTTGTATTAGGGAGAGTCTACCAAACAGTTCTAGAGTTACTTACAACTGCGGTTTGGTATATTTCCAAGTGAAAGAATCAAATTCTTAATTATTATCGTCCCTTATTTTTGATCAATAAACGATCTGTTTTGGGGATTTATTCGAATCAATTTCTTTTCCTTTCCTGTGTTTGCTCAGACCATCGTTTCGCCATAATTATTGCTACCAGACTGTGGATTTTATGCATTTTTTAAGAATTTAAATATTCTAAATTAAAATTATTCAAGTAGAAAATTTTCATTTTGCATATAGATCCGCAGTCTGTGTATTAGTAACGATCACCTACGACTTACAATTGCAAAGTTTCTTATTTTGAGTATATATATAATTTTGTTTTACGTTCAACTCTCTTCGTCGAGAGTGAATCCCCAAATAACAAAAAATTGAACTATATATATACATCTTAATCTTGTTTAACGAGCGCAGTGTTTTCGAACGTGATAGACGAGAAAGGGATAAACGAGAAAAAAATATATAAAAAGTCTGCAAAAGAGAACGTTAATCTCGTACAAAAATCAGTGACTGTATTTACAC